>OY365815.1:14965360-15003069 GCA_959347315.1 Bimastos eiseni
AATGCACTCAGCAACAGCTGTCTCCAATATCAAGCGATATAAATCTGTCCTGAGAAAACAAAACGGGAGTTCAATCACAAAACGTGACGTCACACTGACAAAGAAGGTTAACTTAAAACACTAAGTGACGGACAAAATACGTGAAATTATCAGCGTAAATTTAAAAAACAAGCATTCGAAAAAAATACTGCAGGTGTGACTTTTTTTTACCTGGTTGATAATTTCTAAGTCACGGACTAGCTGATTAAACAAATATATATACACCATAAAAGATTTTTTCTCAAATTGTCATCGATTCCACAGATTTGCTCCTTCCACATTCAAAATGCAAATATGAATGTAAACTGCAAAAATTACTTGGTATTACACAACGGTTAGCCCAGCAACAGGTCACAGATGATTAGTAAAATCGAATCCATATACACCGAGTTTCTGGATTGTATATATTTCAGTATGTGAAAGTCTAGCGATGAGTGTACTGGACTGTCAACCATGGTGCTCAGCGTTCAGATTCCCACCAGCGCAGCACTTTGTTGCAAGATTCAGGTCCACCCGTGCGCTCTAGCCGACTCGGCTGCAATGAGCACACCAACTGTACACTGTGAGTGAGAAGATCTGACGGTGAGGGAAAGGAGTCAGAGGGTTGTCCACCCGCCATCATATGCCTGGGCTAAGAAAATGACGTTGAACTATCATTTCATTTCCATGGCTGCCTGAGCATTACATATACATACAATACATCTATATAAATATCTATATATATATACATATATATGTATATACATATACAGGCAGGTATAAGGGATTGCTCACCTTTGTCTTGTGATGCCACCAGTGCTAAGCAGGCAAACACTGCAGACCTGGTTAATGCTTGCTTGATTGTCCATGAAATGCCTTGCCATCTGGTACCCACTGTGCAGTGAAGTGAGTGCACATCCTCAGCCCTCCATACCTCCCATGGTCAATAAACAAGCCCCAGTAAAAGGTGGATTACTGTGGTCATGTTTGCGCCTCAGTCAAAAGATCCTTTGACCTTGGGACGACCCCTTGGAATGGCATCGTTAGAGGTTAAAGGAGAAATGTGCTAGTGCTTCCTTAACCCTTCATAGAGAACAATAGTGTACTAGATCAATAACAGTCTACCATCCGCCATCTTGATTACTGTAACTCTCTCATCTGAAAATTCTTAAAACCCTCTAAACTAGAAACAATATTTCAAGCTGACAATTTTCCTTTTGAATACAAAGATGACATTCACACATAAACACATAAGACACATATATAATTGTATATAAATAGTTAATACATACACACAATCTATATACGAGCACCTATATACAAATACACCTATACACATGCATACACCTAAACACACATCTACACACATACCTACACACACGCTGACTATACATATGAAGCATAATTTCCATATGATGAAAACTGATGCAAGTTTTGCATATGCATTCATTTTAATTTCTGTAAACCATCTGATTTACGCTACTCTTTGCACGTGTGATAGTATTTGCGGCATACACACGTGTTTTTTAACATGTTGCTAATTTGTCCATATATTTGTGTGAGCATGTGTCATTGCATTTTAGCATGTAAGTTAATCTTTGTGTCCCTGTATGTTTCGATATGTATGTATGTATATACGTTTCTCTGTATGTGCAAATGTATCTTTGTGACATGTACATTAATCTGAGCGCATACATCGAGGTGTGAATATGTGTGAGTATGTCTGTGTGAATGCATCTATCTGCATGTGTATGTGTGAATATGTCTGCATATGTGTGAGTATGTCTCTGTGTATCTGTGAATGTATCTGCATGTGTATGTGTGAGTATGTCTGTGCGTATGTGTGAGTGTATCTGCATGTCCAATTGTGTATGTGTGAGTATGTGTCTGTGTATGTGTGAGTATGTGTCTGTGTGTGTGTGTGAGTATGTGTCTGTGTATGTGTGAGTATGTGTCTGTGCGTTTGATACCTGAGTCAGCCGTCGGTGGTTTGATTCGCCTTCGACTGATGTTCAGTTCGTCCTCTGATTCGCTCGATTCCTGTTCACTGTTGTCATTCGTTTCTGTTTAAAAACATTAAAAAAAATGTCAAGATCATCGTCATGACAATGAGTGATCTAAACAACATTTTATTTAAAATGAAATTGCAGAGACATGATGATGATGATGGTCATCATCATCATCTTCAAATTTAAAACTAGACAAATATCTTCTATTAATCTTCAAACATCCAATAATCCCTGAATTATAGACCAATCTTTTGTAGGACCAACATCTGTTAATTATCTATTAAATACATAGGACTTATAACTTAGAATATGACACCAGTTGAAATTCAGCTATCCAGCAATATCCCACTCCGTAACAACAATAAGGAATACCTGTTAACTATTCCTCAAAATAATTAGTACGCGCACAGACAGCATTGGTCAACTAACTAAGATAATTAATTAAGTTTGTATTTTCTGAACCTGCTGCATTATGTCAAGTTAGAAAGGGTAAGCTCCTTAGGAGTTTCTTCTTTCCCTATTATCACTCTTCTCTGCCTATATTCCTTTTCTTATTATTCTTATTATGGCGTTCTATAGATCGAGGTGATCACTAAAAACATTTGGGTATGACTATCAGAGTATAATAAATTTCAAAGTAGCCATATAAATTTACAGTTCTACGACTGAACAAAATATGACTTGTCTGCCATAAACGTTTTACACGTCATCATTATCAGACAAGAAACAATAACTGGAGACAATGCACTTACGTCTGGAACCGACAGTACGCGTCCACCTGGCAACGCCTCCGACCGAACCTCCAGTCCCGCTTCCGACCGACCCGGCCCCTGAACCTGCTCCGCTTCGTGGCCCTGAATTGCTGAGCGTCGACCGATTTTGTTGCATATACTTCTGCGGCGTGCCGTCGGTTTTCCTCGCTGACGGTTTGATGTATTTCGGAAGGCCTTTGTAAAACCACGCACCAGACTTCTTCCATAACTAACACGCACAGAATGGAAGACATTCACAAATCGTACACAAGGCAGAGATAACTAGCTAACAAGAGATAATTATTTAACACGAGATAATCATTTAACAAGAGATAATAACATAACAGGGGTGTTAAAAGGTTCAGAAGATGATTTTTTAAGATATTTGTAAACACTAACAAAGCCTATCTTACCCTCAATCTCAGATTCCTCCAATAACAAATATGTTAAGCTTATCCAGTAATTTTGTCTTCTCCTTAGCTCTCTCCACATACCCCCCTTTGTCTGTTTCTGTTGCTGGTCCTTCCTTATATGCTATTCCTTCTCCGAGGCACTACAGAATTGGCGCCCCTTTGGGGGTCATCAATACATGACGTCACGCGCCTATGGGGAGGGGTGTCACACAATTGTGACGATGTGTAATGACGGAAAAGGGTCCAAAGAAATGTGATATCACATCATCACATCAAAATTCATAATTTTATTTTTAAACATTTGCTCAATTGTACTGAGGATTTTGGGGGCGCCAAAATCATGTGTGACAACCTGCTTGTAATGAGGATTTTGAGGGCGCCAAAATGTAATCTTACTAACTTTTTTCTCCTCCTTCACCACTACAACCCACTCCTCTTTTTCCTCCTCCTTCAACACTATCGTCTCATCCTCTAGGCTTCTTCCTGTCCCCAGTTGTGGAGCTCTTCCTATAACTCCTACCACTCTTTCACTTCCTACCCTCTGTCTTGCATTTCCGGGTGCGAGATCCCTTTGCTCTGCCTAGTCCTCATATAAGCTCCTCCTCCTTTTCCTCCTCCTTCTTCTCTTTTTCCTAATCCTCTTACTGTTTCCCCACCTGTTCCTACTCCTACTCTCTCTTCCAGTTCTTGGAGTCTCCATGCTCTCCATCCTCCTCTTCCTCTATGTCCTCCTTGTGTCGTTACCTTGATTTCCACAGTAACATCTAAATATTGGCTGCACTCTGTCAGTCTGTCTCCCTTTCATTCTCTGTCCGTCTGTCTGTATCTCTCTGGCTGTCTTCCGCTTTAATTCTCTGGTCGATGCGGCCAATACATAATAGTACGGCTTCAGAATTTTCAGGTTGTAATGACAACTGACGATGACATGAGAAACCCCGTCGGTCTCACAGGCATCCTACGACCGACCGATTGAAAGAACGACCCACCGACTGATCCACCGACCGACAGACCGAAAGACAGAAAGACCGACACATCGACCGACAGACCGACACACCCACCGAAAGAATGACCCACCGACCAACCCACCTACCGAAAGACCCACCCACCCACCGACCCACACACCGACCCACCGATTGGCCCACCCACCCACGGACCCACCGATTGACCGACCCACCGACGGACCCACCGATTGACCGACACAGGCCGATGGTAGAGCAACCGGTGACCAAGTCGGTCTCATATGGGCGACCTGGACAATGCAAGGGCCGAGATCGTCGTCTAAGCTGAGACTTTCAATTAGACGGCAGCAGCAGCAGCAGCAGCAGCAGCAGCAGAAGTCCATCCGTTGGAAAAGACTGGGATAAATCAGAAAGGGATAACATCTCGTTAAATCCTGGAGACAAATGACACACTGCACGATGATGTCACCCGAATAATGATCTCGAAATAATACCCGGACCGCGAGACGCGCAGAGAATTATAGTTCCAGATAAGTATAGCTGTCCATAAATATAGACTCACATAAATGGAACAGGGCAATAGCCAGTCTGTGCATAAAAACAACTGAGCACAGTGAGCAATCGAGTGTGTGCTCTGCTCAGTCAACTTACGAAGAAATAGATGAAAAAATTCGCAAACATTTGTCAGATTTTAAATGCATTGCAAGCAAGAACACAAAACGATATAACAACTAGTCGGAAGTGAGCTTTGCTGTTACAAAGGTAAATGCCTCTATTTCTGTTTCGTCGGTCCTCTTGTACGCATAAATATCTATATCTTCATTACCATTTGTAAGACATCACTCACTCGCCCTAATTTGTGCCTTTGGCAGACCACCAGATGCACGAATACAGGAAGACTAATGACCAAGTAACCTGATAAATACAGGACCAAAACGCAGGTACACTTTTTCAATTCAATTCACTTTATTGAAGCCATTGAAAGCAAAACATGAATAATAGGACTAGTCTCCATCATCAGCAACAACAGAGAATCCTGAAGAAACAATAGTCGCCTTGGTGATTAATAACAATAGTCACCTAGGTGATTAATAACATCAAGGCAGTGAAACAAAAGCAAAAACTTAAATAGTCTAATTGGCTGTTGGATCCAAAGAATGCTATAGTGCAGAAAATAAATCTTAACTTGGTTCTGAATGAATAACAAACTTCAAATACTATAAAAATGAAATAAGACAAAGATAGTGTAACTTCAACTAGAAGCTAACGTCATCCAATGTACGTCAAGTGAGATTGAAAATAGCACATGTGAACATTTGCATATGCAAGAAAAGGCAAAAAAAGCAAAATAGGCATAGTAAAGAAAAAAGATAAAAACCCAACAGAATGATGAAATTAAAAGACATGCAAATTCATGAAGAACATTAGCAAATTATTCAATTTTTACTTATTTTATTTATTTAGTCTGAAATTTTATACTGCCCTTCTTCCAACATTTTTCTCAGAAGTGCACACACACCTTGATGGTGCAATTGCAGTTGTACGGCAGAGCAATTGTGCGCAAAGGACTTGCTCAGGGTCCCTACACAGTGACTCCTCGGACGAGGATCGAACCCGCTCACTCAGCGCACACTGAGCGTTATGGGCCAACCGCTTCAACCAATCAGCCACCGTGCCCCACACAGAATCATACAATCTATGGCTACATTAGAATTTTGCATAATGACTTGCTAAATACTTAAACATTTATTCTGGAGACTAAATAAACGAATTTAAAAGAGAATAAAACAGTGAATTGCTTGGCTTGAATAAATTCTCCATCACTGCTAAATTGAGATGAAGCAGAAGCTTTTCTATGAACTGGTAGGTTTGCTGCCGTCGAATGGTTTGTGTATACAATGAACTGACAAATAGACACAATGCAAGTAATTTCTATAAGTCTGCTTCCTTTTAGATCCGATTCGAATTCGTTTCCGAACAAATCAAGACTTGCACCAGATAGGAAGGAGGTAAAACGTCAGTAACTGTGATTTCAAATACAGACAATGGCTTTTATAAGCCACCATGATTATTTGATCAATCACAGCTTCAGGAGTCCTAATGGCTAATACAACGCAAAAGCTCCTTGCCATTTATTACATCTTTAATCTTTCAAACACCCCAATCAATTATATGACTTTTCTCAAAAAGAAAACGGATCCAGACGCCCTCTCCTCTTCCGCCTAAGCCTTGGCGGGCGTGCTGCCCCAAGGAAGAAGCGTCTTCTCAACCACCCACCTAAACCCCAATCAGAACGCCTTGATTCCATCTCGCCCAAGTTTACCCTGCGGATCTAGGATTCGTGCAAGGGGAAAGCACATTCAGGTGATGTATTGGTTTGATCTGCAGGTTTTTGCTTGGAGGGTTCCTTCCATAAGTGAGAGTCCTCTGTGGGCGATAATATGTCATTATCGTCGATCCAACTCTGAACTAATAAATGGTCGGTCATCTGTTCACGAACAACTCTTAGCTTCTTACTCTCTCTCTCTCTCTCTCTCTCTCTGTGTCTGTCTGTCTGTCTCTCTCTGTCTCTCTCTCTCTGTCTCTCTCTTTCTCTCTCGTTCTCTGTGTACGTCTCTCTGTTCATGTTTGTCTGTCTGTCTGTCTGCATACCTTCTTGGTCTTAGTGGTCCATTGGGTAGTCTGCTGGTCCCTATGAACAATTGCCAGTTGATAGCCGCCGAGCGATGGATGACCCTGGACAAGTTGCTCATGCAAACTAGTCCCATTTCTCAGACAAACAAAATGATCTTTGTATATGTGCACTAAATAAAAACCAAATTTGGCCAGAAATTCATATAAAAGCGTTTAAGATTAGCCTGAAGTTACTGGCAATAGTTCACCAGAAGATGCCTACCTCTCGATTTTCACTGCATATCTTGCACAACCAGATCGGCAGATGTTGACTGTTGTACGTATCCACTCCACATTTCGAACACACAGCCTAGAAACATAGTAACAGTCATCAACATGGCAACAGACCAACAATGGCAACAGCCTCAAACATGGTAACATATAAATGCGATATTAATTCATTACTGGCCTCTTTCAACATTCATCATTAGAGGCTGGTCACAAAACGTAATTGGGTTCAAATCCCAGGTTCAGGGATAAAGGGTAAATTCAAAAAGGCACCAATAAAATGTTCTTTCAGATATATGAACAACACATAAATTCAGGAACTTCTAAGAAACAACAGATAATTAAAGACAGTAACACATTATATAGATCCCAAAAAGGATCTAGATAATACCCCTTCAGAATTATAACCTGCCAAGAAAAGTGAATTAAAAATACAGCAAAAACAAATATATTAATAAAAAAATATCAGCAAGCATTCAGAACTGCAGCCTAAAAATGCAAATTCAGAAATGTATCTGTTTGCGGACCAACATCGCAGAGACATTAAGGCAATTTGCGGCAGGCCTGCACAAAGCCAAGACATGCACTGACTATAGACAGGCAGTCTCAAAGCTAGACCGATGTTATGGTCTGTTTACTTGATCTAATATATAATATAATTAAAGCAGATGACAACAGAATTGTCCTCTTAATATAATGCACAAAACATTAAGGTTGAAGCCTTATCATTATAGCATTATCTTTCGCGGTTGAGGGTCCGAATGCTTGGGATAGCCTCCCATTGGATCTTCGACTCTTGCCTAGGAACCATCTACCCCATTTTTATTCCATCTGAAATCTGTCTTATTGGAGGTTGGACTGGGAGCGCCTCGAGTAGATTTCTTGAAGAGGTGCCATATTAAGTTTCATTGATTGATTGATTGATTCATTTGATGGCGCTACATAAGTGAGGCAATAGACATAATTGTATTACCGACCTTGGCACAGTCTTCACACAACGTCGGTGAAGCTCCAAGAATTCCGAATTCGTCTCCGCAGAGGACGCACTGGGTCGATCCGTTGCCAATCGCATTCCGTCTCAGGTTCTCCACTCGATCGACCAAATGACTGCCAAGAGCAGAAGGACAGAGAAGGCGATTAGACAACATCTCTACAACGTCTTCGTGTCTCTAGTGTTAATTGGAGGCCATGACTAAGATCATGGCTCCCTTACAAGGTAATTGAAGGTTATACATGACATTAATTGCTTGCTTTCTTATACTATAATTTCACGGTTTCGAATCATCCACTATGAAGAGCTGAGTACGGGGATTTTGGGAACTGGATATCCAACTCTAGTCTCTGCCATTGCAGGATGAAAGAGGTAGGATTTTGTGTTTTCAAGACCAGCTACAGGAAGTTCATTCTTCCTCAAAACAAGGTCTTCACCTTCTAGTGGAGTCCTTCCTAACTCTGTCTGTCTGTCTGTCTGTCTGTCTCTCTCTCCTGTGCATCTCCTGTCAAAATGACCTCTCTGAATAGAATCCTCTACAATGCTTTCCGCTTTTACTCCTTCCTCTCATCCACTAAACTGGACTAATTGGGTCACCGACCGAGAGGCTGTAACGCATCATGCATATATCACAGAGTAGAAAATGTTCTATATAAATGTATAAACACAGTTATGATGAAGTCATTAATGTCTGACCATAAGGAAAGCAACCGCATCCCTCCCCAATAGCTTCAGTAAATCGACCAAGGATATACGCAAACATAGACACACACAGACATACACACACAGACATACACACACAGACATACACACAGTAGGGTTGAGCCCCCCTCCCACCAGCTTCAGCCACACAAGCGTTGATATAGCGCAGGCGCAGAATTCTTGAGATTCTCAGAAATTCCCATCAGATGAACCCCTTTGACTCTCTTTTGACAAATCGGACCCTGACAGCTCAACATGCTATAACCAATAGACTGTATATATCTACATTTAGCTCTAAACATTTCCTAATAATTCTGCCCAAAAAATGTTGAAAATTCTCAACAGATGCTGAATATTAAACAGCATCAAAAGCTGTCCCTGAAAGATTCATCAAAGTCTACAACTACACAGATAGATCAACAAAATGGACAGTTCTTCACTTTGATACCAATATCACACAGGAGCAAAACCCTCAGACAGCCATACATTGTGGCTCCCATATACTGCCAGGCTGCTGTTAAATGGTCAAGCACCTCATATAATAGCCATTATGTTAAAATTGAGATAAACGCAGTGTCTATCCAGCAAATACAATAGTTTATCCATTGCTGGGCTGGCAGAGATGAACCTCTGTATATATATATATATATTTTTATATATATATATATATATATATTATTACATTACATATTATTACAGTGTCTCGATATATATATATATATATATATATATATATATATATATTTGCTGATTTATATATATATATATATATATATATCGAGACACTGCATAAGAGCTACTTTGCTGATTTGTTGATATCGCCTCAGAGAGAATGAACTATGATCCGACTCAGCATCTAATATCGCCAAAGCAAATCTATTTTCCAGACAATCCATAAACGATCCTGACTGAAAGGAAGAAGAGAGTGCTCACAGATACAGACAGACAGACGGACGGACGCACAGATAGACGGACAGACAGACAGACTGGTAGACAGACAGACGGACAGATGGACGGACGGACGAATAGACTACACACACATGAGCTGACGAAGAAAAAAATATGGAAACGAGAGTCAGAAACAGAAAGAGGGACAAGGATGACACAAAACATACAGACTAACAGCAAGAAACATAAGCAGACAGACTGATAAAAGGACGCTCACCCAAACAGAGAGAGAGAGAGAGAGAGAGAGAAAAAAAAAGAGAGAGAGAGAGAGAGAGACACCACAAAGTGAACACTGAGTAGACATCAAATGAAGAGAATCGTCATCAATCAACCAACGTCAGTTGCCTTTCATTCGCCAACTGTTAACCAACCTCAGACAAACAGAATTCTATGTCACATAAATTTCATATTCGCTCTCAAAATAATGTACTGACTTCTGTTATGACCACTTAGATAAATCATTTGACTCAACTGCCATAGGACTCGTCAGATTCCAAGGATATTGCTCAATGACCCAAGCAATTCAACTGCCAAAGTAACTTATCTTGTAGTTAAGTCATCAATTCTCCGGAGGAAATCAGGTGCTAAAATGACTGAATTACCAACTGACTGAACTGCCAAATGACTCAATTGTCAAATGACTCAGTTGTCAAATGACTTAACTTCCCAATGACTCAATTGTCAAATGACTCAATAATTATTGTCAAATGACTACCGCCAAATGACTCAATTGTCAAATAACTCCACTGCCAAATGACTCAATTGTCAAATAACTCCACTGCCAAATGACTCAACTGCCAAATGAAGCAAATGCCATCTATCAGTCCACTCCAAACAAAAGGCCACATAGACGAGGAAGGAATTTCCTTAACCCATGCAAAATGTATGAAAGGCTGAACAACCATTGAAATAATATTGTAATCACATATAATTATTAATGTAGCACAACTTCAAGGGAAACTCATGAAAGGCGCTGAAGAATAATTTCTAGGGGAGAGTCCAACCCAAGCAATTAAAGATCAACGTTTCCCACACAGTTCACGCTTGTCCATACATTCCCAAACTCCTGTCCACTAGGTCTTCACAATACGACCCTGGAGATAAATTTTGCAACTAGTTCTGCGATTTCCATGGAAGCGACCATTGTTGATCTCTAGGGCGCAATAGTAAGCACTATAGAAGTCATTGAATCAGATTAGATCATCAATCAATCAACTTTATTGTTAAACACAGCGGTATAGTAATACACAATATAATGGTAGTCAGTAATAATGGGTGGACCCAAGGAGCATTAGTTCCGCTTACAGGGTCTGCCAAATACTATAAATACATCCAATTAAATGACCAGGCTAACATGTTAGAATAGCTGAGGAGATGTCCTTATTTCAACTATACAGCTGTTGCAGATGCTATGCTTCCTTCTGTCATGTATCTGCTATCACAGACAGACAGACAGACAGACAGACAGACAGACAGACAGACAGACAGACAGACAGACAGACAGACAGACAGACAGACAGACAGACAGACAGACAGACAGACAGACAGACAGACAGACAGACAGACAGACAGACAGACAGACAGACAGACAGACAGACAGACAGACAGACAGACAGACAGACAGACAGACAGACAGACAGACAGACAGACAGACAGACAGACAGACAGACAGACAGACAGACAGACAGACAGACAGACAGACAGACAGACAGACAGACAGACAGACAGACAGACAGACAGACAGACAGACAGACAGACAGACAGACAGACAGACAGACAGACAGACAGACAGACAGACAGACAGACAGACAGACAGACAGACAGACAGACAGACAGACAGACAGACAGACAGACAGACAGACAGACAGACAGACAGACAGACAGACAGACAGACAGACAGACAGACAGACAGACAGACAGACAGACAGACAGACAGACAGACAGACAGACAGACAGACAGACAGACAGACAGACAGACAGACAGACAGACAGACAGACAGACAGACAGACAGACAGACAGACAGACAGACAGACAGACAGACAGACAGACAGACAGACAGACAGACAGACAGACAGACAGACAGACAGACAGACAGACAGACAGACAGACAGACAGACAGACAGACAGACAGACAGACAGACAGACAGACAGACAGACAGACAGACAGACAGACAGACAGACAGACAGACAGACAGACAGACAGACAGACAGACAGACAGACAGACAGACAGACAGACAGACAGACAGACTGTCTGACGCTGTTCTCTCACGCATTTGGATCCACACATCCATCCATCAGTCCATCCACTTCACACATTCCCTTCCCTGCCTCCTTCCCTCTGTCGACACCTCAGTCCCTGCCATCCACACGTCGCTCTATCCATCTCGTCACCATATTAATACCTCCATCCAGGAGTCAATCCACTTATCGATACACCTATCAATCACCTCACCTGCCCTTCCATTAGTCCTTTTCTCCATAATTCCATCTATAGATTAGCCCACCCAACCACTGGATCAACCGTCCATCCCATTATCCATCCATGCATGAGAATAACAGCCTTCCGTCATAAACCATCGCTAAACCTCCAAATCGTCCTTTTGCTATATATAGACCTCAGTCGTTCAATTGAGACGATCGCGTGCTTTCAATTGTGTGCATCGTATCAATTGGAATCGTCTACGACACGAGTCACAACTCACTACCATCACATATATCACCAAACCCAAGACTCACATTTAAACACCTATCTGGCTTCCATCAAACAATCAATCCACTCATATACCTTCCAGTGGCCTCCACCCTCCTCTACCCATCTAACCATCAAGTTCATCCATCCAGTTCATCCATCCATCCATCCGTCCGTCCGTCCGTCCATCCATCCATCCATCTAGTTCATCCATAACTTTGTTTCATCTCCCCATCCATCCATCCATCCATCCATCCATCCATCAATCCATCCATCCAGTTCATCCATAACCTTCCTTCATCTCTCCATCCATCCATCCAGTTCATCCATAACTTTCATTCATCTCCCCATCCATTCATCCATCCATCCATACATCAATCAATCCATCCATCCAGTTTCATCCATAACTTTCATTCATCTCCCCATCCATTCATCCATCCATCCATACATCAATCAATCCATCCATCCATCCATCCATCCAGTTCCTCCATCCTGTTCATCCATCACCCTCTTTCATCTTTGCATCCATCAATCCATCCGTCTATCAATCCAGTTCATCCATAACCTTCCTTCATCTCTCCATCCATCGCATCCATCCATCCATCCCATCGGTCGGCCTTAGACAATTAGAACTGATCGTTGAACTGTAAACGGGACAATAAATGACGTCAGCATCGGCGTTTCGTCGGCGTCGTCGAATAAATCTTAAAGGACAGGATCTGATTGTTGCCAATCGACGCAACAAATTCACATTCGCTGCAGACATCTGAGAAACATCAATTGCTGCTGCTGCTGAAAGCCACTCTCACGGCTGCCTTCTCGTAAGAAACTTATCCATCACGCGATGCCTGTTGGGGCCCTAAAAAGCGCTGTATAAACAGCAGGCTGCGTTACATCAGCACCCCCCGTGGATTAGATGACGTGGCTCTTGTGTCATTTCGCTGAGAAATGACGTATATTTACATAACATTACGTAGCAGCGTCATATAAGTAACGTATTCATCCTAATCATGCATCTGTGGAGTGGAAACGGAAGTGGAGACATTAAGTATGGAGAGTTAGTGTTATTCATCTATGTTTCTGAATGAGAAGGTGTTATATTAAAATATATGCATGATCAGAAGTGACGTGAGTCACGTGACAGAATCACAATCTCTGCACTAAAGCTATAGATCGAAATCATCGAATCGCCTGAAGCTATAAATAGTTCGATGCTATTTTAATTCCACACAGCATCCACCTCTTCCGTGTCTTCACTCTCCTTATGAGTTCTTCTACTTCCTTCCTTCCTTGTTTTCTTACCTCCTACTCCTTTCATCCTTCTCTTATCCGTATTCTTTGCTTCCGCTTCCTCCAGCATTTTCATCCTCCCCTTTCCAATTAATTGTCCTTCTCCTCTTTCCATCTTTGTCATCGTCATTATCTTCTACATTCTTCTCTAGTTCCTCAAATCTTGTCTCTGTTCTTGTTTCTCTCTGTATCTGTCCCTCCTTTTTCACATCCTCCTCTTTTAGCTACTCATTTCCTCTTTCATCACTTACGCCTCCTCCTCTTAGACCTCATCCTCCTCCTTCGCCTCCTACTCTCTCAGCTCCTCCTACTCTTCTTTCACCTCCTCCTCTTTCATCAAGCTCTCCTCATTCTCTTCCCTTCCTCCTCCTCCTACTCCTCCTACCTTTGTACTCAAATCAAATCGAATCTGCCATACAAATGCAAGTCCGGTCAGTCGACTGCTTAAATTTCATTGCTACCCTTACAATCAGAGTCAACGGTGATAAATGACCTGTATTATTTTCAATATTATTCTTCATTTATTGCCCTTATTATGCACGCAGAGTCCGCTAATATGAATCTGAGCTGCGTGACAAGGGACGAAGCACAGTCTCTGCTAAGCAGACTCAAACCTGCAATCGTTGAATTGCTGACCCAAGGCACCACCGAACATGCCGCCCGCTTGTCCACTGCAGACCAGCTACCAGTCGATCTGAAGGGAAACAATTAGCTTATGTCTAGCCATGCCATTCACTCTGTTGACTACTGTCTGTCACCTGACAAGCAGAATACCGTGATGCAGAGTAAACAGGAAGAGGTGTCAATCAGAATTACAGACGGTGGAAGCACCTTCCTACAGGTATCGGAGGTAACAGACATCAGCAGTTGAACCAGGAGACAGGTGGGAATGGACCCATCGATTGATGAATGGATGGATCGATTGGTGGATGAGTGGGTGCATGAATGGGTGGATGAGTGGGTGGATGAATGGATGACAGGAATTCTTAGATGGATGGATTAGTGAGATGAACGGGGCAGAGAATGGATGATGGACAAGCGGTTAGGTAGATGGATAGATTGGAGTCTGGATGAATGGATATGAATACCAAGATCGGTTAAGGTATGGTTGAGACAAATGGAGACGGACGGGCGGACGGACGGACGGACGGACGGACGGATGGATGATGGGTGAAGTGGATTGTCAGATGGATGGACGAATATGGAGGAAACCTAGAACTTGACAGAAAGAATGGACCGAAGAATAATGAAATTAGGACAGAATGGAAATCATGGAATGCCCACCAAGAGAGTTTTCAATAAAAAGCAACCAACCACAATCGCAAAAGAATACGAAATAAACAAAATATAAGTTTACTTGATTTACTGATTTCATTACAATATGCTCAGCACACATAAAACGGCCGTTTTCGAGAGGAATAAATTTTGTCCACAAACATAAAATTCATCTCATAACTTCACCAACATTTAAGCTGAAGATCAGAGATGAAAATCAACATCCATATTAAAGATTCTTGCATCATAAAATGCCATAAACTAAACTTCAATAATAGAAAAATTACAAATCAGAAGATGGCTATAAACAAAAAAAAACAGTAATTGCTATTCATGCAATTACTGTGGATCACCAGATTATTATTATTATTAACCAATAGAGTACTCATTCATTGTAAAAATTTAAATAGTGCTCTTTCAACACAGGGGAGCGCTCCCAATCCCTGCACACCTGAAAAAGAATTTTTAGATGACCATAAAAGGTGTCAGAGTGGACCCTGAAGAATAATCAAAGGGAGCCAGTTCCAGACCGAGGGGTCAACCACTGACTCAGTGCGATTCTCGTTGGCAGCTGTGTGGACAAATGGGACGATGAGAAAGTACAGCTCAGTGGAGCACATCCAGCATATACATTGTATTGTATCTGATCAGCTGTAAAGCCCTTTTCACAGCATAAGCCCTTAAGAAGCGCTCGCAGTGCGATTTACCCTTATAGAGAAAAGGAAGGTTTTAACACAAAAAGATAAAAACTGTCCCATAACTTTGCCACTGACCAACGCAGAGGAAGAAGAGGGCAGTAATTATCAATAGTGAAAGTATCCAATACACAATAAGGACCACCTTCAGTCATAATAGGGGCAAAAGATAAAGCTACACAACAACCCAACAGTTTTTATGGGTCAGGGTAGGATTTTTAATTACAGCCTACGTAAAGGCTTAGGTTGGATATGGCGGTGACGACATTTTATAAATATCCAGCAGTTGAGATCGTCCTTCAAATAAGATTTGTACTCTGACGTCACAAGTGACATCTCGTGACTTCGCAGTGCAACATGGGGTGCGTTTTGCTACTGCTCGGAACATCGTCGGAGTTTACTCGAGGTACACAAGTTCGTGAAGAGTGAGCAAACTGAAAGTGCGCTGGTCAATCGGTCAAGATTAATGCTTTCACTCCGATTGAGTTCGAACAACCACCCATTGCAAGCGTTTGTCCACCTGGTTGACATTTGGATCTTGACATGGAAGCGATACAGGTAGGCATCAAGAGACAGATGTAACTCACTTAACCACCCATCCTCACTCACTCGCTCAGCTACTCACCCGCTCACTCACCCGCTCGCTCACTCACTCACTCACTCACACACTCACTCACTCACTCACTCATTAATTTGCTTATTCATTGACTCATTCAGTTGCTCCTTCCTTCCTTCCTTCCCTACTTCCTTAACTAAGTCATTCACTCACTCAATCACCAACACACTCATTCATTCCCTCATTCATTCGTTCATTTGCAGCATTTATACTGCATCCCTCCAAAATGGGAATGATGGAAGAATTTAACAATCTGGCATGAAGAGTGGAACGTCAAGCAGGAAGTGGGATCGGATTGATAACCGACACACCCGTAAAGGTCGAATCAGTCTTCAACTCCTTAGTTGGAGAATGTAAACGAGCAATAGAGCAGATGGCGCCTTGCATGGTTGCTATACAGTTATACTGTCAGTTAAGTTCGACTCCTGTCAAACTTGTCATCATCTGCTACCACAATATGCCACCTTACTATTTTTTATTTGTCAGTTTGAACTAATAAACCCGAATAAATTATATGATAAGATATCATCCTTATAAGATATCACCCTTCACATTAATCTCATTAAACCTTTCCAAGCATCAGCCAACACTTAACGTCGCTTCCTGCGGCACTGGCATTCTCCCGAGGTTTATCCAAATGTCTGTCTTCATTCTGGACGCTCACCACTGGCTTCCTGTACCCCAGTGCGTCCAGTCCAAAATTCTAACTTCTAGGCACACCTGTTCAGTCGGAATAGCACTTCATACCTCAACGTCTTCAAGACCTTCTGTACTTTGGTCTCCTCATGCTCTGGTTGCTCAGCTCTTCGTCTGAGGCCTTCATGCTGTTCCCCGCAAGAGTGGGTCCACATGCTGAGCGATTGAATGAGCGAATGAATGAGTCAACGAGCCTTCACTATATTTGAACCTCTAGTTGCAACTTGGAACCTCTAGTTGCAACTTGGAACCAACTTCCTCAGGAACTGTGGCTTGAGCTCCTCAGGCTTCCTCTGCTTCAGAAACACCTGAAGTCCATTTTATTTGTTGGTGATGACACTGACTTGGGTTGGCCAGAGTGTTGGCCATATGGGTGATGGCCAGAGATGTGTTGGCTAGAGGGGGTGTTGACCAGAGGGGAGGTTGTACACAGTACTCACCCGATGCGTTCCATTTCGGACTGTTCGAGACGTTCGGCCTGTCTGATGACGTTTAGGATCTGATCCGTTTCCTCAGCTGACAACTGATCGGATTTCGTGAAGGACGCAATTGTCGCCGTGTGCACTGACCACCCAGCACCCAACCTACGAAGACACAAATACGAACACAACCAGACTAAATATACACGTACTGCAGACACGTAGGCTTACACGTGTACAAACATGCGCAATTGTGTAATGTAGGCCCTATATAAATATGGGGTAGATTTACAAGAATATGTATATGAATATGTATATGAATATGTATATGAATATGTATATGAATATGTATATGAATATGTATATGAATATGTATATGAATATGTATATGAATATGTATATGAATATGTATATGAATATGTATATGAATATGTATATGAATATGTATATCCATGCAACCTAGATCCCCGTCTCCAGAGTTTACCACTGCTTCTGTCTTTGCATTGGATTTCTTTTGTCTATTTCTATACAAACGGAGTATCTATTACCATCCGTTTGCCCTCGCACTTCTCCCATGGGTGTTCCAGGCTTGGGACTGGCTCTGATACTGTCCAGTATCCGAGACGGTGATACCAGCTTCACAGGGTTCTGCTAAGCCTTTCCATCTCGCATAGCACCCAAGGTGATACTTTGAATTTCGGCCAAATCCTTCACCACTGATGGCATGAACTCAGCAGGCACTTTCCTACTCCACTGTTTCCCCCCTCACCACGTTGAGGTGATGTTAGGTTTATTTTATCATAAAAACAGTTTAAAATAGGCATAAAAATATCAATTTTTTATCTCGATTATCAGTCACGAACATCACATTAAAATTAAGATGCCATAAAATGACATATTTGAACCTTCATTCTCAAATAATTGTGTAGTCTTTAGGTAATGCTCTGCTGGACAGAAAACATAACGTACGCGGGCAGGTTCTTTGGCACCCGGATTAATAGGGATGTGAAGGGAGAGAACTGCCCCACCCTCCCTTGCATGCCCACTGCCCACGCTATCAAAATGAAGCTGCAAACACTTCAGACAGACGGTTTCTTCTCTTTAATGGATTGCATTAAAGGTCAAAGATCAAGGATTGCATTAAAGGTCAAAGGTCTATGGCACAAATTAAACAGTTCAAGATGTTTTGGACAAAACCCTGGACACAGTGACACATGCAGCCAGCTGTTAATGTCAGTCATGTGGAATTGATATAGCACCCAACAAATTCCTCTTGTCTGCGAAATCAGTGTCTGACGCTGGAGGAGTCCACCAAAAGCTTAGCCAGGATGAAAGAGACAAATGCCAGATGCCAAAGCAATACTCCCATTTAGCAGCTAATGCCCTCTGAATATGCCATCATCTATAGTTAGAGATAAATTGATATAGCACCAATGCCGAACGACTAACATAAGTCATAAACATCTAGATATGGCTAATATCTAGATGTATATGCATAAGTCGATGGTACTAAGCATGTGTGCATTGAGACATATTACAGTACAATAAATACAGTAGTTTACAATACAGCATAGCATACAGTCACACATTACAATGTAAAAACTATACAATGCCAATGTACCATGGAATATCAGACACCACAATACAATGAACCACAATACAATGAACCACAATACAATGAACCACAATACAATGAACCACAATACAATACACCACAATACAATACACCACAACACAATACACCACAATACAATACACCACAATACAATACACCACAATACAATACACCACAACACAGAACACCACAATACAATGCACCACAATACAATACACCACAATACACTACACCACAAAACAATACACCACAATACAATACACCACAAAACCATACACCACAATACAATACACCACAATACAATACACCACAATACAATACAACATATGAAATGCTACATAATATATTATATATTGGATTCATCTAGCTGGCATTCCTCTTACAGGCATTTCTTTGGATTCATCTAGCTGGCATTCCTCTAAAAGGCATCTCTTTGGATTCATCTAGCTGGCATTCCTCTAAAAGGCATTTCTTTGGATTCATCTAGCTGGCATTCCTCCAAAAGGCATTTCTTTGGATTCATCTAGCTGGCATTCCTCTTGCAGGCATTTCTTTGGATTCATCTAGCTGGCATTCCTCTTGCAGGCATTTCTTTGGATTCATCTAGCTGGCATTCTTCCAGCTGGCATTGCGCTAGCTGGCATTCTTCTTGTTCGCATTCCTCTTGCAGGCATTCCTTTGGATTTATCGAGCAGGCATTCCTCTTGCCGGCATTCCTCTTGCAGGCATTCCTCTTGCAGGCATTCCCTAGGATTCATCTAGCTGGCATTCCTCTTGCTGGCATTCCCTTTGATGGCATTCTTCTAGCTGGCATTCCTCTTCCAGGCATTCCTTTGGATTTATCTAGTTGGCATTCCTTAAAAAAGGCATTTATTTGGATTCATCTAGCTGGCATTCCTCTTGCCGGCATTCCCTTGGATTCTTCTAGCTGGCATTCCTCTTGCTGGTATTCCTCCAGCTGGCATTCCTCTAGCTGGCATTCTTCTTGCTCGCATTCCTCTTGCAGGCATTCCTTTGGATTCATCTAGCTGGCATTCCTCTTGCCGGCATTCCTCTTGCAGGCATTCCCATGGATTCATCTAGCTGGCATTCCTTCAGCTGGCATTGCGCTAGCTGGCATTCTTCTTGTTCGCATTCCTCTTGCAGACATTCCTTTGGATTTATCGAGCAGGCATTCCTCTTGCCGGCATTCCTCTTGCCGGCATTCCTCTTGCAGGCATTCCCTAGGATTCATCTAGCTGGCATTCCTCTTGCTGGCATTCCCTTTGATGGCATTCTTCTAGCTGGCATTCCTCTTCCAGGCATTCCTTTGGATTTATCTAGTTGGCATTCCTTAAAAAAGGCATTTATTTGGATTCATCTAGCTGGCATTCCTCTTGCCGGCATTCCCTTGGATTCATCTAGCTGGCATTCCTCTTGCTGGCATTCCCTTTGCTGGCATTCTTCTAGCTGGCATTCCTCTTGCTGGTATTCCTCCAGCTGGCATTCCTCTAGCTGGCATTCTTCTTGCTCGCATTCCTCTTGCAGGCATTTCTTTGGATTCATCTAGCTGGCATTCCTCTTGCAGGCATTTCTTTGGATTCATCTAGCTGGCATTCCTCTTGCAGGCATTTCTTTGGATTCATCTAGCTGGCATTCCTCTAAAAGGCATTTCTTTGGATTTATCTAGCTGGCATTCCTCTAAAAGGCATATCTTTGGATTCATCTAGCTGGCATTCCTCTAAAAGGCATTTCTTTGGATTCATCTAGCTGGCATTCCTCTTGCCGGCATTCCCTTGGATTCATCTAGCTGGCATTCTTCCTGCTGGCTTTCATCGAGCAGGCATTCCTCTTGCCGGCATTCCTCTTAAAGGCATTCCCTTGGATTCATCTAGCTGGCATTCCTCTTGCTGGCATTCCCTTTGCGGGCATTCTTCTAGCTGGCATTCCTCTTGCTGGTATTCCTTCAGCTGGCATTCCTCTAGCTGGCATTCTTCTTGCTCGCATTCTTCTTGCAGGCATTCCTTTGGATTTATCGAGCAAGCATTCCTCTGGCTGGCATT
Source organism: Bimastos eiseni (assembly GCA_959347315.1). Taxonomy (NCBI): domain Eukaryota; kingdom Metazoa; phylum Annelida; class Clitellata; order Crassiclitellata; family Lumbricidae; genus Bimastos; species Bimastos eiseni. The sequence goes on from OY365815.1 coordinate 14,986,393, forward strand.
CCCTTTGCTGGCATTCTTGTAGCTGGCATTCCTCTTGCTGGTATTCCTCTAGCTGGCATTCCTCTAGCTGGCATTCCTCTTGCAGGCATTCCTTTGGATTCATCTAGCTGGCTTTCCTCTGGCTGGCATTCCTCTTGCAGGCATTCCCTTGGATTCATCTAGCTGGCATTCCCTTTGCTGGCATTCTTCTAGCTGGCATTCCTCTTGCTGGTATTCCTGTAGCTGGCATTCCTCTTGGTGTTATTCCTCTAGCAGGCATTCCTCTTGCCGGCATTCCTCTTGCAGGCATTCCCTTAGATTCCTCTAGCTGGCATTCCTCTAGCTGGCATTCCTCTGGCTGGCATTCTTCTAGCTGGTATTTCTCTTGCTGGTATTCCTCTAGCTGGCATTCCTCTGGCTGGCATTCTTTTTGCTGGCATTCCACTGCTGGCATTTCTCTAACTGGCATTCTTTAAACATGGATAAATAAAAAGAGTCTTTGGTGAACGATATAATCCAGTGTGATGATGATGAGTTCTCTGCCCAAAGGAAGGTCCATTGGTTTTTATGGACAATGGAGATGAGATGAATATTTAGTAATGTGGTTTCCCATTGCCATACTTACAGACAATCATGGGTGAGCAACTTGTCCAGGGTTGTTATATACCCAATGGCTTGAAGCAGATTCGAAGCTGCGACCCTCCAGTTACAAGGCACAGACCATGCCGCTAAACCACCACATCCCTTATCCAGCATATTAGTTCGCATCTCCAAGGACCTCCATAGTCCATACATCATCATTTCATTATGCCAGGAACTTGAAAAACACAATGCATCCGGGATAGAGATGCGGCTATTGACGAGGAAGTTATTTCCTGTAACCTGACCTCGTTCGTGACCAATCATCGTCAGAGGAAATCAGAGCGGTCATGATCCATGGATAAAATGAGGTAGGCGATACTTTGCTAACGGACGCTATTGCAGAGGCTGATCATAGATGCTATGAAATGCACAAGACACAATCTCCCAAAGATCTGATTACACTTCCAGATAAGCAACTTCTCCTTCATCAAGCTGGTCATGGTCATAATAATTATTCATAAAAGCTCACATAGCTTTCCTTTCTCCATCCATCTATACCTCATTCCTTCTTCAGCTTCATCTTTATTCCATCCTCCCTTCCTTCTTTCTGGCCTTTCATCCTTCCTTCGTTCTACCTCTCTTCTTGACATCCTAATCTTTCTTCCTTCTTTGCCTCCTCTCTTCTTAATTACTGTACTCCCTTCTTTATTTTCTTCTTTATTTCCTTCCTTCTACATTCTTATACTCCGACCCATCCTTCTTTTTAGCTTGCCTGATACCTTCAATTCTGTAAACTTTCCTCGGTTTCCCTGTTTCCTTATTGTGCCTTTATGTGAACTTCCCACATCTATTTGTTCCTCATTGAGTCCATGGCATTGGCGGCAGATGCCTGACTCCTAGGGTCCGTCATCGGTATCGAGCTTCATGCCCTAAGACCGTTCTTCCCTTCAATTGCCACCTGTATCTACAAATCTTCGCCCAAGACTGCAAATATTTGTACTTCCAGATGAAGATGACAAATTTTTCATTCCCAGAGTGTTGTAAAGTCGTTAACTCTTATTAATCTGATACTACTTTACCTTACTTTTATCAATTGTAAACAACTGCAGTTTGTCAGCTATAATAATAAATGAAGATATCTATATTACAATGAAGGTGCTATACATTTGACAATGAAGGTATTACACATCCTAAATATGCCATCATCTTTATCATCTTCATAGTCATCTTCATTAGCATCTTCATTATTTTCATCATCATCTTCATTATCAACTTAACCTTCATCTTCATGATCTTCAGCAACATGCTCATTTTTATCATCACCCTCATTATCATCACCTTCATCATCTTCTTCATCATCTTCACCATCATAATCATCATCACCTGACGTTCACCCCCATCTCCATTTGAAGGTAACACACAAAATAAAGAAAGCCCACAAGGGGAATTTTTATTAGCCTTCTAACAAGCATGCTACCGTTCCGACTCAAGTGAATCGACAGCTTCAGAGGCTGCAGTTTTTAAATGCTTTGCATCATCAACATCCGATGCTATTAAGTGCACGACCCATCTTAAGTGCATTTCAAAATATGATCGAAACATCAATTCATTGCAACTCAAGTCACATGAAAGAAGGAAGCGAGTTTCAATGCAACGTAAGGTAAAATCACAGTTGCCACGTTCAACAAACAACACATAATGCAACAGCCCTGTTTGCAACAGTCTTAAGTGCAACAGCCTCTGATGAGAACAGCAAACAACTGCACTGATTCCTATTAACCTGTTTTCGCATCAACGCCAAGCAAATGATTGCAGTATAAGAGAATTGAAGGAAGGAATAGAAAGAATAGGATGGTAACAGCTGTTGAGAAAAACATTCTTTGTCTACATTCAGTTGCTTGACTGGTATAAACCATTTGCATCTAAGGATAACCTGATATGCATGGACAATTGGACATACCATATCATTTGATCGCTTAAAATTGGTATATACCATTTGTTTCTATAGATTCATCTGGTATGCAATGACATAAAAAAAAATGGCTTGAATTGAATTGACAATTTTATTGATTTTCATTCAAACGACATAAAGTCCTCGTCGTTGCAAGTTCAACATGGTTTGACACTGGGGTCAATTTATATTTATGAGAATTATTATTTTAATATTGGTGTGTAAAAAAATCAATTGAGCAGCTACTAGTAACCTTACATGTGCAAATGTTCCAAAACAAGACTTTCGATCTGAACTTGAATAGTTGTTAACAGCCTCACAAATGGCTATGACCGTCTGGTCAAATACGGCCACAGAAACTGTTCCTTATAACCAGACAATTGCAGCCTAAGAGCATTCTCGCTATGTGTTTGAAGTGTCTGGATATTTCAGACATGACTTGTAAGAGAGCAGAGAGTGAGAGACAGACACACGCAGACTGATTGAGACAGATAGGCAAAATGACAGCTAAAGACAATCTGCCCTCAAGCAGAAATTCGAACACACGTTGAAGCGACTAACTTACTAACTCACTTGGTAACATCGGTGCAACTCCATCTAATCCAATTGCAGATCCGTTTGCCTTGGGCCTCCACTGAACACGTCGGAGCAGCCATTTAGCAGTTAACCATGGCTAATCTAATAGCGTTATGCTCCATCAAACGCCGGCGATGACTGAACGCATGGCTGAACAACGGCAGGCTTCTCGGCAGAAGCTCATTAGTTCTGCTAGAAGAAATTTCACTGTGACCGAGTTCCGACTGACAAGAATTTCAAGAGCTCTTCAGCTGGGGTTCTACTATTCGTACTTCTTCTTTAAAAATGTAGAGATGTTGGTGTTGTTAGACAGCGGTCCTATAATCATGGCCTTTTCAATGGGTTTTAATCAGGTGAGACCCTTCACCCAAATCAAAAGATACTATAGATTTCCTGCTAATGCTAATAAATAATAAATAAAATAATAAATATTCATTTATTGATATATATGGAATGTCACACCCCAAACCATGGACATACCATCTCACTTATCAGATGAGATGGTACGTCCGTGCATACCAGATCTTTACTATTTAGCGCTTCTGATTAGGTTGTACTGTGAGAGGCACTTTATACATCCATGTCACACGCGACACTTTGGACGACAGCGCTATATAAAAGTCATCGACCGACAGCAGAGGCGTAGGAGGACTACGGATGAAGACGTCTACCTGACACATGAGATGGGACACATCAATGGGTTTCGCCGGAGGCAGACGACCTCAATACAGACGGCGAGAATTATGCAAAGATCATCGGGGTGTCAAACAACGAAACCCGACACCGTGAGGCAGATGTCAGAGCCGACTGCCCCTTCCATCTCTACGACCCACAGAGAAGAAATTCATGGATCAGTTGAAGATTTGGTCTGGACCGGCTGGTTGACACGGATCATGAATAAGGGACAATTCCGATACGAATGGCGCAACCCACTAGGCGGTATAACGATAATAATGAAATTCAATCCCTGGGACCTGTCGCTCGTCTATGACACTGGCATGGTCCAGCCATAGCAGCCGCTAGTCAAACAGTAACTGTAAGCCCCTAGGGATCTGACATTACGCTAGGGACGCCAAGACCCAACCAACCAGGGTTTAGTAATAGTTTCTGCAGGTGACCTATCGTCCAATAGAGATACGAGTTTTGCGTTTGGGATGGCGAAGGAAATCGCCTCTAGAAGGATTGATATAGCGTAGCAAGAAAAGGAACCGGGACTTGTTTCGGAAATGGGGGTGACGTTAGGTCGTTCTGACGATAAGGGTAATCAACGTAGTTGGGAATCCAGTCTCCAACGTAAACCAGGGAAACATTTCTAAAAGGAACACTAATAACTCCAGTAAGTGTAGATAGGATGAGTGGTGTGTATATATATAATTAAATATACATATTAAAATCAAGTGTGTCGTGTTGCTGAGCTTGGTGATAGAGGAAAGAACCAGCGGGTACTCTCGTCATCAAGAAGAAGGAGTGGCGAGAGTGAAACCCGCGACAATCCATAACTAGAATAGAATAGAAAAGAATCTACAAACACAAATGGTTTGTACCGCTCTTATTATTTCTTTATTTTATTTCTTATTTAAATTTGTAACGAGTGCAAGCTTACACCAAAATGTGAATCTGAGGCATGGATAGTCAGTCGTAAGAAGATGCACTTAGTTTTCCAAATCCTTGAAAGCTAATGAGAAATGGTGAGTTTTGAGTTGCTTTTTGAAGGAAGGAAGTGAATTTGAGCTACGAAGAGAAGAGTGGGAGTCGATTCCATTATTGAGAGAAGAATCATGGGATACACGGGAGCCCATGAGGGCCATGACTGTTCTGTAAGGTGACTCAACTATACTTGATCGCTGGCAACGAGGACGGATGCAAAGCGCTTTTGCAGAGCATGAATATAGGTAGGTGAAGTGGCGCTGAATATAGGCAGACTGCTTAAGTCAGGCAAGCCAACTTAAATTTTATTCTGAATTCAACAGGAGGCCAATGCGATTGCAAAATGAGGATGGTGAGGCAAGCTATGGTAGTTTAAGGTAGGGGACAATCATCAAGTAGATTAAAGTAAAGCAAAGTAAAGTAAGGTATGGTATGCTAACCCTGAGACAGGAGAAGAGAGACAGTAACATCGTGAAAGCAGGCGGTATGCAGTTCCTCTCCTCTTCCCCTCAACCAGATCTTCCCACTTACAATTTGCATGCGTGATTGACGGATAGATTGATTGACTCACTGATTGATTTATGTACGAGACAAGTGTTTATCTAGCGGCTTTATTGAATCTCATAAAAGTACTGCTTTATAATGCATATCTAACGGATCTAAACAGTATCGTCTCAATATGAGTAAAAATGTATATTGTAGTATATTCAAGAGAATCAATAACTTCCAAAGCACCTCTCACAGTACAGACCAATCAGAGGCACTTCAAATGCAAAATTTATCTCAAGTGTAGACCCATCTGTATCATCCCGGTTGAACTGGGAATAAGTAGACTTCTTGAGGGAGGGGGCACTACATAAATTCAAAATTTGGATGGCATAACACAGGATCAACGTGGAACTGATGGAAGATGCTTTAACAATTTGCCAGTCAGAAAGCTGATCTACTGATGATGAGAGGAGGAAGGGTTTCTTACTTGGCCCTGAGAGCCAGCTGTCTGTCGTTGGGACAGACCCAGCGCTCCATTGCACAGTCCGCAGCGTTTCTTCCCCTACTTCCAAGCAGACTCATTCAACAGCAGTCAAGTCCACTTCTGCTCTCAATTCACCTGAACAGAATCAACACAAAAACTCATCAAAAATAATTACGACTGCTGTATGCGTGTATGTATAAAACCTAATGTAATATCTTCGTTTAATTGACAAACTGACTACATAAGTATAGTATGAATGAATGATGACAAGTTATTACAGGAGTCGAATTATGCTGTCCATTACATATAATACAGCTGATTTAACCAACGGCCCACCTAGCGAAAAAAGGACTAGTCAACCTTAGGGGATATGGGAAGTAAACTCACTTCCTCAGCTCTGCATGCCAGTGTCTTATCCACTACTCCTCATATCACACAATTTAATACTCGAACACCATGCAACACCACATCAAACCCATGAAATATATTGCAACAGAAACCTCCCGATACTCAAGCATCGTTGAATAAACTCAAGTCATAATACAGTGGTCCTATGACTAAAAATAACGATAATATTGGTACATTATGGATGAGCGATTAATGCAGCACTTTAATCAGAAAAGCATGTTCTGCAGAAATCGGAATTCTCGTTGAGCAACATTTCCCCCTCCCCATACACTTGAAATATTAACGGGAAGCAATTCAGGGACTAATTTACTCAGCAAAGGCCAGCCAGGCAGTTAGACCGATTTGTATCGCCGTGGTTGGACTGGGGAGTATCTCCGAGTAGACTTCTTGAGGGGACGCTATATAAATGTTGTTCAGTCGATTGAATACGCCATCTTCATTATTCAATACATTGATATTCCTCAACGTCTATATCTAGAACCAAGTCTCCTTCTCTTTAGATCAATTCTACACTTGATTGTCCTACATACAACAGCAATGCTTTTGAACAATTAAGAAAGAGTTCTATAGACGGGTTCTTCTTAACTCTTTGAACCCCTGACGTTCTGGTGTAATAACCCATGGACCCTGGGTTTACTAGCACAGTTTAGCCTTGAATGTATGTACTCATATATGCTTGCATATATGTATGTATGCATCTCTGTATACATACATACATACATACATACATACATACATACATACATACATACACACATACTACATGTATACATATGTATGTACATACATACATACATGCATACATACATACATACATGCATACATACATACACTCATACATACATACATACATGCATATATACATACATACATACATCATACATACATTCATACATGCATACATACATACATACATACATACACACATACTACATGTATACATATGTACGTACATACATACATACATGCATACATACATACATACATGCATACATTCATACATACATACATACATGCATATATACATACATACATCATACATACATTCATACATGCATACATACATACGTACATACATACAATCATACATACGTACATACATACAATCATACATACAATCATACATGCATATATACATACATTCATACATGCATAAATGCATACATACATACAATCATACATGCATATACACATACATACATACATACATACATACATACATACATACATACATCAATCAATCAGTGTTTTATTCAGTCAAACAGCATAGATCATGATACAAATGTTTTGAGTAATAACAGACAGTTCTGTTGCTGATCACCAAGGGAGACCCAAATAGGGAATGTATAGCCCCGCTAGTTAGGGCCACCCCCCACATTAAGTAGAATTCTAGAAAGTCAGATAACCGTACATCGGTAGATCGATAGTTTTAGCTATTTAAGCATTTCAGAACTATAACGAACTTAACTACCCTTAACTATATTCAAACAATCGCAGGTTACAGGCTAGAATATCTACAGTTCATGTACAATAGCAATTTAAACACTGTTACAACAATGTTACAACAATTGTAATAAGCATATTTAATATTAAAGGAATATTAATGGAACCAAGCAATCCTATTTCAACCAAGGTAGACTCGTGACCAAGCGTATTATATCCTACTCTAAGCTTCTGGTCATTTAAGATCCTGTAGAATGAATTGCCTAAATTTATATTTAAATTGCTGAATATTCGTCACAATGCGTATCTCAAGCGGTATATTGTTCCAAATTTTTGGGCCCATGCATTTTATGGATGTTAGTTCTCGCGAGTGGGGTAAAGAGAGTATTTGGGTGTCTCAATACGTGCAGATTTTCATTTGGTTTGGGTGGGAAATAATGACGGAAAGATCGAGGTAGTAATTTGTTTGAGTATTGATACATAAATAGTCTAACTCGCAATATTCGTATTTGTTCTATTCTTAGTATTTCCTTCTCTTGAAATTCACTTTCTATATGTGCATTATACGGCAAGTTAGCTAAAAATCTTATCACTCTTTTTTGTAAGATATGCAGGTTGTTTAAGTTAGATTTATATGCAGTGGCCCATATGATGTTACCATATGTAAAGTAAGGATATATGAGGGTATAATAGAGAGTGGCTCGCGTCTTTGCCGGTAGAATTTTTGAAATTTTCGTCAGTATGCCAAGAGTTTTAGCAATTTTTGATGATATTGCCGTCATGTGGTCAGTCCATGATAGATGTTGGTCTACATAGACACCTAGAAATTTGGTTGAAATGACCTGTGTGATGGGAGTATTCATAATAGTAAGCGTAGGTAAATGTTGCGGTGGGGGTTTTCTATGAGATCTAAAAAGTATGAAGTTTGTTTTATCTAAATTGAGAGTGAGTTTGTTTGTTGCAAACCATTCGGCTATATTATTGAGTTCGTCATTAGTTTGACTAATCAAAGTTTCTAAACATGGATGCGAATTAAATAAATTAGTGTCATCTGTGAAGAGTATAATGAATAGACTACGAGCAACAGAAGGTAGGTCATTCATGTAAATGATAAATAATAGTGGTCCCAAGATGGAGCTTTGCGGGACTCCCATGTTTTATTGTTAATAGAGTAGAAGAGGCATTTCCAGATTTCATCAATTGTTGTCTGTCTTGGAGATAGCTTTTAAACCAGTTGAGTTGAGTATTTCGAATTCCGTATATAGATAATTTTCTTAAAAGGATAGTGTGGTTAATAGTATCAAAGGCCTTGGCTAAGTCCAAAAAGATGCCAATTGAATACTCATCTTTATCTATGGCGTCTGAAATTTTATCTTGCATAGTGAGTAAAGGCATGATAGTCGAATGGCCTGGCCTGAAACCATATTGAGCATTGTATAGGAGATTCGCTTTTGATATAAAGTCAGTAAGACATTCATGCATGACTTTTTCAAAAAGTTTGCTAAATACAGGTAAAACCGAGATAGGCCTATAGTTGGATGCAATATCTCGCACGCCTTTTTTAAAAACAGGTACTACTTTTGCAATTTTTAAATCGTCAGGAAAGACGCCTGCTCTGAAGGAGCAGTTTATAATTTCTGATAGAACAGTAGATATTTTAGGTATACTAGTGATAACTACTTCAGGATCCAAATCATCTACTCCTGTCGAATGAGATGTCTTTAGACTCTTTGCTAGTGCTATCACTTCATGGGGGGAGACATCAGGTAGGCCAAACGAGTCACATCTGGGTGATGTCATGAATTTGTCAATGGGTGTCAAATTAACAGGAATACTATTAGCCAGCGATTGAGCTATATTCACAAAATATGTATTTAATTCGGTAGCGATCGCTATCGGATCAGTTGTAGACACTCTGTCAACCAATAATGATTTAATATGCTTATGTTTCGCATCACTACCATTGTCTAACAGGGATCTAAGGATCTGCCAGGTTTTTTTCAAGTCTTGGCTATATTTTGAGAATTCAGCGTCTAAGTAATTGTTTTCTACTTGTATTTTTACTTTTTTGAAATAACTTCTATACTTGGTGTATTTAGTTTTGTTGGCTATGGACGGGTCCTTTATAAACTTAAGGTGGAGTTTCGATTTTTTAGCACATGATTTGATAAGTCCTTGTGTCATCCAAGCCTTTTTTGGTAACATCCTTTTATTCTTTTTGCGTGTAATTAACGGGAAGGCCCTATTATATTCTTTTTGGTAGTTAGATATGAATATCTGATATGCCTTGTTAACATCTAAGCTGCCGCATGCATCAATGGTTTGTGTACAGTCGGTACAGCCAAGAGAATCTAGGAAGGAATTTGTTGCATCTGGGGAAAAGATCCGTTTGGTCATAGAGGTTAGACAGTGTTGGACCGTCAAATCGTAATCAAATACACCCAGAATTGGTAAATGATCAGATATATCCGATATCAAGATAGACGATAATTTCACCTTTTTCCAAATATTAGTAAAGATATTATCAATTAAAGTCGTCGTAAATTCAGTAATGCGCGTCGGACGTGTAATAATGGGAAGGAGATGGTGCGATAACAGGCAATTTAGAAATTCTTCTGTTGGTCTGTGTGTAATGTTTTTTAAGAGGTCTATATTAAAATCACCGACCAGTAAATGCTCCTTCGATTTCTGCTTTATGTTACTAATGAAAGATTCCATTTCGGTAACAAAGTCATTGACGTTCTGATCGGGAGGGCGATATATAACTCCTAGAACTGCAGTACCTTAATGTATGTAATTTCTGATAGAACAGTAGATATTTTGGGTATACTAGTGATAACTATTTCAGGATCCAAATCATCTACTCACGTCGAATGAGATGTCTTTAGACTCTTTGCTAGTGCTATCACTTCATGGGGGGAGACTTCAGGTAGGCCAAACTCAAAACGACAGACCTGGCCTCTGCACAACAGGTGCTCTCTCTAAGAAATGGACCAGTCTGCCACATACAATCATACATGCATACATACATACATACATTCATACATGCATACATACATACATACCTACATACAATCATACATGCATATATACATACATACATACATTCATACATACATTCATACATACATACATACATACAATCATACATGCATATATACATACATACATACATTCATACATACATTCATACATACATACATACATACAATCATACATGCATATACACATACATACATACATGCATACATACATGCATACAATCATACATGCATACATACATACATACATTCATACATGCATACATGCATACATACATGCATACAATCATACATGCATACATACATACATACACACATGCTATTGTGGGGAACCAGGATTACGATTTTACAGTTATCCTGCTATAACGGTATCTCGGATTCAAAGAGTTAACGAAGCAAGCAAACTGTATTAGCCAACCACCAAGTTTTGTGTGTGTGTCTGTGTGTGTGACTGGATGAAATGGCAGACTGATATACCAGTCGACCACATTATACATGTACAAGGTTGGAAATCAATGTACGACCGTATTTACGAAATGTACGTCATTTGCCGTATGCTGACATTGGTACATTACAAAAAACAAAGTACATAGTATTAAGCAAAACAAAAGTCAAGCCACCCAAGAATTATCCTGTATAATAGCTCGAAATATTTTTATATTTTTATTTATTTATCAGGAGGATTTATATAGTACCCATTCAAGAACATCTACTCAGGAGCATTTCTGACTCAAACCTGGCTAATTAGGACAGTTTAAGGCTGGTCTAATTCTAAGAAGCTCTAGCTATTATTGCTAGTCTGTCATTGTCAGCCAGTTACACAGTCAAACGATGGATTTATGGATTAATTAACTCCTCTTCATCACACATCTGTTCAGTACAACTGCAATAACATTTTTAACGTACACAAACCTTAGATATACAATAATCTACTCAATAACATACATGTACATATGCTATGCATTCAGGTATACATACATGTTCTTGGAACCTGTAGTCGCACTGTGCTGAAAATAGTAGACTACTCAATCACAATTTTTAACCATCAGCCACTAAATTTGTCAGTCAGGATGGAAAAATAGACTGTAACAGTGAACTATAGGGTAGCAGTCAGAGAGAACACGGAGCATATTCTGAGCAAATAATAACTGGTCAGTTAATTGTACCTAAATGAACCCAGGATTCAAATCCAGAGGACAGTGCTGATGGAGGCAACTACCTTTTACTCAAGAAGAGCCTAGAGGAGCCTAGCTCCTTTTTGGAGACATGGTTAACACACCTTCGAAGCTCAAAGCCAAAAGGTTAATGAGATGAGACAAAGAGTGCAATGGAATGGTACTTGAGAGCAGACAGAGAAGAACAATAAAAGATACACAGAAAGGCCTGCATAGAGTAAACCACAGACAAACTGTACCAGTCAACAATTGTACATGTATACTGGTCAAGCACACGGAGCCATTTCTCGGGTTCTTTCTACGTCATATGAAGCAAACAGGGTTGTTCCCTCCGAGGCGCCACATAAATTCACTGCTTGGAACAATGACATCACTGGATTTATGAGAACCAATTATCCACTCGAATGGTCCGCATATCGACATCAGGTCAAACTGTGTGTGCAGCAATGTCCTTAAGAAAGAAAGCACGGCCTACCTACGCAAGTAGCGGAACAGCTGATCACTAATTGAATTCTCCATCACAAAAAGATTCCCAATTAAAATGCCGCCCACATACGACTCCTAAAACCAGTGCAAACGCATCTGTATTAGTAATGCATAATGACACGGAAAGCTGTGTATGTACATGGCCATTTGTATAGCGCTTTATGACAACCTCACCAAAGTGGTAGGAGATTTATATTACCTCTATGGCGCTTGCAGGCAGTGTAACAATCAGGATGAACTGAGTTAGAACAAACAATTACAATGGTAATTGCAAAATTATAATATAATTTTAGAAAATTAAAATTACAATATAATTTTACAAAATTAAAATTATAATACAATTATACAAAATTAAAATTATAATATAATTTTACAGTAACCATTGCAATTGCTTGTGCATAGTGCCACTTAAACATAGCCCTATTCCATTCAAATGACTCTTATGCGAATAGATCCACAAAAATCGATCTAATCTGTAGTTGGGTTGCCCCAAACATTTTAATCTAAAATCTAGTCTAATAAAATCTGATCTAATTTCATCTTCTAGTCTAGATATTCAAATTTGATAAGGACGGATTCAACTGCACTGCATAGGTAAGATTATTATGAATACATTCCATTGATAATTAGGCCTAATAGAAGACAAGATTTTGCCTCGATGTATGTATATGAACATTTATATAGCGCCCTAAAAGAACCTCACGAGGGCGCATACCGAAGCTACCCAACAGTTCTGAAGTAAATGCTTCTTCAATAGTCCAGAAATTATCTCCGGTGCTAAAGGTTTAAAGGTTAGGACTTCGGAGTACAGCTATGGTCATGCCGCAATCTGCAACTTTAGTGAAGTAGTAACCCAAGGAGAGAAGAGGATTGGGATTAATGAAGTGGTTGGACAACTGACCAAGACGATACAGAAGGGGTGGGAGGATTGACGTGTGTTGTATGCAAGTCCAAGAACTTTGAAAGATGGGAGGAAAGAAAATTGGAGAAAGGCAGGGAGATGATGCTTTTGCATACAAATGTAGCTCAAACAGTAGTATTCGGGAAGGCCTTTGGGTGTTTTCCACATCTGTTCATAGTATGCACCGAGACCATTCCGAGCAATTAACAAATGTAGGGAGCAGATTCAAGCTTCTGAGAGTAGGCCTATTCTATAAGCGACTAATGTGACCAATGTCTTCACAGAGTGTACTCTGAGAACAGACTGGCACTGAGGCGAAAGTATTTAAGTACTGCAGGGTAGAAGAGCTTTATGGTAAGCCTCATGAATCCTTACTGTATGCACCGAATACACTTAATGCATATACAGAATACTGGGCAAGAGCAATTAAGTCACTCCATCACCAATGTCCCAAGAGTTGACCAAACCGGCTCGAGTATACACTTCGTATTCTCTGTAATGAAGGCAGGGGGCTTCAATCCCCTCTGAGTGATGGAGGCAAACCCACTCCCCTCGGTCCCGAGTGCCAAGAAGGAAAGATGTCCCCCTACCTGAATTGGAGGCAAGTGTCTCCGGACCCCCTCCCCTATCTGGAGTCCTGGACGCCTCTGAACGAAGGAGATGAGATGAAGGAAAATGGGTAAAAGTATATATAAAAGCCGCTCTGTGCACACTCGGAGCAGTGAAGAGACGCACCCACGCCATTTAAGGTCTGCTCAGCTGACAGTCTCTTTGTCTTCGTTCTTCAATGAAGATGTAGATCCGTTCACCATGGCAGCAAATCACCCCATCCAACAGCTCACTCTCATCACAAAAGATGCTGATACAAAGACTGCAGAGGATGGAGATGAGAGTGACAGCTCCTCGTCATCTGGTCCAACCATCAGAAGAATATGTCTTCAGCAAGTCACTGGATAATGGATGAATGGATGGATGGCAGATGGATGGAAGAATGTATGGTACATGGACGTAGATGGACCGATTGATATCTGAGTGGGAGGATAGACAGAGAAGCTGGTGGGTGGATGGCAGAGAGATGGAAGTTGCAAACTAATAGCGGATGGATGGACATTGGATAAATGGATCTGGATTGATAGAAAGATGGTTGTAAGGCAGGATGGATGGATAGCAGGATGGACAGAGTAATAGACATTGCATATTAATAGTGGATGGATGGATAAAGGCTGGATTGATGGATAAAGGCTGGATGGATGGATAAAGGCTGGATTGATGGATAAAGGCTGGAAGGATGGATAAAGGCTGGCTGGCTGGATGAATAGATATCTAAGTCTATAGCCGCCAATGCTGACTGCGTGCCATATTATTTCTGCAGCAAGGCATAAAAAAATAATTAGAAAATTGCAGCTTTACTCCCTATTAAAAAGGTCTTAGAGCTTAGAAGTCTTCAGAGTCCAAACAAAATCAGGCAGACCCCGAGGCGTCAACGACAGACTGCTAGATACAGAAGAGAAATGGTGGTGGTGTGTTTGTATCAGGCTATTATGTAACTGTTTCTTCCAGCCTCTCAAAGGAAGGTGCTAAAGTATAGATGAAGTTACTGTCACAGTTGTCACTTGCCAACACAACCAGACAGAGGAATTGAACACCTGACCATTCAGGAGAGAAGCAGACACAGAGTATTCTCAGTTCAATAACCAACATTCTCTTACATCTTCATTTATACATGCGTACGTACATACATACATACGTACGTACATACGTACTTTGTGTGTGAGTGCTCGTGTGTGTATGTGAATATATGTGTGTTTGTGTAAAATCATTAACAGTTGAGTTCATTTCGAAAGTATGAGAACAATAATGATATTAATAATAGTAGCAATAATAATAATAACAGTAACAATAACAACAATAATAATAACAATCAATTATACTAAAAACAGTGATATTAAAAAATAACAATACTAATGACAGTAGTAATAACAATAATAACAACAGTAACATACAGTAACAACAGCAATACAACTACTACTACTACCACCACTTCCAACCACCACAACTACTCCTCCTACTACTACTACTACTCCTGTACTACTACTAATAATACTACAACTAATAATAATAATAATAATAATAATAATAGTAACACCACCAGCCGTCGAATTAGGTCGAAAGTGCCGCTGATTTCAAGTGGCGCTTCAAAAAAGTTCAGTTACAATTACCATAATAATAATAAAATATAAAAATAAAATAATAAAAAATATGCAGGAATCATTAACAACAACATCATCCTCAACAACGACATTATCGTCATCATCATCACCACCACCACCACAACAACGAAACAGTTATCATGATCACATGTATCATCATCATCACCATAAATATCCCAATCACCACTGCCATCATCTGTGACTGCTTCCTTCCTGAAGACGATCACCATCTCCCAATCACAGCTACTTTTAGCCACCACTTTCAACCAACGACCAATCCACAAGCAATTGCGTTATGGTGTGCGGCTTCCATGATCACAGGCTCCCTCCTCCTCCTCCTCCTTCTTCGATGGCTAACCATAGCCATCAGACTGGCTCACTGTGTGGCTCTACGTGAACGTCTGCCGACAATTACATACAAAATCGTTTCTAAACACGAAACCAATTGCTAAGCTTGACCCAACACTTGTAAGATCTCTACACATTTTAACGGCACAAAATCGAAGACATCTGTTATCGACACCTACAGGTACATGCACACATACACACAGCGATCAACTGACAAATACACACACGCACCCACAAAATCACACTGACACAAAATCCGTATAAAAAGACTGATATCAAGAATGCCCCACAAACATACGCATAATGATAAACATAATGATATCAACACAGACAATTATGCATTCAAAGAAGCAGGGTATGCATGGTGCTGTGTGGAGGGTAAGTTCCCACTCACCCTACAGATCACATATACAACACTTGACAAAGCCTACATCTGCTGTCATCTGTTATGCCAGGATCCTCTGGTCGTCATGGTGATATGCAACTGGTGATGCAGCAGACCCAGAAGCAAATTGTCTCATAGCCGAGGAAGGACCAAGGAAGAGACCAAGGAAGTCAAGGCCACAGACAGACAAGGCCACAGAGTGACAAGGCCACAGAGTGACAAGGCCACAGGAGCCAATGTCAGAGGAGACAAGGCTGAGCAAGACAAAGCACCTCAGTCCAACCTTCTCTTCATCCGTTTGCCCCTTCATCTTCTTCCTCCATCCCTCTCTAGTTTCTACGCATTCTTGCTCAATTCTGAGCATCCTCTTCTAGTTTATATACTCTCCTTCCATCCTCCTTTCCTTTATTCAACCTCCTCTTCCTTCTCCTCCTTCGATTCTTCCTGCCTCCTACCTTGACCAGCGTCCGTGAGCCGACCGCAGTGTGTCATAGTAGAGCCACAGCAGGTACGTCTATGAACAGACCAGGCAACGATCAACCCAACGACGAAGCCCTTATCACTGCCTCCTT
>OY365815.1:15003269-15133269 GCA_959347315.1 Bimastos eiseni
GTTCATACACAGTCACAAAGAACCACTAAGAGGATGCCTTGGGCAACAGGTGAGGACTCGAAGAAAGAGAAGGGCAAAGAACAAAGCTTGGTACTTAGACTCCTCTGAAGATCATGACGAAGAAAACAAAGAACGGACTGGATTGCGACAGCGTAGCAAGACTTTGGAATTCAAAAATCAAGCGTGATAGTAGTGGCATCTGAAAAATCTTTGAGCAGAAGCTATCAAGAAATTTAACAGAAGAAAGCAATTTATCATAGTCTCCAAAACTATGTTCCCAGCAAACAGCAAAGAAAAGAAGGGACAGGGTCACGGCAAAAGGAGAAAAGGGAGGAAAAAATAATTGCTAGAGAACTCAACATATACATCAATCAATCAAAAGTTCTTTATTATTCACCAAATCAAATTCGAAAGCAGCAGGAACATGAAATTATACAAGTGAGTATATAAACTATAGTCAACACATATTTTGTATAATAGCAAACATAAGATATGCCCCAAAAGAATGCAACGTTCCGCTAGAAGGGACTGCCTCATTACACCAGAAAAATTTTAATGGAGTGAGTACAACAATATGTACCAATTATGGTATATTAAAATGTTTTCACACACTTATGTCAGTTTTTTACTGTTTACATTTGCATAATTAGGAAACGTCCAGGAGCCCGCATTTTTAGATAGTGGTGGCAAAGGATCAATGCAGATAACATTTAATAAGGAAAATGTGGTGAAAGAGTCAAAACAGATTAAAAACTGACAAGGAACAGATAAACTACATCCTAAATTCTTACTTGAAGTGAGGGACGAAATTGAAGAGACATTAGCACAAATCTTCATTAAAATCTATCAATACAGACAGGAGATGTAACATGGAAATGGAAAAAAGCCCTCATAGTAGCTACCTCTGTCTAAAAAAGGAAGCAGAAATGAGTCATACAACTACAGACTAGTCAGTTTAACCAGTGTTGTGTTAATGGAGATAATTGTTAAGGATATTGTGAAGCCCTTGAGTGAGTATAATATTATGAAGGCAGTCAACCCGGATATACTAGAGGTCGCTCGTGTTTGATAAATCTGTTAGAATTCTTCAAAAAAGGTCTATGAGAACAATGCCGGATTTAGACATGGGGGCCTGTGCACTGGTATGTAGGGAGGACCTAGAAGGTAGTGTGAGAGGGAAACAGTCGAAATTGCATACCCTTTCAGAAGATGATAATATCATGTTATTATATGATACAATTGGCTTGCCAGATAATTCTTTAGGCAAATAATAAGATCTTTGATAGGTTTATTATTTATCCAGGCTGCCTGAATTCTTAAGAACTGATTATGATTCACAATAAAATGCATACACCTAATGTTACTGGTTATACCTCATTCTGCTTATGAGAGCTCAAATGATTGATGGTTATCATAAAGAAATAAATGACAAGCATTACCAAACCAGCTTCACTTGGGATTGAATTTTGAACTCAGCCACATTTGAGAATGTCTGCTGAAGACTTCATGAGTCTATTGTTGAAATCCGTGACTGCGGTGTCTTACACTCTCGCTTCCTTGCAAATACCAGAAACTGCTGACACATCTCACCAGGAAATTTGACAAGCCAGATCTGTTGGATAATTCATAATTCAATGCTCGTGAAAAAGCTAGTGTACTGCGCGTCGCTTTCGAGCAGCGCTTTAGAAGTTTGGAGATAGGACTCAAAGCCAATCTGTGACAATCATTCTGAATGTCTGCGCCATGCAAGGATAACTAACTAAACACCACCTGGAAAAGATTGCACACCTCGGTGTATGATTCTAATCTCTTGTTCAGTGGAAGATTGCAATACAAGTACCAATCTGAATGACTCTTCTGCTGTTTGTTACACAGCAGCAGTGAAGTCTCTTCAATTCTCCATTCTTCGTAAATTCGATTAATGATATCTATGACTAATCGCCCGATAATCTAGTTTGTATTTGGGAAAGTGCAAATATGATGAGCTCAGAATTTACCTGCTCATCTCAATATTGAATAGTCTATGATGTTCATTGGTACATTACTTCCCAAAATCGACAATAAATTGCTTTTTTCCCAAAAATGCAAATCAATCATTAAACAAACATAACACTGCACAGCTGTACTTAGATCACCTTGACCAATAAGCAAACCCTATGAATTGGCCTAGCTATTTAGTTATGAAATTTGATTGAGTTTACATATTCAAATTCCAAGGACCAAGTTGCAACTATTTTGAGAACTAAATTTTTTCATAAAGAATCTCGGGTTGGGGGCCCCTTTGGCCCTACACAGTACACGTGTGTAAAGTGCCAAATGGGTAAGTCTGGCCCTGTATGAGAGGACAGATGATGAAAAGCTGCATGCAGATGTCAATTTTACCTAGGTATTGCCGAGACATTCGACAATTTAGTACCTCATAAAAGGACAGTCCAGCTAAAGTTAACTAGTTATAGCTAAGATACTAAAACCTAATGCAAAGTTGCAAACATCTTAGCGACAACATTTGCAACTGAATTATGTATAAAATTCAGACAATTTTCACCAACCGACTTAGCATATAATATATGCTATTTTAATCAATTAATTACCACATTCCGGTGAACACTAGGTTAGTCTGCACAAACATGGATCTATTAATATACTCAATGGTATTGTTCAACACACAACCAGCTGCACCCAAATAACTAGGTGGCCCTCTCCCTGCTGCTTCCGCCAGTTTATTCTCACATCCAAATGAAAAAAGCCAAGGAGACCCATAATGGTCGACCACTCTGGACACGAGTGGATATTTGCACTGCATGCACATGAGCATACTCGAGTCAATTAGGTGCCACAGGCAAGTACATATAGTCACATCACAGACTGTGCCATATGAAAGACATATCCTCCTTGGTCCAAACATCATGGGTGCTGTGCCTTAAGCACCGTTTACTGCCACAGTATTTGTCAAAGAGATGATGGCAGGTGTGCAGCAGTTCATCAGTACTGTTATTACTGCTTTCAACACTAAGGAATGAAAAATCCCTCTAAATGGGTGGCACCAAAATAAATATAAATATCATGTACCCATAAATCTCCCGAATTTCCCGCACACAAGAGCCCCGTCAATTCCACAAGCGTTGTTCGGTCGGCTTCCGTTCCTGATCAGAATGCGGGCTCCAAGCGCAGGAGACTATGGAAAGCAATGTGGTGTTGGAGGAATCATTGGTGATGGGGGCCGTGATCATATTTAACATATTACAGCACAGGAGTTGAAATCGTGCACTTGGCTTCCATTCATTTTTTTCCGAATCTCAACTGATTTTAGTGAAAATGTTAAAAATTTGTTAAAATCATCCTATTCTGTAATTTAAAGCACATAACTGTGACAGATCAGGCTCCAAAGACTATGAAACTGCAATTCCACATCAAAACAACAACAACAATAATACCCGATAATAATTTTTAAAAATAATAATTAAAAAAATTATAACAACAACAGACACAAACAATGATCGTGATCTGAAAACGCAATGCATTTTGGAAATAACAGTCAACTGATGTTGCCCGACTCTTACACGTAGATCGGTTTAGCCCTACAGTATTACTCTCTCCATACGCAGGTCTAATTATTTATGAAAGACATCAAAGTTTTATATTACCAATTAAATGAATGCTGACACTGATCATGTCTATAAACTATGCCATAAAATCTTAATTTTCTTCATATTATACATTACATGGAATATCCACAACTTCGTTGATTTTGAATTTAAAAGTAGAGATCATTATTTGGTTTTCTGCACTGAGGCCAGACATATTATTGACAAAACTGTAGATGATACAAAACCATGCAAATGAAGCGAAATGATCGTCTATTGGACAAAATAAATGATGTGGATTATCACAAGACCAGTTGTCGAATGGAATATGTGAGTAGTACAAGTTGCACTGATAACAACAATGACTCCAGTGACATCGAGTCTGATACTGAAAGTAATAGGGATGTACTCAAGTGAATAAATTCATTGTTACTTGACTATGCGACTGATAATGACAGGCTAGCTATGGTAGCAAGAGACCGAAACTAAATGTACCAGCAATGTACCAGCAGATTTAGTTTGCCAGATTTATTACTTTTTCCATGCATACTATTATAATATACTATATTTTCATCGTGAACTGATGTCAACATACTTCAACATACGGCATAACAATGTATGTGTACCGCATGTACATCACAGAAAGAACTAATGTAAATTCCTTGCTTCGGTTGTACATTGGTCTCGTTCGTACATTAATTACTCATCATTATTGAAACGTTTGCCCAAATATAAATCACCAATGAAGGAAAGTGACTCATTAGTCTGGGCTCAACGGAGCACCTCTGACTTGCCATAGGAATAGGAAATTAATGATGCCATTTTGGCTCATACTTCATTATGCTACAGATGCATTTACCCTAAGGACATTGATCGTATAATGGTAAGCATAAATTCTACAGCTAATATGTTGAGCAAAAAACACAGCTTAACCACACATACACGAATGTATGTACATACATTTGTATGCAATGTGAGCCCTATATATATATATATATATAAATGTGTGTGTGTGTGCAAATATACATGCAAATATGCAAATATGTATATATAATAGATATCTATATATATTATATATCCACAGTAGCATTAAATGTACATAACAATAATAAGTATGATTGTATATATATGAATGTAAGTAAGTTGTGTATCTGTCTAGAATACACTTCCTCTGGCTCAGAGTCTGCTGCTGAGAAGTTTGCTCTGACAATTATGTTTTACATTAATCGCAAGACTATACTTTTTAGCCATAGCTTGGTCAGAAGTGCTTCTCAGTAACAGAAGAGACACTTTAAAAATGAATGAGTGAACGAGTGAGCGAGCCAGCCAGCCAGCCAGCGAGCCATCGAGTCAGCAAATAAGCAAATGAATGAATGAATCTGGACACCTGAAAAATATTTTGATTAGTTCACTGGTTAAGTTCATACATGTGCTTCAGCTCCAAATTCTGAATTCTGGGCTGAAACCAGGAGCAGATCTTGGATTCTAAGTCAGATCCATGAAGCAGAGATACTTTCAGAGTCAAAGAGTCTGTGATAAAACAATTAACACAAACTCTTAATGATCCAGTGATTAACAAGCTGGACAGTCAGGTATCAGCACACAGGTCGCCACTAGTGTTGTTTTCACGAAAAGTGAACGCCTTCGGATACAAAATCTTAAACTGAAACTAAGATATGCCGGCAACAGAAACTCAAATAAAACGGGTAGCAATAAAAGTCGTCAACACTTCACACCCATGCTTTCTCAGAACATGATTTAAGGGTCCGATGTTGGTACAATATCGCTCTCTCAACTGACTGACCATTCTGCAGCGCCATCGCATATGTGCATTCACATTGTAGTAGTAATTTGACTGACCATTCTACGTTACCTTCGCGTGTTTACTTCAAGCCTGGAGGAAGTGTCACAAGCAACATGCCATAGGGCAGCCCCCGAGCAGTAAATAACTGTGTGGATGCAATCCCGATCGCAAAGCCACTCATAAAATACCACAACCGCACAATAACTGTAAATAATCAATGCATAAACGCCTAACACGCCGTACAGGATACAATAATATAGGACAAAATGATTTCAGGAACTCTACACGCCATCTACATGTAGGTCAACACAGCCCGCACATACAGCAGAGCTACGGATGGACCGTAGTGGCCCTACACAACTCCCACTGCACCCCTTCCCATAACCTCCTCCCATGCAGAGCACTACATGACTGCCAATAAACTTACCGAGTTAACTTCCTTCGAAGTGTGTCCAATGACAGACGATTATCACGATAATTTCAGGCCTTCTGCACAACTAGAAATAACGAGGTCAGTGGCGTGTACGCTGACGCTGTCTTTAGGCCACCGCATAAAACGGCCACGAGTGTTCGCTAAGTGTTTTATAAACAGACTCTGTAGTGTAGTCAATTGTTTTGGTCGGACTCGACGCCGAGGAAGCGTTTAGCGGTCTGCGGATGTGTCGTCTTTTGCCCAAGACACCACACCACACCAAATCAGTCGCTCACCGGTGCAAATCAACGCCATCCTCTTCGACGATAGATACCAGCTGCTGACTGCTTACGGACGATGTTCATACTGATGAGGAGCAGGATGACGGTGAGAGAAGGAGGGGGAAGATGCGGAGGAGGAAGTAGAGACAATGCGGCCCACCAGCTGCTAAGGCTGCGGTTGCTGAGGCTGACTGTCGTTGGATGGGCCAGATGACGATGGTAGCCTTCCCGGTCGTGTGAGCAATTCTGGCGCCGCCCTTCAACTGACTGAAGTTCACCGACGCACGTACGACAGCCTATCCACGACATCCAATTCACCCAACCACACTGACTGTTTAGCGCACCTTCGTATGACAGATACAGAAAGAAAGATCGACGGACAGAAATATACGGACAGAAAGACAGATATAAGGACTGGCAGAAGAAATACAGACGTACGGATACACAGATAGCCTACACAAATGATAATAGACACATACTCAGCCACGCAGATGAACATACAGGTGGACGGATAAGCAGATAGGCATGCAAGAAGGCAGATAGGCAAAAAAAATATTATAGGTAGAAAGAATAGAGATACAGACATAATAGGCAGACAGACTCAGGCAAGTACAACGACAGAAAAGGCAGACCTCTCCTCTACTGACTGGCATAGAGACAGAGACAGGCAGGCAGGCAGACAGACAGGCAGGCAGGCAGGCAGACAGACAGGCAGACAGACAGGCAGACAGACAGAACGACAGACAGACAGACAGACTGACTGACTGACTGACTGACTGACTGACTGACTGACTGACTGACTGACTGACTGACTGACTGACTGACTGACTGACTGACTGACTGACTGACTGACTGACTGACTGACCAGCGTACAAGTTGACGTTTTTCTATTGCGATGGCCAACTATGCAAATATACCGACAGACACAAATAGCCAAACCGACCGACAGACAGACAAACAAACAGACAGGCAGCCAGACAGACATACTGCATCACTGCACTGGCCAATCATGCATCGTCGTCGTTTTTCATTGGCTGGTTTCATAGGACGATGACGACGGATTTATTTGAGGCGCATGCAGCTGAGACGATCGACGCGCATTATGTGGACGACGACAACGACGACTCGCATTCGACAGCAGCTGCATCCAACACCACCGTCAACAACCACCTACACCACCAGGGGCAGCGATCCCCGGGTGGTTCGAGGGGTCAATTCCTTCCCACGTACCTTTTACAGAGACGGGACAAGTTATACGTTTGTCCCCCCATATTTCCTACCCCTACCACAGGGTGACCCCCACCTGTCAAACTTGATCGCCGCCTCGGTACACCACCAGCATTTCGTTCACAATTCACACCTGCCTGTCTGCGTACCTTTGTATCTGTTTCTCCATATTATGTCTATTATGTAGACCCATAAGTTAACGTAGCATTAATAATATTGTTAGCGCAAGTTGTCCACAAGGCTGCAAACATGTTGGTTTTTTGGTTATTATTGGAAAATGCCAGGTAGGGGGATTTTTTTGAGTCTTAAGGGGAAAATCTTGCCTTCCTGACACTTAAGTGGTACCGGGGGGTTTGCACCTTGCCTCCATCAATCAGAGGGGGACTGACACCTCTGGTGAAATCGGTGAATGAAATAACAGTGCTGAAAAGAGCACTCAAGAACATAAGAAGAGGAAAAGAATCTACGCAGAACCGAGTCCACTGTAAAAAAACGAGTGTTTAGTCGAGCGTTCGCCGGAAGTGTCCAGAAAAGGCGCGTGTGTCCATCACCGTCTGTTTATATTTTTATCAATGTCCGAAGTTATAGAATAAACATGGCTAATAAATAGTGAAGGTGATGAACGTTGAACATGCATTTATATGCATGCGTCCGAGGTATGACGCATGTTCATCTAATTCGTTGTGTGCCGGGTATGCAAATGATTTGCATGCTGCATTGAGAACGCTGAGGTCAGAGGTTAAAAAATTACCGTCACCGTGACACAAAGATAAAGAGTTATGTATCACGAGCACCACCTGGCGAACTAGCGATGGGTAGCTAAGAATGATGGGTAGATTGAAAACAACGCAGTGACAATCAGATGACAAGACGAATAAGAATAATGACCGTCAGCCGCAAAGGCGAAGAAATTAGGATACTAACACGGTAACACCTAATGGTCAGGTTGCCTGTTTGTATTAGCATTCTCCTCGTAACCAGTGCTAACCACGCACTGCTTTGACGAATATAAGGGCACCAATCATTATTTACTGGCATTAAAGTTAGTTTTCCAAACTCCTTTGAATGCTTTTTATGGTTTCGTGGTTGTTTAATAAATCAATGTAAATATCAGGGTTCAAACCACGACATGCGTGGTACACGTACTTATTACTTAACTGATAGAAAGTATTGCTGCAATCTTCTGGTTTTGTGAATTGAGGTATGCAACTCTCAGCTTGAAGTAAATGATGTAGCAGGACAATTTAAAATTCTGCTGGCCTTTAGAAAGTTTTACCATCGTTTGTACATCTATTTTAGCTGATCAATGACTTTCCTGGCATCAAGGAGCAACAGCTGAAAAGGGAAATTAGTGAGTAAAGGTAGAAGTGGTGTATGTTTACTTGTTTACACACACCATTGTAGCGACATCGAGAAAACTTGGTCCTGAGTCTTTGGGTTGAAGATTTGAAACCATGGTAGTTTAACAACTGGACAATTAAACCTCGCCCAACCATGAAGAAGTGATGAATGGTTTGGTAGTCCATGGCCAGGAAGCCATCTCAATGCTAACCCCACTTGACACTTCTTAACATCACCATGTAAATATCATAATCTATATCACCAAACCACATAGGCAGATGGGTAAGTAAGCAGACTCTATCCAATAGCTAAGATAACCAATTAACAAGTGATGGATGCCTAAATGAACCCACATTATAAGAAATTTGTAATGCTGAGGCAGTCTATAGATTAGAAATCAAAGCAAGTGTACTAACTGAGTAGTATGTGCTACTGACTAGCAATTACTATCATACATTATCAAACAATTGCTGAATGATAAGAAACTTTACTTCCGCTTAATTCAGAATACGAATTAGTGCAATTTTTTTAATTATTAGTTCTGGTTGAAATTACTTGACATTAAGAGGGGCAGGTGACCCTAGGCTGATATCATGAAGATCACAGGAAGGTACCCGAGTAGCCTTGTTAGCCTTGTCTGGCATTCTGTCTCTGTCATCTGAGTTCCTGCACTGCTATGAGTAGCCACTTGAAATGAAAAGCTGTTTGCTTAGGCACACAAGGATTTTTCACAGAAAGCAAAGAATGCCTCTGATCGAATGACATGTTTAAACAGATCTTGTTACCTGTGTCTAGACTGGCCAAATGTTCGGCACGCTGTTCAAATCTTCCGACCACCTTTGTTTCTAACTAACTGCTGACGTTATTCTGTGAGCGGTAGAGGCTTCGTTTCGGCAGTTACAACTCTGATCGTCTTTTGTGGAGCTCTCCTTCAGCGAATTTGCTGCTGAGAAGCATATAATGTATCCTCATATTTGATCTAGTAAACATGTGATGAGTTATTTGGTTTATTAGTTGTGGATTGCAGTGCAATCTAGATTGTTGTGTGGGATTTACATTTATAGATATTATCTGATCTTACAGTGTGATTTGTGTTTGATGTCAATCACTTGGGATGTCTGAGACTTTACGAAAGCCTCCAGGGAGCCAGGTAGAGATTTCTAAAATTATTTTCCCCTAGATTTCGCTGTTTGAATCCACGAATAAGAACTTGACTGCTTTAGACCGAATTATATTTCCTACATTTATGTTTACAATTCCTTTCCTTTCTTCAGGCTTCTTCTTCAAGTGATCCAACTCTACTGTGCTGAAGGTAGATGGATTAGCATCTAAGTAGATGACCCATGCATTAATATTCCCAGCACTTGCTGGTCTGAGAAGAGTGCTAGCATGTTGGTTCATTGTTTGCATCAAAGTATTATTTAAATGATTAAATTGAATAGTTTAATGAATATTTATTTATTACCCAAAATAAATATTACAGTTATTGTCAAGAATCAGTAGGTGCTGTGCAACAGGAGCCAAGAAAGGCTACTAGCTTATACTAGTCTTGACCACTCTTTCTTTATTAATATTCATACAAGTGTTTGCTACTTGATTAGTGCATGCTAGTAATAATTATTAGCCTTTTCTGGTTGGTTGCCTGCATGCCTTTCTTCTGCATTCAGTTGCAGAGTTGCACTTTTAATGCAGCACCACGGCACAATCATTTGACCACCATTCTCCATGCTTCTCTGTCCTGGGCCAGTATTGGTTCCACACCAGTCTTCTATGTCATCCAGCATTTCTCTGAAAGGGCTCCCCTTCTTCCCGTTCCCTCTATTAATGCAGCGCTAGTAGGTCTTTTCCAATCACTCAGCACTTTTTTAAACTGGTTCATTGTCTTCTGGTTACAATGTCCCAGAAGGTTCTGAACCTTTGCCAAGAGAACTTTCCTGTTTATTCCAGGTATTCGTTGGGAATACTTATAAATTTCCGACAAGAATACCTGCTACAGACATCTTGAAAAAGCAAGGAGTCCTATTTGATGCTGGTCACGAGTCTATCAACAATCCAGGTCAGTTGGTCTTATTCCCTTTATCGCAAGTGTTCCAAAATAAATAATAATATATATTTATATTTTTGTTTATTCAATTCAAACTGATTGCATGATATGTTAGTAACAGATGATAACAAGTTTAACAGGAGCCGAATTTAACTGTATGGCAGCCTGCAAGGCGCCCATCTGTAAGGCTGCTCATTTTATCAATGCCGCCTAGTGAATGGAAGGACTATAGTCAATCATATGATGTATCGAATCCACGTCCTTCTGATCTTCGTGCCAGCATGTTACCAGTCAACCATCTCCCACCCCAAGAGTGAACCTTGGCATGCAATTATTTAGAATTTAGCCTAACATGCATATGTTTTCATGTCTTATATCAATATTCATAATATAGTGTCAGTATTTCATGAGTCCATTGCTGATTCTGAACTGCTTGCGATTGCTTGCTCGTGGTTCACCACACAAGTTTCCTCGTGGTTTAGTTTCTGAAATTCATGCTGTCTGAGTTACTTGTAGGGCGTAAGAAGTATTCGCCTCGGCAAATATCACACGCACAAATAGTTTAAAAAAGATTAATTCAATAATTTTTTTATAAACATTTAACAATCTTAACAATCTAAGAACGAAAATTAAAATTTGAAACCGTATTAGGTTATTACAGGCACATACATTTATTTTGCTTATTTTTCATTACACGAGACGGCAAAAGTGACGAAAGTCGACAATTTTAGGCTTCGTCTGTGGGTGGTATTCGCTGGTTCAGAGTTGCTACTGTTATATTCGGTTTCTACCCAGATCTGGCAAATAGTGCGAATACTCGAATTTGGTACTCGGCAGAAATTGTCTACTTGGTTATGCCCTAGTTACTTGGCATAAACTATGAAAGTTTTCAGCAATGGATTAGTCATTGAATTAAAAGGTTCTTATCTGATGTGAGAAACGAACTGACTGAGAAGTCACTTTTACCTGGATGTGTTGTAAGTTCTGGTCAGAGTTCAACTAGTAACTCGAGCCAATCAAGTATGCCATCAAGTACTCTCATAGTTGTTGTTTGTCCTGTTCAGCTCATTGTAAACAATTACATAAAAGTCAGTCGATTAGATAAAATCTTCTGATGCCATAGAAAGGTTTATTGTACTCTTCACACAATTTGTCTGTCATGAGACAGACTGTCTGGGAGCTCACTTAATTATTAATCTGAGATCAGAATCAAAAGCTTCATTGCATTTTGATGTTTGGCGATTTTATTTTATACTTGGTTGAGTTTGAGGGATTTGTTTATGACCCATAGAGAAAATTTATGAGGTTTTTATGTAAAGGCATTGAAACAGACTTCACACTTTAAAACTGCTGAAACTGAACAGCAATTCAATAGAAGTGATTCCAAAGACCAAATGACAGGTAAGTCGTCCAGGTGTGTTGCAGCCTGTACAGTGTACAAAGGTCAACTTGCAGTATCTGTTTAAATACATATTATGTATTGGTCCATTTTTCCTTAAATTGAGCATAAGACTTGAAAGAAGGTGCCATTTTCCGGCAGATGAAGAAATTTTTTCAAACCATTGTCTTTTCGGAACCACCATGATGTTGGGTTCTCTACCATTTGTGAAGAAGTGCCAATCCATTAGCGTAAACTTGTTCTGTGGACTTTGTTCAACTGTCCCATTCCTTATCTGCACTTAAACACGAACCAGGAGCAGTGATCCCCTTCAATCCCTTATCCTTTCTGCAATATGGATCAGGAGCAGTGATCCTATATCCTCACTACAAAATGGACCAGGAATTATGAACTTGTTATCAACTGTCAGTTCTGGATAGGACTCTGTTAGTTTGGTTATACGCGTGTGAAAGAGCTCGTTAGTGGTGACTTTTTCAATCACGCAAGCATCATTTGCATAGATACAGGTGAATTTGTTCTTCATGAACTTGACTCCACTTCAGCTAGCAGGCACGACACCTTAGAAGTACCAACAGAAGTACCAATTGAGCTTGTGGACACATAAATCCATACGTACAGGTGTTTCACAAAGCGAACATCAAGTGGTGCTCTGTGCATTTGTCCTACCAATGCACGTGCCTATTTAGCTGATCTGTGCATTTGCCATACTATTGTATGTGGCTACTTAACTGATCTGTGCATGTGTCCTGCTAGTGCACAGGTCTACTTAGCTGATCTGTGCAATTATCCTACTGTTGCACATGGAATCAGGGTGCATGTTCCAAAAATGTTGTGTTCCTCTGCCTGCATACGTGTCTTTGTCTCCTCTTTGACGCAGGAGCAAGGACTGCTATGGCTAACAGTTGAACCTTTGCCTTCAATAACCCTGCATAATGGAACCAGCTCCCTCCGTCAATGCGTTCGTTTTTGCTGCAGGTGAGCTAAGTGTCTCTTTTTGTTGTCTCAACACCACTTTCTTTTCTCTGGTTCTCTCACCAGGATATGCCTTTGATTGGTGTGCACTAGAGATAGCCGCTATATAAATATTAAATTGAGAGATGCCATACAGTGCAATACAATTTAAATCTTGCATTAGCACTGTCCATGCACTACCATAAGTAGCATGGCACCCATTTCAACGGGTAGTGGGACGATGGACATCATCTGATCAATTCATTGGAAAAATTGCCAGGTTCAAGGTCATACAGTCGCTATAGAAACATGTTTACATTTGCAATTACATTTGGGTAACAGCTCCTTAATTAAAATCATTCGATTTGACTAAACGACACACTTGTGTACCTTTCCTTCCAGCACTTATAGAGGGGTTCTTGAGGCCTTTCCATGAGCTGACCCATAGTGTAGGGGTTAGCATGCTGGAATGTCAACCGAGACGTCAGGGTTTAAAATCCCTACTGGGTCAGAAATTTTGGTTCGAGGTTTCTGCTAGACCTGCACTTATTAGCTAACTCATCTATAACTGCCCTGGACTGTTGATGGAGAGATGAAGTGGCGAAGGTGAGGACTGACCACCCACCCTCATATGCTGAGGCTAAGAAATGAAGTTGCTACACTTCATCTATGGCTGCCTTGGGGATAGTTTAGGGGACAGCTGTTTTCTTCTTCTATGATCTTTCCTCTTGAGTTTGCATTAGGGAACTATTTTCCTTCACTATAATTTTTTGCTCCTAGAAATTTTGGGTAGCAGGCTTTGGGTAGCATTAATTATGTATAAGTCTATCTACGGATTTAATGTGCTGGAAATGTATTCCCCCTCTGTTTTGAATGCCAGTTCAGTTTCGACCAAACCTGGACTTTGCTCTTGAGAGCCCAGCTATGAATATCTGAGAGAGACAGACAATCGGACAGACAGAGAGGCAAGCAGACAGAGACAGACAGAGATGTCGTGTTGTCTTAGCAACCTGATATATATATATATATATCTGTCTGTCTGTCTGTCTGTCTGTCTTTCTCTGTCTTTGTCAGTATGTGATTGTTGTCTGTCTGTCTGTCTTTCTCTCCAAATCTATGCAACTCGAATTACTTGAATACATCTGAGAGAGACAGACATACAGACAATCAGACAGACAGACTATATGAACACATATCACACTGAAGCCTTTCTAAAGTGCACTTCATTACAAAAGCATTGTAAACTCCGACCACTACCAGCACTCTGGTAGTGCCAGTCCCGAGCCCTTCAACCTGTCAACCCTCTTACATTCGTCAGCTATTCACCATCAAACTCCCTGGGTCTACCCCGCTCATTGTCATCTTTCGCTATCTCGGCCTTCTGTCTTATTCTCTCTTAAATTCTGCAAGTTCTGCTTAGTCTATGCGGAACCAGTTCTTTGGATTGGACACTCAAATGATCTTTTAGAAAATTTACAGTACATTACATAACAAGCCTCGAGAAAGCAGGAAGATGACGTCAATCGTCTTTGTTATGACACGTTCTCGTTAAACAGCAGCTATAACATAAATGGCACTATCTGCTTATAATAAAGTCGTCACAGCTACAAAAGTCTCGAAGTGGGAGCTACTCATTTCCCTACTTGTAGTTGTAGGCCTTTAACCTATTAGTGAACTGAACCCAAGGTCTTGGACAATGGACCGGCAAGTCACAGAACATCACAGATTTTGCCAGTTTAAAATGTTCAGCTTGAAGCAACCAAGTAATAGTGGAATGAATTATATGCATTGCTCTAGTTGCAATATAAGGAGGTTTCAGTGTAAATGTCTGTTCGTATATTATGTCTGTATCTGGGTTATAGGGAATGTATATGTATCCAAATACTGATTGCTGCTTTTTACATGCTACTCACGGATACGTGCATGTATACATGTTTTAGCATTCCTTCTATTTCTGCAGATGTGAATGTATCAGATTTTATTTGAATGGTGATATACTACCTGGGTGGATTTGTCATTGGACAACAACATTTCATACAAATGCAGACAAATAGGAGCAGCACACCCAGCAAACAGTTTTACCGGCCACTCTGAATTTTTGCTCCTGGCTTCGGCCTGAGAATATCGCACTATAAATTAATTACACTACACGATAGGTAAATACTGTAAGACATCTGATTAAGTAGATTAACGTTGCATTTGAATGGTGTACTTGTACCACTGACCTTGGAATTGTAGGTTAACAGTGTCTACACGTGGCCGACCACATAATTATTAGATTTGTGGCACAGTGGCCGATGGGCTAGAGTGGTCAGCTCGTAACGTTCAGTGTGCGCTAAGTGAGAGGGTTAGACCCTCGTCCGAGGAGTCACTGTGCAGGGACCTTGAGCAACTCCTTTGCACACAATTACTCTGCGGTATTACTGTAATTGCGCCGTCGAGGCATGTGCACTTCTGAGCAAAAAATTTTGGAAGAAGGGCAATATCAAACTTCGGTAATAAAATAAAATAGATTGTTCCAAAACCTTGAAATTTGTAAAATAAAATTTGAGTGATAGAGGCGGTCTCCGTTGCAAATGCATTATTTTCTGCCCATAGTAACGTGTAGGGCCTATATAAAGATCTATTAGTTTGGTCAGCACGCCATAAATCGATAACAATTGCGTAGGGCCTAAACATCCGATGTCTTTAATAATCGATAATAATCGACAAATATCGAAAAATTGCTCTGGTCAGGCAAATGACCAAGAACGCTAATTTAAGACGGAGACCAATCCCATGACTATTCCTTTAAGACCAAGACCGACGCATTCGATACCAAGACCGAGACCAAGACCAATCAATGGTCTGATGCCAACATCAAGACCGATGCATTCAAGACCAAAAGTGGGCAAGATGCATATAGGTCTATAACTCATGATGTCTGTTTTGACGCCCTCTGCTTAAAAATCAGTGTAATTCTAGTCTTTATATTTCAGGTGTTATTCCAGCTGTGAAAGAGGATGATAGACAAAAGTCACTCTCATACGATCATTTATACACACATACAATGCCACACATACATACATATAATTTGGCATGTATTCATATGATGTTGCAGAGGGGCTTGGCGCTTTCGATAGGTCCGGTGATGGACACGACACAGGCCTCGGTTCTCCTTCTGTTGACGAATGCCTGACTGATGAAGAAGGCAGCTTCTTACCTTCTCTTCTCTACCTTGATGACATGGATTCTTCCAGTCAAGGTAATGATCCTCTGTTATTTCCTATAGTTGCACCAATGCTACTACTATTTATAGCTTCCCGTCTTAAACAAGTGGACGAGAGTGATTGGAGTGATTGATACTAACTGAGCAATCAGTGCTGCAATAAAGTCAAGTTTAGACGCTTTATGCGTATGGAACACACTGTGATTGTTTGAAGGTAGTGTAGTTTTATATGAACTTTCATTAACTGAATGGTATGGTAATAATAAAAAAAGGTGTTCTGTCATTGAATTTGCTTTGCATCAGATCTCTCATGTCTCTGGAAGTACCTCTAGTACCTGCTAACTGCTAATGAGTGTGGTTTCCTACAGATCAATTATTATCCAAATAAATGGACATTTTTGTTAATTGGCCATTGGGTCAAGTGTGTGTTGATTTTTTTAACGACATTGTTCGATATCGAAGATGAGTTGGTGTCGCCCTCCTCCTTTCTCCAGACTTGGGACTGGCACTGTTAAAGTCCAAACAGTGGCAGAGTTCCCATTGGGTCAAGCAGTTGCCGGATAGAATGGGGAGTATGGGTTTGGGAATTCTTCACAGGTCTCAAAAGCCGAACTCGTGAGCCAATGACTGGAATATGCCGGTTCTTGGAGTTGATTGAAAGGACTACCCTTTTTCTTATTCGTATATAAATTGCCACATAGAATACATTATAGGGTTTCTAATTATATCAACTTATACGATCTTTTATGGAGATATACATGCATAAGATCTTTTGTGGAGATATACATGCTGAATACCATCAAGTTGATGCATAGTCGTTTGATAGTGGCTTTATATAAATTCACAATGGCAGTTCATCTTGAGGTCAGATGCACATAATAATATCCCAATTCCTCAGCTGTGACTAACTGTAACATATTTGTATATATTACCTACAAAAGAATTTCTCGCATGCCGTTTAAAATGGTGTACATAGTATACAGTGCCTTAGGCGCCATCTAGGAGCTCTTCTAAAATTTATGGAACAGTCAAAGTTGGTGACTGTCTTCTTTCTGAAAATGGTTACATTGCTAATTTATGAGATAGTAAACTATGTGTGTAGTTCTTTCCTCAACTTCTGAAAGCTGTCAAAATTTTCCTTGTAGATAAACTCGAAAACTTCAGAATTATCAGTTACAGAATGGAAGAACAGATTCAGGCCAAGTACAGGGAGATAATGACTGACCTCACAGGTATAATCAGTACTTTGAATGTGCTGTCCATTTTTTATATGTAAAATTGAAATTCTTGAAATTTGATATCGTACTTCTTCCAACATCTTTTGCTCAGAAGTGCATACACCTTGACGGCGCAATTGCAGTTGTACTGCAGAGCAATTGTGTGCAAAGGACTTGCTCAAGGTCCCTACACAGTGACTGATGCCTCGGACGAGGGTCAAACCCACTCGCTCAGCGCACACTGAACGTTACGGGCTGACCGCTCTAACCAATGAGCCACCATGTAATATGTGTATACAATGTATCCGAGAACTTGTATGGCGCCCTTTAAGTAACTCATGACTACTAGGAATCAGCTTGAGCAGAAGACGTTTCCTTGACTGTTAAAGATGCCAGTGATTGTATGTCTAGTGGCAGATTCCTTCTGAGAGACGAACCCTCAGAGGGAAAGGCAAGCCCTGCTTGGGGCAAAGAACCATGAACTGTCCATGGGTTGCTGAATACAGCCAGCTGCGGCTGGAGACAGGCGTGAGGAGCTTTGAGATGTAATTGTAATTGTAGTCTCAACATTTCTAAAGCATCACTCAAAAGGCAAGTGCAGGGCACCAGCGTATTCGCGAGTGCTGCGTTGAATCAGAGATGTTGTCCAAATGACGCTAAAACTAGCCAGGTATTTTGACATGTTATGTTTCTGCTATTATGTTATCATTATTATTATGTCTCTGTGATTCTGTGTTTGATTTGAAAGATGTCGTTGGAAACAAGAATGCTGAAAGTAACGACGAAGAATCGGTTGTAACTGAAGAACTTGAAAAAGAATTTACACACAAAATGCAAAATGCAGGTCAGACTTGACTTAACAGACAGAGTTTTAGATTTAAATGCTCCCTAACATAATAGGCTGGGGGGAATTTTTTGGTCGAGTGATGCATATCTGTGTTCTGGATTTCATACAGTTGGCTTATGCTCACGTCATGATGAAAAGAGCATGGAGCAGCGTAGCAGTTAATTTGCTGAATATTTAGTTTAAATATTTGGGGTCAAAATCCCTGCAAGCAGTCTATGGTAACATTTCCAAGACTTCAGTCATATAGTACACTGGCAATATGCTGTCAATGGCAAGAGTAGGACGTGAAGGAGGTACTGCCATACTGGCAACCCATGCTTGTGAGCCAATGGTTGGAATATGCCGCTTATTGAAGTTATTTTAAAGGACTACCATTTTTCTTATTCGTATATGAATTGCCATATAAAATATGTTGTAGTTTTTCTAATTATATCAACTTACTGGTACTTTTAGTGAATTTGATTTTATGTTTACATTCTAAGGTATTATAGATGACACCCATTCTCCTCACAACCAATTAGAATTCTGTAGATTTTAATTATGGAAACCCTTGTTATGCACTTAATCACTGGTAATCTGTGGAGCCTCTGATCAAAGGCATGTATCATTGTAGGTTCCTTCTGATGTAATTGCCACAATTGGTACTATAAATCATCCTATCGCATGGAGACCTCTTTTGACATATCAGGACCTCTGCTCAGTTGGATCCGCTCTTTCCTCTCATGTCGCTCACAGGCTCGTATTCTTATCTTTGGGAGCACCACTACCAATGAGTTTTTCCTAGAGGTTGCACTGCAGAAATTCTCACTTGACATCGTAGATCATTCTATTTACGGAAACAATTACTATGCACATATTCACCGGCTGGTTATCACTGATCTCCATGCTGGTATCTCTGGGAGCGCTACTGATGAGGTTTTCCTTGAAACTGTGCTCTGCAAATTCTTATTTATCTTGCATTATATAGAATATATTGTTTGAATTTTTGTTGAAGGGGTTTCTAACCGAGTGTCAAAAACGAATGACTCGTTCAGTGACCTGGAGTCGATTAAGACAGAGGAATATGAGAATCGCTTCCAGACCATAGCAACAGATCAGGTTGCTCCACTTGTGCTCACAGCAAAGGTTAAGCCCCCAATGGA
Organism: Bimastos eiseni; assembly: GCA_959347315.1. Taxonomy (NCBI): domain Eukaryota; kingdom Metazoa; phylum Annelida; class Clitellata; order Crassiclitellata; family Lumbricidae; genus Bimastos; species Bimastos eiseni. Next base: position 15,022,727 of record OY365815.1, read on the forward strand.
TAGCGATGGCGACACAATTGGCTCACGTGGCAATGCTGGAAATTCCACAGTCAAACAGAGTATGAAGAAAGTTCAGAACAGTAAAGTTTAACTTATTAAATGCACTCATTAATACCACGAGTAGCCATCATAGTGTGGCTTGCTCTCATAAACATAGCATATATTGTATAGTGTCTAAGCACATTCCGTGTAGTCTGCTGTCAGAGACTTTGTCAGTGATAAGAATCAATCAATCATTCAATCAATCAATCAATTAAACTTAATATAGTGCCCCTTCAAGATATCTACTTCGAGGCGCTCCCAGTCTGACTACTGCTAAAAAGTGTAGTTTTCAGTGATGAATAGAATACAGATAAGGAGGTTTTGGACAAAAGGTGAAGCTGTTGGGGGGTATAGAATAGGCCACGGTACTCTCCAGTAATAGGCAACGGTGACTATTGTTAATGATTACGGTAACAGAATGTTCGTTAACAAAATATAAGATTATAATATAGGTGTAATTAATAATATTATTAACGAGGCTGTCGCTAACGAAATTCATGTCGTTTCTCTTTAAAAAAATGAATATAACAAGTGCTGTGTCAACAAACTGGAGAACATCAATATGTGCTACTACTAATAGCCTAGGTTTACCCTGGATTTTGGATCTATGAATTATCCAAGTAGCAGTGGTTGTGAATTATTTTGGATTAGCATGTATTCATGAAGCTGGATTCTCTCAATCTTCGAAGCCCTTTGAGGCTACAGGCATATTGTGCAACACATCTCAAAAATTTTAACTAAGGAATAACTAGAACAAAAATCCAGTGGCTATAACTATAAAAAAATTTATACTAACAATAACCATAATAAAAAACCATCAGCTATTACTGTAACTGTAATTATAATGAAATCTGTATGACAATAATCACACTGAGAATAGGTCGCAACACTATCTGGCAGACTGGTTACATTAATAATTGGCTATAGGTTACTCTAATGTCAGGCAGCAGGTTACAAAGAACTGTGTGAGAAGGACCACAATAACATTCATGATTGCTAATACGATCTACACCATTTACACCCATTGCTCTACCCCTATTTTTGCATTTAGAGCTGTTGTCTACATTGTTGTCTCTCATGTAGGCCTACAAGCAATGCATGTATCTATTAGCATAAAGACCTGTGGTCTTAAGAGAGGTGTAAAGTAATTAACGATGGTTCTGGTTCATCATAAATGGCATTTGATAGTTAAGGCTTATATTCGTTTGCAGAGGAAGATCAGCGTTCCTTGTTGTCTGGTACCACTAAGACCAACCTCGATCCTGCGGTGCAAAGGGATTCTACTGGGTAAGACATAGGGATGAGCAGAGTTTGAATTTTTTGCCGAGTTTTACGAGTTGAATTTCGTCGAGGCCGAGTCCTAGTTTCGAATATTCAATAAAGTCTCATTCACTTGATGTTGAGATTGGCAGTATGCACAACTTTAATGAATTTTTTAGTTTTGCCTTAGTTAACACTAGCAAGTAGTAACTTGTAAGAACTAACAGTAGCAGTATTTGTGTTGTTTAGTTAGGTCAATTGTCATTTTGTAAATAAAAATAACACTATTTGTACTTTTAATTATGACGATTGTCATTTTGTAAATAAAAAAATCTGATTATCGTTTTCAAAGCAGAAAATCAGACAGATTAATATTCCGACCCATTGTTTGTCCGAGTCCGAATATCAAGAAAATTGGACCAAGCAGAGTTCTGAACTGAGTGAGAAACGTGGCCAATCATTAACTGATAATTGATGTACTGAGTCTTCTTAGAACATACATAACATGCTTTTCACTCGATTTGGGATATTCAGTATACATTTTTCGCATAAGCATAGTTTATACTAGTTATGTAGATGTTTGTGAATGCTTCATCAGGGAGACAAGCTGGGCAGTCAAAATTTGAGGATCAGAATCAAATGGCTTTGGTTTCCTATGACACAAAGCCTTTCTTAAAATTTGATATTACTTCAGAAATGTGATGGAAAGCCAGAATTTCACCGACCTTGACCTTGGGGATGATGATGAGAAGGTCATGGAACTGTCGTCTGCTCGGACAAGGTCAGAGTTGGGAAGCAAGAAACGAAACTCTGCGTCCAAAAGACACCTTGTGACGAAGAAACATGTCTTTACTATGTCACATGTCGGAAGCAGAAAGAAACCACTTGCCGAGAAGCCAGGCTCTAAACTGGCCATTTTGAACAAGGTCAGTTGATCTGACAAATTTAGATCCCTTCACTCCAGCTTAAGCAACGAAATATTCCTAATGCTATTTGAAGTTTACTTGCTTTTTCTTGTTTGGTTAATTAATTATTATGTGCACTGTTTTTTCACTGTGAAGCAAAGCATTCACATGCTTTGCGCATTATAATTATTATTATTATTAATATTATTATTATTAGGCCCCTATTATTGTTATTATTATTACTATTATTATTATTGTTATTATTATTATAATAATAATTATTATTATTATTATCATTATTATTATCATTATTATTATTATTATTATTATTATTTGAACATTAGGTAGTTCTATTTCCTCAGGCTGTTAAAGCTAAGTCTGCAGATTGAGCACTGATCTTTTTGAATGATTGATACCTCTATAATTTCTGCTCAAAGTATTTAATCGCTGGATTTGCACTGATAGAACTGAATTTTTTTACCTGAGGTACATGTAATCCATCAGATTTAACCCTTTAACGACCTGTGTTATTGATCATGCCCTACATTTACTACTTACTGGTCGTTAAGGGTTAAAGAAATTAGGGATGACAGTATTTTTTGAATGGCTGATCTTCATTTATTATAATTATTACTGTTATAATTTTTTCATATTATGATCTATTGTTATTTTTTTTATTAGGATCACAGCTCTTGTTTTTAATCTTGTTGATTTCTGTCAACAATTGTCAATTAAGAAAGAGATGCTATTTCAGACTCCATATTAAATTAGATTTGATTAATTTTTAAACTAGAAGATCACGCGATGAGCTCTGTTGTGTTCGTTTTTAGGTGGATTTAGAAGTGTCTGTGAAGTTGCAGCAAGAATTGGCAAGACTACAATCAGAGATCTTGTCCAAGATTCAGATGAAACAGGTGTTTGTCATCAGTATCATGTTCACTGTCAGTTTAATAATCATCTGATTATGCAAATTAAATGGCCTGAGCTGATCACTGCCTGGAACAACCTTTGAACGACAATGATTATGTATAAGTTCCATCTGTGTTAACTTATTACTCAATAAATGAATTTTAATTGATTGATTGATTGGTTGGTTGGTTAGTTGGGTGGTTGGTTGGTTGGTTGATTGGTTGGTTAATTGATTGATTGATCGATTGATTGATTGATCTTCATCAGAGCTGCCCCACCTGATGACAGATGAATGTAACACAGCAACTTCAAGCATATGCATTTTTTATAAATTCATGACAATGATTATAATTATCAGGGCTTAGACTTTGTTTTGTGGTCCTTTTTTAGGCATTGGCTCAGACGACCGCTAGGCTTCAGAATCTGTGTGCGAAACGTCAGCAGGAAGTGCGCTCATCTGAGAAGCATCTAAAAGAGAACAAAGTGAAGACAGAGAGTACCAGGTGGGATACAGGAAGAAGGTTCCAGAAGAAGTTAATAGATGTGGCTCAATAAATAAATAAATTTATGCCTATGTATTATTACAATGGTTGTATAGAAGCTGAAAGATTTGATCAGATAGATCAGGCGTGATTTAGAGAAGAGCCTTTCTGTGTATTTATGGCGATTGCTGCAGTACCTGCTAAGAACTTGATTGTAAAATAGATTCTGTAGAATTGTAGATTGTAGTACAGATTTTTTCTAAGCTAGATCAACTGTTCTTGTTGACACAGAGAAATTATTGGTAAGAGATAAGATGAAAGTGAATTGGTAAGAGATTGATGCATGCATTGCTTGTACTTGGATGATAACGATATAGCCAATTGTTAGATTGCAAAAAAGGAGTGGAGCCTGGGGTATGTGCGCGTGTGTGTATGTGCGCGTGTGTGTATGTGCGCGTGTGTGTATGTGCGCGTGTGTGTATATGCGCATGTGTGTGTAGGTGCGCGTGTGTGTATATGTGTGTGTGCATGCGTGCGCATATGTTACCTTGAGCAAGTCCTTTTCATAAAGTTTATCAACATACTAATGCATGTAAACAATGTGCTCTGTCTGTATGTATGTGTGCATATATGTATGCATATGTGTACGTATGTGTCCAAATACGAATATAGCACCTGTTGAGAGTAAGGTTGTCAAATAATGTTGAAATCACAGCCCGGATACCTGACCGCGAGGACTTCTTTTTAAGGAAATGTAGGGAATTGCGCATGTTCACGGAATGTCTGGCACCCGAGAACCGATTTCAATGCCCACACAGTCAGCCAATATGACCCAATGGAACATTTCTGGCATGTGTTCAGGTAAAATTGGGCATTTTTACGGAATGTTGAGTACTCGAGAACCGATTTCATTGCCCGGGCAATCAGTCTCGGACATTACTCGTTGACAGCTTTAGCCAAAAAGATTTCTGAAGTTCTGATGCCAGTCTTGGGAGATTAGATGTTTATTAATAAATTAATACCGAAGAAGTCAAGCATAGACAACGTAGAGCTTAGAGTTAGTACACGTGTAGTTAATTATAAATTCGGGAAGATGATTTCCGCATTGCCATTTAAATAGCAATGTGTCACTAAGTGTACTTGTGCTGTCTTGAACATGTTCACGAATCCAGGAGAGACCTAATGTTGACCGAACTGAAGCGAAATTCTGTCTTAGCTGAACTGCGAAGGTTGAATGCAGAGATTGAAAATCGCCGCCTCCTTCTGGATGAGTTGAATCATCAGGAGGCAACTCAAAAGCAACTGCAACGAATTACAACAGCCCATCACGAGGTTGCTCATTACATCGCAGCAGATAATATATATATTTTCTGATGTTCATGCCCAGTGGTGATCCGTTCAGCGGCATGCTGAGTTTGTAATCCAATGACTGCTGGTTTAGGCCAGCTGAGCAGACTCTGTGTAATGATTATATTAAAGGTGTTCGATTCAATTCAATTCAATATTTGTTTAATCGCAATCAAGCTGACAAACCGCAACTTAATTTACAGAATTAAATTTTAAGGTGTGTCTTGAGCATAAAAGTTTATCAAACAATCAATCAATAAGTCAGAATTTGTAGAGCTCTTCTACTAGGTTTTTACTAAGAGGCACCCCAACCCACGCCAGGTGGAAGAAGTCAGTCTTAGGCAGCGGATGGAAAAGATAGAGAGAGGACTGACAGAGTCCTATCTATTTTTATCAAACCCAGAAACATCCTTAATGACATGTCATCCTAGCAGCGCACAATCTTATCTCATCTAACATATGTGGTGCCATTAATGATTGCCATTCTTTAAATGCACAAAGCTTCAGTTATTGGTTGCTGCCTTGGCAAAGCCATTTGTCAACTTATGGTCTCCAAATACAGCCCTTTGTGTAGGAACTTCTTAGATTTACATTTACGTAACATGACATTCTGAGATCACGTTCTCTTTGGACAGGGCCAATGAGATACCGTGACTGATCAATTACTGCTACTTTTGGAGAGCTTCTGGTAGATTCTATTCAGATTGATCAATTACTGCTACTTTTGGAGAGCTTCTGGTAGATTCTATTCAGATTTTCAAAGCATCGGCTTGTTTCTTGTTAGGAGTTAGACCATTCGATGCAAAGGGCAGGTGAATGGCTTAAAGAAAAGCTGCATTTGAAAAGTGACATATCAGTTTTAAAACAGAGATGCCTTGAGCTGGAAAAAGAAAAGAATGACTTCATAGCCGTGAGTTTCACTTGAATTTTAATTTGAAGTGACTGGTTGTCAATCATTGACAATCTTTGTAACTAAATGCATGAAAATGTGTGTTGAACAAAATCATAAATAAAACACACAATTGAGGAACAATTTGTTTTCAATTTGATGGGTTGTATTGTCTGTAGATTGTGTGAATCCCAGTTGTGGATATGATTGTGCTACACATGTTTTCTAATCTATAGGTAATGCTGAGCAATTCTAAGGCATTCACTGTACTGCAATGCTTCATTATCTGTAGGCAGCATTGTGCTAATGTTTTATGGGTATTTACTGTGCTTCTTATGCTTCATCGGTAAAATAGAATACTCACGGCGTATCAATTAATTATTAGATAATATGGATAATACATTGGATATCATATTGTATTGTATCCGTAATTTTATCTAGCGCCATTAGATTGCTTCACCAATCAGAGGCACTTTCCCAGTATGAGACACCAAGCAAATAACGCTGTCTTAAAGCAGCAAATGGATGCATGGAGGCATTAGTTTGAAGCAGTGAGCATTGAGCATTGAGCAAGTCATGGAAAGAAGTCGTGGATTGACAGTATTTCAAATGCTGTAGTTAATGAAGCATCAAGTCTCGTTTGTTTCGCAGGAGAAAACTCGTGAGTATGACGTCATCAAGGCCGAGATCCAGGACCAGCTGAGACGGAACACCCAGAAGTCGACGAAGGAAGTGGCGGACATTGAACGAATGCTACATGAAACGAGCAATCGACTGCAATCGGCTCAGACAGATGCCTCTCAGAAGCAGCAACTCAACTCTAAGCTCACGTAAACTATGGCAACAATAATTGTTTTTTATTTCAGGTGATTTGGGCTAGTGCTTGACTTTCGTTATGCAATATTTGTGCAATCATGTGCTTGTTTCCTTGATGGATTGTCAGTTCATTCCTTAGTCCAGAAAATGTATATTGTGCTTCCACAGGATACTAGCTCAGATGGGCTGCCAGCCCAGCCTTGCTGAAAGAGAACAGTAATGTTGATGGACGTATGGATGTAAAGAAAACAACAGTTAATGAAGGTGATGAAGAGAACTGTTGATGGAGGCGAGTGTAATATTCACAGACAGTTGACACTGATATCAATAGAAGTTAGTTCCAACCGTTTACTTGACCTTTGACACTTTGATGGTGAGCTGCATTGGTTTCTCGTCGCTTTTAGTACAGTCTCTTCATTTGTTGATGATGTTACTGGCAGAAAGATTGAGAAATCAAGTTGAAGAACACCTAGCAGATGAACAGGCGGGATTCCGGAATGGGAGAAGCACCATTCAGCAGATGCTGGCCTTGAGACTTATAGCAGAGAAAGCCAGGTGGAAACACAAGAAAATATACAACTGTTTCGTAGATTTTAAGAAGGCATTTGACAGTGTTGACCAAACTGTGATGCGGGCAGTTCTGCAGTCTTATGGAGTTGATAGGGGATTGATTCAATTGCTTAGGGACATCAACAGTACTTTACAAGCAGTAGTATGAGTTTGCGATGAAGTCGGATGGTGGTTCAAGACAAATAGAAGGGTGAGACAAGGTGACCCGGTTTCACCCACCATGTTTGTTACAGATCTGGAGCGGGCAATGGACAGAGTCAAAAGTGAGGAAAAAGGAGTGTCAAGTCATGGAATGCTAATCAAAGACCTTCGCTTTGCAGATGATCTGGATATCTTGGAAGAATGGGAGGAGTTAGAACAGACAACACAGATATTGAGCGCGGAAGCGAAAAAGTATGGTTTAGTGATGAACCTCGAGAAAACATAAACAATGACGTTTGGAGACAAAACGACAGAGAACCAAATAATGATAGATGGAACGCAATTAGAAAATGTAGAGAGCTTCACCTATTCGGGAAACAACATGACATACGACCTGGATTAAAAAAATTTAATGGATTTGACAAATAAAAGAGGAATACCACATAAGGGATGGACAGATGACATTGAAGAATGGTGTGGAACAAATCTTCAAAAATTTAGCCTCGCAGCAATGAACAGAGACATTTGGAGAGATGTGACCAGAAAGGCATCAGACACCTACGGGCAATGAGCCCCATGGTTGTTGATTGATTGATTGATTGATTGATCTTCATTTGAGTGTTAATAGGATCAGTTACCATAGTTACATATGAAGAGTACTACGCATGTATCGATGTGTATATGAATCACTAATTTGCAGTCTGTGTAATTATTATTTCCAGGGAACAAATTGTCTACCTGCAACAAGAACTAGAGAAGCAGAATCAACTTCGTGATCAGCTTTTGGATGAAAACGTCAGAAGTCTTCGCACGATCATTAAGGAACAGGTGGATTGCCTCAAAACCAGAACTTTATTCTTCTTCTATTATTTTCATTTTATATTTCTGTTAACTTCTTGAATTCTTGCTTTTACATCTTTGATGTTAAGTCGATATTGCTGAGATGAACTTGAATAGGTTGTTGACCTTTACCACACACGCACACACACATACACATACACTGGTTTGAACACGATGTTACAATGCAACACACTGGGTGTGTATTAAGTGCTTCTGGTCATCCACCTGGAGGTGTCTCCCTCTGGGTCTGTGTCTCCCTCTGGATCTCTCCTTCTGGATCTGTGTTTCCATCTGGATCTGTGTCTCCCTCTGGTCAGTGATGAGAGATTTTTCTTTGTATCCACTATTGACAACTTGTCTGTTGTGTCTGAGAATATCCAAGTGTTCATCTTGAAGAGAGAGAGTGTGCTGTCTCTATGTGTTCTGGTTGAATGAGAGGATGATTGGTGTCTTTTGTTATCATCACAGGAGACGATGATTGGCGCGAATCAGAAGAAGTCGCGAGAGGAGACGGAGCGAACTGTGCAGGAGACGAAGAAAGAGGCTGAACAGCGAATACGTCAGATGGAAAGACTCTATGTCGACCAGTTGAATAATATGAATTCACAACTCAAAGTCAGTTCTAATCTCTCTTCCTTCACTGTTGCTATCTGAAATTGTAATTTTGACTCTCTTTGGTACCATCTAATAGCATCAGCACCTCAGTTTCCTGACTGCCAACATCTTTCTTGTTACTTAGCTGAGGATGTTAGAAGAACTTTGGGGCTGAACCTCAAAACCTCTGGTAACTAAACCACTGGTCTTATATCTGATTTCAGAGTAAAGATGCTGACTTACTGATACTGAGCGATCGTGTGAGGGAACAGGACAATTGGTTGGCAGATCTAATGGACCGAGTCAAAGATGACACATACCATAAGGTATCACTAATGGATCGAGTCAAAGATGACACATACCATAAGGTATCACTAATGGATCGAGTCAAAGATAACAAATACCATAAGATATCACTCATTCGAATCACTTCGTCTTCACCTTTCTCGCAGACTCGTACTTAAGAGTTCAGTTCATAGGTCGTTGTGGTATATTATTTTAATAGTTTATGCAAAAGACTTTTCGACCAGTTTCAGATGCATCTTAATGAAGAGCGAGACAAATGGGAGTCGAACAAAAAGCACGACATGTCGGATCAGATGGAAACAATGAAGAAGGAGATGGCAAGTAAGAGCAGACAGCTGCGGGAAGAACTGGAAAAGGAAAGAACTTTATCGGCCAGTTACCTGAAACAACTAAAAGACCTCAGACAGGTACATGTGGCCATATTTGTTGGCAACTTTGTGAAGTTATCATATCATAAATTTGCCCAGTTGGAAATTCATGCCAATGTAAAAGGAGGCAGTTTTGATAAAGCGTTTCTTTGGTTATCTAAACATTTATATGAAAACTTTCATGGATGGCTAGTCAGACAAAACTTAAGTGTAAATTCAGGGTTTAATGGTACATCTTTTTTTCTGCAACAACTCCAACGCATTGTGACTTCTCCTTCTCTGAACTGTTTTGTTCAATTAGCCTCGATGTGCGGTTTGTTCTTGCCTTGAGATCCTATTTTCATTTAGCTTGCGTTGTGTGTAGTGCATTGAGAGGTTGTCTGAAGGTTTATTGCACACATTGCAATGCAGTGTCTATGGGCTCAAGCCTCCCTGAAGCAGTTACTTTGTAGGGACCTTCAAACACAATTGCTCAGGATTATTCAAGCAGACGTGCTTAGGATCATTCAAGCACAACTGCTCAGGATCATGCAACCCAAATTCAAATAGGTAGATGAACAGACCAACGGACGGACCAACGGACGTAGTCATACATGCAGTCATACATTCCCATGCATTGCTCGACATAGTTATCTTTTCTGCAGGAAGTGGAAGACGCTAAACTAAGAAATCATCTCATCTACCAACAGAACCTGGATGCTGATCGAGACATTTCTTCAAAGGCAGACCTTCAGATTAATCGACTTAAAGACGTAAGTCTGTCATTGTTATTAGCAGACAGATTAGCACTATGACACAAATGTTTACTTACTTGGTTATAAAATTTTTAATGTATTTACTATTACTATGTTATTTACTAATTTATTACAGACCTGCTTGTTAATAATGTTATGAATAGTCATTATTGTTCATGATAATAATTTATAATAATCGTGGCAGTTTTTATGATTAGTATTTCTATTGTTTCATATCTGGGGTAGAAATTCTCATTCAGGATTTAAATAATTGTCCAAATTTATAAGAAAACAGACATCATCTAAAAAGATACTTTTATGCTAATTATTATATACTGAGAGAAATAATTATAATTATTGTTGACAATACAAACAATAGTAATAATTATATATTGTTCAGACATTCATATTAAGCAAATACATAAATTGACTTGTGTGCACCTGATTCGATTGGTATGATGAAGCTGCAATTATTTACAAAGATGCCTCGATGGAACCTGTTACGTTTCTGACGTGCTTGTTTTAATAAATTAAGCAAGAAAAAACTGTGGAGAAATTTAGAGAAACCATCGACGAGAGCAGAGAGCAAATTGAACGACTTGAGATGGAGAAGAAACTGTTGCTAGCAAAGCAGAATGCCGCTGAAAAGATTGAGAAGAAGTTTCTGGAGGATTTGACTCAAGAATATCGCATTGTCTGTGAAATTCTTCACAAATCAAAACCTGATGACACTTTGAAGAGGTACAATATTACAACCTTCTGTGTTATTTTTGATTTTGAAGAAAATTGTCATCTGTGACTAGTTAGGCATTTGCTTGAAGCCATCATTGACTGACATTTTGATATAAGTCATTTGATTAGAACCTGGTTTCTCTAGCCAATTTTGTGTTTACAGATATATTTTTAGTCATTGCTTTTCAAGCACCACGTCCTCCTCTCCTTTTTTTATTGCAGTTTTAATGTTGCTCTTTCTAGCATATCGTCTTCGAAAACGAATCAGGCTGAGACTCGTTTAGCCATCTCAACAGCAATGGTAAAGTGCTCAAAACCAGCAGCTATATCCTATTATGGTAGACTGTGTTCTTACTTGTCTGTATGAAACCTTAATTTGCTAAACCTTTCTCTTTAATGCAATCAATTTATTCATTTCTTATGTATGCACTTATGCCTTTGTTTGACAACTTTCAAGTAAGCATCGACCAAGTACATCACATCAGGTCATCATCAGCACTTAATGCATTGCGATTACTTGTTCATTCATTCATTCATTCATTCATTTAATGAATTCCAAGATAATTTACTCAGAGGTGCTCCCAGCTCAACCCCGACAATAAAGAACAGTTTTCAGATGCTGGTTAAAGTTATATCCAGAGATTTACCTTTTACATTGTACCTTTTGTATTCACATATAGTCAATTACAATTACATATTGTTCATTTTGGGTCAATTAAAAATAAGTAGGCCCTACTTATTAGTGTCCATTGCAGTTCAATTTGAAGGAAACATTTGAATGCATCACCAGTCTGTGATATATATAGATGTGGATGTTACTCTTGTCTAGGATAGGCGGCTTGTGAGGGCGAACAACAGATCAGAAAACAATTGTTTGCTCTTATTATGTTGGTTGTACTTTCCAGTTTTTATCACAACCTCATATGTTCAGAATAACACTGGATTCAGGGAGTCTCTATTCACCTTGCACTAAATTCTTTGCCTCTTAGGAGTGCAGTATATTGTTCATAAGATTACAGGAAATGAGCAATGAAACTAAAACGAGCATTTGTTGTCCGGTAATTGTCAAATTCAAATTCAATTACATATTTTTGGTAACTCTTTTACAATTACATGATAACATTGTAATTATTTACAAAATAATGATTGTAATTACCAACAATCAAGGGCTTATACTGGCAGCTATACCTGTGTTTTAAAAGATTCCTGTCATTATATTACTGAGATGATGCTCAATTGACCAACTTTTCAACATTCTGACTCTGATTCTTAGTACCATAGTCTCTACTGAAATCGTTGTGTGTGCTACTTTTTATAGTACTATACTAACTTAGTGTTTAGAAGCTAGTGATGAGTCTCAGTGACCAGCTCTGAGGTGATACTTCTCCTTAGGGACCTTGAGAAAAACGTAAGTGTGCTGTTGCTTATCATCATCGATCAATGTTGTGTTATCAGACACTGGTACTCTAAAATAAAATAAAATATTAAAATTATTTTAGATTAGGCACTGCAAGTTATTATGTTTGAGATGTCTTTCTATTGCAAAGGAATTACTCAAATGATTTCGTGTGACTATATTTTTCTGAACACCTCTACTCTGTAATACGTCAAAGAAATATCTAAACTGTTGATTGTTCATTTGTTAGCTAAAACTCAAGAGTTCTTTAGTAGAACTTGGTGAGAAGTTCTCTGGCCAAGAACACGAAATTGAGAACCTGAAAACATCAGTCTCAAGACTTAGCAAGCAAATGGTGGGTCTGTCTTGCATATCAGCTGATTGTGGTGGCAGAAACATCAACCTGACATTGTTTCTTTTTCACCAGTCTAAGCAATTTCTCTATCGTTGTTCATGGACTTAACATCAATTTGCCCATGAAGAACACTGTCGAGATGTTTGAGTATTTGTAAAGCGCCTCTGGTGGGGGTAAACAATTCAGAAGTGCTCTCAGTGCACAGCGCCCCTCGAGAAGAAGCAGGCTTTAAGAAAGACCCTGCTGATCCCTAAAGATCGAACTTGGGTTTTTAAATTGTAAACTAAGCCTGGAGAAGGAGTCAATGAATACGTATGGATATATTTATATGGGTAGACATGCACACAAATGTGAGGCAGGGGGTCAAATTAAAATGTTGAATTCAAATATTTAGTTGGAGAAAAATGACTTTTAATGCATATGGTGTCTAGATTTGCATTGTTAAAGTATGCATGTTTTCCGAGGTGAACGACCTAGATTTCATATGCCGACCTGCCATTATTAGCAAAGTAGCAAAGAGATTTGATGCCGCAGGCTTTATCTCATGCAGAACATAGCACTTTATTGCCCAGCAGAGTTGCGGAATAATCAAGTAATGGTTGCTAAGATATTTCATGACATGAATATTCTGAAACTTTGACTTCGATTTTCTCAGTTGTTAAGATTATACTAATGAGAGATTCAAACGAGTATAACTCAAGTTAGATAAAAGCTATTTCGATTCTGTAAAAAGTACTTTGAAACAGATGCATTGTAGAATATGATTTAATAAAAAAATAAAAAAATGACAAGTGATGGGTTTTGACCCCCCCGCCTCTCAAATGAAGGATTATATCTACATGGTTACATAATCATGATCGTAATTTCGAGATTTCTACTGCACCAAAACAAGTTAAATTGTGGGAATCAACTTATTTACAGACACTTAGTCAATATAGACATATACTTTGATGTTCTGTTGGTGTGTTACTGTTGCTGTTACTGTGTTCTTGAAGAGAAATAAGCTAATGTCGTTGCAAGGGCAGTTTCGAAAGGAAAAGGACGAAGCCATAGAAATGCTACAAGAAAGACTTGTTGAAAAGGTAAGAAGTCACACAACCAGTAAGAAGAGGTCGAAATCGGCCCACAACAACACATGGGAGAAATTCGCAGTGATATATTATGTGCACTTGTGTTAACATGCTCTGGTGTAGCCTGGATTCTGTGATCCATAGGATTTCCATTTGGCTTTTCCAGTGGATTAGGATTTTTTATTGAAATTTCATTCGTTCTGACTATTGACCAATAAACTGTTGTTTTACGGTACTGTGTCATAACAAAGATGATTGGAGTTGCCCTCCTTTATCCACGCTTGGGACTGGCACTGTCATGGTACAAGTAATGGTGCAGAACTTTACCATTGACCAATGTCTTGAACATCATGATAACTGTGCTGTAGACTTATCTACTCAAAGAGTAGGTGAGTATATTCTTTAAGAATTATGATAATATATAAGTTTGTTGAATCTGTGATGTTTTGCCTATTTTGTTACTATTTCAAACTGACAAGTACGCAGTACGATAACAAGCAATAGTACGATCGGATGATTACAAATTACTAGAGGAGTCAAATTTAACTGTATGACTGCCATGCAAAGCACCCCTGTGTCCTACTGCTTATTTCACCAATGCCACCTAGCGAATGGAAAGGCTGAGTCAGAGAGGATAACGGGGACCCGCCTCCATGTTGATCATCTGCTCTTCGTGCTGGAAAGTTACCATTCACATAAACCTCTTCCCCTCCCTTTGTTTTAGAAACGCACAGTGGAGACCTTTGGCGAAGAAGATCTTAAGAAGGCTTTGAAGGAAAAGGACAGTCAGCTGCAGGACATCCAGCGCAAATGGAACATTTGGAAGAAGCAGACAACACAAACACTCGTTGAGAAGTGTCGTGAGGAAGTTAATAAAGAGATGGAGAGGTTCGTTCTTAGCATCGGAAGAGTTCTCTAGTGTCACTGGAGTGATCCATGTGGCAGTCATTATTTACTCATTTATTACAGCTTTTGTATTTACAAATTTCAAAAAGTACAACATAATAAGAGGCACTCACAGTGTGAAATTCCTAAGGTACTCTCCTGCTAGAAACTTGAATTGTTTTGTTTCACAAAACCACCATTTTTCCTTCTACCTGTGTGGAAACTCAGATACATTTGGCTATTGCAGCTATGAAATTGCACATTGCTCGTTAGAATATGTGTGTGAGTGCGTATTCTTCACCTATGATTTATGACAGTGGCATGACTTAAAGTGAGGCCTAGCACCTTTTGATATAGGTGCTATACATTAGATTAGACGAGAAATAACAGACTAATTGCAATTGTCTAACACAGCTTTTCCCAGACTGGGTTCCGCAGAATCCTAGGGTTACGTGAGGTGAAGACAAGGGTTCCGCGGAAAACTTTCAGTGTGAACAATAAACTTCAAACAATTTAAAATATATTATACAAATTTTTTATAGGATGCTTTTTGCTTAACATCTGCATGTAACTTTGTATGAAAGATTATTCATATGTCATTGTCATCGATATTTGTGTTGTTATTAATCTAATCTAGACCTAAACCTATTATTCTCAAGCATTTGCATCTACAACGGAATATCTTCCGTTTTGTACAGGGGTTTAATTTAAGAACAAAAAGGTTCCCAAAAAGATTGGGTAATGCTGGTCTAATGTGTACTCTGTTTGCTGATACTTATGATGTTTACATTCGTTTGGCATGTGTAATTCTAATGGAAGAGGCCTTTGATGTGTTTGTTCTAAGCAGAAGACTTATTGAAAACAAGAATCAAGGCATTTTGGAAAGTACACCTATGACTACAGACTCTGAACTGGAAACAATCGTCTCTGAATCGCCAATCAACCAAAAATTAACAACTGTAAGAATTGCCAGATGTCTAGAATAATGTATATAATATATATAAATTGTATTTGTTTAATTATGACCTGTACAATTATAAAAAGCAACATAATAAGGATTATATATTTGTTTGTTATATTTCAAGATGTCACACCAAATCGCAGCTAACATATCACAAGCTTCTATGGAGAAAGATATATATATATATATATATATATATATTTATATATATGTAAGTCTAACTTATTAGAATTATGGTAATTTAAATTGAAGTGGCTTGAGATGATAATGCAGGCACCATGGCACGAACAATATTATTAGAACGAACAGGAAGAAATCAAGGAATAGTGAGTGAGGGTAAGAGATAACAAGAAGCCTTAGAAGATTTTCCCAAGAAAACATTTTGCTCGCAGATGCTCGTTGTGGAATAATCTAATTTGTTTTTAATGATACAGCACTTCCTCCTTTTACTTGATACTTGAAAGTTAGTTTTATGAGGCTGCAGTATACCTGCCATGTTCTCACAGTATTAAATTTGAAATTGGGAGAGGATTCGGTTACTTTTGTATTGTATTGTATTTAAGCATTTATAGAGCACCTCTAGTAGGGTGAACTGTTCAGAAGCGCTGTCAGTGCACAAGTCCCCATGAAATGAAGTAGATCTTGAGAAAAGTGAAGGAAGACGAGAGATTGCAAGATAGAATTTTAGAGCAAACAGATGGAGAAAGTTCATGTTATTAAACTTGTCCTATTTCAATGGTGCTAGGCTTTGAGCAATTCTTAATCTACTGAGCCCAAAAAGTGATAACAAAATCAATAGGCATGGACGTAAACAGCTAGTCATGTAATGTACTGGATGGAGCTTAGCGCTCATGATAGTGAATACTAAAAGTGAATGGCAAACCAGTGCAGCTCCTCTTTGAAGTATCAAGGGCAGTTGAAGGGCTGTTTGTAAATGGTCTGAATGAATGAATTGGTGAATATGTTTCCATTTCCTTACCTTTATCAAATGATTTTCTTCTAATTTTGCTTTCAGAAATCTACTTGCAGCTTGTCAACTCAAGGACAAGATAGATCTAATCAGGCTCTGAGAAAGCAGGTACCTGCTGCAGAGGCAAAGGATAAATTTGGCAGGACACAGCTGGCTCCAGATGCCCGTGGTGCCTCAATTGCCACAGGCTACAAGCACATCTCTGGGAATCTATTGACACCACCAGTTCAAGATACAATTGAGGTAATTTCTGATTTTTAGGCAGAAGTAGGACAGGGCACCACCTCACACTGTGTTCCTCTGTCCATGGTGGCTTTGCTGTTCCATTCGCCCACTCTGCAACAATACAGAGCCGTTCCTTCTTTGTGGCTAGTCCGAAAACCTGAAATGGGCTTCCCTTGGCTATAAACCATCTCCCAAATAATGTCTGTTCTCAATTTCACCAGCTGCAGAAGACTGATTTTTTCCTTTTTGTCTGGGTTGGGAGCACCTCCGAGTACTGCAATGCATCCATTAGTTTATATAGCGCCACTCACAGCACTTCTCCAATCATAGGCGCTCGTTTAGCACCCGTTCAAGAGTATGGGTCTTGAACGGGTGCTATGTAAATTCTAATTGATTGATTGATATTGGTCAGTGTTTAGTAATCCAGTGATTGTGGACTTTTGTCTGTTAAGCAGATCCTGTCTAATAACCCTGGACAAGGTGCTGGGAAACCCTTTTCTTATGCACCTGGATAAGGCGCAACGAAACAAACTTAATAACGCTGCACAAATTATTTAGGGAGGTGAAATGTTGCTACTCTTGGGAACTTCTTGTCTTTGGTCTGTACTTATTTACAGTGGTTGGTCCAACCATTTGGAATTTTCTGCCTCATGTATTCTTAAGTCTTACTGATCCTATGTTTTCACTTAGCTGAAATCTAACCTCTGGCAAACATAAAATTTCATTTGAATTATAGTGCATGGAACACTATCCAAATTAAAATGTGAGGTCATCAATCAAGATTCTCATAGACTTGTAAACAGGTGGTGCTACATAAAATTAGCCTTTGGATTACATTATGTTACAAGAAATGTTTTCAGCTCCTTTGAAGTCAGACATTTTTAATCCGTAAGGTTATCATGTTTCTGTGCATCTGACAGATTCTTGAATGGTGCTATATAAATATTCAGATACATGTACATATGTAATGTATGTACACGCCACATTATTTTACATTTTATTGTAACCTGACTTCGTGAAATAACACAGAATTCAAGGAATTAGTGTAACTATTGATTATCAGCTGTACTCTGGCACCAACGCCCGTGGTAGCTACAACTTGGGAGGCGTCACTAAGGACCAGCCGATCGTTCATCAGCTGCAGATGCAGATCGATCGAGTGGAGAATGGCCGCAAAGTGGCTGAAGAGCGAGCCAACCAGAATGAACATCTTCTCAATCTGAAACTGGTTGAAATGGCTCAGTTACAAACAGTGCTTACGCATCAGAACAAGGTATCTGATACATCAACAGCTCACACAATCATTCTTATGATGATGGACCATATACTAAAGATTTCTAAAGCGCTAATATGAAGCTAGGTGCTGCTTATTGACGAGCGCTGCATCATATCAGAGGGGTTGTCCTGAGATTGATGTCAAGTAAAGCTTTCATGTATATGTATCCAGTAGAACATGATATAGGGTGGCACTTATTTCCAGATGTTTGGCATTTGTACTAGCCATGAACAAATCCAGTGTTGATTGCATGGCTTGCTGTTTACTTCTCAGCTAAGAGATCTTAGGCACTTTTACTGGTGTCAAATTATACAGCTTATTGACATAGGCAGCTGTAACCTTCCCAGGGCTGATGCCCAAGTTTTCACTCGACAGGCATGAACTAGCAATATTTGGATTATTACAGATCCAGCATGCTAACCAAAACAAATAACACGTCTCATTTAAAAACAAGGAATATTAGAAGAATACAACTTTCTGTTTAAAGCAAAGCCACTGTTTGAAAGACAATCAACTGTTTTTGCCATAGCTTAGCTTTTACTTGAATGTTTTCTTACTTTTACAGGAACTTATGCAGCTACAAAGAGCTTACAGTCAATTACAGAAGAGCAATCGCTGATTTTCAGCTTTAATTTCTAAACATTTTAAAGTATTTATTTTAAAATGTTTAAATTGATTTTGACTTCTGATGATTTTGAAGTTTAAAATTGAAACCTTAGACATCGGTTTACTAAAAAGCTGTTGTGATTTGCTTGGATTTGAAGAGGGCAACTCACCTCAGCAGAAGTTAAGTATTGATGAACTTTGTTAGTGATAATAATTATATTGTTCCTCTTGTGCGCACCTAGACAATGCAGCATCACAGTTTCTTGGTTAGTGGTCATCCCAGCTGGAGTTGTGTCTATCTGAATCTGCGCAATGTCTCAGCTAGGCTATGGGTACGATTGATCACCGGACGATTGATCATTGCGGACAATTGATCATCAGACGATTGATCAAGGACGACTGATCACCGATGTATATTCTTTGAGGGACTGCGATGGGCCTCAACGTTTCGTGATCTTTTATAGCGGTAAATACGACATTTCTCTTTCTACCCTATCAATTAAAGTGATCAATGTGTACATATAAATCTTTGTAAGAATAGACAGCAACAGTGATCAATCGTCCAGTGATCAATCGTCCGGTGATCAACAATCCGCAGTGGTTAAACGTCCTAGAATCCTCAGCTAGGGATCAACAATTCCTTTCTGCATACACTTTCTGCAAGTACTTGTCTGGGACAGGTCCTATAAAAAATGCTCTCAATGAAGGAATATCAGTATTTATGCAGTATTATTAGAACAGTGCCAAATACGTATCTGATATTTTGTGCGTAATTTATATCCTTCATGCTATTTTATATGTAAATAAAACAATTATTCAAAATCTGAGGTCAAACTGTTTTATATAATGTTTGTAATAATAGTAATAACCTTTTTAATTTCAAACTGACAAACTGCTGTGTGCTTACAAGTATAGTATGAACAGATGACGACAAATTTTTACAGGAGTCGAATTTTTTTATCGACAGCCATGCAAGGCACCATCATGTTATACATCTGATTTAGCAAATGCTGCTGCCCAGCGAATGGAGTACTAGTCAACCTGATGGGGTAGCAGGAATCACTTTTGCTTCCTTCTAAACTTCATGCTGTTCTTCAATTACTCTACAGGCCCCACCAGTTATATACTAACAGAACTTTATACCAAAACATCCACCTACTTCAGCATATCCACTTATCTTTACAGTTACCATTTTTACCTTTTCATGTTGACACACCCAATTTACCATATAAATAGGGCTTAGAATGTTTCTAGAAACTTCTTAAACTCTGCCACTGTTTGCACCCTGACAGTGGCCCAGTCCCAAGCCCGGATAAAGGAGGAGGACGACACTAATGATCTATGTTATCACACAGTGTCATTAAACTCAAACTACCACCAAGAAACTTCCTGCACAAGCACGAATAACTCGTGGTTGAAAACTTTATTACAGCAATAACATTCTAATCAGTGGTTATTTGTTGATCTAAACGTTCATCGTGAAGACAACATTGATGCAATTGACTAGTCGAGCACTATTAGCAACCGACTAAAGCAAAGTCATGACAGCAGCGGCATTGAATGCCACAATATTACTTAAATTCTCAACCCCTTTTCACCAGAAAGTTAAGACAGATTTCCTGTCAAACTGTCAAAGAGTTTGTGATACCGGTTCAAAGACATCTTTGAACCACTCACATATAAATTGTGTTGTGTTAAATTTATTGCAGCATCTGCCTATAATTTTATATTTTTGAGATGATTATTTGGATCTTTTCACTTTGAAGCTGCTCACAACCACAGTCATAAATGGCAATACTTTGCTAACTGAAATCTATAATGTAGAATAACTCCAACAATGTCCAACACAAATCTCCATCATTACAAGTTTCAGACATAAAAAATAACTCCTAAATAAACATATATCTCTGTCCCCAGAATATCAATTGTTGATTCTTCATGCTGAAAAGTTACTTCACAATGCAAATATTCTGCATTTTTTTACAACATGGACAAACGATACATAATCAGTGGTTTAAATTAAACAGAGTGAATTTTTTAGATACTACATCATTAATACAATATTTAAGCAAGAAGTCAGTCATTTGAGAATGTTTCCATTCCAAGTTTCAAATAAATTCGCCATTGCTGGCTGGCCCCACAGTGTGGAATGGCTGGCCTCTCTCCGGTCATCCATTCCCTTCCTATGGTACCGTATGATACATTTAATCGACACCTTAAGACTGTTCTTTTTGCTCAGGCCTGGATCGGGAGCACCTCTGAGTAGTCGTTTTGAAGGGGCGCATATTAAGTTCATATGAATTCAAATTAGAATCGTTCACTTTAATGTCTGCAAATTATGTCTATGCAACCTTACAAAAAGACATTCTGTAGAGAGAGAGAGAGACAAGGAGTTGCTTGCCATTGGGCCAAACAATTAAATAAACATAGTATAATGTACTTATTAATGAAGTAACTTGGAGCAATCACACAGTAGTCTTGTTATATTCAGCCACGTTAATGGGTCCAGGAACTCCGTCACTGCTCGCACTCATGCAGTGCCAGTCCAAAGCCTGGATAAAGGAGGAGGGCAACACTAATCAGCTTTGTTTTATGACACAGTGTCGTTAAACTTCAACAAGTTGGACCCATTGTTGACAGTTCATTGTCACCAGTTGCAAATGATGCATCCATGATATACATATTTTTAAAGTCAACCCATTAATACACCCTCTGCCATTGTGAAGGTTCAGGCATTACCTATAACACCACAAGTCCTCCCATTGCATCATGAACCCATGAATTGGACACATTCCTTCAAAACTGTTTTAGACTAGTGAGAATCAACCAAGGTATTTGTGAAGCACCATAAAATTCAGAAAATGCCAGTCAACAGAATCCCACACAATGCACCACATGCGAGATTCAAAGGAAAAAAGAAATAAAAGCAGATCAATACTGTGTTGGATAGAAAACCTAAATGACATAAAATCACTTGGACCATAGGGAGCAATGAACTTGAAAAATGCCGGAAGACTATGCAGATCATTTATGTGTACCCATCGCCGCCAAAAGATGACAAAATGGCGTATACTTACCATCTGTTAGGCCATATTGATGACATGGATGCAGTCCTACTAAAACACTCCTTCCTGACATGACAATCTGAGTGCACATCTTTGTTTGCACAACAGTCCTTTGGAGATGTATTCAAAGTGCATAGCCAAAACACAGTACAGCACTATTCAGTTGGCAATGTGCAATTCACAAAAAGCAATATTGCTCCTATGCTGTTCTATAAAAGCAAATGCTGTTGGGTCAACTTTCAAAACGAACTAGTTAATTGTAATTAGGACAATGTGTATATAGCATTGTCAGTAGCAATCTATGACTAGGATGGTAACTCAGTACTTAAACTTTTAATAAATTATATGCTACTAGTTTACCAAAACAAATCAATACATGGAAAACACTGAATGACGTACACATAATGAATGACTAGTGTGTTAACTGTTGCTTTGACTTTGATCAGAAGGAGGAGGGTGACATCGTCTCAGAGAACGAGATTCACGTCTCTAGGTCTCTACCGATTACCTAAACATCTTCCCTGCATTGGACATGACGAGCCCTTGGTTGTAGAGGTGTAATAAACGCCGTTCTACAGATTCCCTGTCTGCAAAGCAAAAAAAGAAAGTGCTTCTTGGTACAATTCTGCAAAGATTTACTGATTAACATTTAATAGTGACTAAATTACAAACTCAAAATTATACAGAAACCCCAATTTGCAACAACATAGCTCTTGAGGTCAAGGGTGGATCCCACAGACCAATCTGCCAAGCTTTCATCATCATCTGAGTTTGGGGGACAACATGGCCAGCATGACCAACTCTAGATCTGCATTTGAACACTTTATCTCTGTTCTTAACGCTGGCTTTATAAATTCTGATTTAATTTGCTTGCATGTTCATTGCCTGAACGTTTGCATATTGAACCATTCTATTCTCGACTGTTTTTTCTTTGATTATAAGTTTGTAAGTCGAGCAAACTGCTTGTAACAGTAAAAATGGAAATGGCACAACATTGAAACAAAAGCAGATCAACGACTCTTTTGGTTGTCCTTTTGACAACTTAACAGTAATTTCTACAATTCTACATTCTACTGTAGCATTTAAATGTCTCCAACACCTGTTTTGCTGACTCAATAAATATTACCTAGATGAAGAGTAGAGCTGTACCAACATCACATTTTCCCGATTATGCCGATACCGATTACTGCCGATTATTTCATTTGCCGATACCGATTATATAGCCGAATATTTTGCCGATTATTTTGCCGATTATTTCACTGATTATTTCATTTTGCTTCCAAAGATGTCCGGTTCCAAAAGATAGACCTACTGCTACTACCTAGTGTTGTGATACAAGCAAAGCACTTGCTCCATAGGAGACGTATACATGTAGTTGGGGACTAATCCTAGGCAGGCAATGCAGATTAGGCACATCGGTCGCCCGCCATCAACCTTGCATGACGGAGGAGAGAAAAGAGATATCTATGTAACTGGATGCCTTCTTCTACCATCCAGCAGAGATGTGAACTGTGCCCAGGGTAATTAAGCTCTGCACAACAGCTGTTGACACTTTCCCATGCTAGCACAATGCCTAATGGGTGGTCTGAAGCAGCTCGAGTTAACTATGCTATGGAAATGGAACGGAATGCTGTCCTTCAACGACCCAATGATGTTGCTGTCGTTATTTTGCTCAAGACTGAAAATAATTTCATAAAATTTAAAAAAGATAAATTTTTTATATCGGCGCCGATTATTTTATCGATATCAGATACCGCTGATATCTCTATAATCTGCGTCAATTATGAGTGCTGCTGATGTATCAGTACAGCTCTAATGAAGAGAGGACGCCTGGATCCATAATGGATAGAAAAATTATTAGATTAAACACCAGTAAAATAAGCTGATCTCTATGAAGCAGGTTCTGCATGAGGAATATTAGCAAATTACATTCAACTTGCATTATATTTACAACAGCCAAAGAAGTAATAAAATCAGAATTGCAATGCAGTAGTAAAATGGTTTCCTCTGAGATGCTCCTCAATGATGCCAAGTGTTGTATTTGAATATACATTAATTATACAATGAGGAATTCTTGGAGAGAAGAAGGCTTACACTGATTCAACAGAGCTGTGTCTCGATCATCTTGTGACTGTTGTGTCAAACTGTGCAGCAGAATCTGTGCACTTCGATAGCGACGAACACACTGCAAAGAAAGCAACAGGAAAAAGAACTAAAAAAGAAATAAACACTAATTATAAAATATCAAAATAATAACTATAATATGGCATAAAACAAATTGTAAAATATATATAGCACAAAAATAATTGCAATAAATACATATAGCACAATAATAATCGTTATAAATTGTTATAAAACAATAATATATATATATATATATATATATATATAGCAAAATAATAATTGTAATATAAGAAATAATAATTATAGTATGATAAAATGTACCATAACTAAAGTTCTACATTGTACCTTCTGAAAGTCCCACAAAGGCACAACAGATCATCCTCTGGTGGAACTGTCCTTAATTTGAAAATTCTGATCTATGACATATATTGTATGATAAAGGTTCTACAGAAATGTACAGATAAGGGTTATAAAATTACTCAAATGTTCACTTACCAGTACAGCTCTCATATGTATAGAACATATAATAACAGTTGATCTAAATCAACACACTTGCATTAAGATGATCTTAGAATTACGAGCACAGTAATGCAGTCAAGCATTTATATACAGTCACTTCAACAAAGATTGTAGATACTAAAATACAATTCTCTCCCAGATCTCTGCCGAAGTTAGATTTGGCAGAACATAAATAGCCCTTAAGAAGGTTAAATTCGTCTGCACAGCAGAGTACGTTTTGGAGCTGACTCTGAACTGGATGTGAACTCACCTCTTCGGGATTGCCAAACAGTTCATCGAGAGCCGCTGTCTGGCACTGGAAAAAACACACAGAGAAAACCACCTTAAATCTCTTCAGAACGAACCAGCGAAGAAAACAAAGTTATGTGTTCAACCATCCATCACAGAATAACTGCTCTATCAATTTATGATCATACACACATGAAGTTCCTCATTATTGCTGCCTTGGGGGTTAACTTAAAACAAGGTTGTGCTATAATAAGACAGACAGACAGACAGACAGACAGACAGACAGGCAGGCAGGCAGGCAGGCAGGCAGGCAGGCAGGCAGGCAGGCAGGCAGACAGGCAGGCAGGCAGGCAGGCAGGCAGGCAAATGGATAACAGATATCTGACAGCATTAAAGTCCTATAATTTATTCACATCACCATACAGCCCAACATCATTCCTAACCCTACAGTAAATCTGCAATTTAAACCAAAATGACCAGCAAAAGACGAACCATCTCAATCGCGTACGAGTAGAGCAGCTTGTCAGCTGTAACAGTAGCTGTTCCTCCTCCTCCTCCTCCATCCCCTCCACTTGTTTCCAAGACAACCTCCTTCTGGTGCAGTTGCTTACACACGCACAGACACTGGCGGTAGTACTTGTTCAACTCCTTCAGTACTACAGATCAATACAGTAGAAATTTCGATTTATATTTTGCAGTCATGCATTCTCAACGTCAGTCAATTCAAAGGACGCTCAAGGTCAGTAAATAACAATGATGCTCAAGGTCAGTAAATCCGAATAAAGATCACGGCTGCAGTAGACACAGGGAGTGTGCAGCGGTCATGGTCTTTGTAAACATCTACGAGTCATCGACCCATGGACTTCAAATAGAAGAAAATATTTAACAAACTCGAAGAAAACTCAGCATATTACTATCACTACAAAACGTGGGACGAACGCTCGTGTGTAACCAGCACTTACTGTTCTTGACAGACGCAGAGCTGAGAAGATGGCCGGCCTTGATTTCCGTTCTTGCCAACTGGATGGCAGACGACAGCAGCTGAAGCACTCGAATGTAGAGCACGAGTTGCTCCAAGTGGCACTGACTCTCGCTCAGATAAGACGCTCGCTTCATCACAAACCCACCACCTCTACCTCCCCCTCCTCCTTTGAGCTCTGCAAAAGTCATCTCATCTGCCGTCTGCGAATCGTACAGGGCCGAACGCCTCGATTTCGCAAGGTCAAGGACGCATTCGACCAATCCGAGGACAAAGTGCAGCTTACAAACCGTTTCATTTGGCTCCTGAAGAATAGAAGTCACAAACAAATTAAAATAAACAAAGTTTTTATTTATTTATCTTATGCACAATGCACCAAACCATTTATTAAACAAAGTGGTACTGAATAAATAGGTATTGAAAGCAAAAACACTTTTTTAAAGGGCTCTTGAAACACAAATCATCACTCATGAATGAAAGACTTTCTGGCATTATTCAGCAGAACAATGGTGCATTGGAATCCAACGGCATTGAAGAGATTTAATTGGATTATTACTATTACGATTATTATAATAATTATAATTATCATCATTATTGCCATTATTATTATTACTATTACCATTACTGTTACTACTGTTATTTTTATTATTACAATTATTATTATTATCATTATTATTATTAAATAGCAACAGTAGCAGCAACAGGATCAATACGAATCAGCTAGGGCTGTAGACATTAACCAAGATAACTTCCAAACACAACCTAATAACAACAACCATAAAACAGCATAAAATGAATAGAGTGGGGTGATGGGTTGAACAGGGTAACACACACGCACAGAGGAACACGGGTTCGATACCCTCTGGCACCATAAGGTTTATGCAGCAGTAGGAAGGATGGATCGATAATTTTGTTATCATGTGTTACTTTATCCGAATGTCCGTTTTAATTGAATAAACGAATATTATTATCGATACAAAGACAACAAATGAAAATAATATATTGAAAATCTGACTTCATGAGGTGTGGACTGTGTCTTTGTATCCCCTGCAGATCCTCTGCCAACGAGATATCGCATTACGTCCAACATGTATCGTCCTCCAGCAGAGCAGTTGACAACGTCTGGCAGTGGCGATGGGGACGAACGATTTGCCCATCTTCTCTTTACCTCAGTCGCCTCGTGAGCCGTAGTCACTGGAAGTGCCTGACCACTTGGGGCGACTGGAATAGAATAACAGCCAAAGCAGTGCAAACATACACAAAGGAAAATCACCTGGCATAATTTATTCAATAACAATCAATCAATTAATGCAATTTATATAGCGTCTCTTCAAGGTAACTATTCAGAGGCGCTCCCGACCCAGACCTGGTCAAAAAGGAAAGCCTTGAGAAGCTTATAGAAAGGTCCAGACAGGTCGTGCTGGAGAGAGTGCAAGCCAGATGAGAGGTTCTTCCAAACAATGGGACCAACAATTGCAGAAGCTCTATTTTGTCTGGTGGTAGTATGGACATGTGGAACCACAAAGTTGCCTATAGAGATTGGCGACCAAAGCAAGCTGAAGTTAGGGTGAACAGATCCCTAAGATAGACAGGCGCATAGCCCAAGACACAGTGCCAGACTGTGTCTTTACTTAAATACGAATTGAAATAATCACAATCAAGTCACCGATCCTAATCTAATCTGGAAACTTCTATAGCGTCATCATCATCATAAATCTTAAACAGACAACTTCTCAACCTATGTGGTGTAAGTTACATGGTATCATATTGATCATTTTATTAGGAGACGGTTCAGGCATCCTTCGTACAATCGTCGTGTCTTGGATCTAGAATGGACTAAGCTACCTATATTTATAACCCGTGTACTATTGGCTAAAGATCATAAGGGACACTCGAATATATTAGGGGCTATCGTAAAGAGCCGTCGGACATTGGGCCTACTATTGGGATGGGCAATTGTATGTAGAAGTAGGCGCAGGTGTTCACTTGGCTGTATAAGAAGCCGGTGATATGAACATCTCGCACTTGGACCAAATTCTCGTGTAAGGTGACAATGCGTGTCAGCCCATTGCTATTCCATCTTATTTAGTTACGTAACGAATGTCCAAGTCTCAAGTTGTAAATTTAAGACGTTTGGCTAATGCCGTGCTTGAAGTCAACCGCAGCTCTTTGTTTCGAGCCAACCGAGTTGCTAGTTTCGCTGGGTATGTTCGTTTTCTCCGTTCTCTTCATGCTTTGTTCACGTTGCATACTATTTTGTCAATAAACATATTCTTTATTCTTAAAGAATTCCCTAGTCACCGGGTAAAAGGAATGCCTTTGAAGGATCGGAGACCGACGAGGAAACTACAAAATCATAAGTTTGGCCGTCAGTAAGGGAGGAAGGTCATTCCAGATAGAGGAACCATCACAGCCGACCCAGTCCTAGGAACAAATGGATCAAACCCATTAGCAATGCGAACGGAGCGCGATAATGGCTTTTGCGTATAGTCTGAGAAGCATTTACGGGCATCACCCAGCCGCAATTTAGCCTACAAGATGATCTATTCCATCTTTCTTCAATAAACGATAGACAGGTATTGACATTCTCCGAACTCTTTCAACTGAAGCTCAAGATGTGTATTTGTTACAGGTAATGTGTGAAACTAGGGATTTTGTACAATCCTAAATCTACACTAACCTTAACCCTGCACTAACCCTAACCCTGCACTAATTTAACACTAACCCTGACACTAACCTTGACCCTAACTCCAACCCTGGCAATCCAACAGCACAACAACTATTTAACCTCATAACTAAAATTTGGCCAGCACTCAGTGATTAAGTTGCCATAGTAACAACACGAGACTGACCATGCGCTGGTGAAGTGGCTAGCGACCTGGACTTGACAGACATGTGTTGATCAGACTCGTCCTGGTCGCTCTCGTCGTCCTCTTGGTCAGAGTCACCTCCGTCACCTTGGCAACTGTAACCGCCGACAGCCAACGAACTCGGCTCTGTATGACTCCTGTGAAGCGTCGATGATATAAGGCTCTCCTCTACATAAACCGATACATGTGTTTTGATTATTCAGCCTCTGTCTAATTTACTTACTTTGTGTATTTATGCAAGCATGGTCAGCACACCTGGTCCCAAGCAATTGCACAGGTGTGCTAGAACTTTCAAGGGTCACCACACCAGGTTGGGTCGGGTCAGTTCAGCAGGCGCAAGTTTGCAGTCATTAGGTTGAGTTCCATGCCATGCACTGAGTGGCTTGATGTTAATTCTCTAGTGGAAATTTTTTTTAAATTCCACAGACTATTCCTAAATTGTAACATTTATTTCAGCAATTGTTATAATAATTATTAGTGCTCAACTGCTCATGTGACAAATAAGAATAATCTGACATCAGGAATAAAAATTATGCTTTGGATATGTGATTGCAGACCTTGGGAAAATCAAAATTCATTCTATTTGTTATCCTAAAAACGGTCTTAAGAGGCACTTTTATTAAAATTAATATTCTTTATTATTACTATTATCATGTGGCACGATGGCTGATTGGTTAGAGTGGTCGATCAGCAACGCTCAGTGTGCGCTGAGTGAGCGGCTTCGACCCTCGTCCGAGCTATCACTGTGTAGGGACCTTGAGCAAGTCCTTCGCACACAATTGCTCTGCAGTACAACTGCAATTGCGTCATAGAGGCGTGTCTACTTTTGAGCCAAAAATTTTGGAAGGACGACATAAAATTTGAAAATAAATATCATCATTATTATAATTACTACTACTAGTAATACCAGTGAAGGAAATTAAAATTTATTAGACAGGTGTGCTTAAAAATTAAACATTTTTTGCATTATAATAATATATTTTTTTATTATATTTTTCCAATGAAAGAGTCCTTGATCTTTCCATCTTGTCTCACATAGTCCTATTATTGCTATTAATTAATATTAATCTAAGTAATCATATTTTTTTCTAATTAATATAAAAATATTAAGTATTATTATTACAATTATTTTATACTTAACAACATGAGGCAATGACCTTCTTGGATGTAGCTTGTCAGTTTGTACAGCTTTGCATTTGGAAATGATCCACGTCTTTTCAGTGATGACAAGAACAGCTCCTCCCCGACACCAGCTTCCGCAACTGCAGGACCACCAACGCCAGAACCAACAGAGGTTCGTCTAACGACCTCATCTTTTGACCTGCCGCCTAAAATGGAAGCCACGATCAGCAGTTAGAAAACAATTTCAATTTGTACCAAGCAATGACAGATGTAACGAGACACACTTTAAAATTTAAAGTTAAAAGTTTAAATTCAGCTGAAGAAGCAGTGACAGAAATATTCTTCCAATGAGAAACAGATTATATGAGTAATTCAAGTGGGCATTAGTAAAACGTGACCTCAACATTTAGAGAAATAATAAGTTGAAGAGAAAGACATGAAACATTGTCCTTTAAACAGCAAAGAATCTCATGCAAAGAAAAACAAATTACAAATGCATGTTTACGATGTATTTACGCTTAACATCAACATCTGAAATATACAAAACATCGTGCTATTGCATCTTAACAAGTGCTTCACTTGCAATTTTGCTCTAGAAAGTGAGCCATGGCCATGCTCAGTTGAATGATCCTTCAGACATGCTTCTCAACAGCCTCTGTACAAGCATGCAGAAAAGTCAGTTATTTTATATTAAAACTAGTGCAAAGCAAGGTTTCTCATTCCAATTAGTTTGTTGAGTTCAAATTCAAGCCACTGTTAGGCAGAACAGGCAACAAAAGTTCTAATTCATTATTTACTGTATATAGCACTGTCAGTCACAATGAAAAAGAACAGAAATGTGTTTCTGGGCAGAATGGCACTAAAATTCAGAAAGAGATTATTTAGTAAATGGTCCAACCATTGACCAAAGTAACAAGACATTGCATCGCCAAAGAAAATGCGAAAGGAACAAGAAGTTTGCTCTGGTGGTATATCCAGGCTTCATATCCAGGGAAACTTTCAAGCCCAGTTAATCCTTTCCTGAGCTGTGTTCTACTAATGCTCATGTATGCATGCATGCATGAAAGTATGCATGTATGTATGGACACATGCATGCATACATACAAACACTTAATAGCGAAGTTGATGAACCTCACAAAGGTAACATGGCCATCTAGCAGAACCTAAGATGGTGCATTGCCTATTGTGCAATGCAGATGAATTTTAACAACAAATGCTCGACCGCTCAACCTTATAGTGGGCCAACTACGTACCAGTCAAATTTAGACCCGACTGCGATGGAGTCCTACGTGTTGTCAAATTGACAAGTTCTTCACAGGCCGAACCGTCTATCACGCAAATAGAAACACGTGCCATTCCTCAGCAGAAGCAAAATCAGAACAGAGAAAACAAAGCCAAAACAGAATGCCAATGCGCATAAAAAAAATGAAAGCAACTCGTATCAGTTAAATAAACAAAGCAAAATAACGCAGTCAAAATTTAACAGGTAAGTGAAAACTTCACAGGTAAGTGAAAATTTAACAGGTAAGTGAAGACTAGGTAACAAATGCGCTCAGACTCACACAATGAATTAGGCTGTCAAAAAATGTTGAAATCGCGACCCGGGTACCCGTCGATCTGCGCGGTCGGGTAGCCGGGTTCCCGACTGCACGAATATTTTGTAAGGAAATGTAGGGAATTGCGCATTCTTACGGAATGTCAGGCAACCGAGAATCGATTTCATTGCCTGGGCAGTCAACCAATATGAATAACGGAATATTTCTGGCATATGTTCAGGTAAAATCGTGCATTTTTACGGAATTTCTGGTACCCGAAAACCGATTTTATTACCCGGGTAGTCAGCCTCGGTCGGGTACCCGTTGACAGCCTTAACAATGAAGCAGAAACAAGCAGTGAAGAGAATATGCACTTAAGCAAAGAGAGAAAGAAACTGGTTCAAAATTTAGATAAGAAGAAGAAATACACAGGCAGCAAAATAGAATGCAGGCAAAGAAAAGAAAGCAGGCAAATATGCCCGACACTCATAAGTTTATCTGGACAATGGATCTTTTGCATTTTATACCTTTGTCTTCTTCACCTGTGTCCAAGACGTGGAGGTTGTTCTGGACCAAAGAATCTGTTTTGTGGAGCATATATCGGCATTGACTGAGTCCTTCTATTATCTTTTGCACCAGTTATGGGTTTTATCCCACTCTCTCTCTCTCCTCATCTTTTCCTGCCACACTCAGCCTAAACAGGAGACTTTGTGGTTCCATATACTCGCACTGCCACCATACAGAATAGAATAGCTTTCTCAATTGTGCGTCCCGGTGTTTGGAATGTCCTCCCATCTATCTAACCTTCATTCTCTCCCACAGGACCTGTCAAGTCATTTCAATAAACTTCTCAAGGTTTTCCTCATTGGGCACAAGTGGGTCGCAGCATCTCTGAATAGTTAAGTTATCTTAAAGGGACAATATATAAATTACATAGATTGATAGACAGATAGGTGGCTAGATAGATAAATAGATAGATACATAGACCGATAGACAGACAATTTGGAACAGAAACAGTAATATTAATGGTATGTGCAAAGAAAGTCTTGGAAACAGAAAACGGATTTAGAGCTTAACTTGTTGCAACAAAAACCAGCCAAATCAAAGACCATATCAGCTTTATTCACAGCACGGATCCCTTGCTTGTCAAAATGGCTTCCACAAGAAATAGCGATGCGTGGCATTTCTTACCAGAGGCAGAAGAGTCAGGTGACTCAGGACTTGCTATCGGAACAACTGTACCTCGAGGCTGAAACAAAAACAGATTTTACACAGTTTATAGACTTTAACTTTACTTTTGTTTCTGTCCATAATCTTGAGACTGCTTTTCCCATGGGGCTTTTCGCACTGGAAGTGCCTCTGATTAGATTGTACTGGGAGAGATGCAATAGAAATCTTTAAATGCAATACAATACAACAGAGCCTCATTCAGCGAAAATGCAGTTCAGTTGGTCTCAACAGACACGACCTAGTTAGCTTACTCTAGACTCACTTGCTGCTTAGGAACTATTAGCATCCGTCCTTAACCAGATAACACTGATGTCCATGACATAGTTTACCTAATAACTATGCCAAGTTTTCCTAAGGTCCAAAATCAAGATCCCCAACAACCTTGCATCATCTCATATAGGCATCCCATTTTACCCAACTCCCTTTCTATCCAACTAGAGAATTCAGGTGAGTTTAAACTCATTGTAATTGTAATTGAAAACTTATATAGCACCACTCGTAATCAAAGGCCACCTCCATGTCACCACAAGTTCCCTCATATATCTATAATTCATCAAATATACTTATCACTATCATCAGCATTTGATAAGTCAGTAAATAGAAAATACACATATATATAACACATGCATAGCACATACTAATTAGAATAATTAGTGAATAGTAATTAGAATACACGCATATATAACATACATAGCACATACACACAATCCTATGTGATCCAGTTAAGCTTTTTTACCGTTGTCGCTGTTGCCTGTCTTTTGTTGCCATCGTTGCTGCTGCCTCCATGGCTCTGCTCTGGCTGCTGCTGCAGAGAAACTGGAACAACTGGAATGAAAGATGGATGCAGAGCTTTGGAGGAAGTTGGCTTTGCTCCATCAGACGTAATCCGAGACGGACCCGGACCTTCTCCGTCTGCATCTCGCTCATAATATTCCACAGGTCTACAACAGTCACGGTCATAAGTTGCGGTAATTTTCAAATCAGATCCATATAATTACTTAACATAATTACCATTATTAGGCATGGTTCAAACGCCTCTTAGATTCACATTCCTGAAATTGTATAAATTTAAATTGCACTTGAATTTAATTTTAGTAATGCCATAATAAAGATCTGTATTTCTGGATAATTCACCGTTTTACTAACCTGTGAGGGCGGCTAGATTCTTTTGGACGAATATGAGCTCTAGGAGGACCTAAACAAGACAGACATATGATCTCAACACATATACATAACCAAAACCCATTTCCATATCTTATCTGTTAAATTTTTTTTAAGTATCAGAGAGAGTGATGTTTAAAGTGTGATCATTTTCCAACACTGACTGCAATTTCAGTACACTTCAAAGTTACCTCTGAGAGTCACTGCAATTATTACCATGTACCACATCAAGTAGGTCATTTTATATCGAGATCAAGTAATAACTCGGTCACGTCATAAGGTCATATCATAATGAGGTTATTTTATAACAAGGACATGCTATAACAAGGGTCATGCCATAACAGTCATTTAATAAGGTGACCTTATGAGGTCATGTTAGAAGGTCGTGTCACACAAAGGGCGTAATAGTGAGGTCGTTTAATAGTGATGTCATGTAATAACAAGATCAAACACTGAATTAAGATTACATCATTCATACTTAGATGAAGTGCACATTAAGGGCTTTCTCTTAGAACTTATAATGTTGCAACATTGCCTCCATCTAACTGAAACAGGTTTCGTAATTATTCATATTGTTTGGCAAACCCACCATGTTCCTGTTCAGCTCTTTTGTCCAGTTCTTGTTCTCTTCTAGAGTCTCTTGTATTGCTCAGCTGTGGAGCATCCTGGCGCCTTCCATCTTTCGACTGATATGAAGTGGACAGATCTATATTGCGATTTACGGACTTCTGAAAAGAAATCAGAATTTGATAATCTGATCTTAGACTGATATTAGACTGATATATATATAATATATATATATATTTAATACATATATATATATAATATGTATATTATATATATATATATATATATATATAATATACATATATATATATATATATACACAAGAAGGCAAAGAAAGGTACAGGATAATATTATTAGGAATGAACAGGCACAGGACAGATTGTGGGAAGTATTCAATCAATCCACCACTGAGTCAATCACAACCTAAATTGCTAAATCACAAATCAGTCAATCAACAAACCAACCAATAAGTCCATCTACTGGGCACCTTAAAACAAGCTTAAATAACTCAATCAGTGTACGTCTAAAAGCTTTTTCGTTCTGCCATCTACTTCAGCATAATGTAATTATATATGCCCAGGTGAAATAAGGCTACTTTATAAAGTCATTTTTTTCAAAATAGATTCAAATACCTGAGTAGAATTTCTGTCAGCCTTAACTGTTGAAGATTTCAATTCCATTTTGAGGTTTCTGTATCGACTCTCAGACAACGCTGCTACTGATGAAGAATCAGATCAATCAAATAATCAACGACCATTAATTATCAGACTGAATATATATATATACTATATATATATATATACATATATATATATATATACATATATATATATATATCTGGATTAAGACACAAAATAATGTGATCTTTCTGTTCCTTGATCTCAAGCCACAGTTGATCTCAGCAAAGCTGAAGTTTCTCGGAAGATTTGACATAGAAGAGTGAAGAGTTACGGCAAATATAATCACTTGCTAAACACCCCAAGGTTAACCATCATCAGTTCTACCAGCGCAGAAATTTATTTATGATCAGAGTTTGTTCTTTAAAAAATCTTAACTCACCACCATCTGTTGTAGAAGCGAGAAATGGATGATTAAAGAACTCATCTGCAACAAAAACAGACATGTCAAATGCCAATACAAATTCAAAGTTCAAATTCAAGTTCAAAGCAACTTCTAGAGCATCATAAGTAGTGAATCACTTTTATTTTATTTTTATTTACTGCATTTTTGCAAGATTAGTAAATCTGAATACAAGGAGTGATACAAATGTGCATGAGTAGCTTTTACAGTCGAATATGGCTAGAATAATGTTTATCATACGGATATCACATGAATCATGTAGTGCTATATGGGACAATATAGCAGACGGTTCAACTTAATGTATTTTGTTTGCTTAGGCTTTTGTACACCAAAATAGTGTAGACAATTGGTTCCAATAAAGAATATTCTATTCCATTATACATAGACTGCTCAAAATTCCAATCATTACACTGAAGACTTGATGAACCACTTTTCCACACCTTCAGTATGCTTCATTGGGTATCTTAACTGGACAACATTTATGAATGAGATTTTCACTGCCATTTTTAAAACCAGAATCCACTAAACAAACTGAATTCAATGACTTGTGGTACATTATCATTAAATTTCCCAAAGCATCTATTGAAACTGTCATCAAGTTTCATAATATAATTCGCTGGAAATGATGGATCAAATTCTAGACTGCATATTGAAATTTTATAAGGTAGGAAAGGTCGATTTTAGGATTCAACTCTAATCTCACCAAATTCAATTCTGTCTTTAGCATTTCTTTTGAGTAGACCAAACAAAAGGTTCTTCAGGTGCACACTGATTCCCAGGGGCAGACTGAAATCAAAGCAAACACAATACTAAGTTATTATCATTATGCATTTAGGGAGCACCGGGAAACCATTTAAGTCATCTCACCTTCGGATGGCACGAAAAAGCCAATAGACTGGCCTTCAGGCAGAGAACTCTTAAAACACACTAACAACAACCTCAAGTAAGTTAGCTTCGAACTCCATCTTTTTTGTTTCTCTGGACATATCTGACATGATGCAGCGCTCGGGAATAAGGTGGTGCCCTTCACTGAACGCTTTAAAGTAGCACTTTAGAAATTATGAGAATACAGACATGATTAGTTTGGACAGCATGCACAGTTGCATTCAGGAACAATTTAAGGCTTTTCGCTTAAATTCACAAATGAATTGTTACTTTGGCTGAAGATTGGCATTCCGTTCGTAGAACTGCTTGAGTTGTTGCGGAGTCTGAGCCTGGAATGGCGCCCTTCCAGTCAGACACTGGTAGACAATGGTTCCAACACTCCACAGGTCTGCCTTGGCATCGTATTGTAAAGACATGATCACCTCAGGTGCCTATCGACAGACACACATTCGGATTAATTAATTATCAGTTCAATTGCAATTCTTATTCTCTTATACTGAACAAAATATTGAACTGTTGACTTAAAATAATTATTTACTCAGCTAACATGATAATTGAATTGAAATAATTACTGTGCTAACCACTTCATAATCTAACCAAAATTACATACCTAAATAATAACCGCAATAATTTTTGAATTGATATAGAATTATTAAATTAAATTATTTAAACTGAAATAACTTTACTGATCACTAGTAGTTTAACAACGCTAGAATTGCAACATATAAATATCTAGGCATGTCGTAGAATGTACATTGTTGTACAAGAATGGTCTGCATGACACTAAGCAACAAATAATGATATTTCTGATATTCTAGAACACATTAAAATGCCCAAGTGGAATGACTCACCATGTACATCGGAGATCCGCACAGTGTGCCAGCCATTACACCATCTTGCAAAAATCGGGCAAATCCAAAATCAGCTGAAACCAAATGGAAAAGACTCAAAAGCTATCACAGAATTCACTTTAATTTACTCTTTGAGACTCTCTGATGGATAAATATCTATGAAATAAATTCATACAGATATGCTGAAAATCAATCATAGCATTTCCTGATAGCTAATTATCCAAGAGATGTACGACAGTTAACCTGTCAGACATTGGATCTTGACTTGGAACTAAACTTACATTACCACCTACCATGTTTGATTAGAGCAAGCTCATGTGGATGAGTTGGTTCTAAAAATTACACGTGGATTTCTTGGGAGATGATTAAATCTTGAAAAAAATGCTCAGGATTTTTTTGAAATCAGCAACATTTTACAGGCAAAGAAGACAATCTGTGAGTAACCTAAAAGTACTAAGTTAAACATGTAAAGATATTACGATGCTATGTCAAAACTTAACTATTTTAAGACTTGCATCAGAATCCTGAAAGAAGAATATGTTAGTATTGTTAGTATGCATAAGGTATAATATCTCCAATAACTATTTCAAATGCTATATCACAAAAGTAAACTCCACCGACCTATTTTAAGGGTAATGTCGGAATATGGAATGAAGATAATGTTGGTGTGCGTATGACTGTAGCGCATGGAATGACAAAGCAGAATATTCTGTGGCTTCAGATCTCTGTGAACGATTCCTTTGACACTCAACGCCTTCAACGCAGCCGCTAAACCCATCAGACAGACATTAAACATAAATATACTATAGAAACCATCATAATATCGATAGCAACAATCAATTCAACAATCGGTTCAATAGAACTTCAGCATTTGCAGCAATGTCACTTCAAATTCTCACATGCTACACCAATCAACCATGACAGCTGTCTCGCTATCAATGGAATATAGATGCTCTTTTCACTTGCTCATCCAATATCCACTATAGGCAGCCTCTCTGCCTTGTGCATTAGAAGTCATCAATTACAATTTTTTATGCATGTAAGACTTGTATGTATGTAAGTGTTTTCATGCATGTATGCAAAAATGCATGCATGCACCAGGATGCATTACCAAGACACATGCAACATCATCCAAGTACCTCCTTTGCAAGCCCAAGTGCTGTTTAAGTTCATCTGCTACCAAGAAAGGTGTCTCTTCCATGACAATTATCATCCTTCACGCTATGTTATAGTCCGTTAAGCAGAGAAAGAAGCTACACGCAAATTAAAGGAGTCTGCCCGTGGCCCAAAATTTTAGCAAACTAATTCCCTAGCCTTGCTTGAAGCTAGTCGTTTTCCTCAACTTCATGGGTCAATGGACTCAGCTGTTAAAGAAATACAAAAGCCTATTAATAGAGAATCGAAAAACCCATTACCAATCTGACGAAGGAACGACTGCACGGTCTCCTCACTCAGTGTTCCTTTTGCTTAAAAAAACAAGAATGCAAAAATTTCGTACATAAAGCACCAAATGTGTGCGCGTGTGTGTTTGTGGTGTGTGTGTGCGTGTGCATGAGTGTGCGTGTCTGTCTACACATTATATTTTCAATTTTATATTTTGCAGTCTTAGGTGCATTAACACTTTAAAAATGCGAGTAATTGTAAATGTACACTTCAACATGTCATTTTACATTCAATTCTGATGACGCATTGTGCATTTGCTAAAAGAGTAATAAAGGCTCTACACACTTACTTGTGGTTTTCTCTAGTGGCCATACATGGCCTCGACCCTTCTCATTTTGCAATGAATTCAACAATTCTTAATGAATTGATTGAATGAATTGTTCAGAGGCATCATCGACTTGTTGCATGGTCATGCATGCCTTCCTTCACCACCGTTTGCCCTTTTGCCAGGGCACCAACGCCATGCA
This sequence comes from Bimastos eiseni, assembly GCA_959347315.1. Classification (NCBI taxonomy): domain Eukaryota; kingdom Metazoa; phylum Annelida; class Clitellata; order Crassiclitellata; family Lumbricidae; genus Bimastos; species Bimastos eiseni. The sequence continues at coordinate 15,061,532 of OY365815.1, forward strand.
AGGCTCCCATGCACGGACCGTCCTAACCCAAGATTTAAATCTCTAAATTGACTGTTAACCAATGCAATTTATCATTAGAGTGATAAAGTGCATAGATAGCTTATTGGCACAAGTATAAATGAGGCACCTGATTCTCAAGTAACACAGGCTGAATGTTCACTTACCTTGCAGATAATCGGCCAGGTCACCACCATTGCAGAACTAAGCAACATATAAACATCATAGAACAATACACACAAATATATTTGCAAACTAATATTAATGCTATACTTGTAAAACTGGTAAGGGTGACTCTGCTAGCGGGACCAAGGTGCCTTAAGGGTATTATCTCTTCCCTATTTTCCCAAATCATTCTCTGAATATATATTAATCAGTTGTATGTCATTTCACCGTTTAAAAAAAATTGGATTACTAAAAAAGATGGTTAAAATGGCTGATGTTTCAACTATATCATACAGCTATTCTTTGAATTCCAGTAGTCATAATCTAAAAAAAGCTTCATTTTTTCAGTCTCAGCATATGATGATGGCCAATTCAACTCAATTCAATTTTCGTTTAATGAGAACACCAAGCTGTCAATACCGCAACTTAGTTTACAACTACATACAATCTAGTACAAACGTAACACGATGTTTAAGCCTAACTCACAAGAATGAGTCTAGAACATTATATATCGCCTAAACATCCCAAGTCAAAGAGTACAACTCGTGGAGCCCTGCCTGTTAGGCGCACACCCCAATTCTCAGTTGCTCCTCATCTTCCCATCAAAATGTTAATTGTTCAGTACCTATAGTTAGAGTACCTAATTTACAATCGCGTTCACTAGGTTCCTAAATGAAGCAGAACTGTTGAAACATCTATTCTGTACTGGAAAGGATATGAATACTAGACCTCTGCTTACGTCCAGCATTCTAACCACCAGACAATTACCTATGAATACAGAGCATTCAATGAATGGAATGGTTAACATTATTATGAAGACAAGTGAAGCAGAAGGCAAGTCGTATGCACCAACCTCCATGACCAAATACACCCGATGAGGAGTTTCCTAAGGAAACACAGATAATAATAATAATACATTGATAATGAAGAGTGAAACCTTACAATGAGCACAGCAACATATGGGGAAGCAAAACCAAATGAACAGAATGCTTGGCCTGTAATATGGACCTCCACTCAGGCGATAGCTGTGTAAGGACCAGGGCTGTACCGAACTATAATTGTGCCCTGCGCGTGGCATCAATCTGGCGCCCCCACAAGGTCCACATTTGGAAAATAGTGCATTTTATGGAATAATAAGTTATTCCATCCTGAAATTTGCGCCCTTTCCACATTTGCGCCCTGCCCCCCCCCTCGGTACGACCCAGGTAAGGACCGTGAGCAAGTCCCTCACAGACAATTGCTGAGGCATCGATGCCCTGCTGCGTGGTTCATGTGTGCACTTCTGAACTGCGAAACCTTGGAAGGAAGGCAATATCAAATATCTAGTTGCATTGTATTGTTCTCAATAATTCAAAGGGAACTAGACAGGACACAATAACCAACTCACGACTTTATGTCATTAGGTAAGACGTAATCCAGTAGATTACAATATGCAAGATTAGATTAAAACATATCATTGTGGTATAATAACCCACAGATTTGAATTCAATCGATTAGATCATACGATGAAAGGAAGATTAGATCACAGTAAAACCTCTATAGGTCAAAGTTCAATGGACCATAGTCAACAGATCAATATTACATCCTAGGTTTGAAACAATTGGGATATTCATGTCAAGCGTCATCCGATTCATATAGACTGAGGTCAATAAAGGCTTTTTATACATGTACTGTAAATCCATTATTGGTTTCTGAGTGCTTACACACCCATAAGTGAGCATGTCTCTATAGAAATGTAATCATGCTCTATAGATAGGTAATCATGCTCTATAGATATGTAATCATGCTCTATAGATATGTAATCATGAATGGTTCGTATTACAATGATTGTGCTACACAATGAAAGACAATACTTGGATTGCATTCATGGGTCTAACTTATAACTGGCACCAACATCCAAACCACAGAAATGGGCACCAATATTCAAACTATGGAAATGAGCACCGACATTCAAACTATACAAATGGCACCAATGTCCATTTGTGCCATTTGTATCGTAATGTAGGTGGCACTTTGGCGTGTGGACACACCGGTTTTGACTCAGCTGTTTTGGATGGATTTTTACTGTTTACGTAAAAGCTTTACTGATTGAATGTCCAAACTATAGAAATGGGTACCAATATCCAAATTATAGAGATGGACACCAATACCCAAACTATACAAATGGGCACCAATACCCAAACTATACAAATGGGCACCAATAACCAAACTATAGAAATGGACACCAATATCCAAACTATAGAAATGGACACCAACATCCAAACTATAGAAATGGAAGTCAATATCCAAACTATAGAAATGGACACCAACATCCAAACTATAGAAATGGACACCAATATCCAAACTATAGAAATGGACACCAACATCCAAACTATAGAGATGGACACCAATATCCAAACTATACAAAAGGACACCAATATCCAAAGCTCTGGACCAGCACCAAGAATACCCTAGAGAGAAACCCGGTATTTAATCTAAGCAAACTGGCCACATTATGTATAAATCATTTCTGAGTGATTCTTACTTAACACACAAAACGTTCAGTTATATTTGCAATACAACAACTGAAAAAAGATGAATACCTTGCATTCGAGCAACGCAACAACATTTTCGTGATGAGATTCCGTATTAGACAACTCCTACAAACATAAACAGCCACACAAACATGCATGAAAACTGCAAAGATAAGAATAGCAGGAATCCCTAAACACAATACAATACAATACAATGCAACTGAAATTAACTCTGCCACTGGTTGTACTCTACGAGTGCCAGTCCCAAGCCTGGATAAAGGATCTTTGATCTAATGATCTTTGTTATCACACAGTGTCGTTAAACTGCAACAACCATCACCGCAACTGAAACTGGCCCAAAGAGGCACCCATGTTTACAAAACCACTACAGATTTGTTCCCTTAGCATTGGCTGACTGAACCTGCGAACGAGTGCAAGTGGAATTGATATCTGGAACCGCAGTAAAGTCGTCAACTTGGGTCGGGAGCGGTGCTGATTTTGAGCGTTGCTTTAAAAAGGTTTAGTCACAATTAAAATAGAATTGCTTTTAATACATGCATCTTTCCTCATAGTTGTCCAGAGCCCAGATCAGGTGAAATTGTTGGGGGATTCAATTCTTAAGCAATAAAACATGACAAGGCACTGATCGACTCAACCTGTAAGATTTTGATTTCTTTGCTCAGCAGATTCTGTGACTTTGCTAGGTTCTTCTTTGTTATGCACTTCACAGCGACAGTCAGGTCACGCTTCTAGAAAACACATATAACCCAAAAAATCAACATATTATTATTATTATTATTAAACTATCATTTCTAACGCGCCTAAACAAAATGAATCCTACACGAAAGCACGCAACAGAAATGTCTATGTGGCATAGTCTATGTGTCATTTTATACGCATAACATAATATACGCACAACATAATATACGCACAACATAATATACGCACAACATAATATACGCACAACATAATATACGCACAACATAATATACGCACAACATAATATACGCATAACATAATATACGCATAACATAATATATGCATAACATAACTGGACATATAACTGGACAGAGAGCTCTGTCTTTCCGTCTCCAGCCAGCCAGGTCGTCGATCCTTGCGTGCTGCAGCCCGTGGGGACTTGCATTAAAGTGCCTGGAGTTAAAAGTCAAGTATAAGGGTACACAACTGTTAAATCCTTGGCTGAGACAGCAGTGAAGCTCATGTTGGTCTCAAATAGATTGGCATTGATAGCATAGCCACCAATTGACAACAAAATGCATTGGTAAACTATCAATAAGCATAACAACAATGACGACGATGACAACAATAATAATAGTCTTAAACATCCCTGTGGAAAATATAAGTCCTGCAGGTCAATTAATAATAGTAATTGCAATAATAACAAATAAATAAACTATTATAGATAACATGTCATCAGTGCAGCTGTACTAGTGATTGCAATGTGTCACCTCCTTGTGGCGCCCTCTGAAGACAACCGCGAATGCACCGTGTCCTATCAGATCCTTCTTACTGAACTCAAAGTCACCCACGTTCTCCATAGCAACCTAATAAAACAACATCTGAATAACTGAAGTAATCATAAATCTACAGCCCCCCTCTGTACGGCCCTGTCTCTGACTGTCACAATGTAACTTGATGTGGTTTGCCATCAAGCTCTTTGATAAACGAAGATATTACTACTTCAGTAAATTTAACAACGTAACAACAATTTCAGCAGACAATGCCATCACTCCCAGTAGATTCAGATTGATTGCAGGTTGCAAGAAACTATATAGGTTTGTCAAATTATTATACTCTAACACTGTAAACAGAAAATCTATGAATAAGTGTTCTTCTTAGTATAGGACAAAAGCCCCCAGACAGAAGCCCCACCCAACAAATCACCCTATGTAAAGGCCATTGCCTTCCTTCATTACGACAGACTCACTCTTTGTGCTGGATGTCCTCCCTCTAAAATCTACAAAAACTCTACAGCTATGGCTTGTGTGTTACCTCTAACAGAACTATTTCATTCGCTGAACACATCTCTAACCACGCCCTGTCCAGTTTCTATCACTTGAGACGTCATCAAGCTGTCAGGTAATCTTGCCCTTCCTCCATTTCCTCCTCCATGGACGTTGCCAAGTATGCAGTAATCAAAATGTTACATGTACCACTATAAGTGCCATAAATGCAACCGTATAGAAAGGACCTGGCCCACTGAAGTATGCAATAAATTTGGAAGAGAATGGACCACATTTACCAGATTCGCAACACTATTCTCAAAATGTTAAAATCTCATAAATTTAATTAACAGTAAGCACAGCATGCACACTACTGGCAATGTCAACAACAGCCAGCTTAATACAAGGTTTCAAAAATTATATGCCATGTGTGAGGACTGAGGATTATTGCAATTTGCCTTACTTACAAAAGATCAGCTACCACAAGCGGCATCGTCTGTTTCTCGTGGACTTCGAATCTGCAGCACTTACCCTGTAGCAATAACCGGCCGTTCAAACGAACATAATATCCTTTATTTCTTTTACAACCTTAACTATAATTAATCCGATTATTTGAAGCGTTTCCCGATCAACAGTTATAACAACCGAAAATATAACTGAATCAGAATTGGATTAGAATATGTTTATCACCACCAATGTTTATTATTTGGTCATTTTTAGCGACACCTTGCGGATGCCATCCACAATCTCAGATCACAAAATTCTATTTATTTTCTTGGAGAACCTTAAATTTGTCTTAATAATGATAACAATATTATTCTTCTTATTGTAGGCGATGTAGAAATGCCAAGTTTGCGATTGCGACAACGACCAAACGTGCTGAGTTACGTAAATGTTAACACGGTTTGTTTCCATAGAAGTTACTTCGATGGCAACGAACCGCGCAAACATTTTTTTAATACTATAACAACGGTGACCATTGCTCTCATTGACAACTAGACAATGAAATAAGGCATCCAGCATGACCAGAAGTTGAGGCAAAATGTCATGAACTCAAGCTCAATATGAGTGTTCAAGTTAAAGCGCTATAAAGTTTGCATGAGGCGATTTTTCGGGTGTTTTCGCCTCCTAGTAATGTAGATGGACCATGCATGGTCACGTGTCTAAACATGGCGGACGTCGTCGTTAAATTGTAACATAATATTAAATGAGAGAGAGAGAGAGCAAAGAGCACAAACGGCTTCCATTTGCTTCTTGATTATGACTGACGATATATGGCGTGTCGATTAGGTTAAAAACTCACTTGGCTGTCTAATTATTTTGTGATGGGCGCAAAGGATTCGAAACCAGTTTTCATAACCTACGAAGACGCATTCAGAAGAGGCAAGTGTCTTAAGGAAGGTTTATGCTACTCACAGAAGTAATTTATGAAGCGTATTAATTCCATACAGAATTCGCGGCTATCGAATTGTGGAAGGCGTGCTGTGTGTATTAGTATTGTAATTGTTAAATATGTAGAGCTCTTCTGTCAGTTGCAAAGAGTAATAACTTTATCCTCTTTCAAATGTAAACAAATGCCTTTCACTATTAATCAAAACGTCGTACAGGCTTGATAATTTATTTTAAGAAAAATCTTTTTATAATGAACACACGCCAAATATAAATCGCATACACAACGCAGCTGTGATGAAGTGACACTCTTTTATGACATCAGATTTCATAAGAATTTGAATCTGAATTTATATGAATTTAAGACGACTACTGAGAGGTGCTACCAATCCAGGCTTGAGCAGAGGCAGAAGTACATAAAATAATAATGCAGATGGACCCTCAGCCTCGCTTATTTTTCAATAAATTGGTCGGGTGAGATCCTTCATGACCACTGGCCGTTTGAATTGGCACAATGACACTGTCCAGACTGTGTCAGCCCATGATTTAAATCTCGTGTGTCTATCTACCAGTGTTCTTTTGGTACTTGTTTTTATCTGACCACCACATTTTTCGGTAAAAATCACGTATGCAGGCAGCTGCCGCAACAGTGTATTTTTGGCGGTATTAGTCGTGTTACCAGATAAAGCTTCATGTTTGCTGTCCCCAATAAAAGTGTTACCAGGCTGATGCCAATAATACGCAATACAGTCTTCGGCACTCCTCCGAGCAGCGGTCCCAAATTAAAATGAATATCAAAATCCTCTAGACAAATTAATTATGCAGGTCTATGCTGTTTGTCAAACACTGTTTTATGTGTGGAATTATGAAAACGTAGTTTATTTAACTAGAAGCTGGATGGACTTAAATGATTCTGTTTGCCTTCAAGCTGTATTGATGAAAAGAATGCCGTTTAAATGGAAGCTGTTATGATGACCAGATTTCTGCCTAAATTTAAGCGGGAATGGTGATGAGAATGATATTTAATTAAAAGCTGAAATGATGAAGATAATTATGTCTAACTGGAAGCTGGATTGATCGTAAGGTCAGTTTTATTGATGAAAAGAATCAATCTAGTAGAAGTGGGATCGATGAAAAGAATCATGCATAAGTAGAAGCTGGATGGATGAAAAGAATTATGCTAAAGTAAAATAGTTCATTATGTCCATGTTATTGAGATGTTTTTAATTTATGTTTGCCACTTGGAGGAATGCCAAAATTTTGGTGGTCAGATAAAGCAAGTATTCCTTTTACTATTGATTGGTCAATACTGTTTCAATAGACTCAGAAATTATATTGCAGTTTTACTGAATTGCTAAATATGTGGTTGCTTGTAATAATGTTTACTTTATTTACTTGGTGGTGAAACAGCTGATATACCATATATACTTGACTATAAGTCAATTCAAGTATAAGTTGAAGCATCGTTTTTTTGACAAAAATAACATCCAAAATCGTCGGCTCGATTATAAGTCGAGCTCAAAGTGAGTGTCGATTAAATAATTTTTATTGAATACAGATATTTCATGAATACACAAAAATCTACTAAGTTTATTGTGTTGGAAATCATTTCAAAATAATGATATAAGCAACCAAAGGGTTAATTCAAAGGGTTGACTTCCATTCACTGCTTCCAGTTTGTATAAGAAATTTATTAAGTATGGGAGGCATCATCATTGTAGTGTAATTAAAATGTTACAAGTTAATAAAAATTCAAATTCGTGTTGATTTTAATTTAATTTTTTATCAGGTTCATTCTTAATTACAAAAAGTGTATAATCCTTCAAACTGTTCGTAATAATCATCATCATGTTCAAACAGTTCATCATATTGTTCTTGTGTTAACTCCGTATCGGCTGTGTAGGAGTCAGAATCATCATCATTAGTTTTACTTTGAGTATTTTTTTTCATTCACATTGGGATAGAGTACACCATATTGGGAACCTCCCATTGTGTTAGAAATATTAGCGTTGTATGCCATCGTAATGCACTTTGTGATATTTATTTACGAAGGCATATGACGCTAATATCCTAGAGATATCATTATTGGCAATGATACTATGTCTAAACTAAACTATTATAAGACTTGCATATATTTAGTTTATTCGAGCGGTGGTGTAAACAACCAATGATAACGAAATTCGCCTTCAATGCTTGAAATATATTACAGTCTTGCAGAAGTACATGATAAGATTTTTACAGTAGAATAATATCGTAGAAGTACATAATAACATTCTTGAAATAGAATAACATTTTGATTTTATCTATATATATAGTCAATAATTTAATGAAATGTGATTAATCGCGAAATAGATGTTAAAACAAGACAACAAAGGGTTTGAGTTTTGAGTCTATTTTCGTAACGCGTGCATTTTCGGCCGTCTGAAAATCTTCTGTATATTTTGTCTCTCGAGTGTAAGTCTTAAGACCTTTTTCATCACCATGTAATAGCATTAAATTCCTCGACTTATAGTCAAGTATATACGGTTTGCATTTAGATATTCATAAGCTCCAGTTCTGTGCGTGAAGTTCTGTCTAAGGTGAATTGCTGTTGTAGTGAATGACTTGGAGTTGAAAAGACTGAAAGATGCCTTTAAACGTTCATCAACGCTCAGTGGTTACATGATGAAGAATGTTTTCATAAGGGAAGTTTTTGGAGACGTTGTTCCAGCTCAGCTTGCTGAAGTCAGTTCCATTGTTGTTGGTCAATCAATTAATCTGCTATGCATAATGGTTGCTGATCTGGTGATGGGCTTTGCATTTATCAGCATTTGTCAATCAAGATCCATAGAATGTTTCTAACATGACATCCGTTCAGATCTTGAGGATTAGGGAGTTGAATGATCTGCTTGATTCATCCTTGCTCGCCTGCTAATCATTGTGGATCTGCCCTTATTGAATTTAAAATTTACATGTATCCATCTATCTTTTAGAATTTGTATCCATCTATTTTTTTGAAGCTTTGAACCAAATACACAAAGTATGAGATAGCTGTTGATTTTATCTAGGATCTGATTCATGTTTAGAACAATAATCATTTTATCTGTTTGCAATATCTCTCAGACTCCTACTAAAGTTCTAAGCTTTGAAGAACTATGTCAGAGGTTGAGTCTCACCTTATCAGCCATTGCTAATGACCCCACCACTCAAATCAAATCTTCTCTATAGTCACTGCATGCTCAGACCCGCTACAGACTGTTTGGCTCATCAGACATTTATTGTAACAACAATTTTCTCTTTGAGAATGACACTGTGTTATGTACATGAAAGCGCGATTAGCATAATTTGGCTAGATGAAGGATCTACCTAATTGCTAATAATCACATATTTAAGTTACGGCCTCTTCAAGATATATCCAAACACAAGAAAAGCAGGATTGTGCAAAGTGGAATTGAGGTAAAGAAAAACCAAGAAGCTCATGTTATAGGGTGGTTGCCAACCTATGCCAGATAGTTTGGTCAACCATATTAAGACTTCTATATTGCAATGTGGAAGTTCAGATGTGGGAAAGAACCAGTTCACACTGTGTTGCCTCTTGCACAGAAAATATGGCATGGAATAGATTAGACCATGGCACCCAATTCTCTGAGATCGATGAGGAGCACAACCACAGGACAGGTAATTTATTATAATGTATGTATGTAAGTACGAAAACACTTAATATTGTGTTTTTTTTAATATCTCTTGTAATGTTGACTGTCTATTGCAACTGATCAACACTTGTACATGTCAATGCAATCTCATTACGATGCATGATTATGATGTTTGTTTTTTATCTGTCGAAAACAGCTGTACCATGAGGTTGAGATAGCTTTAGTTCTTTGAGCATGTATGTATGTAGCTAGCCATATGTGTACCTCTTGCATTATGTTTTTATCATAAACTACCTGTTCATCCATGACGAATCACGGGTAGGATCATATTTTGGCTCACGATTCAACTGGCACTGACACAATGTAGTGCTCAGGCAGGGTTAGTGTTTTTTTTACACATATCGTGCGAAGAACTTTCTACGGCAGAAGTTTTTTTATCGCGTGTTGAGAGGCCGAAGTTTAGACTGCAGAAGTTCCACGCAATAATAAAAAATGCTAAAATACATGTGGACGAAATGGTTTCAAACTAGACTAAAAGACACATTTACCCATTAACTTTTCCGTTTCTATTGATAATTGATGGAATTATACTGACATTACACGATGTGCATGTATAACTAATTCATAAACGCGAATGCAGTGACTTTTGCGCTCCATGTAATTAAGTCATCTTTATTTGCATACGACGCTTCTGTCCAATCACGAACGTTGAATACGACAGACAGACAAACACGTGAATTAGGCAACTATTATTGTTGAAAGTTTCCAAAAGGAGATTGAAATACTGAATATTTATTTTATGGCAGAATATATTTCGAGCTTTTGGTGGAACGCAAAAGGGAGTCGGCTTCAAAGATCTCATTTCTGGTCTGGTTCTTTTGACAAGAGGCAAAGAGGAGGAAAAGATCAAATGTATGTAGTTTTATCATCTACAGTTCATTCCACAGTTAAGATCCATAACAGTCACTCATATTTTACAATAACTTATTTCTAAATTGTTTTGTGCTAGAGCTGTACCGATATCACTTTTTGCCGATTATGTCGATACCGATTATTGCCGATTATTCATTTGCCGATACCTGATTATTTTGCTGATTAATCGGTACAGCTCTATTTTTTGCACATCGTGAATGAACCATTATTATTATTAGCAGTATATTTTGCACCCAAGGTTAATGCTGATAGATGGTTGTCATCATCATTATCATTATTATCCATTTCCTATGCTATTTGTTCTATTCTATTTACGGATTTATAAAGCGCCTCTCACTGTACAACCTAATCAGAGGCGCTCCCAGTGCGAAAAACCCCTAGAGAAAAGTCTTAAGAGAACGAGCAGAAACAGTTATGATACCAGATAAGATTGCAGCACGAGTCACAGCAGGAAGGCTGTTCCATAGCAAAGGGCCAACACAGGCATAGGCGCGATGCTGAGCTGTGTCAATTATAGAGGCAATTCTAGACTGAGGTTTTTATTATCATTATTATTATTTGCAACTTTTACCTAATGCCCTTGTTTCTTCAACCGATTTGGCAACAAATCAAGTCACAGTCTACTCAATACCAAAAGTCATTCAACTTAGAAGGTAAGAGATAATTAGGATAACTTGCGCTTTCTATTGTTCTATTGGCTGAGAAAATGATGGATGGAGTGAGTGCCTGATTCCAAAAGAATTACAGTTGCCTATTAACTCTAATTGAGGCATGGTGGCACAAATACAAAGATGTATGTGTGTATGATTCAATAAACTTATGTCGAATATGTTATATATGTTATGCATTAACTTATTGTGAATACAGGATATTTATGAAGGTAACTGAAACAGCTGCATGATCTTACTGGACAGTTGAGAAGCATGTTCAACTTTTTGAAGACTCCACTTGTGATGAGTCTTTCAGAAATTGCTGTTTGTTTTCCAGTTATCTTTGGGATCTATGCCAACGAGAGCTTTTCGTACATCAGCAAAACGGAGATGGATGAACTGATCCTGCAGAGTGAAGGCACCGTTCCTCAGGACTTGGCTGACCTCTTTCTTCAGGTTTTTCTTATTAGACAATACAATACAACTGTATTTTGATAATGCCCTCCTTACAGAAAGTGCAGAAGTGCAACCATTAAGAGCCACAGGCAGAAGGGAAGAGGTAGGTTTCCAGGTTTGACCGCCGACTGAGGACAAGATGTGTACTAGGAACATGTACTCAAACCTGAAAACTAGAGCTGTACCGATAATCACTTTTTGCCGATTATGCCGATATCGATTATTGCCGATTATTCATTTGCTGATACCCGATTATTTTGCTGATTATTTCATTGTGTTTCCCAAGATGTCTGGTTCTAAAAGATAGACCTACTGCCACTGCCTATTGTTGTGATACAAGCAAAACACTTGCTCCATAGGAGACATATGCATGTAGTTGGTGACTAATCCTAGGCAGGCAATACAGATTAGACACACCACCCGCCGTCGAACTGTGCCCACTGCCCAGTGTAATTAAAGGCCAAGGCACGGTTGTCCTATTCACAGCCACCCATCTAGTCTCAGCCTCTCAGGCGACTGACATGTGTGAGGAGATCTGATTGGCAGCTAGCATGTATTCATTAGGCATGCCTCCACGATGTAAATTCAGCGGTTTCTCTGTTGAATTGACCAGCTGTTCTTTGGCTTGAATTGGCCAGCCATTCCTAGGCCCATAAGCAGACACTATGACTCACTCTGCACAAGACCTATGTTGACACGTTCTCACGGTCTATACTAGCGCACTGGGTGGTCTCACCACTGGTCTGAAGAAGCCATTGGCTTGACGACCTGATATGGGAACGAACGAAATGCCGTCCTTCACAGACCCAGAGATGTTGCTGTCCTCATTTTGCTTCTATAGACTGAAAATAATATTATTAAATAAAAATAACAATTTTTAGTATCGGCACCGATTATCTTGCCGATATGCGATATTGCCGATATCTCTATAATTGGCCCAATTAATCGGTACAGCTCTACTGAAGACCTACCTCTTCTCTCACTGTCTCTGTGATTGGCTACATGCAATGCATACAATACAACTAGGCTTTTATCAAGTGCTTTGAGAAGTCTTGCACAAAAGCGCTGTGCTGCATTCTTAGTCATAGATCAGTGAGAATAGGTTGGTATTCAGTTTTGTCTTGAAAAGAGAAACGGTTGTGGCTTGACGAACTGAAATTGGGAGACTAGGCCTATACTCCATTCTGTTGGTCCTGCGACTGAGAATGCACGGTTCCCAAACTTCTCGTTAGTGCAAGTTATGGTAAAGTCTCCACGCGTAGATGACATACATGACAGATTTATTGTTTCCTTGTGGCCAGTCATCGAGCATGTGTGATAAGTGTATCATTGTGTTTGTGCTAGTGTCGCTAAGTGTATTCAGAAGAGGCATGTTATTCAGAACAGATCATATGTGTAATTATTTTTATATATGTATAATTAAGGTGACTCATCCCATGTGACTTCTCATCGTTTGTTAAGAGGTTCGTACAAATGTGATTTGTAAAGGCTCGTTTGCATACATCTGTACATATATGCATGCATACACTTATCTGGGCATAGTGATATTGGAAGTGCAGCCAAATGTTATTTATGTTACAGGCATTGTGTCAAACTAGGGATTTTGTAAAATACTTAGGCAATTTGTAAAACCATAACTCTACACTAACTCTAATCCTAACCGTAAATGGGTGATTTTACATATTGCCTGAAATCTATGAAATCAGGCATTTTACAAAATCCCTGTTTGACACATTTCCCGATACATATATGTCCTTCTGTGTATGTTATGATGTATTCTTATGTGTTGAGTACTTCACAGAGTGTATCTTGACCGCCTTCCTTGCTACTCTCACATCTCTACCTTCGTGACTGAGTATTTACATGGCCCGCATTCGATTTAAAGTTCTCATCCTTACATCCAGAGTGCTTTTGGGTCAGACTCCACGCTATCTTTGTGATCTTATCCGCCGTCCCATTTCGGCTGCCTCTCGTCGTCTTCTTCGTTCCTTAAATCAATATGATCTCTCGGTTGTTCGGACTCAGACGGCTCTTGATCCTTTGCTTTGGAATGATATGCCCTCTGTGAGTCGCTTTCTAATTTTAGCTCGAGGTGCTTCTGATTCCGGCCGCATTCTTAAGGCTTTTCTATTCCCACAGGTTTTTTGCGCTGAGAGCGCCTCTGATTAGGTTGTACAGGGAGAGGTGCTATAGAAATATGTAAATACAATACAATATGTATATGTATATATATATCCAGGACAGATTTTGTTCCAGTCCATACTGGTGACTGGGTTTCCAATTTCAGAAGACAGCTTTGTGGAATTTAGGGCATAACCGAGTAGACAATTTCCACAGAGTATCGAATCTGAGTATTTGGATGCATTATTTGCTGGATCTCGCTGTTTCTTGTAGGCTAATGAGAAATTAGCAAAATAAATGTTTGTGCCAGTAACAACTGCCTATTGCTTTAGATTTTCGTTTTTAGGTTGTTAAATGTTCATAAATAAATCATGGAATTAAAAAACCAAAAATTCTATTTTTAACTATTTGCGCGTGCAATATTTTCCGAGGCGAATACTTCCGAATAGTTCCAGAAACGGGATATTAGGCCGAGGCGAATGTCCGAGGCGATTTTCGGGTATGCCGTTGTGGAATTAGCACATTATGATGAGTTATAATGTATACTCAGTGTTGTTTCTGTTTTTTGTAGTATCATTTTGTTAGTTCTTTATCTGAATTGTGGTTGAGGTGCCATTACTTGTTGTTACAGAGTGACCAAGTGAGTTTTGACAGTTTCTATCGTTGGGTGAAGGACCATAGAGAAGCGCTGAGCATGACGCGCTGGCTTTTGAGGAATACTGACACTTCTTTGTCCATGTCTACAGAACTCCAGACACCAACATTCTACCAGACACTGGCAGGAGTCACCCACTGTAAGTGTCAGATGGTACACTGACCAACTGTGGCCGTTGTTTATATCATTGCGTTTCCTGTAAAATCGATTGTACTCTGAAACTTCTGTAGAATCATCAACATAGCGCATAAAGCATTGATTGGCTTTATATGATTGCTTCTAGAAAACTTTAAATTTGAAGCAACAGTCCATTGGGAAGCATTCGAAAAGACAGTTTGTTGATGAGCCACTGACGTATTGCACTGATGCATTCTGCCAATTTTTTTACATCCTTTAACCCTTTAACGACCAGCATTGTCACAAATGAGCCAAATCAATATTGCAAGGGAGGCAGATAGGTAGATCGGATGGAGACGAGAGTAAGGTGTGGTTGAGGGAGAGGAGAGTACAGAGTGGAAGAGGAAGGCATCGGCCATTTTAGCGATGGAAGAACCAAAGGCCCTTCTTTCATGACGGTCGCTTGCGGTTCGTTGGTGAAGTGCTGTTCTTTGAGGAAGTGCTGTTCGTTGGTGAAGTACTGTTTGTTGGTGAAGTACTTTTCGTTGGTGAAGTGCTGTTCTTTGGTGAAGTGCTGTTCGCTGGCAAAGAGGAGAAGAATCTTCTGTATCTTCTTTAAAGGGCTTGTATTGCATGTGACTGCATCAACTCAATGTATCATGATTAATTATGTGAAGATAAATCAATGTTTGTAACTATTTGCACTATTAAAGTTTTTGGAAATCTAAATTTACCTATGACTTGGGCAACTACGAAGACAACAACGAATCCCGTGACAAGCATGTACTAAAGTGTAAGGCATAATCAATGACGCTGGTCGTTAAAGCGTTAACTAAGACTCTTCTTAACTCTTTAATGACCAGTGTGTTCTAAACTGTATGGTGAAACCAATGCTGCTGGCTGTTAGATGAAATCCAAATCTGACATTTCTGTGTTCACTTTAAATGTCAGTTTAGCACAAACAATTTTTTTAATGACTGATTAAGGAAGTTCTTTACAACACTGTACAACTTCAAGGTTAATACAATTTCTAGTTGTTTATTCTCAGTCGACATAACCTTTCTTATGCTTCACGGTTCATTTCCGTGCAACATTTGCGTCTGTTGTTGATGCTAAGTATTATTTATGTGATGGTAATGCAGACTTCACTGGAGGAATGATTTCTATTTCGTAAAAGATTCTCAGCATGCCATAGCTTGCCTGTGTTGTTCCTGTTAAAGTTTTTGGTTGTTTGGCAGGTTCACTTAAGCATATTTGTGGGGCTTTAGTTGTTTTTTTTTTGGAGTACCAGATGGGACAGGATTCGTAATGATTTAACCCGAACTGAGATGAGACAGACAGAGACAGGGGTAGACAGGATCAGAAAAAGATGAACAACATGGTTTGGCCATGTAACGTGAATGGATAATGTGAGGTTACCAGCAAGGACATTATATTGCCTCGTGGAGGGAACACGGAGTCGAGGAAGAAAGACTTGGATGGAAAATGTCAGAAAAGATCTTGAAGAAAGTGACATGAACATAAGAACAGCCCTGGAAACCATCAGAGAAAGACAGAAATGGAGCCATTATGTAAAGACCTCATCATCTGCACACACCTGACAGAAAATAAAGAGAGAGGGAGAGAGTTTTTTCCAGCTCCAGACATTCATGATATATGAAGGCTTGAAAATTTTTATTGCATCCTGAATTGAATTCATTTGGTTTAGTCAGATGCAGTTTTCATACGATATGCGGACCAGTGCTTATGTAATGTATTTGTAAATTGAAATTTCAGTGGAAGAAAGTGATATCATTGAGCTGGAGAAACAGTACTGGCAGCTGAAGAGCCTTTCGAAAACTGGTCGATTTGACATGGAGACCTTCGTCTCAATAGTTTCTCCTCCAGTTCCAGAATCACTTTGCCCAGGTAAGTGGAACAGAATTTGTAACATCTATACAATGTAATTCAACATTTATATATATCGCCCCTCCACAATATCTACTCATGGGCGCTGATTGTTTATTTATTTGTATAGGGTAACTGGGTAGGGTTGAAGGTGATAGCATTGGCAACCATGTGATGCTAATTGCTGAATACTACTGCCAAAATTCAATTTTAGTGGAGGTTGAAGAGAGGTGATGTATAAATTTGTGACATTTGTATAATAGTTTTGCACTAAAAGCTAGCAGGCAGTACTTGTAAATTATCTAAACCCTGGAACATTTAAAAGAATGCTTGAGTTCTTGGGGTTTTGAATTATATTGCTGTTTACAGCATTGGCCAATGGTCGTCTGTTGTAGGTTTGTTCTGGGCATTTGATGAAAATCAAGATAATCACATTGACTTCAAGGAGTTAGCCTGTGGCATATCTGCCTGCTGTCGGGGACCAACTGTCGAAAGACAAAAATGTAAGTCCATTCTGACATCAAAGGTTTCTTTATATTTCTCTAGTTATTTCACAGCTTGATTATTTAAATTGTCCTTGAAAATGATATATGCACACTTTCTTATGGGTGATAACTTCAGATTTATAGATTAGTGGCTGGCACACCTTCATAAAAGTCTGAACTAGTATTATGTGAGCTCTTGTCTACATCACATTCTTTTGTCACATATACAGTTTTGGCAGTATGTTTATCACAGTTGGACTATACATAGTCCATGGAAATAAATTGAAACAGGATTATCACATTATTATTACTATTATTACAGCAGTTTTATAAAGCGCCTTTCAAGGCCTTCTATTCAGAAGCACTCCCAGCCCAACCACGGTCAAACTGAACTATCTTAAGGCCAGAGAAAAACAGAACAGACTGACCTATAGGTGTGAGACGCAATGCTACTGGAAGGCCATACATGTGCAAATGTTATCATTTTCAAAGATTTCGTTTTGATAGTTGACTTCAGTTTTTTATTTCATTGCATGATGGTGTATGCATGCATCAGCAGTACAACTGCCTTAGTTGTAGTGGCTGGATCCTGGGAAGGAAACGTTGAACCATGCGGACCCAGTTCTGGAGGGACCAACATCTGAAAATGTTATGTTCCAATATGGACATGGAAGCTGTTACTTTTACTTCAGTTGTTTTCGGAACACCTTTCCTCTCATATATAATGTTTCTACTGCAGATAAGCATATAGCCAGAGATAGATGTCAAATTCATATGAACCACAGGTATACACTGGACCACACATGTGTACGACCGAGTTTTACTCAGCTACCACAAAACTAAAGCTGACAAATGTATGTGTGTGACTGGATTTCTTACTTCCTTGTAGTTTGTTTCAAGATATTTGACTCTGATCACAATGGGTTGTTGTCGCCAGTTGAACTCAGAGATATGATGTCTGCCATGCTCAGTGTAAGCCAATATAAAATTTATAAAATCATTTTAGCATGCAGTAGACAATGTGGACGGTTGTGTTGAGTCTGTTTCAATGAAATTTCATCTATATCATATTTCAAGACTTTATTTATTTTAGCAATAGGTCTAAACTAACTGTAGAAATAATAAAATAACGGTTATAGTTATAATAGTTATTATGATGATTATGCTACTAATTATAGTAGTGGTGTAATTGAAGTTAATGGCTATAATAATAACAATAGTTTTTACAGGTTGAAGGCATCCCTTGGGTGTATAAAACAGTTAAAAAATTTTAACAAGTTTTGACCAATCTTGCTGATGTCCAACTCGAATATACGTTGTGAGGCAATTGCTACTTGTATTAATATCAATATGAGCTGTGAAGATGCCATTATCCAATTGAACAAGTGAAATTTGTCTTTGTCATTTTTTTCTAAGGACTGCACTTTTCTGGTACAGAAAATAATTTGCTGATAGCTTTGCCATTATAGTATCTGGACGATTCTTCCTTTCCTGAGTAAATATACCTTGCTTATAGTAAAGTAGATAAATAACTACTTTTAAAGGCTCTGTCTGTGCTGTCTTGTCTTGCTTTCATGTTCTTAACAGTTTTTGATGCAGAATTTCTATTTTTTTCTGTTACTAGGCGACTGATGGTCAGATGCAAGAGAATGCCAATAAGCTGACCGAGAAGATCTTGGAAAAGTTTGATGTTGAAAAGGATGGCAGCATTACTCAGGAGGAGTACTTGGTCTGGGCCGTTAGCCACCCACTGCCAACACAGTTTCTTAGTTTACTTGTACAGGTTGGCTGATGTTTGAACTTAATATTTCATAAAGCTTATATATTGTACATCTTGTCTTTGACTGGCGCTTATTGACTCTGTTTATCCTGGACTTGGTATTCTATCTCGTCATGTTTGCAACTCTTATCGAGAATGTCAAACTGAAGACTTGTGTTCTCCAATCTTTTTGCAAGTGATAATTCCTATTGGCTACCAGTTTCAGTGTGCACTGAACTGAACTTTGTAGATGGCAGAGTTACATTACATTGTATTATGTTATATGTTGGTAAGGCAACTTTTGATTCATGTGTTTATCTATGCTATTTGTGTAAGCACATTTAATAAATGTTAAACTGTTCTGAAACAGGTTTGTCATGTGGTTCTTGGCCTTCGACCTCAGAGCAGAGACGAAGAACGAGACGTCATTTTGTAAGTCATATTTGACAGTTGACTATTATCTACGACGCTGAATGTACATACTTGCTTATAAAGGCACCTCTTAACACTCTCTTTTAAAAGGGCTGTGCTTTTCAACTGAAGTGTTGTTACGGTTTATTGATATCTCCGACTATAACCCAGTTTACTTTGCTATTCTTCATTACAACATTTATGTGCATCACTTTGTAATTTATGACTCTGTTGTATCAGAGTTTCACATTACTCAGATATTTACAAAGGAACACGTTGATGGTTTTTCAGCCCGTGGTTGTCAAGAGATGAGAAGCAGGGTTTCCAGCAAGGTCAGACGTGGTATTTGATTGCCTTACCCTGGTGGAGACAGTGGCTTGACTACCTATATCAGCAGGTGTGTTACTTACTATAACCAGCACAGGACAATTGCTGGAATTTTTTATTAAAAGTTGTTGCACAGCATAATTGCCTTTTAAAACACCTGAATAGAATTGGGCACAGTTTTAAAATTCCTGTACGATGCTCCAAATGTTGTCTTCTTTGAACTGTGTATAAAGATAAACCTTTGTATTATATGCTGCATGTTTTATTGACACCATTTTCTTTCATGACTCTTTAGGATGCATTGTTTACAATTTATATAATGTGGGCAATTAATTATTATTCCTGAGCTTGTCTTGCTCTAAAAAAGATTACTTACTAAACTTTTCAGGGATTTTTGTGCCATGGATAAAAAGTATTGGTACTAAAAATGATATGAAGATACATGATACAAATGATACTTGGGGTAGTAGCAATCCAGACATCTGGATCTTGCCTTGGAACTCCTCATCATCTTTTTACTCTGTCCTCTTTGGCTGTGGTTTTACTGGTAAGGCCTCTAAGTAGTTTCCTTGAAGAGACACTATATCAAATGTCATTGATTGATTGATTGATTTGTTGAATAATAAATGAGGCCTGATGTTTCATAGTTGAATTACAGTTTGAATTACAGACACAGTTTGGCATTCACTGTACTCCTGATCTGAGGTGTAATTCGTGAGTGAATGAAAATGGAGGCGGTGCTTGCTCCGAATGTGATGCAGATGGTTAAGTTGTGACATGGCTGTGGTTGTTGCAGCTGCAGAATGGAACAGCTGACGGGGGAATGATGAATCGGCAGAAGGAGCTGACAAGTCACTCGTGGACCAACTCCATCTCTCTCTGTCCATCAATCATACGAAGACCTAGCATGGAACCGACGGAAGCAATCGGCTTCTCCTCGTTGTCGCAGGGAAATTCGGCCATCGCTGGCATTCATTCGGCATCCTCGTCTCCGTACCTGCAGCCAAAGTACGCCACGGTTCCCCGGTCCAGCCAGTACAGCGGCAGTAACGGTGGGACTGACAGCATGTCAGTTGGTGGTGCTGATGAAGTCAGCATGACACAGAGTCTGTTCACATACCATGCGTCTTCAAACAGCAGCCGGGCCTCTACGCCGTCTGGATCGCCGCGAATAGCAAGGCACTGGCTTGGTGTCAGTAAACCGGGTGCTATAGACAATTCTACTCTAGTCATTCCTCCAAATAACAGGGTCAGTATAGTCAATCATTCAATCTATCAATCGTTTATTATGTTGCAGGGCCTTGTGTAAAGGCACCACAATTGAGAATAATAGGTCTAATTTGTCATTTTTAAAGCTTTATGAGTTTTCTGTGATGTTTGTAATTGATAATGCATATCACAATCACGTTTTCAAAGTCTAATTCAATTGTTTGTATGGCCCCCTCTGAAATCCATACCCAATTTTCCTCATGCATCTTAGGCACACTCCGCTTATTATTGTTAACTTGTTAGATGACCACAATTACCCCTTTTTTTTCTGCATGTTCAACAGGTCTTTACTTAGAGTCACCTGCCATCTTCTAAAAATGGGCTATTGTTTCCTTCCTGTAAAGAAACAGCAATGTGTTTTGTACAAGTTGTTCTGTAAGACAGTTTTTCATAATTATTTTGGTATAACTATTATTTATTTGTTACTGTTATTAATAGTGACATTGGTGTTTTCTCTGAATCTTGTCATGTTATAGGTAGTGACGCTTACGAATGAAGGTGGCATTCTTAGACGAGACCGAATTCTTGTTCGTGGAAGAGACTACGAGGTGGTTTCTGAAACGGTCTGGAAGGCATTGTCTAATTGGTATGGAAAGTCATCACTGGCGTTGCCAAGAACGGTAGGCTTTTCATTTGGGGTATTTGCCCCATTTGGGATTTTCCATAATTTCTTTTACTGCACTCTGAAATGGATTTTGCTGTAAAATATAAATGCACTGCAGACATCATAACTCACTTTATTTTTACACAAAATCTGATATCAGGTGGGATTTGGATCCCAAAGTTAATTTAGATATTTGAATTGTATTTCGTAATGTATATAGCCACTCACAGTTGTGCTTCATGCATTAGATCCCCAAGAGTAGAAAAAGGTTTGGAGAATGGAGAATGAAGTAGGAAGATATTTGGAAAGAATGGTAACACATAGAGATGAGGGAACGGGATTTGGGGGGGACCCTACGTGTTAGAGATAGTATAAACCATTGTTTTCCTAACTTTCCTGAAAAAGGAAACATGTCAGTCCACAGAGCAGAGAGGTTGATGAGAAACTGGAGAGAAGGAGATAAATATTATCCCTGAGATTTTTTGAAGCATTACCTACTTAACGACCAGAACTTTGATGTGAACGAGAGCTGGTAGAGAAAGCCACTGCAATTGATTGGCCATAAATAATGAGATGTGAGAGAATTTAGGAAGGTGAGCAATAAGTTTGGCAACAACGTTCATAACTGACTGGAAGGGGAAGCAGACTTGGGAGGCATACAAGGTACAGAATATAAACTTGCTTATTATTTGCATTCTCATTACAGAGTAGTTCTGATTTTGACCCCGTAGGACGGTGTAGAGAGGTTCACGTGTATATCTGCTTTCATGTATGGTATATGCATGAATACAATAAGTATGTATTATGTTTAATAAGTCTTGTATTTGGAATCCTATGAATTTCTTCAGATCACTGAAATGTAGCTGACTAACAAAGAAATGAATAATGTTAAGAAGGATGATATGGAGTGAACTGAACTGTGATGTGTGTGTGCTTTGTCTAGGTTATAACTCCTTATCCTGGAGCAAGTCCGGAATTGGAATTGTACCCAATTCATGTAAAGTTATTACGCTACCAAATGGTAAACCAGCGGTTGCAGAATGTCAACCTGATAAGTGGAATGGTTGCCGGCATAAGTGGTACGCTATCCGAATACAGCATCTTTATGGTTTTGTCTTGCTTTTTAGTGACTGAAAATTAAATTTAATATGTATTATTACCATTTGCCAGTTTACTCCTAGTCGGTAAAACAGACATATGAGGTGTTAAATTGCTGTTATGCTGATCGTGGAAAGTGCCCCGTTATTGACACTCATCGCTAAGTTCTCTCTCGCTCAGTAATGCAGTAGGTCATACAAGTGCCATTGAACCAATTAGCTATGTATAAATTATTAATAAATCACTTGGTAATCAATTGACCAATCAATCAGTGTTGCTGTTGTAGCGAATTACGTGGTTGGTCCAACCACTTCTCCACGCCGTTATTTAGCCTACACGTCTACGTTCAGTACGAAGCATACACTGCGTCAGCTGCACGACTTTCTGACCGCTAGACTGAAGATTTCACGAGAGGATATGAGACTGTGGAAACTCAAGGATGAAGTAAGCTAATATGCATATTCAATACTTGCAGCAAAACGTTTTTCATCTCTAGCTGATTGGATTAGTTTATGCTAACTGATAACCTGCTTCCATCGTGTTTTGATAACTACTTCATACAAGCCTCATCTATAAATTTCTACCAGATTCGATCCATTAACTTATGGACCAACCTTCTGCAGAACACTCACTAGGCAATTCGATCTAAGATATTCTGGTCCTCTAATTTGGAATTTGACTCCAGTAGACATTCGCTTATTTTGAACTACCAAAATATTCAGAAAGAAATACAAAGTTAACTTGTTAAATGTCGCAAGAGCTTAGAAGTGCAAGTCTTTACTGTAGTTAACTAGTTAAGTTATAGGTTACCTTTGTGCTATAATTAAAATCCTTCCTGCTGCTTATATCTAATGTGAGAAAGAATGGGCCCCGTTAGCAGGACCTCGTTGATCCCTTCGGGGTATTGTTTTTTTCTTCCTATTGGTCCTCAGCTATGCTTTCCGTATCATATACTTGTTCATGTTTAATTTTGTCAAATTTTCATATATTGAGGAATGCAATAAAAATGGTTGGTTATGGTTATGCCAAACATAACAACTTGAGCATTTTCCCTCTGTTGTCCATGGCTGATCATATCAAACACAAGTCGATCAACTAGTTGAGCCTGTTATTTCAAAGTTCTGTGATTATGATGTTATTTTTAATGTTTTTATCATGAGAGTTTAGTTGTTTTGTGAAACTCTATTGGTTTTTCTGTTCGTTAAGCAAAACATGGTCTTGCTGGAAGAGGAAAACAAGACTGTTGAAGAGTTGATAATCTCGGATAATTCACAGATTCTTATTGAAGGTATTTCAAATCTCTAAAAAGTTCCTGTTATTCAGTGGATAGCACTTAACTTGATTTGTAGTTGCAAACTGTTACAGGACAGGCCATGATAATTTTATGTGCATTTGCTGATGTATATATTCTTTCTTTAATGCTTCTGCATCAGAACGTTGTGGCAGTCATATAATGGAGAGAAGTTGATCAGTGGAGCAAAGTGTTCTTTGCATCCTTGCTGGTGTAGCCATTTCTTTTCGATGAGTGGCCTAGCCTAGCATTTTTAAGTGTCAAAATAGTCTTGCTCGTGAATGAAGTTTTATAAGACATCTCCTCTAGAGCATTAACTTTTAGAAATAGTGTTCTCTGCCCAGGATGCTCACAGTGAGTGAAGCATTGCTAAGAGGCTCAACGTACAGAGAGAAGCGGTGTTAGAATGAACAGTACGGTTCAAAGGAAGATCGTTCCAGAACATAGTTTCTTGTTTTAATGCATTTATGTGCACATATTTGTTCATTTGTGAATGTGTTCATGTGAAGCATTTCTATTCTTCATTGCTGAACTAAAGTACGTTAAAATATTCTGTGACAATTGCAGTGCGTAATAAAGACCTGACTTGGCCAGAAGAACTTTCACAGTTAGCAAAGAATAAGGCTCTCATTGACAAATCAGGTAGCTATCGAATATAAACATTACTTTAGCATTTATTACCACTATGGAAATTGGTACAAATAAAGCTTGCATTGTATTTGTTTTCTTTGCTACATACATAAATAAAAACATTTGGTTATGGTTATGGCTATTGTCCGTTGTAAGCATGCTATGGCGCTTGCAGTGCCATGATCAGTGCATCTCCAACTCGGCAAACATTTAACAGGAATACTTGCTGTTCCTTTAAGTTTATTGTACACCAAAGAGCGGATATACAGTTGGTTAAATAAAGAATATATACTTACTTACCTCTTCGATTTCTTAGAACTTTTGCCTGAATACAATTCTCCATTAACTGAGCTTATTAAACAGACTGAATTCTTAGTCATCAACCTTTCAGTTAATTAGCTCACAGTTTGAACTGATACCTCGTCATTCTTGGTATTCAATCAATCCATCAAACAGTCTTTTCAATAGTCACCTGTTTGAAGTGATAAAATTTAGACTTTACATACAGAGTAAAGCTGAATAGCTTTACTCTGTACTCGTCAGCAGAACTCATTTTAGCAGTGAAAGCATTCTGAATTAGCATAAAACATGATCTGTTTTTATTTTAACCGTTTAACGATGACCATCTTATAAGATGTACAAGAAACCAATACAGCTCATTGTTAAAGATTTTAACCTTGACTCGGATCTGTTAATGAATTTACTAAATGATTCATAACTATTTGTAATTTTCTTTAGTGCCAACCGAGCGAGGTGCAACAGGGTTGAACAATCTGGGCAACACGTGTTTTATGAACTCAGCCCTACAATGCATGAGCAACACATACATTCTGACAGTTTATTTCACAAGTGGAATGCATCTGTATGAGCTGAACAGGTGAGCCATTAGTTTGTTAGGTGACTGACTGCACTGGCGAGATTTCACATGTTGTATCCAGCTTATGTGGTTTTAGCCTTCTGACACTGAAGGACATTTGATTTGTGTCTCAGTTCTATTGATCGATTAAGTCTAAACATTTCATCATTGTTTAATCTTTTGATTACGGGCTGCATTAGTTTCCCAGTGAGTTCTAGCATTCACTTGTTATTGAAGGGTTGACACCTTAATGAAGAGGTGCGCTAACATTGAAATGTTAAGCAACTTGCTCTGATCTTTACTGTCTTGTGTTGGACCACCGCTTACCTTGAGTAGCGTTGTCTCGAATTTTGAAAAGGCTTTGAAATATCTGTACGAGAAGTCAACCAATCAAAGATGATTGATCTACATCTGCTATCAGCTGTTTTGCAAAGTTTTAAGCGGGGTCCACTGCCATTGAATTCTGATTGGCCTTTCAGTTATGAGCAGCAATCATAAATGTTGTAATGTTCACTTGAACATTGTCACTGTTGTACTCTATATTTTTATATTTGATGAAATTGGATCTGAATAAACATATAATTAACTTTTGCCAAAATTAGAGAGCGAGATGGGTCGGCTACTGTGATTTCGTCTGTAAATGAATGATTATTGTGGTTAGGTTAAATCCTCTTGGAACTCAGGGGAACATTGCTCAAAGATACGGAGATCTCGTGAAGGACCTGTGGAGTGGCACTGCTAAGAGTATTGCTCCACTTAAGTTAAGAGTGAGTATTGGCCGATATTTTGCAACTGAATGGCATGATGTTGTTTTTATAAATAGTGAGAATTTCAACACAGCTGTTGCACTAGATAATAGTAAATATGTGAAAACAGTGTGGCCCCAGATATAATGACGTCAGTAACAGGCGAAGTCCTTCTTAGCATATTGTTATAACAATGATTTAAAGCAAACAGATATGACTGAAAATCTGGATCATGGTGGACTTCTTCCTCTGTAGCTCATTTGGCACTTTGTAATTGTAATCTAGCACTTTTTGATTACGAGGCACTGCTGACCGATATCAGTGCTATTACTCGCAATTAAAATTGATTTTGAACATTTCAAGAACAGAGAAGTAAGAGACTGAGGAGGTCAAACTGCAATTCCTGCAGAATACAGTAGCAGCTAGAAGGGCCAACATAAAAGCAAACGTAGATTGAGCAGTGGCCTCACACATACAGAGAACAACAAAAGGTTCCTGTCATCTCGATGATGTATTTGATGGAGGTGCAACATTGACAGCGGCAGTCTTGTATTGATAATTAAGTACGAACACACTTATTGCACTTTTTGAGTACCATGCAAAAGTATGGACTATAGTAGCATAAATGGTGTGATGAACAGAACAAAGGCCATGGTACTTTTTCTTGAATCCCAAAAGGATGGACTGCGTGAATGGGTGTCAGATGGATGGTCACCCATTTAGGAAATAACCTAGGTCTGCAAATGCTGCATGACCTCAAAGTATTGTATTCACTTAGCCGGTCTCTGTTTTATTGCCTGCTGTGGTTATCATTGTTTCAGTGGACAATTGGGAAATATGCTCCGTGCTTCAATGGGTTTCAGCAACATGACTCCCAGGAACTGTTGGCATTCGTTCTCGACCGGCTTCACGAGGATCTCAATAGGCATGTTCATCATGATTAATTGTTTGATTTTATGTTGAAATCTTGCAAAAATGTTCCCGATCTTTCTTACGTAATAGTGAAGTCCTGAAATATTGTTTAGAGATCATGTAGACTATAAGGTACAGTGTTGACCTAAGAAGCACTCAGGTCTCACTGGGCTGTTTTTAAGTCTGTTCTCAGAGTCATTCGTCATTTTCTCTCCTCCGTCAGGCTTGAGTGGGTTCGAATCTGATCCGAGGCATCACTGTGTGGGGACCTTGAAGCAAGTCCTTCGCACACAATTGCTCTATCTTAAAATTGCAGTTGTGCCGTCGAGGCGTATGTGCGCTTCTGAACTAAGCTGTAAGAAGGGATATCAATTAACAGTTGTATTGTATTGTATTGACCATACTGTGGATGGTCTTTTCACTCTAACATATGGAGTTCTCCATTTATGGAATCTTGAATATGATCTGTTCTTAATGATATTTAACATCATGGAATGCTACAGCTGTGTGCATCTCTGGGCTTTGTAGAGCGGGAGGGCATTATCAGATTTTTTTAATATAAAGTTTCTGAGTTTCCTGAATTATGGGAAATGGTTATTTCTGTTTTCAGAGTGCACGATAAACCGTATGTTGAGTTGAAAGACAGCGATGGTCGTCCAGATGAAGTGGTGGCCAAGGAAGCATGGGAGAACCACCTGTTGCGAAATCAGTCCATCATCGTCGACTTGTTTCATGGCCAGCTCAAGTCTTGTGTTCACTGCATCGAATGTGGTCACACGAGCGTCAAGTTTGATCCGTTCACTTTCCTGTCGCTTCCGCTGCCAATGGATTCGTGCATTCACCTCGAAATCACTGGTAGCAATCTCACTTTCTTGCTTCTGTTCTCTGTTTTATGACCTGTGCATTGCTATAAGTAAGTAAGTAAGTATGTTCTTTAATCAGATGTCAGCAAACGCACGACTTGTACAGAGAAAATTGACATAGTACTAGCAAAAACATGTATGTGTAATTAAACATAGTTCATTCGGAAGTATAGAAAACTTTATAAAATGCTGGTTAAAAATTGAGGGCAGGGCATTGTGTTGTTCCTGTTAATTGTCAGACAATGGAAGTTTAATCTTATTATCACAGCTGAACATTTCGTGATCTTGGTCCTTTTATTTGTCAATGGATTGAAACTTCGATGTCAAAACTATATTTTCCTGTTCCTCTTCTTGCCGTTCATGCCGTGCCTGCACCAATACAGTCACACTCTATTGGGCTCTCTTGGCAACTGGTGCAAAGCTTTGCAACTTGCTGACCATTTCTGTTCATTGCATCAATTTCTTGATATCATTCGGCTCTAAACTTGACTTTTCACTTTTGACCTCCACTCCCCATGACTTCTGGATTCTCTGATCTATCTGATTTCACTTGACTTGTAATTATGACCTTTTTTATTTTTTGTTGCAATTTTAGTTGGTGTCATTGGTGTTATGCCAACGGTGCTATAGAAGTTATTTATACTAGATGGTATTAGATTGCCAGTGGACCAACAAACTTTTTAAAATCACAGTCATCCTCTGACGTTTTCTTCCTTTTCTTTGCCAGTCAATCATCAATAGTACTTGGACAATATGGCTCTCCTTGCAGGATTACGCTTACCTTGGGTAACTTAACTCGACTATGATTATAATTTTTTTTTAGTGGTTTGTTTGGATGAATCCTGTCCTGTTAAGTACGGTCTGCGTGTGAACATTGACGAGAAGTATCGAGGTCTGAAGAGACAACTGAGTGACCTGTGCGGCATCGCTGCTTCACAACTTCTCCTTGTTGATGTCTGTGGTGCCCTTGTCAGGGTAAGTTGGCAGTCATTGTTCCTAATGAGTAGTAAGCATGGCACAGTGCTCTCGTCTTTGCTGTATTTGCTTCAGAGTGGGTGATGAGTTTTCTGTGTGTCTCTATATAAGTATATAAAAAGACAGGCAGTCGAGAATTAGTCATTCACTGGATGTCAGTCTGTACAGCAACCAGTCATTGAGTCAATCAATAAATCTATCAATAAATCAATCAATTAGAGTGGCGTGAATCAACCCGATTTTGGATAAGCAATGGGAGATGATTTGTGCATTTTCACTACAGTACTGTCCATTCAATCATTCATTCGTTTATTCAACAATTTATGGCTAGATTATTAATGTTTATTAATAAGACATTATTAATGTAGCTAAATATTTAATTTACCTCAAGTGTAGAAATGGAAGAATCTTCAATTGTTGGTGATAAGATTCGATGAGATATAGGTCTCCCTTGTTGAGTAAACTTGTGAACTTTGGTTAACCCTTGCCACTCCTGAGGCCGCTGTGAGCAGCCAAATATAATGCGTTTGATATAATAATTGGAGGTGTAAGGGTTGACTGTTGCCTTTGTAGAGTTTTCCTCAGGATTGTGCCAAAGTGAAAGTTCTGATGGCAGGTGGTAATCTGTTTGCCTATGAGCTGCCTTGTAGCTATTCAATCCCACCGATGTCGGCTGCTGAGGAGAGAGGCATCCAGCAGTCAACTCCCACCCACCACGCACATGCCGGCCACAGTCAGGGCGGCCTTAGCCAAATTCAGCGACTCCACGCACGTACGTATTGAGCGCAGATACGTTCTCGTTATATCTCCCAAGGTAAACTTAATGACATTTTGTAAACCATTATAGATAAGCTTAGTAGCATTGTCATTAAATTTATCTGGATATGCTTAATTAAATTAATTTGGTTATGGTTATGGTTTAAATTCTCAATTCATTTTTCTAGATGATATTCAATAAAATCATTTTAGATCTCTTTAGGTAAGTGTAATAACAATGTCAATAAGCATCTTTTGATGAGCTTATAATTCTATTGTTAAATATCTTTATATGTGCTTCATTGACTGCTCATATAATCGCCTTATATGAACTTCATAGATTTCTCTTTAAATTGCTCTAAATGAGCTTCTGTTATATAAAATCTAATTAAATCCCCTTTCTGGATGATCTTCTTAACATCCTTGATCGAATGCCAGTAATAACTTTGCAATTTCCTCACCCTACTTGTGATATCAACTGTTCACTGAGCTGTGTTGCAAATATCATCATTGTTCTGCCAAACTACAATCTCGGCAGACATGATGACATTTTCATTAAATCTAGCTTTGCTGCTCATCATAGAATCATGCATTGCTGTTCTGCCTCTGCAGGGCACCAGACATCGTCTTGTGAGAGCTTACATCCTGCAAACACTTCGGCCACAGACTCCGATTCCGAACAGAACAACGTTGTTTCTAACCACGTTGTCAACCGTGCAAAGCCACAAGAAACAAACGATTCTGACCTTAGTTTGCCATTCAATGGTGGTTCAACGGCCTCGCGGCAGGCGGATTCCAGTCAAAATTCCTCAAGAAACAATTCCGATTTTGCAATCGATCTGGTAAATTCCATCGAGAGGGTAATGCAGTCGAGCATGACCGATTCCGATGCCCTGCCTTTCACGGGATTTGTTGTGGCTGTTCACAGGAAAATGGTGAGTAGATTCACTTGACTGTGTGTATGTGTATATATATATATATATATATCAATCCGCCTACAGCCTATGTGTATATATATATAGGCCTACAGCCTATGTGTATATATATATATATATATATATATATATATATATACACATAGGCTGTAGGCGGATTGACGAGGGAAAAGATCCGAGGATGTTAAGTAGTCTGTGAGCTGTCTACCAGCTTCATTATATCTACTGATATAATGAAGAGACTAGACTATTCATTGGAGTATACTATAGTGACAATACAACATAGGAGGTCAAGAGAACAGTTTCATTTCATTTTTCTGAATGTAAGGGAACTATTTTTAAACAGACCTGAAGCATGGCGACCCACTTGACAAGACGCCACGGCCCACTTTTGGGTTGCGACCCATAGTTTGAGAAACACTGCATTACGCTATAACTCAGGCGCTTTCAATTCATAAATAACGGCCAGTTTTTGCTTTACCTGTTGTCAGATTCATTTGGATACATATTTTCTGTCATCACAAAAGTCGAGGCCGCTGTTGTTTGGTATTCCAATGATCATACCTTGCAACAAGACAACCACGCATCACAGTCTCTACCAGCAAGTCTGGAACCTCGTCTCACGGCTAGTCAGTCCGCTGCCTCCGTCGGAAGTGACTGCCCCAAACCATGCTCAGGACTGGTAAGCGCCTAGAAACAGATTGCTTTGTAACAGGAAACTTTTCTATTAGTTTGCAGTGGACTCAACTCTGCCTCAGGCTTTAAAAATTATTAGTTTTGTTTTGAAATAATTGTGTCTGCGGTAGCATTTAGAAGCGGTCATTTGTGCGATGATGTGCGTGTATGGTGTGGATGCGCTTAGAAATTCACTGTTTCACCTAACACAAAGTGGTATGATATGTCCCCCATGGCTGTCAACATGGCTCAGTTGGACGAACAGACTGATGACTGATAGATGGACTGACGGTTGGATGAACAGATGGACAAACAAAGTGACACTCGGATGAGCGAACAGACTGACATTCAGATGAGCGAATGGACTGACATCAGATGAGCGACCTGACAATGGGATGAGTGAGTGGACTGAGAGTTGGATGAGTGGTACACAAACAGTCAAATGGACTGATGAGTGATCTAGCTTAGCTGGCTGACGGTCAGATGGGCGAAGGAATGGACAAACACCTGGATGGACAGTCATATAGACCAATGGACAGATGATGGATAGTCAGACAGATGGTCAAATATTAGTTAGACAATTGATTATTTCTGCATTAGTCCGTTTTACACACAATCTGTCTTTTCACCGATGTCAGCTTATATGCGCGATGTCCTTCACTGGCTACCGGTTCAACAGCACATTACTTTTCCGCATTGCGACACTAGTTTGGTGGTGTCTCTCTGGTTGTGCACCATCCTACTTGACTGAACTGTGTCGTCGGGTGTCTGAACTCCCTTCGCGTAGAGCTCTGCGCTCTTCTGTTAAAGGCGAGCTTCTGGTGTCCAGAGCCCGCTCGTCGCTAATGCTGTCGAGCATTCTCAGTGTTGGTCCATCCATCTGGAATGGGCTCTCGGTTGCCCTCCGTCTTCCCCTTGCAATGATCTACCTACCTTTTGTAAGCTGCTACAGTCATTTCTTGTGGCTGGGCTGGGAGCACCTCTGAGTAGTTTCCCTTGAAGAGGCGCTATAGAAATTATCAAAATCTAAAGTATCCATAGCAAAAGCACTGCCTGCGCTAACCTATGAGGACCTAGAGTTCTCTAAGAGCAAAAAAGGTTCCCCTCAAGCACACAGCAGCCCAACAACTGAAAAGATCGCTGCTGTCTCATTCACACCTAGGGCCCAGCCAGTGGATTCCCAATTGGAGTTGACTGTTGTTCATATATGCATTTGCTGTATATTTCTTAAAAGTCAGTTTCTTTCAAATGCTTACGATACCCATTGATTGTAATTTTTAAATTACATTTGGCTACATAGAAATCCTGTTAATTTCTGTTTGCATTGTTTCGCATTTAGTGACGATAGTTTGGGGTACGAATATCCGTTCACGCTAAAGGCAGTACAGAAAGATGGATTGACATGCACATGGTGTCCTTGGTACAGGTAGGCAAAGCCTTTGACTATTTATACATGCATATTCTCTAGGCTTATGTGAGATCGTTAACTAACACTTCTTTTGATACTGACTTACCTAGGGCAAATGTGGTATTATTGTATGGTGTTTACCACAAATTCATTAAAATGTAGTCTTTGGGAGCCATACAAATCACCCTTTTATGAGAACCATCTGGCTGCCTAAGCAGTTATCCCATGGCTGCAGACGATTCCGGCTGTCCAGTAGTGTCTGGCCTTAGCTGGCGTAATTATGGTGGCATAAGGAGGTCGTTTATCAGTGTATGTGAGTTTTTGTTATGTGAGTAAATAAGTTAAGTGTGCAGTTTTAACGTTGTTCCCCTTGAGCGGCATCGACATTACATAAATAATTTCATTCATAATCATCCATTACATCTGTCGTCTGTCGACGGGAATCCATTGGTTGGTTCCATGCTCGCTGGTGACTCTCTTCAGCTTATTGTACACTGTTTTGCTAACTGATTATGATTAATTATTATTTCATAAATGACATTTAACATTACATAGGTCTGCATAGAAATGCTATATCATGTGTCATTGATTGGTTGGTTGGTTGGTTGGTTGGTTGGATGGCTGGCTGGCTGGCTGGCTGGCTGGCTGGCTGGCTGGCTGGCTGGCTGGCTGGCTGGCTGGTGGTCGGTCGGTCGGTCGGTCGGTCGGTCGGTCGGTCGGTCAGTCGGTCGGTTGGTTGGATTTCACTGGACTGGATTGGATTGGTTTTGATTGATTTGATTGATTGATTGATTGATGCATGGATAAATACGTACATACATATATGGGCCCTAAGTGCATATGGCATGAATGCAGAATCATGTTTTATTACAGGTTGAGTTGATGAGTTTGTGCTGAAAGTGATCATGTTTTTGCCTGTTTAGGTTTTGTCGTGGTTGTACTATCGAATATGGTCCTCAGTTGTTCAGCTGTGCTACCAGTTACCTAGCAGTTGACTGGGAACCCACAGCCTTGCACTTGCGCTACCATGCATCGCAGGAAAAGGTAACCTGCACATGACGTTATGTCCAGTCTTATTTAATGACCTCTATAGATCCATTATTGGTTAGGTGCATAGGTAAAGCACACCTTCAATATTTTTTCTTTTGTTTGTCTCTGCAGTTTGGCTCTGCTGCCTCTTTCTCTCCCTCTTTCTCTCTCTTTTGCTCCCTCTTTCTCCCTCACTCACTCCTCTCTCTCTCTCTCTCTCTCTCTCTCTCTCTCTCTCTCTCTCTCTCTCTCTCCTCACTCACTCCTCTCTCTCTCTCTCTCTCTTGCTCTCTTTATTTCTCTTTCTCTTCCTTGCTTTCTCCTTCTCGCATGTTGCATCTGTTCCTATTTTCGCTCCGTCCTCAAACACACGTATACAGACATACAATCAGCCATACATTAAAGCGGACAAACAGAGACTAAGATAGAGAGAGAGACAGCTCTCCAATCTTATCCATCTAATAATGGCCAATAGGATGCAGGGAGTTAGATCAGCTGTTGAATACTAGAGAATTGTGTAGACTGACTCCTTGAAATACTATTAACTAATTGACCTGAACCGTTACAGAGTTGTTCAGCGTAATCATCATGAATTGCTGCTTCTGATGCAATAAACAACTAATTATGTCATTCATTCATTATTACAAATATTTACATGACACCATTCGAGGCTACTAATAATTATCAGGGGGGCTCCCGACCCCATGACACCTGAAAAGGACAGTTTTGAGGTGAGCATAAAAGTCTTAGAGTGGACCCTGAAGAATAAGCGCATTACCACTGAGCACCATTCCAGGGCTAGGAACCAACCCCTGGCGTCATAATGTAATTCGTGCTACTTTCAATGTAATTATCCAGCATCTTAGTTATTATCTCTGTTTAAAAGCCAGTGTCTATATTTTTATGTCTTTTATGCTCCAGTGGATTTGGCTGTTCCAGATTTTTATAAAGTGTGTTAAGAACTCCTGTAAATGCAAATTTTGATAAACATTGAATTCAACAACACCGATGAGAGTTGCTTGAATGGATTCATGATCATCAATGATTTTCTGTGTCAGGTTTTTGTTGAACATGAAAGTCTGGAGGTGAGTCGACGACTGCAGAACGAACCAATCGGCCTTGATACTTGTCTGAACGCATTTATTAGGGAAGAGGAATTGGGAGAAGATGAGCTCTACTACTGTTCAAAATGCAAAACTCATCGACTCGCTGCCAAAAAACTGGAACTGTGGAGCCTCCCTCCGATTCTGGTTAGAATCTATTTACATTATGTTGTCTTGTATGTGTCTGGCCATTTTTGTAGCTCCTTTTCAGGACCTTGCATAGACATTGAAATAGATCTGATAAGTGCCATTTAAGATACTTTTAAAATGTTTATGACATTTGGCTAATCCCCAAAAAGTCTCTCCCCAAGTTCCTGAATATTCAGTACTACACAACTGTATTTTTCCTCAGATGGAAGATCTCAATGATGAAGATTGTTTATAATATAGATGTTATACTCTGCCTCAATGTTTTCAGATTATACATTTGAAGAGGTTTCAGTTTCACAATGGACGATGGGTAAAGTCTCAAAAAATCGTCAAGTTTCCGTTCCGCGACTTCGATCCGACAGGATACCTAGTTCCACGGCAGGTGGCCGCTCCCGAAACGAATCAGTGCAGTGATTCAGACGCACGGAACGATGATGGCCGCGTCGGACAGACGAAGCAGATGCTGATTCAGCGAAACCACAACAACAACACGGAGATCGCTGCCGACTCCTGTTCCGTTGGGATGATGGGGGATAAGATCAGGATGAACGGAACTGGTGATCGGGAACCGGGAATTGTTCATCTTTGCACTTCGTTGCCCACTGTTGTCTCAGAGAATGGAAAGGATGGCAGAGTGGAATGCGCCAACGGCAAAGCGCACTTTATCAAGGACAAACCACCTACAGGTGTGGGTCAATTGGGGTTATGGGTTATGCATAGTAATTGGTCAGCTATGTTTATTCAATTGGGGTTATGGGCCATGCAAAGTAATGGATCAGCTGGGATTATGGGTCATGCAGAGTAATGGGTCAGCTGTGGTTATGGGTCAATTGGGGTTATGGGTCATGCAAAGTAACAGGTCAGCTATGGTTATGCAATTGGGGTTATGGGTCATGCAAAGTAATAGGTCAGCTGTGGCTATGGGTCATGCAGAGTAATGGGTCAGCTGTGGTTATGGGTCAATTGGGGTTATGGGTCATGCAAAGTAACAGGTCAGCTATGGTTATACAATTGGGGTTATGGGCCATGCAAAGTAATGGGTCAGCTGGGGTTATGGGTCGTAGAAGGTAATAGGTCAGCTGGGGTTATGGGTTGGGTCAACTGGGGATAAAAGGTCAGCCAGAGTAATATATGGATCAGGAAGGATAGATACGGTTAATTGATATGGTTCAATGTAAGTCATAGTTCAGCGATGGTTAGGATCAACTGACTGAACTTGAGATAAAATCAAATGAGTGCTAACTTCCATTCATGTTATTAAGGTTCTCATATTAGGAATAGCAGCCAGCAATGTTTTTAAAATGATTCATTCTTCATGTCTTAGTTAGTATTCATGTGAAAAGTATACCATTTCAGGAGGAGCTACGAGAAATATGTTGAGGTCTTGAAATGCTTGCCCCTGTTTTTTCTAAGTGACTACTTTAAGACTTAAGCCACATTGGTGAGGTATTGAAACTGGCGGTGAGAGGGGTGCTTGTTAACCTCTCTCAGATAATTATAGTTCAAGTATGAAACCACTTGTGTACTGTCATCTGATTTCTAGTATAGAATCATATATTTTCCTTAGGTTCTCTTTTCTCGGGCAAGTTAGCATCCATTGCAATGTTCTTTTTGCTTCCTTATCTGTTGTATTCTGTCAGTCATAGACCAGTCTGTCTATGTCCTGCTCTTGTTTTTTTTAACTCCATTCTATCTTTGAGGACATTTGGTTGAACGGAGGAGTCTCTTGAGTGAATCACCAATAGATCCGTTTCCTTAGTCGATATATTTTTAAATATGTTTTCAGTCGCTTACTTATTATAACCAGCAGAGATATTCGTCCTCTAACATTTGCAGCATTTTGCTTGTTTGTTTTACAGTTCTTTTGCTATATCCATCCACGTCTTGAAAGTCTCCTCGTTTCCGATTCATCGCAAGGAAACTTTACTATGTTGCAGTGGGTCCAATGGTTCCGTGTTTCTCCATCCATTTGTAGCGCTATCACTGTGGAGCATTTCTAGTTTATATGACTCTTTTATCAACAGTTGGCAACCTAGATTCAACTTACTTGGCAGCCAAGTATCAGTCACTGTTGCATTCATGTTTTCAGAGTGTCCTGCTTCATCGAGATGTGAAGTATCCTCGGCAGATTATCATAATGTTCGATACAACTTATATGCACTCTCTGTAAGTATTATTTTATGTGCAACCTTCATTTAACACTTACAGGTGAACTTTATTGGGATTTCTAGAGTTTGCCTTGCATTAGATTTTATGATTTGACATGCATAATTATTTCTTTAAATAAATAATTTAATAGACTTGAATAAAATGTAAGAATTTAGGAAGTTTCAGCATTTAACATGCAGTAAAAAGTGAGCAAATTGGTTTTTAAACTGAAAAAGAAGTAATTTTTATGTGAAATTTTAAAATTTACACTTGAGTGTCTAAACCAATAAGGAATTTAAATCATAAATTGACTTTTTTTAGAACTATGCATCACTGTGTAGATTTTGTACATTAACCTCCTTAGCGTTAACCCCGAGCGCCACCCGGGCCGGTAATTCTTTGTAAGAACGGTTAACCCCGAGACACGCTCGGGCGCCTGGAGAATTGCGCTTCGTGTATGGTTAACCCCGAATAACGCTCGGGATATCTAAAAAAACAAATACTGTAAATGTATTGTGCTACCTTTTGTGTGATGTAAGTACATGTAACGCAGCCTGTGCAGTAGTCTATGGAAGCACGTGTGACGTAGCATCCGGTGTAGTCTATGGCAGTAAACAAGCGCAAGAATTTACAAAATTTGTATAAATTTGTATAAAATCTACCATGGAAACTTGGAATAAAAAACGTCTATCTGCTAAACAAGTGATTGAAGCAATGGAAAGCGATAGTGAATATGAGCCATTGGTTGAGACAACAGACAGCGAAGACGAAGTAAACTTTTCATCTGACAACATTGAAGACGGTAGCAGTGAGTATGATACTGAAGATGAAAGTGATGCCTCTGATGTTGCACGTGATGCGCGTGTGTGGTGTCGAATTGACCCAGAACATCCTCCTCTCCCTCCACCGAGATTTCAATTTACTGGAAAGCCTGGACTAACTGTAACATCTCCACATGATGCCCTCAGTTTTTTTCGCCTTTTCTTGGATGATTCTGTGGTTGACAAAATTGTACTGGAGACAAATCGTTATGCGGAAGAGACAACTATCGATCGCAGTATGCCGTTCTCACGAACCAACAGATGGGATCCCGTCACTTCAAATGACATTATGGTATTTGTTGGATTGATGATACTGCAAGGTATATTGGGCAAACCAGTGCAGCGATGGTACTGGTCTACAAATAAACTGTTGAAAACACCGATTTTTAGTGCAGTTATGACTGAATGCAGATTTTCTCTGATCATGAAACATTTGCACTTTACTAACAACAATGACTTTGATGAAGCAACTCATCCTGCACCAAAACTGAAAAAAATTTGGGAAATCTTTCAGACGATCGTTGCAAATTTTCAGAAATACTACATTCCTGAGAGAGATGTAAGTGTAGATGAGAGTCTTATGGCTTATAAAGGAAGACTGTCCTGGATACAGTATATAGCATCTAAGCGTGCGCGATTCGGTATAAAGTTCTACATGCTGTGTGAATCCAACACCGGCTACATCTGGAACTCACTTCT
Organism: Bimastos eiseni; assembly: GCA_959347315.1. Taxonomy (NCBI): domain Eukaryota; kingdom Metazoa; phylum Annelida; class Clitellata; order Crassiclitellata; family Lumbricidae; genus Bimastos; species Bimastos eiseni. The sequence goes on from OY365815.1 coordinate 15,099,961, forward strand.
GTACACTGGAAAGGGTACTAAATGGGATGAGAAATACTCACAGTATGGTGCAGCCACTTCATCGGTGTTGTCTCTGATAGATCCTTTGCTTGATCAAGGGTACTGTTTGACAACAGACAACTTTTATACCTCGCCCGAACTGGTTGATATTTTGTTACAACGACGGACAGACATCTATGGCACTGTACGACCCAATCGTAGAGGAATGCCAGAAAATATGTCAAAAATCAAATTGCAACGTGGTGACATTGCAGCTTGGCAGAGGGGCAAGCTGCTTGCTATCAAATGGAGAGATAAAAAGGATGTTCATCTTCTGACAACAGTACACGATGCATCGACAGTCACCGTTCGTGTTAGAGGTGACAAGGAAGTCAGAAAGCCAGTGACAGTTGCTGCATACAACCAGACAATGGGTGGGGTTGATCGTGCTGACCAAGCACTGACATTTTATCCAGTCATGCGAAAACAACAGAAGAAGTACTATAAGAAAATTTTCAGGCATCTTATTGAACAGTGTCTTTGGAATGCTTTTGTGTTGTTCAAAAAGTATGAAACCAAGAAAGTCTCTCATGCTGACTTCACATGGAAACTTGTTGACCAAATTTTTGCCAAACATCCGCCATCTGGTAAAGTTGGTCGTCGTAGTACAACCATTGTCAATCCAGAACGTCTTACTGGGCGACATTTCATTGATTTCTGTCCGCCAACACAAAAAAAACAAGCCCCTACACGAACGTGTGTAGTTTGTTGCTCAAAGGTTGACGAGTCCGGCAAGAAAGTAAGGAAAGAGACCAGATATTGCTGTCCGGATTGTGATGTTGGACTATGTCTGGTGCCTTGTTTCAAACTATACCATACTAAAGATGTTTACTAAAGGCAGAAACTAATAGTATTGGTTTAAATTTACATTTGCAATAAATAATTACTTTAGATGGCACTGTCCTACTGCGGTATTTCTGTTTCTTCGTTCAATCGACAATGTAACGTCATCAGCAATGTAATGTAACGCTTTTTGCTTGATTTCTCGCAAGGTAATGTAACGCTAAGGAGGTTAAATGCTGGTGCTATATGCAGATGAATAATTTTAACTGCTTTTTATGAATTTTTTCGTCTTATGAATTGCGCAATGCTCAGTCAATATTTAATTTTCAGTGCCATACTGGTATTCTGGGAGGTGGTCACTATGTTACATATGCAAAGAATCCCAACAACAAGTGGTATTGTTACAATGATTCCAGCTGCAAGGTATGACATTTTTTTGTACTCATATACTTACAGTTAAGGCTGTCAAAAAATGTTGAATTCTTTTGCTTAGGCCCCTAGTGGATACATCCCAGTGTAGCACGGTTTAACATACCATATATCGGTGTCAAATAAGTTTTAGTATGCTTTATGTAATTAAGTTGATTGTTATTTTTCCATGCTATTCGTTACCACTCTTTTTGATATTGCTTTGCTATATTATTATAATATATATTGCTGTGTATGGTACAAAACCATGAACTACTGTCAACTGTTGATGAGAATCCATTGGTTGGCTCCTTGCTTGTGTATGGGCCTACCATTGGTAACTCTTTTAGCTTACTGTACATTGTTTTGCTAACTGAAATGACATTTAACATCATGTAGCTAGCACAGAGAGCGCCTCTGAGTAGATTTCTGGAAGAGGTGCTTAATGAAGTTTAATTGATTAAATGATCAAACATAAATGAGAAACATTATTATTATTATTATTATTATTATTTATTTATTGAATCTCAAGAAGTGTTGACGAGAGGAAATACAGATTGACATGAAACATTTGGAGGATATTGTTAAGCAAACGGTTATTTTTACCACAGACAGTTGTCTGCATAACTATAAAAATACTTGGTTCACATGCATGACACACTAAGCAAAAAGTTAAACTGAACTGAACTTTTTAGGCTGGGTACAAATTGCAGTCGTATTTTATCATTTAAGAATTTGCGCAGTTGTTTAAATGTGACCTCGAGAGGTTGTTACTTTTTGAAGGAAGTGACTGAAGATCAGGTTGACACAAATGCCGCCTACATACTGTTCTACGAACGCCAGGACCTCAAAGGGAACCAGTTCATGCCTGACATAACCGACAAGGAACCCGGAATTGCAGAAGCTGACGAAGAATTTGATAAGGAATTTAAGAGAATGTGTATTCTACAATGATGCATGGCTAAATATATTATGTTGAATATATATATATTTATATGTAAATAAGATATATATATATAAGATATGTATGTATGAATATATACTTTTTTGTAAAAAAATTGATATTAAAGCTTCCATGGCTGCCTTTTACAAGTACAATTAATGTTTACGGTACATTTTCTGGAGTTGTTATTGTCACTTCTGTTACTAGTTTGTCGATGTATCTTCAGCAGTCTCCAAATAGACTGATTTGATGATGTCAAACAGCTGAAAGAATAGCAGGATTTTATGTTTATCATCTCTTTGAGTGTTATTAATAACTGATCATGTAGCAAATCAAAATACAATGAAACCTCTGTGTGCTACAGTTGAACCTTTGTGAGCCATGCCCCATTGCAAAGTAGTTGTTCACATTGAGGTTGTAAGAATTCATGCTATGATACTTTCTTTGTATGACGTGCTGCAATCAACTATTTGCTTAAATTCAGTAGTCTGCCTTCCAGTCTTAGGACTTGCAGTGTTGTCTACCAATGAGGGTTGGGAGAACAGTCTTCTACAGGGGAGGGGGTTTAAAGTACATTTTGGACACAAACTGTGGAGTTTAGTTTCGATGACATAATGGCATGCAATACTGAGTTTTGGGGTTTGTTCTCCCATTCCAGACGTGGTGAGGGTGGGGGGTTCGGATCCCACTCCTCAGGAGCCTTGTGGATCTCTCTAATCCACAAAGTCATTCTGTCCAACAGAATGTGATGTCGTTGTGCGGTTTCACTTGGAAGTAACTGTTATGATCACAATACTGGTGGTTTCTTTTCTTTTTGTTTCCTTGCCTGCTTGGGCAGGTTTGTGCGTCCAATGTCGCCATTCGTCTGGTATGCGGTGGTTTAGACGTGTTCAGATTAGACCCGATTTATCCTTCCGATCCAATTTTGCACTAAATATAAACTTTTAAACTGATGCAATGGTGGGCTGGCTGTACTTTCTGCCAGAGTATGTTACTTCTGATGTTATGTAGGTTCCGGTACAGTTGATTCTTTTTGCATGCAGTGTCACAATTTTAAAAGCCTTGCCTGTATCTGTGTAGTTGTTTGGTGTGCATGGGGCATTTCATGGACTGTTTGTGTTGATGAGCAGGAACAGAAAGATCGCTGCAGTTGTCACTCGTTTTCTTATGAGGGTAATGGAGTTGACAGATTAGGCAGTATCATTCCTTTGGAGTTTTTTTTTGGAGTTTCTAAACTGCAATTTCTTTTGTGTCATTCATGGGCGCTGTTTGAAAACCTGCTGTTAGATCTTGAACACTGTCCTGTTCACGTGAACTTGAATCATACTATGAACTTTTTTGCAATTTAGTCTTTCAAGGAAATTGTATATCCCTTCAAGATATCTCCACATTGCTGCTGCTGCTGTTTTGAAGCTACCCTCTGTGGTTGTGTCATGTTTGTTTAGAAGAGGCATATATATTTGTGGGACTGTATGTTTGCATGTACCAGACAAGACTGTGTTGATTTGAAGTCACTTTCAACTGTAGATGAGACTGTTGGCTGGGTTGTGTTAGACCTGTGAGTGGTGACTTTCCCAGTTTTCAGTATTGGAAACCATCTGTGTTTTAACCTTTACCCCTCCAATTATTATGTCAAACGCTTTAAAATTGGCCGTTCCCAGCGGCCTCAGGAGTGGTAAGGGTTAATGTTTTTTTCTGGTACAATGCATTCTGTGTTGACTTATAGTCACCTATGTACATCAGCCTATGTACTTTTTTTTGCCTGAGCCATTATTTAAGTTTCCATTTCCAACTATTTAGTATTTGAATATTATTTACTTAAAGATATGTTTGCTTGTTTTAATTAATGAACTCTAGCATCATATACACTGACAGGGAGTGCCTTTGTGAGATACACAGAAGGCAATGTCAATAATGTTCGGTTACATTTCAATATGTTACGTGACTACAAGGATGTTGCGTACACCAGTAGATTAAGTCTGTGTTCTTGTAAATATCTGCATACACTGTTATAGATGGAATGGAAGCAACACGAAGTTGATAGCTGATGAATTTCTAGTTCCACAAACTGAAAATACGCATCTTTCAAAGTCGGACATTTGCTGATATTTTGATATTGCATGTTGCGCTTGAGGTTGGCAATTATTTAATTCAAGTTCTTTTTCGAATATTGTCGCTTAAATGTACTGTTAATGAGCTGGAAATGGAAGGGTTTTAATTTGTCACTTGATGTTGTTGATCCTGTTCTAGATTAGTCCAGCAACTCTCTGTCTCTGTCCTCTGTATATTGTGGTTACTGATTGACGTCAAAACTTGCAATTTTTTGTTAGATTTTTCAGCTGTGTTCTTAGCTGTTGGTTCGTCGTCATTTGATTCTCTTGCATTTCCGTGGGAGTGGTGAACATCCAGGAGAATGTCTAGGATGAGTCAATTTCTTTTGCTGTCTGTGTATTTTTCTGTCTCTGGTCTTTTGCTCTGGTCTGTCTTTTTCTCTTCTTTTGCTCCCTCGATTCTTACCCGCAACTACCTTCCTGTGTCCTTTCGTCCATCCCTCTTCTCTTCCTCTCTTTACTTCCTCCTTTATCCTTTCCTCGCTTCCACTCTGTTTGTATTTATGTCTCCTACTCATCTTTGTATCTCCCGGTATGGTTCTTTCTCAGTCTGTCGTTGGCTTCCTTGAACTTTTCATGTTTGCTTCAACTGTCATATTGTGTGACTTTGCAGCTGAATTCCATAGATTACAACTGACCCCAATGTAAATTACATGGTTTTGGATCCTGCTGGTATCCAGTGTTGGCCACTTTGATTGTTTGCCGCTAACTCTGCTGTAAATATTCGTTCACTGTCTGTCCACTTTTGCTTGATATTAGTAATCGTTCTTGTTTATTATTATTGTTATCATCATTATTATTATCATTTTTATTTGCATGTTAGTAGGTAAATCAAAAATGATGAGTTATGTAAAAAGCCATAGTGAAATGTTTTGTCAAAACGTCTTAACATTACCTCACCAGTTTATTAGACTACTGTTTAACGGAGCAAACGACACTTTGCAGTAACTTCTGGCTTTTTCACGAATACACAGACGTGCCCACGTGTATAATGTTGCTTAAACGACGACCTGGCAGATCTATTTTGTTGATAAGAGACTTGAACAACAGATAAGTGTTTTATTTTGTCAATTGTAAATAAGAAATTCGTTCGATTTCTGCCAGATCTGTTCTTGCAGAATTCGTTTTTCTGTGTTGGCTATCTGTATTGGATGCTTTGAATTATTGTAAATGTGAAATTGTAGGCATTGTGCAGAGTTTGTTGCTGATGTTTCTGAATATAGTTACTGCATTCCACTGAACGTTTTCAATGTGTTGTTTGTCTGATGTGTACATATGCACACATGCACCAAGTATTAGATGAAGAGTTGAAGACAAGAAAAACTAAGTTACATCAATCATCATCATTGATATCATCATCACATGTGTCATAATTCATTGGCATCATTATCATCATCATTCACATAATCATCACTGACATAATCATCATCATCATCACTGGCATGATCATCTCTGTGTATGTATACATATGCTTCTAATTACACTGTATAGACGGTATAAAAAAAGGTATAAAAGGGATTGATGAAATATGAGAAAGCAGTCTAGACTTAGTTATATATAATATATATATATATTTATTTTTATATATATATTTTATATATATATATATATTATATATTTTATTTATTTATTAGAACAACTGATGTTGTTTACTGTCAGCCATCGCTACAAAGTGTTGGTGGTGGTAGCGCTGGTAGTAACTGATATGAACACCAGCCTCTCTTTATAGTGGGATTAATTGCAACTTCTGATATTACAATGTTGGGGACATACATCAAATCACACGTTCAGTTCATAATTAGACATTTGCAACATTATAACAAACCTCATTTAAGGTCGTTAATGTTTTATTTGGCTCCTAAAGACAGCTTTACACACTGAGTTTCCTGTTTTATACATAGTATTTGTTTTGGGCTTGTGGCTACCCAATGTGGAACGATGTTCACAACTTATAACTTATAAAGGCTCAACTAACTGTCGAGTGTGTTTTAAATGAAATGGTGTGCATTGGTAAGCTTTCATAAGACAATTTATGAGTTCTACAAGAAGAGTGAGCACTGCTTCACTCGTTACACTTTGTTAATCTCTTCAATCCAGATTAGGACTACGATCCTCCTCTCAAGCTGACTTTGCTGTAACACGATCACTCAGGAAATTTGGAAACTGCATTTGCACTTGACGGCCCGGCAGAATGGAGTAAGCTGCCAGACTTTATTCGCAAATCGTCGACACTGTCGCACTAAGATTAGCCTTAAGACGTGTATCTGTTCAAGATTTATTATGGCTAGACTATTCTGTTACTTGCTTTCATGCAAGATTTATTTTGTTTAGGCATGCTATAAATGACAGTTTAATAATAATAATAATAATAATGCCTTTATGAATGCTAATTCATGCCATCGCTGGGTTTTAACCAAATTGGTTTCTTTGCAGAACATGTGCATTTCTTGGCCTATCTATAATTTGTTTTGTGGTGTTTTTGGACTCAATGGGTTCATTAATATCTGCTTGGACTTGGTGCACATTCCATTTCATTTGTCTTTGGACCTAATGCAAATTTTTTGTTTTTGTGCTAGTGCACAATATTGATATTGCTTGTTTGCTGGAATGCAGCTTGCACTTAAGTTGCTGTTGACTAGACACTTTGTTTCCAGAGCCTTGCCTCTTCAACAGTTGATGTTTCTGTATGATCAATGAGTAAGAAGTTCTAGTTTAAGATGAGGACAATGGGAAGGAGAATGGGGCAAAAGATCAGTGTGTTCACTCGTACTAAGATCTTATCTGGGGGCTGTTTCTACTCATCCCCTTAAGACTCATTTTTTGCACTTAGTTAATTCTTTGTGTCCTTTAACAATAGTTCTGTTAATGGCTGACTCGGTGGTAGGACAGTAAAGAGTGAGCGGTTCAACGAGTACCTGTTAGAATGTGGATGAACACAAAACAGGATTCACAGAGGAAGAAGAAGGATAGGAGGGTAGCAGAGGTGTCAATCCCCACCTGAGTGATGGAGGCAAACCCCCTTGCTGATCACGAGTGTCAGAAAGGGAAGATTCCCCCCATGAAACTCAAAAAGTATTCCCACCCTACCTGAAATTGGGGGCATTTGCCTCCGGACCCCCTATCTGGACGCCCTGGGAGGGCAGACAGGATGACGAAGGCGAAATAATAGGAGGGTGAATCAGGCAGAAGATTATCTGACCATATCAGACACAGGAGGAGGAAGGACTTGGAGGAACAGATGAAAGGAATTCCAGGCAGAGGAAGCAAACAATAGAGGATCGGGCTGGATGGAGAGAAGGAAAAGAGGTGACTATGACGTTAAGAGTCAATGCAACAAGACGGGACTTGCCTTATAATTATATGTGGCCGACCTTGATTGAATGGCTGTATTGCAGGCGTGTGCACGAATGATGTCGGACAAGTCCAGACATGTCGCCAGCGATCGGGTCAATAATGACTCGTTAACTACTTTCGCCGTCCTTTGCTGGATCATTCACGCATGTTCGATTACTGACTGACAACACTGAGGAATGCGTCGGCTATCTGTCTGTCTGTCTGTCCCATCTGTCTGTCCTATCTGTCTGTCTATTCTGACCACGCGTTGGCGGTTAGTCTCTGTCTCTCTCTCTCTCTCTCTGTCTCTATCTCACGCACGCGCGCGTTCTCATTGTCGCTTTACTCCCCAAGCAATCCTAGCCGCGGCCAGTGACAGGTAGGCCTATGGGGCCGACGCGACCGATAACTGCGATCGCGGCTGTAGGCTCGATCGCGCTAAGTAGATGCAGGGAAAATATGTGGATTAAGCGTTTCGCGACAAAAGGAATGCCACATACGCCGACGAAGCTTTTCGGCTAATATAGTAGTAGAAGGAGGGCATACTGGATCCACCATCGAAAGTCCAGTCCCTCCCTCTTGTCGTTTCTGCTTCTTATTACTTCGTACATGCCGCAGCAGCAGCTGTGTGCTTGTATAGAGTGTTTTCGTCGGCCTGCAGATGCCATTAAAGCTTGTGAATGTGCAAATAGAGCGATCGTTATTGACGCATCAGGTGTGCTGAGGATTATCTTTCAAGCGACTCAGGTCTGTTTCAAATTGATTCTACCTGGAATACTTTCATGATCGATTTTTAATTAATAATTATAGTTATTGAGATGATTGTTACTTTTTTGTGTTGCTGTTGTCGTTGTCATTATCATTATTAGTTTTATGTTGAGGTTGACCTAGATATTTATTGCTATTTTTCCTGACGGTTTATTTGATCCCTCAAGATTGCAAAACTTAAGGAGCATTGTTCTGGAATGCTAGTTTTGCAGATACATTTATTGGTTGAAAAGTGCTAGGTAGGGCGACTGCTTTGAAGTGCTAGCTAGATAGCCATGGATAATAATATAATAATAGTAAAGTATGTTCTTAAATATTTAAAACTGACAAAAAACCAGTATGATTACAATTATAATATGGATGAGTGATTACAAGTTATTGCAGTAGTCGAATTTAACTGTAAGGCAGCCATGCCAGGCGCCATCACATCCTGCATCTAACTTTAACCAATGCCACTGCCTGCTGAAGGAAAGAACTAGATATTACATTTTTCAAGGAATCTATAGATTCCTTGAAAAATAGAATAGGTAGAATATTAATAATATGATTAATTTATATTAATCAATTGATTAATGTGTGATTAATTTTTAATTAATTTAGAATAATTAATATTTATAATTAATTTTTAATTGATCTTTAATTTTTGTACATGCAGCCTTTAGTAGGAATTGATAAAATTAGGATGGCATTATTCTGGGATGGATTGTATAATGCGATGATGCTGTGCTGAGTGCCAAATTGGATGTTTGTGAGGCTTCTCTGCATGATCTGATCAGACTGTATAAGAGGTGTGTGACCCATGCACAAAAAGTCCAACCACCCTACAGGTTATTAGGTTGTAGGAATAATAAAATCAATCTTGTGCTGGAGGCATGTGCCCTCAGGTTCCCTACTGACCCGGCAGGGAAAGAACGGACCTTGTGCATCACATCGCCCTTGGTTGTCTGGAAAGAGTTTGCTGAATGCAGATGAATGTTGTTGTTTGGTCTAGGAACCGGTGAAACTTCAATATTATTTCAGTATTTCTTTTATTATTATTTATTTATTGTTATTGTTTCAATTTTACTCAATTTACTGTAGGGCTTCTTGCTGTCTGTCTCGGTTGAGTTGTGATTGACAACTCAGGTGATATGATGGCATCAGAAGAGAGTTTGGAGAAAAAGTCGGTAGTGGCACTGTGCACAACCAAAAAGCGGCGAAGACTACATAAGGTAAGTCTTAAACTCTAACAAATATGGTTATCTCTGACATCTAAAGAATGGCATGTCTATCAATAGTAATGATGGTAACTTTTATCACCTCGGTGTCTAATTCACCAGTGTCTAATTCACCAGCCATCGACAGACGGCACACCAAAATCAAGCTGTAATTAGGTCAATGCCCAGGAGATCACTCCATAAGATAGTGAGGCAGAGGCATCATACAAATATGGTTGATAAGCAATTTTGAAGAGGAAAGTGGGGAACAAAATGACTCGTGTGACTTGGCAGAACGGATGTACGCAGGTAAAAAAAGTTTAGGAATCTGGGTCCAGCATTCCAGCAAGCAGAGACTTGTGTTTGTCAAGAACAGTTATTGCGTCGGATATAACCAGAGATAGACAATCGGATGACCTCGTTGAATAATGACAAGTCTGGAGAATAAGGTCTGCTTTTAGCTTTTGAACTGGTCAGAGTTCAAAGTGTTCTTGACTCTTAGCGATAATTTGAAGCTGGGCCTTTCCAGAACCGGAAACCTGTGCAAATATTGAAGCACAGGGAGGGTTTGTGACTTATATTTGGATGTATATTGAACAAGTTATGGCTACAGCGAGAGTCATATATCAACACTGTTTAAATTACAATGTCTATGTTTACTGAACTAAGACGGATTAAACGAATTACTGTGGTCTTGACGATGACTCCATTGTTTTCCTAAAATGTACTTTAGTATGCTTTCATCATTAATGTGTTAAACTATGTTGTAACAGAGCGCAAGGAAGCAGAACTAATAAATCAGTTATATATAAGCTGAATTGAAAATTACTGCTAATGTTCACAATAGACTACGGTGCATTAGTTAACTTATTCACCAGTATTGGACTGGGCACTACTACTGCAAAACAGTTAACTTCTTTTTTGCACTAAAGCAGTAAAGCTGATTAATTACTACTGTTTACACTACTCTGGATTACGCATACTGTTTACACCACACTGTTGCACCTCAGTGTAAATGAATTTATACTTTTGTAAACTTTTTGCAATAAAGTAGTAGGCCTAAAGCTTATTTACTCCTGATGTTTACACTACTCTGGATTACGCATACTGTTTACACCACACTGTTTCATCTCAGTCTAGACGAATATAGTGTTCATACTTTTAGTAAACTGTAGCCAATATTTTAAAGCATGTTCAGTTACACTGAAACAGGTTGTATGTTGTTGTTGTCGTTTTCTTCTTTGTGCTGTCTTGTTCCAATTTGGACTTCTTTTCCTTTCTTTTTCTGGTTTTGCCTTGAGTTTTTTGTATTAAATCTGTCCACAATTTGAATATCGTATATGATTATGTGAAGGCGGCCTTTAAGATTCCCACTACCCTTAGGTTGACTAGTTCTTCTTTAGCTAGGCAGTGGTGGTTAAGTATATGTATAACGTGATGAGCCCCTTGATAGACGCCTTGCATGGCTGCCGACAGTTAAATTCTACCTCTGCAGTAAATTGTGATCATCCGTTCATACTATGTTTGTAATCATACTGTGGTTTGTCAGTTCGAATATCATTTAGCAGAGACTATTATTAATGCTGACGTTACTGTAATGTCCATGTGTAATTGTTATAATATTTTGTAGTGAAGCCGAGGTAGCCTTTTAACTATTGTTCAGTGTCTTGATAGCTTTGCAAAAGGTGTTGCTCTATTCCTGCTTTCCATAGCATGTAGAGGAACTAGAGCTGTTGTTTTATGAGTGATTTGTTTCTTAGGACTTGAAATTGTTCGACAGAAACATCAAGATATCAGAACGAAGACAGCGCTGTCTAAATGAGGTAAAAGTTTTTTCGTTACTCTCGTATTTTCATTGGTTATAATGTTTGCATCTGGGTTCTTTTAGGCATATGTGTTCATGTAGAGCCACGCAAACTTAGTGGCACCCAAAATTATGTCGATGGAGCAAGATAAGATTGTCAAGAGATGGACTCTTTGTTGTCATACACGAAAACATTATTACAGATTTTCCCGTCAATAAGTAAGAAAAACTAATTTTAAATGAACTGCTAAATAACTTAAAGTCTGAAACTAATTGAAGTTGTCATTTGACACTACAATAATGGGTCCCATAATATAATTTTGCATAGGATCCCCAGAATATTAAATGCAGTTTATAGTTTACATAATGAGTCGGTCAAGTAAGTTGAGCTGAACTGGATCATTTTTGATGCCGTGCCGATCATCTGAACAGAGCAAACAAACTGTTGAGCGCACATTAAATTAAGTCACAAGGTCAATCGGAGTAAACTATGAAGGCAAACACTCAGAGGGTTAAGGAGTTTAAGCAGATGATTTTCCCAACATAAAATTTGTGTTGGGTAAGTAGATGACTGGCACGTACGAAGACTGAAGGGTCTCTACTCTCCAGTTCCTCTCCCACTCTGTGGAGGCGTTGACTGGGTGGCCGACGTCTGCCTCTCTTGTACTGTGATGGCGTGTGCTTCCCACGTCTCTCTCACATACTGTGATGCTTGCCACAACATGCGGCCATTATTCCCTTCTATGTACATTCATCATCCGTCTGCCTACTCATGTTATATAAAATTATTGGGGGTCCCTGACTAGCAACGCCCTTTTATTTTTCCCCCTTTGAACCATTCATTCTGTATTCTCCTGTATATGTTAAATCTTGTTGATTGGTCTTGGATTCAATAAAAAGTTTGATTGATTGATCGATAATTCATCTTTATTTTACGCAGCATTTTCACTTGCATTATCATTTTCGTGCTTCAATAATCAATGTGCTATAATGAAGAGCATTTTCACTTACCAAATCACTGTTGTGGTCCAGCGTATTCATTTGCTGAATTTTTTGTGCAGTACGGTGCATTGTGACACAGAGCATTTCCTCTTTCATCGTACAGCGTTCTATGACATGGACCAGTTTCAAAGCAAAATCAGTTTCATGGTAAACAAGTAAACATCCTGTCACATACACTGTGTGACAGAGAGCGCATTGTCGCTGGTCAAATAGTCCTTGTAATACGATATACTATCACACAGAGTATTTTCTCTTGTGAAAGTTTTTTCACGTCACATCATATAATCAAACAAAGCACTTTCGTGTAGACAGTGTTTTCGTTGTGTGACAAGTTTCACACAAACCTGTGTTGTGTTTATAACCATAGTAATGACATGCATGCTAAAAACAGGTTTGATTAAATGAATGGACTTGACTAACATTAGTTTGAAAATTTGGCTAGAAAGGAGTTGTAAGATCTAGCAAATGCAAATTTTTTAATTTCTCTAAGCCATAGAAAACTGCATCAGATAGAATAGTTTAATCACCATTGCAGGCAATCAAATCAAATCTTCTAGAGGGAGGTTGTTTGGGTCAGTTTGGTTACCAATCAATCCAAATTAAATTAAATTGAACCAGATTTTAGTTTGTATTCACTAGATTTTGGGTGGAGTTTTGGTTGATTAAGTTTGGTTAGAATAGAGCATTTAATGTCTAAATTTGATTTCAATTTATTATCGTGTATTAAATTTTAGGCCTTTCTGATTTAGGTAAATTTGATTTTTTTGTTAATAGATAGTTTTACAGCAGTCCATGTCTTCTTATGGCACTTGACTTTTGACATCTTCAATGTCTTTTATAGCACTTGACCTTTGTCTGAATTGCACTTCACATCTCGTAAGCTCTATTTCAGAGAAGGCTGGGTTGATGACCTCCCCTCCTCTTGCCTACCCGCCCCTTATCTGGTTAGGGTGACTTCATGGAATTCTAGGCATTAATCACAGGATCCCTACCACTGAACAAGAAAAATTTTGTAGTGTAAGAACAAATTGTGATTACTGAAAGTGCCAGATTAACTGCTGATCTTTCTATACAGAGGACAGGTATCCATCCCTTTGCTGCCAGTGAACTATTGCACCCCCTTGGTATATGCCTTTATTTGGCACACTGAAGGACAGAGGAAGAGGTGGAAGCGGAAGCCGGAGGTCGCAGGAGTGAAGACGGAGGTGGAGAGCTAAGGAAGTAGCGGAGGCGGAGGCGGTTCTATTTCTGTTGCTATTTAAGAAATTTAATTAATAATTATGAACATGTAATTATTATTGGTTGTCAGCAGTTGACTGTTCTCAATGTGATATTTTTTAAGTTCTGAATTATCTATGCTTCCTTTCATAAAAGTAATAATACTAATTCATCTAATGATAACGATGATTTTTAAATTCATAATAATAATAATGATAATAATAATAACAATAATGCTCTTGCCGGTTCCTTTGTTGATCGACTGAGTTTGAAAAGTGGTAGCCTTTGAGGAGAGAGCAACTGTTGAGTTTAATAAATTATAATAAATTTAAAAAAAAAATAATAATAATCATCATAATAATAATTTCTTTGTTTGCTTTAAAACCCTATGTTTTGGCTTATGTCAACAGAGTCAGTGGATTCCAATTTGTCCAAGTGACCCGCCTGCCAGTGGGGCATTGGGGTCAACAGGGCTTATTAGCATCTCCCCAGAGGTGATCAGTGCAGTGATCAACAACACAACACCCACACCGTCAGTACCAGATGGCTGCAACAGCATTGCCGGTCAGGCCACTTACACGAAAAGGCTGACACCGATCCACATGAGGGCGAACCCCCTTCCGGTCTTCGATTGGCCGGACTCCCGTGAGGTCTGGGAAAGAATGCATTGCAAAGAGGAACTTCCAGACTACAGCAGGGACCTTCGACTTTTCGAAAACCAACCAAGTCTTCGGCCTCGAATGCGAGCCATTCTCCTAGACTGGTTAAACGAAGTGAGCTGTGTTCTCATTTATATACCTGTCTGTGTATGTATCTATGTGTTTTTGTCTAGCTGTGTTTGTCTGTCTGTGTGTGTCTGTATGCATGTGTGTATATCTGTTTGTCTATATAGGGTCTCCTATATTCTGCACCGGGTTTTCCTTCATTCCTCTGCCCGCAGACTGCTGGTGATTTCCCGCATACGCTCTGCCACGGCCCAATCCAGAAGCTTCGCCTACGTGAATCTCACCAGCTGGAACAGCGTCCCCTTCCTTTTTGGGAGCTGCTCTCTTCTCGTCTGCAAGACATTTTTGTTCTCCATTCAACTATGTGATGAGTCATGAGCGACTGATATTGAGTGGCACTATATATAAATTTTTCCATTACATTACAAATAGTTAGACTGCCGACCAGCAAGCTAAACTAGGCAGAGAAACTGTCTGGCTCGTGTATACACGAGACAAAACGATAGCTGTCAAGCAGACTTGAAATAGATGGATGTTCATTGGTCAATAATTATTGGTCACACCCATAAACCTCGTTTTCCCCAGAACTTGTGAGACAAACTGTGGACTTATAAGGCCATTCGTAGGATGTCTTTTTATGTACATTGGCAATTTTTTTGGCACTGAGACCCTGACCTGACCCTTAAAATATAAACACAGAAATGGTTGCAAAGCCAACTTAAAAGCAAATATCGGTGTTATAAGATGCAATTCGTAATCGCAATCTCTAAACTTCTAAAGCACCACTCGAAAGTCAAGCGCAGAGTGCTAACTTATTGAGGGCCATTATTTTTATGGCTTTGCTGAATCCTGCGGAATTTGGAGTGCTTAGTGCATACGTACACTTGTACAGGTTGAAAAGGTAGGGACTTCACAAGTCTTTTAATAGGTCTGAAAGATTTTTAAGGATGGCATTTCACAAGTAGTTGTCCGACGTACTCAAAAGGCATAAAAATAACCTTTGGTATTTCTTCAGGTTTGTGAAGCGTTTCGTCTGAAACGCGAGACATTCTACCTGACTGTTGACTTCATTGATCGCTATTTGTCTCGAGTGAGGGACGTGAGCAAGCCACAGCTGCAACTCATTGGCATAACTGCGCTGTTTATAGCCACTAAAGTGGAGGTAAGAGGTGTTAAGAGTCTTGTCAACGTTAGACTTTTGAGGACGTGGATGTTGTGAAATTGTGATTTAAGAATTCAGTTTTCATTCACATGTGTGTTGTTCAGTTATTGTCGTCAACTTGATGAATTTATTGCTTCAAACATTGAACCTTTCATTGTGCTTGAAATTTGTATAAGACACATTTATGGGTAGTCATTTATTACAAGTTCTAAATATGAAAATTGGTTAAGACGAAAGACAGGGTACCAGGCTAATAATTTCATCTTAAAACATTTTTTATTAATCCTGGGCAGCAGTGCACACAACGTGCCAGCCCTGACGCGTTCTGGCTGCCTGTCTTCTCCATTCAGCTCATACATAAAAAGTATGAGTATATGCCATAAATTGCTAACTGGAATCCGTACTTGTTAAGTTTATTCCATGGTTTTGAAAACAGATGCAGGACTTTCAACAACTTGTTTTGTTAAATATGCTCATAATTCGTCATATATATATGTGGTACAGTGTCGGCCAGAATAGATTAGTCTCTGAGTGGTGATGCTCTTTTTTTGTGATGATACAATGCGTTATGGTAGAATTTTCAATTTGATTCAATTTGATTAAATGGTTCATCGATCTATGTAATTTATATAGCACCCCTTGAAGATGGCTACTAAGAGATGCTCTTGACCCAAGCCTGGCCAAAGAGGACAATCTGGATGAGTTTATAGATAGAGCTACATAGGTAGATTCCGCTTTATAGAATGCAAGTAAGAGGGAAGACTATTCCAAGCAGAGGGACCCGCAATTGAGATGGTTGTATTCTGTCTGGTGGCAGTTCGAGCCTGTTGAACCACAAATTCGCCTCTGGAGGTTAAGGTAAAGAGCTCGAATGATAAACAGATGCCAGACAATAGAGGAGATCCAATAATAAATGCTCTGATGTTATAAGATTAGATTTATGCCCTGAGATATGACTCTGTGCATCTGTCTTCACTATTCATTGGGTGATGTGACAGTTTTTTTCCAGATTAGAAATTTGTCTGACTCTGTGCTTCTGTTTTGACAGGAAACACACCCGACAAGTGTTTCTGAAGTCAGCTTTGTCACAGATCAATCCTGTTCACAGCAAGAAATACTTCATCAGGAATTCTCATTTCTCAAGGTCTGACTTCACTGTTTTCAAGAATTGTTGTATTGGTCTTATTTTTGCTGTACAGGTTTTCAGAAGCACTGCACAGTAGTATAGTGGTTTGTGTGCTGAACTTTCAACCCATGGCTCTGGGATTCATAACCTCACCAGGTCAGATGGATACTTCAGCATTTCTTTGTCATCCTGTGCTCTCGTGAAACTAGCTTTAAAATGAATGCGCTGACCGCATTGATTAAAGCATCTGTGAATAGGCTGGTTCCCGCGACTTCGCTTTTGTGGGTGCTGTAGAAATGTCGAGATTACGATTACCACATGATGTTGGTGGAGAGATGACATGATGAGGAAGAGAGCTGTCTGCTCACACTCATATCTACTGAGGCTATGAAGAAACGAAGTTGATGGTGCTGCCTTGTGTGGCTATGATATATTTTGCTGAGCATCTTGTCTGTGCTTGTGTAAACTGAAACTTCAGTCTCAGGATCATGTAGATGATCAATTGCTTGTCTTACCTTCTATCATTGTTCTTTTTACATTGAAAGTTGGTTGTACCTTTGATTTATATTTTACCTTTGGATTGTTTATTTACCTTTAAATTCTGTTCAATTCAATTCAATATTCGTTTAATCGTAATCAAACTGACAAACCGCTTCTTAATTTACAGAGTTAAATTTATTTCAATCTGGGCACCAGGTCAGACACCTAAAGTTCTGCTATAGTTCTTCTGTAGTTGCCCTTAGTTCAAACATATCTCTATAGAGGAGGTGAGGCATGAAGTTGCGGTCGTCCTTGCGTGGTAAGGTGAATTCATGGGCCCTTGCTAGAACAAGGTGGAGGTAAACGTTTCTTCAAGACATGACTGGGGTTATTCAAAATGGCCTAAACAATTGTTTCACATATGAACTGCTTAGTTTATCATTGAATTGTTCATATTACAATTGAATTGTTTTTTTGTGAATTTTTAATTGTGATATTATAGCTGCCATAACAACACGAGGTATTTTATTGAATTCAGGTTCTCAAGTGGAATTTAACATCAGTGACCGTCATGTCATGGATAAACACATTTCTACAAACAATGTCTGCTGGCGACTTGGAAAAGAAGGAACATTTTGTGGCTATGCCTCGGTATTCTCAGTATGCCTTCATTCAAATGGCCAGGGTAAATTCTCCAATTCATCTCCTAACTAACTCTATTTGAATTTTCTTATGACAGGCATATTGTTTGTGATAAGTGCTTTTGTTCCTAACTTTACAAGAATCTGTACTTGGCTATTAGTCAGATAAAAGATGAGAATGGAAGAACAAATGAATTTACATTTTCAAGAGAAATGCAATTTTACTGCTTCACATTACCCTTCTGATAGAAATTTCAAGCACTTGTTTAGTTCTTGTATATCATCGTTTGTTTATAGTTACTCGATCTATGCATTCTCGATGCCAGAAGTCTTCAGTTCTCCTACAGTGTTTTGGCAACGTCCGCCCTGTATCACATTTTCAACTCAAAGGAAATTTCTCTTTCTGTCTCAGGTTCGAAATCTAACCTACAGTCATTCTACGTGAAAGGATTTTTGATTAGAAGAGAATCTTAGGACTCTGTCTTTGTGGTTTACCTATTTAAATTGGCAGAAGGTGACACTGTATCTGTAACACTGTCTCTGTGACATTATCTGTATCTATGACACTGTATCTGTATCTGTGACACTGTAACTTTGACACTATATCCGTCCTAGGGTTTTCCTGTTTACCAAGGCAGAAGGTGACACTGTGTCTGTGACACGGTTTTTTTTCTGTGGCACTGTATCCGTATCTATGACTCTGTATCTTTGATACTCTATCTGCAGCACTCTATCTAATTGGTTTGAGAGCTTGCCTTTTAACACATTGTGTTGAAGCTTTCTCTGAGATGGTTGCGGTCGAGCGATCTTCTCCAACAATTGATGCCTAGTCATCAGATGATAGTGCTTAATATTTTCAGAAACAATAATAGTAATTTCTATTATAACAATAATAATCATCATCATTCTCTTAGTAATATTACACTACATTACATTACCATAAATCTGTTTACATGTTCCCACTTGTGTGTCCACTCTTACAGGTTATCAATGGAGTGACATAGAAGTATGCATTGAATGGATGGCAGCCTTTGCAAGGGTGCTCAGAGAGTCCGGTCCAGCTGAGTTCAAGTTTTTCGACCGAATACCATCATCAGAAGTCCACAATATCCAGACACACACAACAAATATGAAACTTCTGGTACGTCTGTTTATCTGAGCCAGAGCTAGTAACCCACCAGTGTGTATGTTAAAGAATTCACTGAAATTACTGTTATTTACTGTTTGTTGAGTGCTTAGGTAATTATCATAATTCATTCTCTTACTTAGATTATTACATTATATTACTAATTGTCATTTAATGTTATCTAAGCTTGAAACTTCTATAGCACCATTGCATTACTGCAAGTGGAAGTAATGGCCTGCTGTAACTTGTTCAGCTCTAACAGAGGGTACTCTCACAGTTATAAATGGAGCGGTTGGCGCCATTGCTATTACATTTATTTTCTATGGTGTATTGAGGTTCATGCAATAATTGAAGATGAGGACTAATATTATTTTTATCATTTGTATCAACGTCTCCTCTGTGCTGGTCACTCGACTTCACATTCCAAAGCTAAGAAGAATAAAGTCGCTTACACTTCATACCTACTGCCACATCTATTGGACTGAAAATCATCTTTCATTATTGTTATTGTTGTTGTTGTCGTCATTTTTTACCCAATGTACCAAGGATCCCTCAGGTGTCATAACAATTGCCAGAGACAGCTATAAAAAATTAACATTATGAAATGTTTTTATTGTTTTTATTATTGGTTTATTTATTTTATATTATATTTATTTTTGACTGATGTATACTGGATCCGTCAGGGATTTGAACATTAACAAGCATAGAAAATGAATGTCAGGAATGTTCGTCTGTTATTATTATTGTCATTATTATTATTATTATTACTATTAATGTTTTAATTGATTGGCCTTCTGTTATTACATTTCAGGAGAGAGCCCAACAAATATTACATGTAACTGAATCCACAGACATCATCTACCTGATTCAAACGATGCCAGCAACACCAGATCACAGCATCTGTAGAGTCAAAACAATAGCAACAGCAGAAGTTCACTGATGATGTAAAAATGCCATTGGAGGTTGATGTTGAAATTCAAAGCCATAGTAAATAATACAACAGTCCTGTCATCCACCTTCTAGAAAGTCAATGCACTTATCCATTGTTGTTGTGCGGCTGTATGCTTAAGACAACACCGAAGCACATTGCATTGAAGGATAACCCACATCAAAGAAAGAATGCTGCTGGACTTTGCAGATATGTGCTCTTCAGGAATGCCATTTCTGTCGATTCTGTCGACCCAGGATTCAGACTCTTACCCCAGAGGGGAAAGGCAGGTGCATCGGCTACTTGGCCATCGTGGGGCGCATTTGTAGCAGCGATACAATACTTTTACTACTTAGACCTGCAGTGACCATCTTAGGGATGGATGGTGAGTCACTTGTGACTAGTCAGACTAGGTGCTGTGGAGTTGACACTGGCAGGCATAGTGACGTTAGGAACATTGAACCCGGTTAATACTTGGATGGATGGTTTATTGCCTGTGGAATGTGGGGTCATCTGTTGCGAATATCACAAAAAGGAGGAGGGGCTCGCGTAAATGTGGACAACCCGAGGGGTTGTGCCTAAATCGTGAGTATCTGCACCCAGATTAGTTAATTTTTTATCTATGTGCCTTAAACACAGATTCTATTTGAAGGTCTGCTCCTGAATGGGGCAGTATCAAAGCACCAAGAGGAGCAGCTACTATAGTTCTCAGTTGGTGTGCTGCAGGGGACCACATTTGAATTGAGGGCAGGATAAATTCTAAATGGGCATGAGATGGGAAAGAGAGATCCAGAGTTGGTTATTTATGCAGACGTCCTTTATGAAGAACCCGTTGTCGTTAAGTAATGGTGAACTGTAGATAGGTTTAAATAATTCACATAGTTATCTTGTTCTTCATGAACACAGAAATTGTAAGACTTTCTATGAAAAGTGGATCTTTCCGTACGTGTATTAAATGTGTAAAATTGTGTGTAATGTACTTTTAACAGAAAATTATTGGCCTAAACAACATCCGCCTTAGCAGCTATAGCGTATGCTCTGGAGACGGAACTCGACCTTCCTCTTTTTACAACCCCTCTGATTTGACGCAGTGCTCGTGAATAAGCTGGTGCCCAGTGCTTGGCATTTGAGTGGCACTTTAGAAGCTTGGATGATGGAGTGTATACCAATGCTCTGGTCAATTTGAATTCATGTAAGTGGTTGAACGGAGGGAGAGAGGAAAGAGCTACGACGTGAACGAATCAGATATGCGCACATGGTAATGTATCTTCAACGGGAAAATGGACGTAGACCTAATTGAAAACTTATATAGTCCTGTAGGCCTAGTCAGATAGAGGTGAATGGGAGATGATCAACATTATTATTAACTGCGAAAACTATTCCAAGAATGATCTAGTCTTAACGAGTTCCTGTTTTCCCCAAACAGCTACAAAGAGACCTGTCATTTAGACTAGAGTAGGCCTATTATAAGAGAAATGTTTTAACCGGGAGATGGACAAAGCCAGTTCCAGAAACCTCACATTTCTACTACAAATTGCACTCTGCACGCATGGCTACGATATCGTTCTGCTTATGTTCTGGGGCTGAGGAGCTTCTTCTCTTTCGTCTGAACCTTCTTCGTTGTCAGATGAAACAAACGGTGAGTGGCGGCGTTACCACGGTCGCCGTTTGAAACTGGCGTCGTGTCGAAGTTGAGCAACTGAGGAACTCTCGACAGAACGTACGATCGATAGCCCTACAGATCACAATTCATGAGTATACGCCTACGTTCAGATATACATACTTGTACATTACGCATACATTACAAACGCGTACGTGTGTGCGTGCGCTTGCTCGTACTGTCTCGTTTAGTCCTGTCTACTCCAGAGATGGCGCCCTATGGCGAATTATCCGATAATTTTTTACAATTGTCATGGATGATGGACGTGGCAAATGATGGAGGGGTGTAGATCTAAGAAGATGATAGAGGAAAAGAGGACAGAGCTAGGGAGGAGGCTGCGGGAAGAAAGAGAAGCAGAAGGCAACAGGGTGATAGAGAATGGGGCATTTTAACAAACTATATATATATAGAACTATGTGAGCATTGGTGTTTTTGACCATGAAAATAAAGAATTGTAGGCCCTATAATAGTGTTGGGTGGGTTATCGGAATAGCGTGAGAGAAAATGCATAGGGGCCTATCGTAGCATATCGTATAGGCTAGGCCCACGTATAGGGGCCTACCTTGTCAGCCAATATGGAACCAATATTCTTATATGAGATCCATGTATAGGTCCCATATGGGCCAACATTATAAGGCCTATGAAAATGCTGGCAGACGATATACGCACCGGAATTTGGTCGATTTGGTTTCCGTGCAAAGTCAGCTTTCGCAGCGAATCGCAGGCTATCAGTTTGTCGACTTCGGAGAAGTCCGAGACCTTGTTACCGTGCATGTAAAGGATCTGGAGGTTTGAAATGCGAAGAAGCACCTAGAACAATAATTGTAGGCATCTCGTTCGATCTAGTCGATATGTGGCACGACGCGCAGTGCTCCCGAATAATTAAGACATTAAGCGGGTGCCCTACTCTTAGCTGTAGCCTAAACATTGGTGCTTTCGGTCGCTTTGGAAATTTGATTTTAAGATAACGATTTCACCGTGTCTTTTTTGCACGCGTAAGTTAGTGCTTGAATTAGGCCTAATTAATCTGGTTGACTTGGCATTTCTTAGCAGTGTGCGCATACATTTATATTGGCCTAAAGGCTTAACCCCAATTGGTCTACATGTGGGAGAAATGCATATTTAATTGAGGTATCTCTCAGTGAAGATTTTCTACGTCTAAACCATTCTAAGAGCATTTGAGGGACGAATGCCTATATTGGGCATTCAATAGAAGACTTTATGCAGGCCATGCGCCCTTAACGCATATGCCCATTGTGCTCGCTATAACGTTTCATACTCATGACTGGGTGATGAATGCAAATGTACGTAGGTTAAGACATGTTCGATACAGAGCATTAATTGAGATATTAAACGATTCGTGCCTTGTCGATATG
This sequence comes from Bimastos eiseni, assembly GCA_959347315.1. Taxonomy (NCBI): domain Eukaryota; kingdom Metazoa; phylum Annelida; class Clitellata; order Crassiclitellata; family Lumbricidae; genus Bimastos; species Bimastos eiseni. Next base: position 15,122,790 of record OY365815.1, read on the forward strand.
CGGCAGCTTGTTGAACGATAAATCGAGCCATTGGAGAGCTGCAAATGATCCGACCACGAGTCGATCGATGACGTCAATCAGGCCATCTACTTCCGTCATCTCGTTGTTGTTGAGACGCAGACTATTCGTATCGAACTTTAACTTTCTGTCAGCGTCCACTTCCTTTTTCTTCTTCGCTACACTACGTCTGACAGGTCGGAAAACACGTCGAGGCGTCTTCTCCAGCACATCTGCCGTTAAGCCATCGACCAGAATTCAGATTAGTTTAATGGTAGGACAGCTAGATAAGAATGGGGCCTAGGCTGAATTATTGTACAATAGTAATTAATTATGTCCAGGTAGTCTGGTCCAACGAACGCATAGTCATTGAAGCATCTTACCCCAGGCTCCCCTCCCATTTTTAACTCCCAAGGAAGATGAGCTCTCTCATGCAGGCGCTGTTGGAGGATCTCCTCCGATCAATTGATGGCACGAAGAGCAGGGTTGATGTGGTACAGGATATGAATTAAGGACGACAGGAACTTTATATCTAGAGTTCTGTTTAAGCAAAAAAATCGTCCGAAAAAGGCAAGCTGACAGTTCAGTAGGCCTAGTCCGAACCTTAAGGAAAGACTGCTGTTTCTATCAAGTCAATTAAAATTACTCTGTAAGCCACGATGCGAATAGGCGAATATCATCATCATCATCAGGTGACAGATGCTAAGGAAAAACGTATGCATTTAGGCCAAGGCTAAATATAGAATATGGGCCAAATGAAACTCTAGGCCTATATTCGATTACGAAATGAAACACAGTGTACTATAGTACATCTCTCAGTGAAGATTTTCTACGTCTAAATTACTAACTTACGCGTGGTGAAAATACAACTTCTGTAGGACATTGTCTGTCTGAACTGCCGGATCAAGTAAACAAGCAAATCAATGGGCAGCAGTAGCCTACATATGGTGTGGCACGGTGGCCAATTAGTTAGAGCGGTGGGACAGTAACGCTCAGAGTGAGCGGGTTCGACCCTCGTCCGAGGCGTCAGTCATTGTGTAGGGACTTTGAACAAGTCCTTCGCGCACAATTTCTCAACTGCAATTGGGCCGTTGAGGCGTGTGTGCACTTCTGAGCAAAAGATGTTGGAAGAAGGGCGATATCAAATTTCAAGAATATCAATAGGCATATGAGCAAAAGGACTCTTCAGATATAGGAAAAGACCCATGGGCTGGAGCAATGTACGTGAGAGGAAATGTATCTTGGTTGGACCAACATGGGCTTATGTATAGAGGAAATGTAGCTATACAATGCCATGTAGGTGGAATTCGTCCCCTATAGCCGTATAACAGCATAGCGCATAGACAATTAGGCCTAAGTCGTCTTCTGGTCCATGTATACTTACCAGTTGGTTTAGTAATCTGCATGAAAGAGAAGTCGAGAGGTATGTAGAGAATTCCGTGATCGTCAATTCCATGAGTGACCATTTCAATCCTCATCTTCAAAGCTGCAGCAGCTGATGCCATATTTCGGATTCACTGGCTGATCAGGCACCGTCGATTACATCAGTTAGGCCTACTACTGCGCTGATTAAACCAAATACGCGATCTCATAAAGGCCCTATATACGAATCCACTGTTATTCGCTATTTGTAACTGCGATCTCCTATTATAAGAGGCTTATTACAATATAGGCCTATGCCTATATACTCCTTGTAGACCTAGGCTAGTAAACACCTCTAAAGACGGTTTTTGCTGTGTACGTGTCGTAGGCTATATGTAGGCGCGTGTAAGGCTCCAGATAGACAGTGATAGTCCTAGGACTCTCGATAGTTTCATAAGCGACATTGACGAAAGTGTTCAGTGTGAATCATTTTGTAGGCCTACTTTATAATATTTCGATTATTTTGCCATTCAGGTATGGCCCTGTACGTAGGCCCGTGTGTGGCCGGGCTACCAGTCCACAGAAGAGTTGCCTAATCTTGTATAGCAGCCTCTTCAAAGCTGTTACTGACGTATGAAAACTTTGCAGATAGACTTACATGTATACACGCCTTCGCATTAAATGGCTAACATGAATCGTTCAAACAATTGGTTTAACTTACACATTAGTAAGCGTTGTTATCGGTATTTTGTACAGATTTTATGGGCTATAATATAAATGACGTCATGCCAGTGTTCCGGTTCATTTATGTCGAAAACGTCATCGTCTCTATTGTTCCTCGTGTTTGCTCGGAGTTTAGTTACCTAGCTTTCTCGGGAACGAAGTGGACGACGAGCTGCTTCGTTTCGACGACGGGAGAGTTATTCCATTGGGTCATGAAGTAGGCCTAGTCTGCTTTCCTGTTACCCCAACTTCTGTTCTGCCTTTTGTTACCCTTCTTGTGCGACGTGGCATAGTGAGTGATTTTTTTATCCCTTTTCTTTAACTTGGCTTGCGCAAAGTTTGTCATCGACGGACCGTTGGAGTTCTTTCAACTCTTTTTTCGGTATGTTCCCGTCGACCTACAGAGTTGATTATTGTGCACATGTTTCAGGCTTGCATGACAATACAATGTATAAAATTGGAAAAAAAAATGACAAAAATCAAACAAATTAAATATGTATAACCACTCGAACGAGAGCTTCTTGACAAGCTCCACCCCAGCAAGTTTACATTATTAATGATATTATTTTAATCAAAAATGTCCTACGGAAATGGAACGATTGCATCATCTACCAGATAAAAGAGGGTAAAAAAACTACCAATGTTTTTACTTTAACTTGTTCGGATTGAGATGCCAGAGTAAAAACATTCTGAAATCCATGAACCACCAGTCATATCCGTACCCAATTTATGCCAAATTCCAGGCGTTGAACGCTCCAGTAGAAGGCATAGCTTTGGATCCAAATAATAGTAACATTAATCGCTGAGCAGAAGCCATATAGCATTCCCAGTTACCACTTTATGAGTGACTACCACAGACAAAGTGTAAACGTAGGTGGTAATGGTATTTCAAATTTATATAGCACCATTTCATGAGATAGTTCATCAGAGGTGCTATCAAGCTAACACATTGAATCCACAATTGAACAAAATGGTCTTTAAGTTACACTAAGAAAAATACAGTCCTTCATAGTTCAGTGGCAGACATTCAGACATTACTGACAGCACATTGAGCAACTTTTTTTTCCAAATCCTTTCATGGATGATATGAATAAATGTCATGCTCTCAGTTGCACAATGGTTGTTTAGCAAACATGAAAATAAAAATAGAATTTCTTGAAGATAGGCCAAAGTGTCTAAAATTCAGATTGGTTCATATGTCAGAGTTCATTTTCGAATCTTCCAGTAGAGCACTCCACCAAGAATTGCAAGTTCTATTAATATGATTATCACCAGAAGTAGATTGTTTGTCAACACACTGAAACAGAAAGCAGATTTCATGAAGACTTCAAATTACAAACAAATTTTAAACTGCAAAAAGAAGACCCTTAATCTAAGAAATAGTCATGCCTATGAACCATGAAATGATAGTGACTTCATTATTCTTGTGCCTCAGCACATTTAGAGCAGATGACCAGTCCTCTCCAATGCTGCCTGATCTTCCTACCAACAGAGTAGAGTCACTGAACTCATTAGTCAAGTTCTCAACAGTGCAAGTGTAGCCAAACTCTAAACATAAATGAATCCATGATCTTTCAATTAACAGTTTAAACGCTAGACTGTAGTGTACTAATCACACTCGAACGTAGTGTACTATTCACACCAGACTGTAGTGTACTACTCACAGTAACACCCAATTAAATTATAAATTAGCTGCATGTGTTGAATTGCAAAAGCTTGACTGGATCTATTACAAGTAAATCTTTAACTCAAAGCATTTGTATTAATGTGTATGCATATTGCCTCGTGTACTGAAACAGATGGCTTACAAAAGCTGTATGCATGTATACAGAAATGAAGAGATACAGCGAATGAGAGAGACAGACAGACAGACAAACAGAACTGAAAGTGTAGGTACATGCATGTAACTGAACTTCTGGTGCATCTGCTTCTGACAAAGAGTCGCAATATACAATGTAAATACCCTTGTATCCTACATATTAGTCTGGCAAGTTTACACTAGCAGAGTATTAATAGAAGCAGGCAAACCAAATATAATATTATGATACACAATGCATGAATTGATGTTTCTTTACTCAGTTTATCATCAATACAATCGCAATGTGAGATCCTCTCATGGATTTATTCGACATGCAATAGCCATTATGAACTGACCTTCGAGAAATACGGTGCAATATCCTCCGACTCTTCGACAAGTTTTCATCGGTTTCTGTCAACTAAAGCATAAAAATATATCCTGTTCAGTATTCAGAGGGTCAAGGTTTTTATATTCCTCAGAGGCTTGGCATTATTTTGCCCCATGAGCAATAACTACAACAGCTCAGAAAAAACTCGGACTGTCTATGTATGCAAAATATGTAGATAACTTGTATGTACATATGCACTGATGACTACCGGGAATCTAAATATTATACCTAATTGGTTGGTTCCAGCAGTAGTTACAGGCTATGAGCCAAAAATAAATCTAAGGCTACAGAAGGTGACAATAGTTCAACATTGGGATCAGTACCCTGCCCGATGGAAGGGTAGGAAATGAGTATTTTCTAAGTTTACCATAAAGGAATTGGGAGCTTGATATCATGACTACACCAAAACATTCTTATACTACTTTCTTTGGGGGCTATCTCAAGAACCACCATAAGAGAAAGGCCTTAATACTGAGATCACTTTCTAAAGTTCGAACAATCTATCTAGGCACCTGACTGATTGATATCAGAAAATTTGTTTCATAATGAAGCACGTCATAAGAAGGGTCGAGCGTACTATGCCAATTGTAAAAAAAACTTACTCTATTTCGAGTCCGGAGTAAAGATTCTCTCTGCGTTCCGAGTTCTTCGACGATTTCGTGTCCTATCTGATCGGTTTCAGCTGCCACCAGCTGAGAACGTGCAATGCTGTCAGACGCTCGTATCAGACTGCTTGTTCCCTGCATCAGCTGTGCTCTCTGAGAGTTTTCCATCCTCTGGAATAAACATGAAATTATGCAAACAATGTGCTTTTGTCTGTAAAGTTCATCACATATGCAGCATGCATAATATTACCATCAATGTTCATATAAGATAAGAAATGTAAGTGTGTGTGCTTGTACAGATGTACGATATTTTCAGAACAATAAGTAACTCTTTAGTAGTAGGCAATGTGATGAAACTGGTGGTAAGATGCTTTTTAAAATCAATATATAAGAAGTCACACTTACAGGTATGGGGGCACCCATACACAGAGGGTGTGTTTTGTTGCGAGTATACAATAGTTTTAACGATTTTCAAATTAAAGATAACATTCTTTGCTGCTTGTCTTGATTCACAACAGTACTTGGTTCTATAACTCACTATAACTATAACGATACCTATAACTATAACTCTTGGTTCTATAACTCACATAGTTGAAAGGATCCAAAAATAATACATTGACAGATAGCAAGGCTGTTAGATATGAAACAGATTTTGGTTCAGCATATTTTTACAAATCACAATTCCGCCGTGTAAAATTTACCCGAGCAACAAAAATTTGTGGCTTATAGTCTGGAAAATACTGTAGGTGATACTAAATGGCCTCATATAGTTGATTATTTATATATCCTGCCAAGTGCTGAAACTGAATGCTGCAACTGAATTGTTGCAAATGACACTTCATCTGTTTGTGCAAGAAAAGTACGTAAGTGCCAATGGAAGGAACTCAAATGGTGCCACGTAATACCAGAGTTACTAGAATGTCAGTATAACATTGTTAATGTTATGAGGTTGTGATGAGATTCGAATGTACGTGGCAGTGACCCAAAGCTAACAGAATATAATCAGAAATCAAGGTTTTTGATCACAAACTGCAACTCTAGGATAATCGATATGTACCAAAATCTGTTACAAACTAAAACTAAATGCACATTTTATAAATAAAATTCACAAGAGCTAGAGTTTGAGCTCACCTCAATCTCATCTTCTTGTGAAAACCCAAAATTGACTTTTGACACATCTTTCGACAAAACACGTTTCTAAACAAGATAAAAACAATCAAATTTACTCAAACTTACAAATTTTTAGATGTCTTTAATGGATACCCTAACCTTTATGAGTTACATGGCTTGAAAATGATTGTCCAATATTCAAAGCCACAACATGGAGTGAATGGCTTAACACTTTGAGCGCGACTGACGTAATAATACGTCAATCATTTTACATCACAGCACGCGACTTATGGTGACTGCTGTTATTCAGCATGCCAACTACATTGCTATAAAATTGGCTAATCAGCGTCCTATGAATCTTTTCTACTGCGTCTACCGCGTCTCAGATGCAAATATGACGGCCTGGTGCATAACGATGCATGCTGCTATTGGACTGCTATGTAACCTGAAACTATATATATATATATATATATTTACACACGGTCTCTTGGCAGCCTCTTACGAGGTTGTACCAAGGGAAAAATATATATGTTCAACGTAAGTATGGATTGTGTATGTATATAATACTATGTATATTTGCCACGTATATGCTCATACGGATAATACGTATATGCTATGCATGCAGTGTGTACTGCAGTGGCGTATGCTCTGTCGTGCGTCAGCTTCCTAGCCGTCTGTTAGCTATCACGACTGGCAGGACAACACAACATGAACATACTACCGCCCACTGAGTGCAGTCACCTAGTCATAGATGTGTTGTGTGGTACAAGCGTGGACAGCGCAAAGAGACACGTTATTTCTGCTGGACATGTCCTTCTAAGCCTGCACTCTGTGTCGTGCCGTGTTATGAAGATTATCATTCAACTGCAGACTTTTAGCCAGGTAGAGTAAAGAACAGTAAAAAGTTACTATAAATTACAAATTCATCTCAATATCTTCACATTATTGCCGATAGGGCTGCCGCGTGCTCTCAATAATTTCCTATTACCGCTAATAAGGCTGCTGCATGCGGACAATCATTGATCCCGCAGTCAATGTGTTAAATAAGTCAATCTCTCAATGGAAATGAACAGCTTTCACACTGCAAGGCTGACCCACAAAAAATGGTTGACTTTAAAATCGTCCACTACTTCAGACTATGAAAAGACATTGCTGATATTTTCATACACGCTCATAAAACATCTTCAGCTCATCTTCAGACAGACCTTTAAAGATCTGTTAAGCAGCCATGTTACAGAGGTTCCTAAAATATGCTATGCAAGTGTTCAGTTATATACAATATGTATACATATATTATATATATCCATACCATATCGTCAATGTAATAATGCTCAAGGCATTAGTTGATAGTCACTGTTCAGCAAAACTGAAGTACAGTCAAACTCCAGAGGGGAAAGTGAGGAGGGAAATCCAAGGAGACATGGAAATGGCATGTGCGGCAACACGGAAAAGAATTAAGGAAGAGATCAGTTTGGAATAAGTTACCAACTGACAATAATACAGACAGTAGATTGAAGATTTATGCCCAAAGATCAATCAATTAATAAATCAATCAGTCAGTCAGTCAATCAATGAAACGATCAATCCATCAATGAAATTTGATATAGCACCCCTTCAACGAAGCTACTCACACCTCAACCACAGCCAAAGAGATCACTTCAAGAGAGGAGTAAAGAAAAGATGAGAAGTTCCTCATCTGTATGCAACAAATGTAAATACCAAATCGTTAGACAGTTGATCCAAATCGCGCTTGTACATTCTTATATTGGTCATCATTTGTGAACGGAATGACGGTGGGGCCTTTTGAACTTCATCCTCCATCTCACGAACCTAAACACATATCGACAGTGAACTGCCTAGTTGTGACTTTGTACAATTTAGAAAGACCAGAATTACATAAACGTCAACTTTCTGCAATCCTGCGTCGAAAGCCCAGACTTAGACTGTTCACCAAATGGAAAGTTTTCATTAAATTACAAAAAGAAACTGACATCATTGTGTTTGCCATTAGACAAGACAGAGTGATATGCAGTCATGCCCTCAAAATGCAATTGAAATTCTATTTACTCTTTAACTCTTAGTAGTTGCAATGACAAACTATGGATGCTGCAAAATACCTTAATAGAAAAGGAGCTCAAGAGTAGCTCATAAGTGTGTGAAGTAATATCAATTTTCAAAATAGCATATATAGTGTGTTGTTAGTGCATTAACCATGAGTCTAGAGTACTATCCCTCACTGCTTGATCATCGCATCAATCGTATATTATCAATGTAATCAGCATCAGTTTGTATTTGAGTTTACTAGGGGGTGCTGGCAAAAGAGAAAACTTGAATGTCTTTCCATTAAGCAGTCATATGAATCCCCAAATTATGCAGTCCATCCTATTAACCACAAGACGAACAGACACCAAACCACAACATTTACTTACTAGAATTCTGGCTTCTTCCAAATTTCGACTGATCTCCCTTGACAGTTTTTTCTGCGGCTCTTTAATAAATCAATCAATAAATCAAAAATACTTGATACAGTGCCCCTTCAAGATATATCTAAACAGAAACCGCTGTAAATTGCATACCTTGACCAATGAAAAAAATTTCTTTCTTTTACAACTGCCCAGCAAAAACTTATTTATGGCAATAGTCGTGCACTAACATATTGTCCAGGACATTGAGAACAGCATCATTGCAGGTTCTAATGTTAAGGCAAAATGCAACTTGTCTCTCCTCTAAAAGTAAGCCTTTAACATAAAAATTTGGTACTTATAAACAGTAACTCAAAAATTAGGTGAACAAATCTATTCTTATGACAGTTCACCAGATATGATTCTAGCGGTTTGCCACCAATTAGAAGATTGTAGCATGTTGTATGTATGCACCCAATTTATTTTGCAGGAATGCATACTCCAAGAAGCTCAAATATTTATGATTAATTATGTTCTTCACTCATCTACGATTACTGCATTACCTTCATGTGCTTCGTCAGCGTTTTGAGAGGTTCAAAAGTGTGCTATGTTCAAATACATCGTTACATACATCATTACCTGGTGCCTACTCAAGAAGGATTGGTCATGGAGCACGTCAGCAGAGAAAAACACCTCCGCCAAGTTGGTTTTGATTGACGGAGGTGAAAAACAGCGAATTACAAATTTACAATTGGGGTGTGTCTCACATTGGGTATTTGTTTAAAGTCAAGTAAGATCGCTTCACCCATTAACATGGAATAGTAGTGGTTCCTGTGTTTACTGTCTAAAAAAGATATATCACCTCCAGAACATTTCGTCAGTTGTTCTGACAACTTCCTCTTGGTTTCCGCATATATCTGTCGATAGTCCTCTTCTCTGGACTCGAATAGTTCTGATGACATCTCATCCGTTTCTTAACCACTGTTCAAAGGCACTGCCGTGTATATAGGTTAAGAAACCAAGATAGCTTCCCTTCCGTCTCCAGTCTTCGGATCCGAAAAGAAAACAATTAATTCATTAATTTACTCTGTTGTTGTCCTAAATTGTTATCCCATGACATAATGGCCAATCGCACTGTTTTGTTTGACGATGTCTTCGCTTGTTCTTTATGGCAATTGAAATTAATATTCAAAGTTTCAAACCGGTTTTAGTTTCGAGCAAAGTACTCAAACAGTCCAAACAGGTGATGCTGATGCATTATCCGTAGTCCACGCACTCGCCTATGAAGGTGGAAATCATTTATACAGTATATGGAGGAAATAGTTCACGAATAATGGTGGTTATTGGTTGGGTCAGGAGTAGAATCAGGATGGGATATGATAGCTTGAAAAGTTAATTTGTTGGTATTCAGATGAAAGCTGTAGGAGCTCGATAGGGCAAACGGGAAGCTAATTATTTTAAATTTTTAATTATAATAAGCCGATAACGATTTCGCATCTATATCCCTGGCCTCGGCCCTCGTCCGATTGACATATGTAATTGGGTCGACCGTCCTATAGGCCGAATATCAGCGCAGACCATGCGATATGCAAACGGAGACCATCAGACTAGTACTGAAACATAGACAAATAATTATTATGTCATACGCCTTATAAATAAGATGCAATTACCACTTCCATGATTAGTTTTATGCAGGCTACCGTAATTGAGCATTTACTATGGAACTGAGTCAATATGACGAGTTTGGGTATTAGGCTACTAATCGAGGTAACTAAACAGTCGAGCTAATCGAATAATCGAGAAAATCGAGCAATCGATTAATAGAACTAATCTATTAATTGACGCCTACTAATCGCGATTAAAAAAGTCACTAATTGCCCCAATCCTAGCTGTAGGCCTACAAGACGCTTGAACTGTGTGGCAGCAGTGGCTTCAATTAAAGCTTGAGGAAAAGAGAGTTGCAACAATCACGCTTCGAGTTGACAATGGAAGGTATAAGTGGCAATGGTGGCAATAATGAACAATCCACGATGACTACAATCTTTCTGTCTTCTGGTGCTAAGAAATGTCAATTTATTACAGAAAAGACTGGCAA
>OY365815.1:15138269-15174140 GCA_959347315.1 Bimastos eiseni
GATTGATTCGTATCTAAATAGGATTCTGACCTTCTGGTTGCGTCTGAGCGCGACATCGAATCCCTGCAGCTGACTGGCAACGCACTGGAACCGTTTCTGTACGAAATAAAGATATTTCTCTCCGTCCAGTTCATCTGTGGGGAAGATGGCGAAGAGGGCCCATCCCTCGAGCCGCTCGAGGGCCGTCATGCAGAAGTTGAGGGTGACCACGATTCGCTGCTCTCTGCTCACGTATCGTTCCATGCACGTCTCCTTCAGCTCCTCGAATTTCCGCCTCGTTCGAGTAACTATCAGATTCGCTTCACTCATTGTCTCATTGGACGAAGCTCAATGTCTAGAAATAGCAGAAACTGCGGTCAGAGGATTATATCGTTTGACAGGTGGGGGACGTGGGGGTCATGAGATGAGTAAGAAATGAGGGTGGGGGCAAACGTATAACGTGTCTCCTCCCTGTGAAAGGTGAGGGTACTTGTCCCCCTCGACCTCCAGGGTCGCCGCCCCTTAGTCTGCAGTGTTGTCCAAAGATTTGTCTTATGTGATGTACAGAGTAGTTTTTGTTGAATATCTTTAAGAACGACCTGTCATTTCTTAGACATTGACAACACAATTCATGCCAACAGTTCATTCAATTCAACAATTCACAATTCATTCAACTCTGTGTTATATGTCCTCAGAAGCCTCATGATTGATTGTATGCAGGAGATCCAACAGTATAACACTGTGCACTTGGCCGGATTATAGTGCGATGTATCCAGACAATAAATGAATCCTTAAAATAATAGAATTTTAGTATATTCTTGAACATCTTACAGAAAACTCTCGTATATATTTTGTTTGCTTAATTTTTACCTTTCATCTCTATGTTTTAGGGACGATGATTTGTGCTCAAAGGCTGTTTCGCTAAAACCGAGTCTCGAGCAAAGGCTTCTTGTGTAAAGTCAATATAATAACCGGGTCAGCGCCGGTGAATAACCTGGTCTCCCTGACGTGGCTTTTGTGGGCGCTGATAAATTTTCGAGGATTTACATCACATTACATAATTAGTCATTTTGTTAACCTCCCGGTTTTTCTATGGACCTACTAGGTTCATAATCAAAGAGGGGGCTTAATTATAGTAGGAACTAAATAGGCTGTATATGCACTATGGACAACTAGGGAAATCTTTCCATCTTACTTCCAACAGAAAAGCTTCAACAACGATCGGTAGAAATATTGTAAACTTTTTGCCCACGCAAACAGCCGACTCTTTGCCGTCAGATAATGAAGGGGCCAAAATACGGCGCTCGTTGATAAGCTGGTGCCCTACGCTTGGCTTTCGAGTGACGCTTTAAAAGTTGGAGATTACGATTACGATGGAACGAGATCCCATTATCAATTCGGCAACTTCCCAATTTATGCCTCCTTAATAAAAAAAGGAGTTCGCCACTTTCTTACTGGAAAAAACAAGTTGGTAACGGGTTTCCAAGAGTCCATTGAATCTAGCGGCAGATATATAGGCCTGTGCAGATTCACCCAATCCACATCTTCTAAATAAAATTTCCAAATCCACATATCTCAAATGCAATTAAAAGGGCATATTAATTACATGTAGGCCTACCTCTGTTAATTCGCCGTACATGTGTCATATGACTGTAGGTATCCACTTTCAATTGACGCAGAGTATTCAGTTAGGATATATTTGTTTTTACGGTGGTTTATCTAGAGTTCTAGACTATCGAGACATGAATCAAAGAATCAATGAAACTTGATACAGCGCCTCTTCAGAAATATACTCAGAGGTGTGATATCGGATTTCTTTATAAGGCTGTGTTGTTAACATAGCTGGGGGCCTTAGGCCTACTTGGTCTACTCAAGTGCTTCACTTCTTGATTGGTCAGTCACCAAAATAAATGATGTGATCTGATATGATCACTTATTGTATTGTATAATTTGTATAGCACTAATATATATATATATATGAATATATATATATTTATACTTAAATCTATATATATATATTTATATCCTCCAACCGGTCATTGAAGGTCATATAAGAAAAATGAAGTATGTTTATTTAGTCGGCAATCGTATATTGGCACTATACAACACGTTGCAACAAACCCATCGACTAATAAAATAACGGTACGTAGAAAACTGCATAAAATTATTTCGGTATTCCTGATGCATAAGATGTTTGAACGCGATTCTCCATCGATTAATATGCCTTGTTTTGAATTATTGTGGTTAGGCTGCGAAACGACCATCGATTAAACGCTTTGCGTACGGTAACGTCCACAGCCAACAATTCCACGGGCAATAGGCCCTATGTTGGACCCATATTGCGTTGCATTTAAAGAATACATAGGAGAAAGACCAAAAGTACCTCTCATCATCCAGAGGCCCTTCCAATGTCAAAGTCCCTTCGAATGAAGATAAGTTTTAACTATTTAATACAATTCTGCTGCACGGTTTGCACCTATTCGCTGCCTTCTGTGCCTTATATTATAAGGCAGCAAATAGGTGCAGCAGAGTTAGAGTATAGTATGGTGGACGCGAACTATGGTCTCGATATGAGCCAGTAGGCAATGGGAGTACGTGGATTCTATTTGGGCAGGCCCGCCGACAGAATTACCCGGCCTAAGCGGAGTACGTAGTCTCAGAATTCCCAGCCCCAAGGCTATAGGCAGGACAGTCATGGGTCTCTAAACTATCTTTAGACTCTATGAGAAAATTGAGTGTGGGCCCGGACCTGGCCTCTAAAGTCGCCCGGGCCTCTGCGCATTTCCTCTGCCTCTCCCTCTCGGCCTATGAACATAATGACTATTGAACATTGCAGATATTATCAAGTTAGAAAATAAACAGCGCACACTACTTATAGCAGTAGGGTATACTGCCCAAGATTAGCCATTCTTCAAGTCCGTGCTTTCAATTACATTCCTTCATAGTGCTTCATAAATTGCTCAGGCACGATTGAAATATTGTAGGCCTACATCATGTAACTTGAGAGGTCACCATAAGCGTATATTCCTACATAAAATTATGTTTTACTTGACTACCTTAATAATAGCGCTTTAGAAGTTCGTATAGATTTATTAGACGTAGGACAGATATATCGTACGATGTTATTCTTCCACTATAGCCTATTTATAAAAAAAACCCACAGCAGCAGAGCTGGGCCTATGCAAAGGGGACCAAGTTTTTAATAGGCCTACATGGTGAAAATGTGTGTTTCATGCCAAAGAATTATTTTTAATGTGCACACTGATACGTACAATAGGACATAACTCGGTCTATCCAGGAAAGGAAAGTAGACTTGTGAATCTTTATCCGTAGTAGGTTTGTATATTAATTAATTAGCGTAAAAGCAATCACATCTTTATCAAAAGCCTACCTTCAAGGATTTACACGACTCCTTTCTCAACCGTTTGTTACCAGATCGAGTCATCGTTATCTGTTGTAACCGACACAAAAGGTTAAGGTGTGCTTCCAAGCACAACCGTCGTCTACATCGACGTTTTTCTGACAGAATAGGCAATCATCCTGGCAGGTTACCGAGACATCTGGCCGTCATTTATAGGCCTCCATCATCACCAGGAGGCAGTATAAATCTATATTGACTACCATAAACTCCTCAACGAAGCCGTATGCAACGTCATATTTATCATGGGTTCCCACGTAGCTAGGCTAGGCCAGGCCAGTGGTTTAATGCACGAAGCACGGTATTGGAAATTTCTAAATGAAGGTAGTGGAGGCCACAGTCATCAAGCCCAGCAATGGTACAAGTGAACTCAGGTGTGCTCATGCGCGCGACGCACCATCTATAGATATAGACTGCTGGCTCAGTTATTCTATCGTGGTTCTGCGTAGACGGCTCTTAGCAACGTAATTCTGCCAATCGATTGAAACTCTAGGCTTATTGGCTCACCATCGTCAACAGTAGACGTCATCGTAATCGTAACACCCAAACTTCTAAAGCGCCACTAGAATTATTCACGAGCGCTGCCGCCGCTGCGCCGTCGAATCAGTGGGTTGACAAGAAGGCATAGGGTGAGTGTAGAACAGTTGCCCCCGGACAATTGCCCCTTCCCTCTGCAGACAATTGTCCACTATGTTACGGTTGAAGGAAAAATATATTTATCACGTATCCAACTTAATAATAATAATAATGATAATATTTAGGCCTAGTTTAACCATAAAATGACAAACCGCAGCATGATTACAAGTAGGCCTACAGTATGAACGTATGATGACAATTTGTTTATTTAACTCATATTAATTAATCGAAATATATACCGTCCATGCAACTTTTATTTAAGTACGATTTATTTTTCATCAATCCAGCTTTTCTTCAACCAAGAAACTAAGCAACTAATTATCATGTCGTTATTGTGTTGGTAATTGGTGCTAGTTTATTTATCCGACAAGTCTGACATTCTGTCAAAGGACAAGTTACATGTAGGGCATAACTAGTCTGGGGCAATTGTCCGTGTGGGCAGTTGTCCGGGGGGTGTAATTGTCCGTTCCCCGTATAAAGTATATGTCCAGCCTCCAGGTCCAGTTGTCAGAGAGTTAGAAATTCAGAATAGGCCCAGCTGTTAAGGCGCTGTCGTGCGGGAAGGCTGATGATCGAGGCAGGGTGTAATATAGGCCTACTGGCCTGTACATAAAACAGCTACAGGCCCCACATAATAATTGCTCACAGCACAAAGAGTTGTAGTTGATTTTTTTAAATACGACACAGATGCTTCACTTTATCTTGGTCTTAAAATAGAACAAATGGAGTTTCAATATCAGTCACACTAGCCAAATCAGTTATTATGCATCGAGAGTGTAAGTCCTTGGCCTAGAAGTGCTGGCATTGAAACTGGCCTAGAAACTGAATCTTGTTCAGTTGATTTGAAATAGCCTCAGTGGCGCAGCGTAGGGGGCCCTGCCCGGCCAGGGGGCGAACCGCCGCAGGCGGCACTTGTCCTAGGGGCGGAATTTTCGGCAAGACAATAAATAGAAAATTATTGTTGTATAACTTGCATTCTTCAAGATTTTTGTTGCTCTTGTCTAAACCTGGCAACATGCGTTTTGGCGTTCTCTCGATTTCAAACTAGCATTTACGATACACCGAAGGACCATTGAATGGCACCTTGTGTTAATAGACTCGGTGTAAAAGAGAATTTACACATTATTTAATTATTATTACTAAACTTATTTCATTCGATAAGTGCGAAAGTAATGGCTAAATTAAATTAACTAGTGTCCTCATGCGATTAATATAATACAAACTTGCTGCCGATCAGATCATCTCCTCTGGTTTTTTATTAATTTAATTATTTTCATCCAAACTTTATTTCAACTTATCGGGTAATTATGTTTACACTAACTTTAGTCATAAATAAAATAAATATGCCTAGTCATTATTTTTGTGATTTTTTAAAATACTTTTGTACGTTTATTAGAATAAAATGACTGCGCTTAGTAGCAGAAGTATCCAGGAAGTAGGACTACCCAGTGCCTACAATCTATGGCAGCCTACATCAATTTTTAATGTTAATTAAAAGTCGCAGTTCCGCTATTAAGCGCAGCCAATGAGTGATTTTTATTTCATTTGATGGTTTTGATCGCCGCTTGAACCACTATTAATATTATATGATATTCTGATAGGTGAAATCAGCATTACATTTGTATTTATTTAGATCCAGACTATTTCACAATGTTTAAAAACAAAGAGTAAAAACTAAGCAGTTCAGAAGTGCAAGAAGCGCAGAGAAGCTCTAGACAACAAGATGCCGCTAGATCTAGTATCTACTCCTATCGTGATGCTTTTCAAAACTCAGCTAATTAAAACCTACTTCAGATCTAAAATGAGCGAATCACGACTTTCCACTCGAGAAATTATTTCAATTAAACGCTCGTTGGCAGACACAATTAGTTCTGACAAGGTTATTAGTAATATTGCTGGGTTGAGAGCAAGAAATGTAGCCTACATTTTCAATTGTAAGTGTTGACAGATATTTTAGTTTAATAGGAATGACAGTATTAAACCGTACCGTATCTGTAAGATAGGTTATCAGTTACTAGTCTGTTCTAAGTACTATACTTATTATAGTCCAATTATAATTACATGATACTGTTTAAGACGTTCTCTTCAAAATGTAGAGAGAAAGATTATTTTTTAATCGTTTAATTTTATTTTATGTGCACTTTTTATAATTATCGAACTAGCCTGCAAGACGTTTCGTAACTTTATTGCGAGGCTTGCTTCATTTGTCTGCTTTATAAATGGTTATAAGATAGTAAAAATTTCCTAATTTATACTATCTCATTCTATTTTCGTATTTTTTTTTCGAATGATAACGCGTTTTAATAAATCATTAAAAAAATTTATTGACACTGCATGCAGATGCTTTAACTATAACAGTACAATGAATTGAATACTGAATAGAATAAACATAATGTATATAATGAAAACATTCGAAAACGCGTCTTATGCCTACCCCTTCTATGCATATCCCGGGATATGCACCAGAATAGAGTTACGGAAAAATAGACAGAGGCGTCAGTTTGTACCTTCGCCCCAGGCGGCACTTTGCCTCTCTACGCCACTGTATAGCCTAGCGTCAGGATTAAATAAAGTTGGCCTAGGTCTATCTGAATTAGCAAAAATTTGGAGATTCAAATTTACATCACATGAATCTTCCGAAAAGAAAACCGTCTCACAGTTTCGTCGTCCCAACATTTTCTCCTCCAAATAGGCTTTTGACCTCCCCTCCGCTTTCACCATCGTCTGCCGCTTTCTATTCACGACTGAAACCCGAACCCTTCAAGGTGTCCTGTCCTGATTCTAGGCCTACTCCTGCGCCGCCACATGACCACCAGCATCACCGACTGCCACGTGCTGTCTCCTCGGCTTGACCCCCGGAATCCGACCTGGCAGGCTGGCACCGGTAAGAAACGAGATGATTGGCTATTGCGGACTTGATTTGGTATATAGCGTCGGTGAATAAGCTAGTCTCCCTGACGTTGCAATTGTGGGAGATGAGAAATTTTCGACGATTTACATTACATATTACATTACATGAATCATACATTCCGAAACGCCTTAAAACATTGAACGTCCTTACTTCTTCTTGAAGTAATTCGTCGACTTTTTTCAAAATATAATCCATTCAATTTTGTGAACATTGCATGTAATAGACCTGATAAATGAAATAAACAATCGCACGTAGTGCTAAATAATCATTCAGAGCGGCGAGAGCGCCACCTATGTAATGGACACAGTTGACAGGCCAAAAAAACATCAACAAGATGTGACGATTCTTATTCTGCCCGACTGCCAATAGCGTTTTGCACAATATTGAAGTACACCATTCAACACGGACTACAAGGTATGATATAATAATTTTTATGACAAGCACTATTAAACCTGAAATTATAATGTATATTTTAACGAGATACGTTACATACGATATCGCAAAACCGACTGTGATTATACATTACGTTATGATATTTGAATGAGTTTTATCATATACGATTTAAATTTGATAATTTAAAATAACTTATTTCTTCGTTCTCGACGTGTAACTACATGTTCATTAACATAAAGCTGTAAAGTACGTAATGAAAACATAAACAAGCCTCTTACGGCACCGATATCGAAACAGTTCTCTGAAGCCGACGAACCTCATTAGTATTCATAGAAAAGGTGTCCTTCAAAATTTGAGGGTATATTGCTTAGACAACTCTAACCGTCCACAAGACTTCAAACTCGGTTCCCTTTCTCACGTTGGTTGCAATTGGTTGATGCCATGGTGTAAGAGACTCCGAGTATAATAAGAGTACTTTTACACCATGGTTGAGGCCTTACGGGTTTGCCTACACATAGACGTTACGGAAGCTGCTATTTAAATCTGTGTACTTCTATTGATGGTGTAAAATCGTCATCTTAGCATTTCTACAGCGTCAACAAAAGCGAAGTCGCTGAAACCAGCTTATTCACAGGCGGTGTCACGTGAGCAGTTCTGCTTTCTTGCTGCATAAGCTCGTACGTTGGACATAGCCGCTGAAGATTGCGTTGCAGGCTGTCATCTCTGTAGCTAATCTGGTGACATAGCTTCAATTTGCAATTACGAATTACATGTTGAATAACTGCTGTTAAAGTAGGCCTACACATTGCTGTAGTGCGAGTCGGACAGTGTGGCCAACAGTTTGTTCCATTCCTTCGTAATTTCATTATTAGGCCTAGGCAGTAGGCCTGCCGTTGCATTTATGGGCCTACTCACTTTCCGCCTTAGCATCACACTGACCCTCCAGGTTCTAAATTACGTAAATTTGATAGGGTACCCTGTATCGACGTAAGTAAGTATACACAACAACTCCGTTTCTGCGGACTTCTTTTCTTTCTGGCAAGCTTAAAGGCGTTGTCATTGAGAAAGATTTGTGTAGCTCAGAGAATGCAAGTGGTCTGAATTAAACATGAATAAAATCCCAAAGACAATGACTATTGTCCATGCAATGATATTGATATAGCCAATTTTATAGCGCTATTTCTGATAACTCCTCAGAGGCGATATGAATGCGCCGCATATGAATGCGCCGCGTAGGCCTATACTTGAAAATCTCACTACGCTCAATCGACTTATTAATTAATGATTGAACCTACAGAAGTTTATCATACGGTCTGGGTACCATCTGCAGTATTCTAAAGTAATTAAACGAACCAGATGATGAATGAAAGCATTGAATCAGCTGTTGCTTGCGCTAATTATCAGTCTTCCAGATGCTCATTAATAGACCTATAATAATTGCGAGCGCCTAAAACATGTTTCAATGTGTAATTGAAAGCAACGCGCTGTGTTGTCCGACGACACTCGTTACAACAATTTTACTGATTTAAATTTCACAACGTTGAATCTGATACATTGATTTAATATCAATAGGCATTATACATGTATATAACTTTTCGCCTGATATTGTTGTCTAACTACCATTATTCGAGTGTTTTATGAGGATATATGGTAAAGAAATGTGGTAAAAATTTAGACCTCTCTCTTTATAAGCCAAAGCGACGCCTTTGAAGTTGACAGTTTATGAGTTACACGGCATTCCTTTGATGGCTGGTTCTTTGATCTAGCCCTTGGCCTTCTGGTATCCTCTGGTCCCCTTAGTTTCCTTTAGCCCCTCTCATCCCTTTGGCCCTTCGGTTCCCTCTTCCCCATCGCGCAGCCTCTGATGTTAAAGAAGCGACGATGACAGTTACTAAATAATAGCAAACAAATAAAAACGTCGAATCGTTTTAGCATATTAATTAATTGCCGTTCAGAACTGTTAAATAAGCGTTAACATTTATTGTGTAGAATTATCTATATATTTTCTGTGTTTTATAACAATTATCTTCTAATAAGTTGCACTATTTAGTGTTATGGGTTATGTTAACCTTTGAGGGAGTGGATTTACTCTATAGACCCACGTACGGCGCAATGGTAGCTTGCTGGGTCCTCTGTAAAAGAAACCGCCAAGATTTATTTTGTATCGAACGCATCCTATGAGCTTGGTTGTCGACCAAACATTGGCCCACCATTCCAACGGTGGAGGGGGAGGGGGGGTGAGACGTCAAAGAAAGGATGCCACCTTTATATGCGTTGCTGGTGAAACTCTTGTAGGTTTCGTTGCTGTGTTTGGAATGGCTGTTGCCAGCTCAAACGAGGTGAAATACGAATGCAGACTAACTCCATCGCTGCTGGAAAAGGCGGAGATTGAATTGAATGAAAAAGAGAAATGGCGCGATCGAGATATTCAGGCTCTTAGAGACATGGTCACCTTGCACAAAGGTAAATTTTGCTTACGTCTATTGCGTTCTATATCACTCACCTACAACACAGTCCAATCGTCCCAGCTGGCCAGCCCTCATAATATTATCTCCATAAGTTGCTCACAATCCAACCACGTCGTTCAGCCCGTTCCTCTTCCACCCTCCAACTGCTCCGTCCTTCCGTCACTTCCTCATTAAAATTTGCAAATCGCTCCATGGCCATTGCTGTTCCTGTCCTTTAGCCTCTTTGGAACAAGCTCCCTCCGGTATAACAACAAGCATCCGATCCATCAAGCGAGCTCACCAAAACCTCCTCTTGCTATCGCTCCTGTGCACAGATCTTTCACTCAAGGCTGAAAACACCGCTTTTCACAAATCCTATTCTGATTCGCAGTGATTCATTTTCTTCTTCCTATCTCCGTCGCCATTCAACTCAAAACACTATCCACCTTGGCCTGTCTGACTCTCTGCTCATCGTTTTTGTTCGTTGTTCTTAACCTCTGCATATGAAAGCGATTGACCGGTTCTCTTAAAGTACGATCCTACTGATTGTGCCCGATCGATGCACTCAGTTCAACGCCTGCTTCTCTACACTGTAAAACAAGTGAGTTCCATGAACACACCATGTAACATGCGTGCGTTTCCGCACTTTTCCATGCGTGACAAATCAACACGCATGTATTTTGGACCTTTTGGTGGCGTGTTGACCTCCATGCGTGTAACTTTACACACGAATTGACCTTCACGCGTGCAACTGTATATATGGAGCACAAGGGTAAGAGAACCATCTAGAAACACTTTCAATTTCCACCCTGACTAAATCTGCCAATCGAACTTTGGACTAACAGTCCAGCACGCTATCTAATAGAGTTGACGTATGCCACAGATTAGACGAGAGAAGATTACACAGGAAATGTTTTTACAGGTCTGAAATGTCGGACGGACTGTGCATTTCTTCTACGCTTCCTTCGCGCAAGAAAGTTTGACTACGATCGAGCGTACAGCCTCCTAGTTAATTACTACACGATTCGAGCAGCCAACGGTGACATCTTGAAGGAGTTAACTCCCCGTTCTCTGGAGCATGTCTTTAACACTGGAATCGTTTCCGTCCTACCCCATCGAGATTCACAAGGAAGTCCGATCGTGTACTTTCGGCCAGGTATACAGACGAATCTATTATTTGTTTCCTTATACTCTTAGATGTTCAGACTAACTGTGGTCTTATACAGCGCTAATTGTGATGATGATTAAACAAGCAGTACTATAATAATGGTAACTTCTCTTATGTGATTGACTGACAAACCGGGTCTCGTTGGTCAGGTGGTTAAAGGACAGTCCTAAATGAAGCCAAGATTAAGGTCATTTCAAACAGGTTCTAGCACTTTGACACTTGATAATATGTTAACCGGTTAAAACTGGTTCTAACCGGTTAAAACTGGTTCTAACCGGTTAAAACTGGGTTAGGGTTAACCGGTTAAAACTGGTTCTAACCGGTTAAAACTGGTTCTAACCGGTTGAAACTGGCTCTAACCGGCTAAAACTGGTTATAACCAGCCACAACAGGTTCTCAACGGTTAAAACTGGTTAACACTGGTCATAACCGAAAAAAACTGGTTCTAACCGGTTGAAACTGGTTAAAACTGGTTCTAACCGAAGAAAACTGGTTCTAACCGGATAAAACTGGTTCTAACCGGGTGAAACTTTTTCTAACAGGATAAAACTGGTTATTACCGGTTAAAAGTGGTTCTAACCTGTTAAAAGTGACTAAAACCATCCAAAACTGGTTCTAACCGGTAAAACTGGTTAAAACTGGTTCTAGCCGGTTAAAACTGGTACTAACCGGATAAAGCTGGTTCTAACCGGTTAAAAGTGGTTCTAACCGCATAAAACTGGTTCTAACCGGTTGAAACTGGGTGCAACCGGATAAAACTGGTTCTGGCCGGTTGAAACCGGTTAAAACTGGTTCTAACCGGTTAAAACTAGTTATAACCGATGAAAACTAGTTCTTACGGGATACAACTGGTCATAGCCGGTTTCTGACCTGTTCAAACCTGTTAAAACTGTTTAAAAATGGTTCTAACTGGTTAAAACTGGTGAAAGCCGGTTTTTGACCTGTTCAAATCGGATAAAACTGGTTGAAACTGGTTCTAACCGGTTGAAACTGTTCGAACCGGATAAAACTGGTTCTAACCGGTTAAAAGTTGTTCTAACCGGGAAAACTGGTTCTAACTGGATAAAACTGGTTCTAACCGGTTGAAACTGGTTCTAACCTGTCGAAACTTGTTGTAACCGGATAAAACTGGTTCTAACCGGATAAAACTGGTTCTAACCGGTTAAAAGTGGTTCTAACCGGATAAGACTGGTTCTAACCGGTTGAAACTGGTTCTAACTGGTTGAAACAGGTTCTAACCGGATAAAACTGGTTCTAACCGGTTGAAAGTGGTTCTAACCGGATAGAACTGGGTCGAACCGTATAAAACTGGTTCGAACCGGTTAAAAGTGGTTCTAACCGGATAAAACTGGTTCTAACCGGTTAAAAGTGGTTCTAACCGGATGAAACTGGTTCTGACCGATTGAAACCGGTTAAAACTGGTTCTAACCGGTTAAAACTAGTTCTAACCGGTTAAAACTGGTTCTAACCGGTTAAAACTGGTTCTAACCGGTTAAAACTGTTTCGATCCGGTTAAAACTGGTTCTAACCGGATAAAACTGGTTCCAACCGGTTAAAAGTGGTTCTAACCGGATAAAACTGGTTCTGACCGATTGAAACCGGTTAATACTGGTTCGAACCGGTTAAAACTGATACTAACCAGATAAAACTGGTTCTAACCGGTTAAAACTGGTACTAACCGGATAAAACAGGTTCTAACCGGTTAAAACTGGTTCCAGCCGGTTGAAACAGGTTCTAACCGGATAAAACTGGTTCTAACCGGTTAAAAGTGGTTCTAACCGGATAGAACTGGGTCGAACCGTATAAACTGGTTCGAACCGGTTAAAAGTGGTTCGAACCGGGGAAAACTGGTTCTAACCGGATAAAACTGGTTCTAACCGGTTAAAACTGGGTCGAACCGGATAAAACTGGTTCTAACCGGTTAAAACTGGGTCGAACCGGATAAAACTGGTTCTAACCGGTTGAAACTGGTTGTAACCGGATAAAACTGGTTCTAACCGGTTGAAACCGGATAAAACTGGTTCTAACCGGTTAAAACTGGTACTAACCGGATAAAACTGGTTCTAACCGGTTAAAAGTGGTTCTAACCGGTTGAAGCTAGTACTAACCGGATAAAACTGGTTCTAACCGGTTAAAACCGGTTCTAACCGTACAAAACTGGTTCTAACCAGTTGAAACTGGTTCTAACCGGTTAAAAGTGGTTCAAACCGGATAAGACTGGTTCTAACCGGTTGAAACTGGTTCTAACTGGTTGAAACAGGTTCTACCCGGATAAAACTGGTTCTAACCGGTTAAAAGTGGTTCTAACCGGATAGAACTGGGTCGAACCGTATAAAACTGGTTCGAACCGGTTAAAAGTGGTTATAACCGGGAAAAACTGGTTCTAACCGGATAAAACTGGTTCTAACCGGATAAAACTGGTACCAACCGGATAAAACTGGTTCTAACCGGATAAAACTGGTTCTAACCGGTTAAAAGTGGTTCTAACAAGATAAGACTGGTTCTAGCCGGTTGAAACTGGTTCTAACTGGTTGAAACCGGTTGTAACCGGATAAAACTGGTTCTAACCGGTTGAAGCTGGTACTAACCGGATAAAACTGGTTCTAACCGGTTAAAACCGGTTCTAACCGTACAAAACTGGTTCTAACCAGTTGAAACTGGTTCTTACCGGTTAAAAGTGGTTCAAACCGGATAAGACTGGTTCTAACCGGTTGAAACTGGTTCTAACTGGTTGAAACAGGTTCTAATCGGATAAAACTGGTTTTAACCGGATAAAACTGGTTCTAACCGGTTAAAACTGGTACTAACCGGATAAAACTGGTTCTAACCGGTTGAAACTGGTTCTAACCGGATAAAACTGGTTCTAACCGGTTGAAGCTGGTACTAACCGGATAAAACTGGTTCTAACCGGTTAAAACCGGTTCTAACCGTACAAAACTGGTTCTAACCAGTTGAAACTGGTTCTAACCGGTTAAAAGTGGTTCAAACCGGATAAGACTGGTTCTAACCGGTTGAAACTGGTTCTAACTGGTTGAAACAGGTTATAATCGGATAAAACTGGTTCTAACCGGTTAAAAGTGGTTCTACCCGGATAGAACTGGGTCGAACCGTATAAAACTGGTTCGAACCGGTTTAAAGTGGTTCTAACCGGGGAAAACTGGTTCTAACCGGATAAAACTGGTTCTAACCGGTTAAAACTGGTACTAACCGGATAAAACTGGTTCTAACCGGTTGAAACTGGTTCTAACCGGATAAAACTGGTTCTAACCGGTTGAAACCGGTTAAAACTAGTTCTAACCGGTTAAAACTGGTACTAACCGGATAAAACTGGTTCTAACCGGTTAGAAGTGGTCCTAACCGGATAGAACTGGTTCTATTCGGTTGAAACTGGTTCTAACTGGTTGAAACCGGTTGTAACCGGATAAAACTGGTTCTAACCGGTTGAAGCTGGTACTAACCGGATAAAACTGGTTCTAACCGGTTAAAACCGGTTCTAACCGGTTAAAACTGGTACTAACCGGATAAAACTGGTTCTAACCGGTTGAAACTGGTTGTAACCGGATAAAACTGGTTCTAACCGGTTGAAACCGGTCAAAACTAGTTATAACCGGTTAAAACTGGTTCTAACCGGTTAGAAGTGGTCCTAACCGGATAGAACTGGTTCTATCCGGTTGAAACTGGTTCTAACTGGTTGAAACCGGTTGTAACCGGATAAAACTGGTTCTAACCGGTTGAAGCTGGTACTAACCGGATAAAACTGGTTCTAACCGGTTAAAACCGGTTCTAACCGTACAAAACTGGTTCTAACCAGTTGAAACTGGTTCTTACCGGTTAAAAGTGGTTCAAACCGGATAAGACTGGTTCTAACCGGTTGAAACTGGTTCTAACTGGTTGAAACAGGTTCTAATCGGATAAAACTGGTTCTAACCGGTTAAAACTGGTCCTAACCGGATAGAACTGGTTCTATCCGGTTAAAACTGGTTCAAACCGGATAAAACCGGTTCTAACCGGTTGAAACTGGTTCTAACCGGTTAGAACTGGTTCTAAACGGTTGAATCCGGTTTACACCGGTTCTAACCGGGCAAAACTGGTTCTAACCAGTTGAAACTGGTTCGAACCGGTAAAAAGTGGTTCAAACCGGATAAAACTGGTTCGAACCGGTTAAAAGTGGTTCTAACCGGACAAAACTGGTTCTAACCGGACAAAACTGGTTCTAACCGGTTAAAAGTGGTCCTAACCGGATAAAACTGGTTCTAACCGGATGAAACTGGTTCTAACCGGATAAAACTGGTTCTAACCGGTTAAGAGTGGTTCGAACCGGATAAAACTGGTTCTAACCGGATAAAAGTGGTTCTAACCGGATGAAACTGGTTCTAACCGGATGAAACTGGTTCTTACTGGATAAAACTGGTTCTAACAGGTTAAAAGTGGTTCTAACCGGATGAAACTGGTTCTAACCGGATAAAACTGGTTCTTACCGGATAAGACTGGTTCGAACCGGTTGAAACTGGTTCTAACTGGTTGAAACAGGTTCTAACCGGATAAAACTGGTTCTAACCGGTTAAAAGTGGTTCTAACCGGATAGAACTGGGTCGAACCGTATAAAACTGGTTCGAACCGGTTAAAAGTGGTTCTAACCGGATAAAACTGGTTCTAACCGGTTGAAACTGGTTCTAACCGGTTGAAACTGGTGCTATCCGAATAAAACTGGTTCTGACCGGATGAAACTGGTTCTAACCGGACAAAACTGGTACTATCCGGATGAAACTGGTTGAAACCGGTTAAAACTGGTTCTAACCGGTTAAAACTAGTACTAACCGGATAAAACTGGTTCTAACCGGTTAAAAGTGGTCCTAACCGGATAAAACTGGTTCTATCCGGTTAAAACTGGTACTAACCGAATAAAACTGGTTCTAACCGGATGAAACTAGTTCTAACCGGATAAAACTGGTTCTAACCGGTTAAGAGTGGTTCGAACCGGATAAAAGTGGTTCTAACAGGTTAAAAGTGGTTCTAACCGGATGAAACTGGTTCTAACCGGTTGAAACTGGTTCTAACCGGGGAAAACTGGTTCTAACTGGATAAAACTGGTTCTAACCGGTTGAAACTGGTTCTAACCTGTCGAAAAGTGGTTGTAACCGGATAAGACTGGTTCTAACCGGTTGAAACTGGTTCTAACTGGTTGAAACAGGTTCTAACCGGATAAAACTGGTTCTAACCGGTTGAAAGTGGTTCTAACCGGATAGAACTGGGTCGAACCGTATAAAACTGGTTCGAACCGGTTAAAAGTGGTTCTAACCGGATAAAACTGGTTCTAACCGGTTAAAAGTGGTTCTAACCGGATGAAACTGGTTCTGACCGATTGAAACCGGTTAAAACTGGTTCTAACCGGTTAAAACTGGTTCTAACCGGATAAAACTGGTTCTAACCGGTTAAAACTGGTTCTAACCGGTTAAAACTGTTTCGATCCGGTTAAAACTGGTTCTAACCGGATAAAACTGGTTCCAACCGGTTAAAAGTGGTTCTAACCGGATAAAACTGGTTCTGACCGATTGAAACCGGTTAATACTGGTTCGAACCGGTTAAAACTGATACTAACCAGATAAAACTGGTTCTAACCGGTTAAAACTGGTACTAACCGGATAAAACAGGTTCTAACCGGTTAAAACTGGTTCCAGCCGGTTTAAACTGGTTCTAACCGGCTAAAACTGGTTCTTGACCGTTAAGACTGGTTCTAGTTCGTTAAAACTGGTTCTATCCGGTTAAAACTGGTTCTAACCGGTTAAAACTGGTTCTAACCGGTTTAAACTGGTAGTAACCGGATAAAACTGGTTCTAACCGGTTAGAAGTGGTTCTAACCGGATGAAACTGCTTCTAACCAGATTAAATTAGTTCTAACCGGTTAAAACTGGTAGTAACCGGATAAAACTGGTTCTAACCGGTTAAAAGTGGTTCTAACCGGGTGAAACTGCTTCTAACCGGATGAAACTAGTTCTGACCGGTTAAAACTGGTTCCAACCGGTTGAAGCCGGTTAGAATCAGTTTTATCCGGTTAGAACCAGTTTTAACCGGTTGGAACCTCTTTTAACCGGTTAGAACCAGTTTTATCCGTTTGTAACCTGTTTCAACCAGTTAGAACCAGTTTCAACCGGTTAGAACCACTTTTAGCCGGTTTGAACCAGTTTTGTCCGGTTAGAACCTGTTTCAACCAGTTAGAACCAGTTTGAACCGGTTAGAACCAGTCTTATCCGGTTAGAACCACTTTTAACCGATTAGAACCAGTTTTATCCGGTTAGTACCAGTTTTAGCCGATTAGAGCCAGTTTTAACCGGTTTCAACCGGTTAGAACCAGTTTTATCCGGTTACAACCAGGTTCAACAGGGTAGAACCAGTTCCAACAGGTTAGAACCAGTTTCAACCGGTTAGAACCAGTTTTAACCGGTTAGAACCAGTTTTAACCGGTTAGGACAGTTTCAACCGGTTAGAACCAGTTTCAGCCATATGTATGTGTCTGCAAGATTAACATTCGCTTCACAGTTGAATGTTTGACAGAAATTATTTTTATTGCAGGCAAATGGAATCCAAGTGACTTTCCAATTTTCGACATTCTGAGAACAAACATTTTAAATATGGAACTGGCAGTTATGGTTGGTTTCGAGTGCTTTCTATAGAAATACAACTAATTAATAAGTCCATAATGGTCCCAGCTTATTTAGAAAGTTGAATTTCGACCACTGTTTTCGCATTACTTTATGATATTACAATACTCTATAAGTGAAGTGTGATGATGTTCTCATGCAAAAGTGTACAAAGATGAAAAGTGAACTCGTTGGTCAAGTGATTAACTCGCTGCACTGCCACACCGAAGCTGGGAATTCAAAGCCTTAGAGAACAGAACGATATTTCAAAATGTTTTATATCTATACCAGTGTCATTTAGTGAATTGCACTACAATACGAGTACGTCGATCGTTAACTGATCGGGGAAAATCAAACAGTGGGAGGTGTAGGATTGGTAGGAGACTTAGAAAACTGTTGTCTTCCAAGGTGGAAATAAAATCTCCACTCTAGCCTACTGGCCTTCTAATTATTCCTCTCGCCAGACACATGCTTTAAAACCAACTGACCAGATAGTCACTGTAAGATCTGAGCGGTATGCGTCACCATGCACATAACCTAATAATTTATTACTATTCATGTCAACGTTGCGTAGGCGTATTAGCGTAAGGCTATATGCAACATATAAGAAAACATTCATCACACACAAGACAACGCAACAGGCGAAGTTCCATTGTTCCAGTAATTGCTTATTTATCTACAGCAAATTACTAGTAGTATTTACGTGGTTGTCTATAGACTATAGTCAGGTTTCGATTTTTCAAAAGAGGAACAGAGGGTCGGCTGATGAGAATTTCTGCGAATCCGAAGAATTCCGCACTGGAATAGAAGGACAAACTGTGGCTGAATTATAATAGAAGAGGCTTTAAAGGCACTCAGAACTGTTACATTATCGGAAACCAATGACCCTCAGTTTATGCCGAAAACGTTAGAAAATACTTCTGATTACAGTAACACCCGTCGCACATTATTTGAACTTTAGAAAATCACAAGTAAAACACTTTAACCTTATTTACATATGATGGATGCATCATCACCAGATGCAGTAACATTTGCTCTTCAGTAAGTCAACTTTGTTAACATAGAACGGACGCAACAGCACCGGATTCAGTAAGGTTTGCGTAATCGCCCGCTGATGACGTTTGGACGATCGTTATTCCCACATTTACCATTGATGAGCGCCTCTGGATGTTTCTGTACTTAATCGTAGCGTTATGTAGGGTCAGCGTGATTGTTAAAAGAAAGCTATCTTCTGACTGTTCTTAATAACAACCTGTTTTAGAGCGAGGAGACGCAGATTTGTGGACTGGTGCTCATTGGAAACATGGCGGATGTCGGACTATCTCAGGCGAAGAACTTCGAGAGGAGTTACGCTAAAATCATGACGAGTGTAATTCAGGTATTCGAATTGTTTATGGATAAAATAATCATCTAATCAAATAAACTGTATTATTCATCACAGCAACATGTTGCAACTGTACATTGGATCAGTTGTCAGTATCTTATAATCATGACATTCGCTCTTTCTTTTGACAGCATTATGTATGATTATGCACTTTTCAACTTACTCTTAATAATTTCTATCCAGTAGGCAAAGTCCATTGAGTTTTAGAACTTATGGAACCTACATATATATTTAGATGCTTTTGTTTATTTACACTTGTGACATCACAATCATTGGCCTGGATGAAGTGTATTGTGTGTGCTATGTTATGCTAGGTAAAATTGATGACCGTGTTAATTAAGTTTATAATAGGCAAGAAGACGTCTGCCCCGCCTGGTCCCCAGATTCTAATATGACTCCGAAACTGGAGAAACTGACTGAAACGTTTCTCATACGGGCTTGAGGTGATGTAATCGTAATCTACAAACTTCTTAAACGCTGCACTACAACTAAGCGCATGGTACCAGCTTATTCGCGAGCGCTGACTTTTTCGCGAGCAAAGGCTTATTTATGCTGCGCCGATTGTAAGCTAGTTATCTTGACGCAGCACTTGTTGGTAATTGAGAGAATTCGCAGATTACAGATATATTTTATTGCCGTTTAGGACGCATTTCCTTTGAGGTTCAAGGGACTTCATTTCATCAACGAACCGATTATTTTCGGTGCCATCTTTACCGTTGTGAAGCCCTTCCTAAAGGAGAAAACAGTGAAGAGGGTATGAAATGTTTTTTAAAGATCAGATTAACGGCTTATACGTTAATAAGTCTTTGTTTGAAAGGCATTCATCAGATGTTTCAGTTACAATTATAAGCATAAGTAAAGTTTCTTGTATCAATGATATGCATGTAACTGGATTATTTACACTAAAAGACAGCAGAAAGGTATTTCTGGTATATGATCGCATTGATACAAGAGATATTTACTGTTTTAACCCAGCCGGTTAACTTTGAAGGCCCTTTGAGATCCTCTTGACCCTTGCTACCCTTACCTTGACACGAGAAAACATTGCATTCGTGCATGTTGTCCCATCCCTTTGGAACAATCTACCTGTGAACAATCAAACTGTTTTCTTGAACTTTGCTCGTGTTGCGTTTTCTAGATCTGTTAAGAGTTACCTCTTGTTATTGGTAACTCAAATGTCGTTCCAGTTTGAGATCGGCTTGATTATATATATATATATATATATATATGTATGTATATACGAGGCATATATATATATGCCTCGTGTATATGGTCTTGATGTGATAAAGCGCCGATTGCAAGCTTGTAAGATTGTAACCTTGACGCAACTTCTATTTGGAGTGGAAACATTTAGCAGATTACAGATCTTTTTCATATAGGTGTTTGAGGCGCATTTCAAAAGAGACCGAGGCAACAGTAGATTCAAGTAGATACCCGGGCCTCAGAGTGCCCACTGACAGGCCTTTATATAAAGAGATAAGTTAATGACCTTGAACAATTTGGTTGCGTATACATAGCACTTCTTAAGCATACTCTCCATCAAATAATAAGTGCCACAATAAGAAGTGCAAATAATAGGTGGAATATTTAAAATGAAATAAAACTAAATCTTTTATGTTGTTCAGCTATCGTTTCATGGATCGTCTTTGGAGAGTCTGCACAAAAGCTTCGATCCAAATATCCTACCTGAAGAACTTGGTGGAACTTTACCCTCAGGCGACATACTGGCTCAGGTATCAATAGTGCTCTTAAAGACACAAAAAATGCTGTCATTCACACTCGGTTCACACTCTTATTATTATTTCATAACAGAATACATACTTATTCATACACACATACATGCAGTGTTGAGCACGAGACCAAAACCTCGAGACCAAGACTGAGAGGTCCAAGACCAAGACCGGGTGGTCCGAGACCAGACCAATACCAAAACCGATACTCTGTTTTTATAAACAATTCAATTTTTTAAGGCTAAAACGGAATAACACGCTTATAACATCCCTGCATACCTGTGTACATAAATGCACAATTGCAGGCATACTTGCACACTCACTTTCACTTATCTGCCTACCTACATGCAATAAACGAAAATATAAAATACAATCGTAATCGTAATCTCTAAAGTTCTAAAGCGCCATTTAAAAGCCAAGCGCATTGCACCTACAACACAATACACGTGTTCATACATGTCCAGCTTAAAGGCGTATTCTCAATTCATGGCTTGCTTTGCCGTAGGATTGGAAAGTGAAGGCACTCGAGCATCAGCTGATGTTTGAAGATGCCCAGAAGAATTACGGCATTGAACTTACTCGAAACATCTCGTCTTCGAAGGCCGACGATGCAGTTGAATGTCTGGTTGGAACCTATAAGAAACTGAATGCTGATTGAAGCCTTAGATGCTGCTGCTGCTGCTGCTGCTTTGGCAATGTTTCTGAGAGTCACTTTGTTATTGGGTTGTGTCAGGTCAGATTGTGGGACACAGAAGAGTTATGGACAAACTTCTGATGCATTGTCGTATTGGATCTGATTTTGGTATGCAGCATCTATTTAAGAATACTAGCTATACTGATGATGATGAGGAGGAGGAGGAGGAGAAGGAGGAGGTGATGATTACGATGATGATGATGATGCTGCTATTGTTTGTGATTATTGATGCTAATGACAATTTAGACTGATTGGCTATGATGCTATTGCTAATGATGATATCGATGATGACAATAATGAAAGCAGTTTGTTGGTGTGGATGACGAGACGGAGCAGAAGAATGAAATTGATGAAGACAACGATGACGATGATCCTGATTAAAATGATCTCTGTTTAATAATTTTGCTTCTATTTGATATGCAGTAACTTATTACAACTCATTTTATCAAATATTCTGTTGAGTGATAGTGATGGCATAATTTGAGCAACGATGACTGCATTGGAATTAGTGATGAAGCTGCTTTCTTTTAAGTCCTCATGTCATTCTTGTTTGTAAGTTTCTACTTTCTTCTCTAGTAAACATATGCATTTGTTTATTTTTTCTGTCGTGGTATTCTTCCAATCAGTTTGAAACGATTGCTTGTAAATATGCAAAATGGCATAATGTCAACCTTCAAGAATTTTTCAGTGGCCACAAAATCACACCAGGGAGATCAGCTTCTACACCATCGCTATAGCAGAGTAAAAAAGGAAAAGAGGCGCTATAGAAAAGGACGAGGCAACATAGAAATTGGGGTGATTATGGAATTTATGGACACACTTGTCATTGAGAAATGCGGAAATCAACAGTCTGAGCTAGGAAATAATAATTATGCTCATTCTCCATAATATGTAGAATACGTGCTCGTTCTACTGAAAATTGACGAACGCACTGCAGCCACTGCAGGTTTTGTTTGACCACTAGTCATCGATGCGCCGTAGAAGTCTACTCGTATGCGAATGGTAGTTGATCAGGATTGGATTCATTGGATAAGAGCAGAGACAACTCGAGAAGTTATATTTAGTAACATCACTCCAGAATCTGGGTAAAAGAAGTAAATAGGCTATAGCCACTGACTGACAGAATTGGAAAGAGACGTCAATGAGTCGGGAATACGAGGCAGAACCACATGGAAGCTGCGCCAGACAGACTTCTGAGAAGAGCGGAATGAAATTGAGATCTGGAAATCAATAATATATGGTCAGATGGATATTCGACCAAACAACCACATGGAATTGGATGGGTAATGAATTGATGGAAGGAAGGTAATTGCAGCCTGGAGCCTTCTTGTTGAACTTTGTTGCTTGGTCGAATATCCAGCTGACCATCTATTATCGATTTACAAGTTTGTTAGAACAACAGAGGCGTCAATCCCCTGTGAGTGATGGAGGCAAACCTCCCGGTCCCAAGTGTCAGGAAAGCAAGATATTCCCCTAAGACTAAAACATTGTCCCCTCCCCCTACCTAAAATTGGAGGCGTCTGCCTCCGGATTCCCTATCTGGACGCCCGTGTAAAACATTGCCAACCTTACGAAACCGTTGTTTAAAATGTGAGAAACAATGCACTTCCTCTCACATCCTTATTTCTATACGGCGTTTTGTTCGATTTAGGTATCTGTAGCGCGTAGGCCTACTCTTGTCCCGTAGCTTCTACAACGGATTCATGTCTGCGATTTCTATTGAGAGATAGCCTGTACACAGTACATTACGATGATGGCGCTATAGAAGTAATTAGATTGTATTCGATCTGTGCCTGTGCTATGCCATTCACTTAAGTTAAAAGGAGAATTTGGTTGCGGGACCATCACCCAACAGCTGAATGCATGGTATAGGGGCCTACATAAACCTACAGTACTGTCGTTGAGGCCGGTGCGTGAGTGGGCGCATGCATTTCCTTTCACAAGTTGAGAGCGGGACTCCACATACACTGTGGTCATTCAGGCGGCTTATCGTGTAGATATCAATCGAATCTATTTCTATTAATAATTAATTTCTACTATCGAAATAAGATAACATGTTAAACGTCAAGACAACCCTGGATTTACGGCTGATCGTAGCATCGGCATTCATCATACACAGTATCGCTAAGAATGGTCTCGCCCTTTCTAAAATCATTGTAAAGAAAAATGGTAAGTCTGTATTGCATTTAATAAGGATTATATTCTTTCTATTATTGGCATGTTAATCATAGAGACACTTAGGCCTAATTGTTGTCCATCCAAGTAGGCTATATCACGCCGTCCGGTCGGAATCGTTTCTGAAAGCATTCCTTGAAAATAGACTATATTATTATGTGCAAAATTAATGTAGGCCTATAATAATTATTGTTATGTGATTCCGACTACAGTGCGCCGATTTTTGGAAATAATTGCTAATAACAGTTCGCTCCATGGCCTTTAATAGCAGGCTAAAGGCCCTATTTATGGTGCCCTGCATCTTTAAAGTGGCCTGCGAATAGTGGGCTAAATTAATTTTATGAGATCTATCCTTCTTCAATTACAAATGCGCCTATTAAACGAATCAGCAATGTAGCCTATTCATCAACAGTTCAAACGCAATATCCAGCCCCTCAGCCTTTTATTCTGTTCAATTAAATAGGATCTACTCAACAACAGGAGTAACAACAATGACAATTAAAAAATATGGCTTTGTAATTAAGGTGGTTACGGTGGTGGTGACTATGATCGTAGTCGTGGTGGTGATCGTTGTGGTGGTGGTGGTCCTGATGGTGGTGGTCTTGGTGGTGGTAAGGTGGTGATGAGGTGGTTGTCAACTTGTCGTGGTGGTTGTCTTGGTTGTGGGGTGGTGTTGATGGTAGCACTAATGGCAATAATAATGTTGCCTCTCACCTGGGATATGATTGTCGTTTACAATCTGTCTGATTCCTATGCGTCCCAAACAGCCGTCTCTGGCGGTGATGCGGTGGCTAACGGAGAAATGCTAAGCACGACAGCTTCTTAACCAGTTAATCGATCAGCGAGAATGTGTCAGGAACCAGACAATAACTTTTCCAAGAAAAGTATTCTTCTTTGTGTAAAGTAGTTGTTAAGAAAACAAAAGAAATTAAAATAATAATTAGACAGTTTTACGAAGCGTTACAATTATTACACGTACATGTATACTGAATAAAGAAGATGTACCCAATTAATTACTTTGCTGTGGATCTATCCATCTATCTCGCACGTCACCAGGAGGCAAATAATCCATAAAGGCATCAGTGGCTATCTTAGAAGGACATGTACACAACATTAATGTCTGTAATCCATGTAAATTACATCTTTAAGGAGTCTAGTCTTTTCATTCGAGGCCTATTACATTGAGGATAAATCTGGTGAAATGCTTTGGTTAATGCTGCGAGCGATATATGGAAGAAGATCTATTTGTTTAAAGACCGTCGTCGTACATCCGTTTTGGCCGGGTTTAGCCCTCGGCTGTTGTTCGTAAGGACTCCTCCGTCTTCCTTTCATCACAGGCTTTTACAAGGAACGGAAATTCATCGCAGCGTCACGCAGATTGCGTTACTGCGATCGATGAGACTATAGGCAGCGATATCCCTCGCTCGAAGCAAAATGCATGTTTGGAGTGGTCTCAGTGGTGGAGCAGTTTTACTCGACTTAATTGCTTTGCGGATCTATCTATCTATCTATCTATCTATCTATCTATCTATCTATCTATCTATCTATCTATCTATCTATCTATCTATCTATCTATCTATCTATCTGTCTGTCTGTCTGTCTATCTATCTGTCTGTCTGTCTGTCTGTCTGTCTGTCTGTCTGTCTGTCTGTCTGTCTGTCTGTCTGTCTGTCTGTCTGTTTATCTGTCTATAAGTAAATGTCATCTGTTATTCATCACCATCATCCAACATTATATAGCATCCACCATCGATTGGCGTGTGTTTTGGTTGGACAGACGGGACATTACAGCAGTCGACTGTAAGTGAATGCGTAAATTACTCAGAGGCGTCCCCAGTCCAACTCCACACTTTAGAAAGGTTATATTGCTGATTCCCTATGATGCTCTGCGGCTATTTATTTCCAAATCTTCTTGTCATCCTTATTCGTTCAAGGATCCTATCCGACACTTTTATCACTTGGCGCTCAAATCAACGCCATCTCAAGCAATTACTTTAAACTTGCCGTAGCTTTTCTTATTGCAGAATTACATATTGCCTCATCTGAGTTTTGTCAGCTGGAGTCGTTTGAAGCAAGCTGTTCGTCGAAAGACGAAATCTTACTCATAGAACGAGCATTTTACGGACGAATGAAGCTGGGAAGATGTGTGAAGAGGGATTATGGGTTCCTCGGCTGTTCTGCCGACGTCCATTCTCAGCTCGATCGGTTTTGTTCTGGGAGGAGAAGATGTCAATTTCCTGTGGCTCAACTCCACAACACGGCCCAGCCATGTCCCGGAGATCTTACACCCTATCTCGAAGTCAATTACCAATGTTTACAGGGTAAGTGAATATTGAAATTACACAGAGGCGTCTCCTGTCCAACCACGGCCAAAGATGGCAGATCTGAGAGAAGAGCATAAAGAAGATTAGGTGTTCATGGGTGTATCCGAAAGCTTGCAATCTCTTCTTTTGAGATGTTTGTTGCTGAGATTAGGAGTTTAACACGGAGCGCCTATTCAGCTGAGCACCGACAAAGTCTACAGCGGTGGTGACTCTCTTCGGCACCAATCAATCAATCAATGAAATTTGGTATAGGAAACTACTCATCGGCACTCCCAGTCACACCTCAACCAAAGAGCTTGGGCTGATTTAAGAGAAGAGTAAAGAGATGATTAGGAGTGAATCTGTATGCCCAGTGGGATACTCCTTGCAGGTGGTAGTGCCCAGAACTCAGAAGGCTCGATGCTGCATCAAGGGAGGCAACAAGTGCGAATGTGACGACGATGTTAGCCACTTCACTAGCAGAGTTCTATCTGATCTATACATTGCCTGTTACCTTATCTGACCGTGTTAGTAAACTGGCTAACATCGGGGCTTACTATCTTATCTATAGTGACTATCTTATCTATAGTGGGCCTTTGAAAGAGACCCGTTCATCCATGAAACTCGATTTCTGTTCCTAAGTTGTTCTGCTAGAAAGCATCAATATTTATTCATTCTACTATTCTTTTCTTATTATAAGTTATTTGGGTTTTTAAATGACGAATTTCATTTAGGTTTTCCTTTTTGTATAAGTTTGTTCGTAGTTTCTTGTTCATGCTCGATGGTCTGTAAATAGGAAATCGATTTTATTGTCCTGTTGTTCCATCTCTAGTAATTACAGGATCCGCGAACAAGTGTGCCAGTAAGTCACCAATAACGCTCTCGTCTCATTCCGGATATCTCTCCAGCATCGTGACACTGGAGACAGGAAAGGGAAGTCCGGATTGTCCTTGGCGAATACGAGTTTACCCAGGACAGCAGATCAACATCACCCTAATGAACTTTGCGAGGTCAGATCCTCCCACTGCGCATTCAGAGAATCTGACTTCAACGATACATCCGAGGATCTGTCATCGATTGGCGATCATCAGAGAGCGGCAGATCGCCAGATCCGTTTCAGAGTGCGAAGATTCCAGAAGGATCAGCCACGTTTATACTTCAACTTCGAATCTCGTAGAAATTGACATATTACTGACCAAGGCGTTAAACGCCCATTTCTTAATACATTACAGAGGTAAGCAGCGATATATAATATTCGTATTAACATAATGCCTAGCCGACTACAGTTTAACGACGTTGATTGATAACAAAGAAAATTATAAGAAAAGCATGGTTCCGCTGTAAGAGAAATTTTAAAATTTCAATCGAGCAGTATTTTGCTAACTTCTTCAAAAAATTCGGGTTCAATCAAGTTTTTCAGTTTTCGGACAATTATATTTACGCAGCTTTCATTGCATACACTTTTTCGTTGGAGCAATTTGTTTGCTATTCACAGCAGTGGGCTGTGCCAATCCATCCGTAGCAAGTGGAATGGTATTCAGAAGACGTGGACATTATGCCATCGTCAGATGCAACATGACGCGCCATTTCTGGCGACTCCACTGCCTGGACTCAAAATGGGATGGATATCTCGGCAACTGTACTACATGGAATCCCACTCCAGACACCATTAAGGAAGAATGGAATGTTGGAAAACTTCTTCAGTTCAACTCTTTTCCTTTTAGTAAGCTAAGCATGCTGCCATATCACTTAAACACTTGGAATAATTCTTGGATGAAAATATGCAGAGGTCTCTCTTCTGAACTGAACTTAATTACCGAACATAATGGCCTCTGGAAAAACAACAATACAAGCACTTACATAACTTTGGTCTGAAAGAGAAAATTTGGAAGGAACCGAGTTTATAATATCCTTATTACAAATAAAGATCTAAATTTGAACTCTACGTATAGACCTACGCCTACTTGTACATTGTATATAGGCCTAAGTTGCATGATAGGTGACTACAATTATAATCTATAGTAGATTAACCTCGAAAAGAAATTAAAGTTTTGCCAATCTTTACAATTAAACCAACAGCACATATCTTATGTGTTTTTTTGTATTTTCACCGTTAGAATGCTTTTTGCCTAAGCAATGTAAAATTAATCATAATATGTGGGATTACGGGTCCATATAAAGTTATAGGACATTATTATCTTCTTCTAAATAAGCAGCCAGTTTGTAAAAAACCGATTTCATCTTTAAATTCTTGACGCTGTCGTGTAGATAATACATGCTTAATTGAACGTATGATGAACGTATGAACGTAAACGAACTAATGAATTACTGTTGAGTGTCAGGACCGATTAACTAGTGAATAATTTGTGTTCTTCGTAGATGTTCTTGTGGTCGTCTCATTGGGTGTTGCATTTGGAGTCTTCATCGGTGGAGTGCTTCTAGTTTGTGTCAAAAACTACGTAAATAAGTACGTGGATTATAGACAGTTTAGCGCTCGAAACAATAATTATTAGTCGGGCGAAGAAACATTTCCTAGATTAGGTCAGGTAAACGTGTAGCGAGACAGCCATCGGTGTATAAAGTGTAAGCGACTTCAATTTTATTAGCCTCGACATTTGAGTGCGGCTGGCTGTAGTCCTCTCCCTAGCCTTATCGTCTTTGCATCGACAGTGTGCAGTCGGTATACATACTCATTAAAGCTGGGTTTGTGACAACGGCCAGAGGCGCAGATGTAACTGATAACTCAACCAACTTTCTGCCCTGGCTGGGGTTCGAACCCCCGACTTCACTACTCTCAGTCTAGTACGCTAACCACTGCACTAACCCAGACAAATTGCAGCTCGATATGAATTTTGCTTCAACGTACATGTATGTAGTTCTGTTGTGTTTAAAAGCAAAGGACGATTGATGGCGTCGACATCTTTCGACGGCAAAACAGACGAAACACAAAGTCAACTGCTTGGCGAAGGAGAAGCCATTCGAAACTTTCGTGAACAGTTCAGCAATTCATATTTCGTCTACGGCGTCGATTTGAAAGCAACAGCGTCGCCACAATCCGACAAATATTCTGTGTAATGCCCGACCATAATTATAGAAAAAGTATCGCCAACGTAGTCTGGGCAAAGATTGTAAGAAATCATTTCTGTCCCTTTGTGATTTATTTCACTCAATGTGAAATAATAATAACAATGATCACAATGTGGAATTTTTCACTCAATGTGGATCGCTCCTACCTCGGGCTACTAGGCTAGATATCGCAAGGGGTGGTGGTAGTGATAGTGATAGGGGAAGTAGTAGTAGTGGAAGTAGAGGGAGTAGTAGTGGCAGTGATAATAATAATGATAATAATAATAATAGTAATAATAATAATAATAATAATAATAATAATAATAATTAATATACTGATAGTAGGCCTATAAGCTATTTTCCTAATCGTAATCTCTAGATTTTTACTTCAGCCAGTAGCGACGTCGCGGAAACCATCCGCATTCACAAGCACTCTTATCCTATCGCCAAACCAAGACCATGGTGTAGGAATCGGTTCCAGGTGAATGTGCAAAGGAGCAAGAGAGGCAGACGGCCAGAGCCGTATTAACTCATGGCAGGGCCCCTCGGCTTCGAGCTTCTTTGGGCCCCTTGAGACTTAACATCCCCAACGCCCTCCCATGCAGTTGGATATTTTCTTTGTACACCAGCTCACTTTCAAGACCAATTTTGATCCTTCCTCAAAATTCTCAGAAGTATCTCTTACATTGTAGAAACGACGCAGTAATAAGACCAAATAACGAACAGTTAACAACGACGTCGTTATATGGCGGCACATGGTAGCAATTGATTACATAGGCTCAGATGGGAAACAGAGTTATTTTAAATTCTATTGCGCTATAATGACATGTGACTTACTTATAAATTGCATTATATTGTATACTTTCATATTTCGAAGTAACTTTTCTGTGAATGACCGAATTAAATAGTTATTACCGTTTGTAAGATTTGTCATTGAAGACTTTTTTAGATGCCGATACACGCTATGAAAGACATCTGGATAATACGTCGTCATCGCTTCTCGGCCCATTGGCTAAGATCGAAGCGTTTACTTGTCAGCTTAATACCTGATACGTACATTAACCTAGGTTGCGTGAGGCCGATGTTACTGGCTCTCGGCCTAGGCTGGTGATCAGTTAACCCCTGATCCGCTATCCCTGGTTTTAATACGTTGTTGGCGTTGAGATGATGGAGAGAAGCAACAGTATCCTCCGGCTTCTCAATCTTCCCAGTGGCCCACACTGAGGGAGAATTTCAAAACAAAAATAAAATAGCCTAGTACGTTCCGGGCGTGCTGGTTCGTAACATTCCATTCTGAGGAATCTTTGCAAAGTGGGTCTTCGGCTGTTTGCTAGGGTGCTCAAAGGGAGAAAGGCTAGAAGTTGAATGAAAACCGCCGATCAGCCAAAAAAACACAAGTTGTTACAAAGCAGTGGTGAACAAACTTCTGAGCAGAATCCTGTTGTCATTTCAATGGGATGGTGACGGTCTGAAGCCGTGAAGGGAATGACACTAATTGAGCCCCCGATAAATGAAACAAAATCGAGTCGCTTGAATCTGATGTATACAGAGTAACTCTATTTCAGGTGTATAAATTAATTACACCTTTGATTAATGACATCCACAATCGTTAGGTCTTCACACACAGACACATACCCGCACACAAAGAGAGGCAGAGAGACGGACAGAGACAGAGACATGGACAGAGAGAGTGACAGACAGAGAGAGACGGACAGAGACAGAGACAGACACTGAAAGACAGACAGAGAGACAGACAGAGAGACAGAGAGCGTTTTCTATTCATCTATTACAATAAATCGATGTCGTCTCTGATCAAAGCGATTCGATCCTCCTCTTCCTTCTCTTCCTCTGCAGCCGACCTTTCATCGCTGGAAAGATTTCTGATTTGATTGGACGATACATCCTTTCGCTCTTTCAGTTCAGCTTTAAACGGGCCATCACGGAGTCCAGGGCCCTCGGTTGACGATGGGGTCTGGGCTGGTTCTGTTCTCATGGGATCAGCGCATTTGGCAGCGACAGAGGCAGGGGAAGAGGCAGAGAAGACAAGGACAGGGACAGAGGAAGATACAGGGATGGATACGGAAATAGGCGCAGAGGCAAAGGCAACGGAAGTGACGGGTAGTGAAACAGAGGCAAAAGCAGGGATAGAGACAGAGTCAATGACAGGGCCAGAAGAAGAAACCGGCATGGATGGATGAGCAGGCACTGAAGCAAAGACAGAGATAGGCAGAGAAACAGAGGCAGAGACAGCGGAAGAGATAGGCAGAGTTACAGAGGCAGAAGCAGAGACAGCGGAAGAGATAGGCAGAGGAACAGAGGCAGAAGCAGAGACGGTGACAGAGTCAATGACACACGCTGCGTCGCTCGTTGCTTGTGTAGACGCCTGAGGATGTTGTTGTTGCTGTTGTTGTTGGTGGTGGTGATGATGATCAGGGTAGTGCTGGCTAAGGCGTTGGGAGAGGGCATCTATCGTGGCGTCCAGTCGTCGGTCGATGGCGGTCATCCTCGCCGTCAGATCACTCGTCTCACTGATGATCTCACCTCGGATAAAGCGCAGTTCGTCTATCAGAGATTGAGTCACCGACTGGGAATAAGGAAATATAGAAATACGGGGACAAGAAGAGGAGGAGGAGGAGGAGGCAGGAGGATGGGATGGAGAAGGACACTGAGGTTGGGTAGGACAGGGAGACGCAAGAGGAGGCTGGTCGACTTTAGCCGATGCGGTTACGATGTTCATTGAAGCGAGACTGGAGGCGGTAGAAAACCATGAGGATTTCTTCACTACCGCCTGTTCGCCTTTCGCATCAGTAACGTCAGAATCTTTGTTTCCCTGCTGCTGCTGCTGCTGCTGCTGCTGCTGCTGATATCCAGCTGCATTTGGGCTGTCTTCATGCACCAATGACACTGAGCCAACGGCCGACAAGTCGTTCTTCTGCAGAAGACGAGGTGGTGACTTCAGCGAATCACCGAGGTCCGCAGGGCGCTTGGAATTGATGGGTGAGACGGGGCCAGAGTGGGGCATAGGGGTTGCGGGGTGCTGCTCCTCACTGACGCCGTTCTCCTGTCCAAGGGAGGGTGGCCTAGCCAGGGTTATGGGGTCGATCTTGATGACGCTCGCTCGGCGAAAGCGTGTCACTAGTTTTCGCAGTGGATTGGATGCGTTGGCTGAGT
Organism: Bimastos eiseni; assembly: GCA_959347315.1. NCBI lineage: Eukaryota > Metazoa > Annelida > Clitellata > Crassiclitellata > Lumbricidae > Bimastos > Bimastos eiseni. The sequence goes on from OY365815.1 coordinate 15,170,382, forward strand.
TCATCTGGTCGTTTGGTTTAAGTGATCTGTGCTGCTCCATCAGTTCCATCTCTCGCTTCAAATCGGTTATCTTACGAAAAATCACCTGAGACAAACATCCGACAATTGACCAGGTATGACGCGCGTCTGCCTGAGTCCATATAGACGCATGTTAGTATGATGTGTGGATGTTTGTTAGTACTAACTAAAATAGATTGGTCTATGACTCTATGCCCTAATCTAAGTGATAGAATAGTCATCGATGGCGGGATTCGGAAGTAACTGGAAGTCCACTCCACACAACTTATTCAGCAACCTCCGGAATTGAACAATAGGAAAATCAGCAACGGTCATCTTCACCGCAGTCAGGAGTATCTCATTGTGTATGCCTATTACTCAGGCCTAGCATAGACCTGTGCAATGAACATTGCTTACTGTATCCGACACTGGAAAAGCTAGGAATATGCACATATAAACAGTTACGCTACAGCGGCAACAATTGCATGTACTTAGTTATAAACTCTTTTAATCAGCTTCAAGTGATGGCAAACGAAGGCAGTTCATAGACGTCGATTGACGTGGTGTTGCTGATGGTCTTACCCTTTGTCTCAAGTTATAGGTGAGGACGAGGTTTCGCGAGAACGAGTTGGCGAATCCTTGGTAGAAGTCAAGGACTTCGACGAGACGATCGCGTTTTATGATGTGAAGGTCACAGTAGGTCAAGCACCTGACGCTTGCCATGCACTGGCTGGGAAGGGTCTCTCGATAAGAGTGATCACCAAACACGTCACCTTTGGCTACACCACACACGCACACATGCCATGCATGACGATAAAAGGACCGCATCATGAGCATCGTCGTTTTCGCCAGCATTGTCATTGTTAACGTTTTCAGTCTCATGCATAGTTGTCGTCATCATCGTCGTCATCATTATCACCATCACCCATATTATCATCATTATGATAATCATCATTTCAAATCCAAACCTAGCGCAGGAAACAGAGTTTTATTATGAAAAGAATGATATAGTAGAAGAAAAACCGATTCTACAACTCATGGTGCAATGCAAACTGGCCGTAAACCATCAGTAAATATTACATGTATATATATAGGCCTATATATTGACCTTGACTCAACATCTTCATTGGCTTCCCTTGACTGATAGGATTCATTTCAAAGTTCTCTTTCTTACATTCAAAGCGTTGTTGGGTCAAACTTCCACTCTATCTATGTGATCTTATCAGGAAACCTATCTCAGCTACCACCGGATGTCCTCTCCATTCTTTAGACCGTCACGATCTTCTAGTACCGCAGTTTAGAACTGCCACAGCTCAACATCGTGCTTATGCCTCTGTTGGCCCTTTGCTATGGAATAGCCTTCCTGCTGTGACTCGTGCTGCAATCTTATCTACTAGCACAACTGTTTCTGCTCGCACTGGGAACACCTCTGATTAGGTTGTACTGCGAGAGGCGCTTTATAAACCCGTAAATAGAATAGAATAGAATATATAGGCCTATACATGCAGTGCATGCATATATGTATATACTATATATATATAGTGTATATATATGTCTTCGTTTATTAGGTACACACCGCAGTAAGTACATGTTCGTTTATCCGATTCTTAAGCTACATATATAAAATTATGTAACATGAGGTGAAATTTACTTCTCAAATATTAGGTGATACTTCTGTTTGTTTGTCGTGTACATGCGGGCATCAACGTCTCTTACTGAGAATGGCGACAATTTCATCGTCCTGTATGACCTCCAGTGACCCGGAAGCGACGAAGCAGATGGAGTCGAGTCCTTCTCCCTGGTGGTAGAGGACATCTCCAGGGGCGCTGTGCGTCATCTGGAAGTGGACTGCCATTGCTCGAAGACATCCGTCGCTGGCCAAGCGAAACGCAGAATGCTCCATGAAAACGGTTCGGTTCAGATGGACGCAGATGTCAGCCTTCATGTCCGTTGGACAGTAGTTCAAGACCTGTGAGTGACCAGCAGTGACCCATTTAGGTGACCTGCAGTTACCCATGCATTTAGGTGACCAGCACTGGCCCATTTCGGTTACGGTCTCTGGTGTCTGAACTATGTTACATAAGTGAAGGTCAATGCCTTAATTTCTATCGGGATGAGGGTTCTTGAAATCGGGAGAGGTTTCCGTGCAGATGAAAATCGAGGCTTATGAATAATATTCGAGCATCGTTCATCTAAATACAAACAACCAAATATACATAAAGTAGTATGCCTCTATACCAGTATGTCAAATTCAGGGGTTGCGATCCTGGCGGCCGAGGGGGGAAAGTTCCCCACCTTTCACAGAGAGGGGACACGCCATACGCTTGTCCTCCACCCACATTTCTTACCTCTTTCATTGGGGTGCCCCCGACCTCTCAAACGAGATCGCCGCCTGTGGCTAAATTTGTATGCTGGACTTTGTGGCTAGATTAAGGACGTTGCAAAGCGCGATCATACATTTACATGTACGTCCCCTAAATATGAAGAGAGCGACTTCAGTAGCAATTATTTTATATGCCTTACTACCCTGCTTCGCTTGGGATTTAGATTTCACAACTTGGCCGCACAAGGACCAGAAAGAAACTAAATTTCGTAATTTCTTAAAAGATTGCGCCAAAGAATTTGTATTTAACGACCTCTTCACGAATCGGTTTCGTTCTCCGTCTACAACGACATCTACACATCGCCTGTGAACGAAGCGATTTCGCCTTTATTATTGCCCCCCGTTTAGCTCTACCCAAATGTGAATGTTACATTGACAATCGTAGTTTAACACAGTGAAGTCGTGGTTCAATTACTTAAGACTTAGAAGCCCACTCGTATTAAATTACCTTCGTCTTCATGTGACGTGAGCGCAGATGGCTGCCGTTAGCTACATGAAATGTCGATAGTGTTGGCAATTCGTAGTTGAAATGTGACAAATGTCCAAAAATTACACCCTATCGAGAAAATTAAGGGCTCAAAATAGTAACGTTGAGAGTATGAAGAAGGTACGAGACCGGCAGCCAGTGGTTCAGAAGAGAGTAGAGTGGCTGTTAGGGTGGTGTGTCGCTTAGGTCGAGAGTTGGATCAATTCTGAATTTTTATATCTATCGCAGAAGAGTTGCGGAGAAATTACTGATGGCCGCAGGGAACTACAGACGATGTTCAATAGGTCTAGAGCCTGTTCCTTAGTCGTGTCAAAGCCTATAAAAATACATGGATTGGCAATTAGGCTAGTCATTAAAGAATACATCTATTTGGCTGTAGGCCTAGCTCTGTGTGGCACGGTGGCCGATTGGTTAGTGTGCGCTGAGTGAGCGGGTTCGACTCTCGTCCGGGGCGTCACTGTGTATCGACCATGAGCAAATCCTTCGCACACATTTGCTTTGCATTACAACTGCAGTTGCGCCGTCAAGGCGTGTGTGCGCTTTCGAGCACGACTTGTCGTGAAAAGGCTATATAAATGCCGAGGTGTACTGTATTGTATTGTATTGTAAATACATACATACGTACATACACGTGCATATAAACATACATAGGGGCCTATAAATATAATACACGTGCGTATCAATACCTAAGTACATTATAATCGTGTATCTAAATGATGGGCTCGTGTTCTAATGAGGTATAAAGATGTTCATATGTTGGGTGGGGGTATTCTATAAGCGCTAAATGTAGTGGCAAGTCTTTCTTGTCGAGTGCCCATGCCCTGTGGGAGCTGCCGTTCCGCTGAATCGAGATGGCGGCTAAATTAGCGCAACTGGGTCCTCTTCAGCCTCT
>OY365815.1:15174340-15237622 GCA_959347315.1 Bimastos eiseni
AGAAGAAGAAGAAGAAGAAGAAGAAGAAGAAGAAGAAGAAGAAGAAGAAGAAGAAGAAGAAGAAGAAGAAGAAGAAGAAGAAGAAGAAGAAGAAGAAGAAGAAGAAGAAGAAGAAGAAGAAGAAGAAGAAGAAGAAGAAGAAGAAGAAGACAAACAGACGCTGACAGGGCCTCATAGACAAACAGGCAGACAGACGGGGAGCGAAAAAGGGACGCGTGATTGGAAGCGTGATCCTGCGGTTGAACTGACATGAGGCTGAAACATGAACACGGCGTATGAAGCAGCAGTCCAAGTGCTAGATCAGATCCTATCAATTCTGGTCTAATATGATTAAATGTGATCGAATGTGATCTAATCTGATCTAATATATATATATATATGAATATACATATATATATTATACATATATATATATCATATATATATATTATACATATACATACATATGTATATATCATATATATCTATATGCATTGGAGAAACTGGTTAGAAGGATTTTAGTCCTGCCAGAAACGACAGAACCAGCGGAGTGATCAGAATGCAGACAACGAATATTGAAGAGACTAGTTGCTGGTGATTGAAAATGATCGCGAATCCAGGTCTGTCTTCGTTCGGGCAGAATGGAATCAGAGGAGCATCCAGTAAACGATTTGCCTCCACTCTCCAGCAATTGTAAAGCTGAGGGGCATGAAGAGATGACAGCAATAATTATTCGTTTATTAATTCAAACTGCTGCGCCTCAGTACATGCATGATTACAAGTATCACATGACATGAACGGATGATCAAACGTTATTACAGGAATCGAATTTTCTTTGCGGCAGCCATGCAAGGCGTCTATCTCGTCCTCGTCCAATTTAAAAACTCCGCCGCCCGACGAATGGGAGGGCTAGTCAATCTTATGGGTGTAGCGGAAATAAATCTCTCTTCCTCCTGCTCTTCAAGCCAGTGTGTTATCCATCCATTGCTCTACAGGTCCTGTTGGCTGGACAATGTGTAAACTATGAAACAGGCAATGACAAAGTGTTTCACTTAAATTTTCAACCCTCTCAAATTGTGTTGGTACCCAAACGCCACCCACAGATGAATGGAGGGCTAAGTTAATGAGGCAAGAGAGCGAAGTATTTAACATACAATTATTAACCTGGTTTGATCAGGCTTAACTGTCACAGACTCCAGGGGCAACCCACCTGATAATTTGATAATTAATGTACATGTATCTACTTATCAATTTGATAGTTAATGTACATCTTCCTGTCATTCTAAAACACCTCTTTGTCTTTGCAATAGGAATACCTTGACAGCGTCAATTCCCTTTGTGATGGCCCACGTAGAGATGACGTAATCGAGAACGCGTTCACTCAGCGCCTTTGGAACATGGTTCAGCTTCATGAAGTCCTGGATGTTCGTCAGCATCTCCTGATATCTTCCAGTTGACGAATACATCTGCTGGAAGATCGTCGTCACGTTCCCGAAGATAGTGGCATACAGAAGGGCTGCAGAGACAATGACATACAGGTGTCTATAAATGGATGGGGAATTGGAATGAGTGGTCGATCGATCGATCGATGATGATGACGATGATGACGACGACGATGATAATGATGACGATGATGATGAGATGATGATGATGAGATGATGATGATGACGACGACGACGACGCCGATGACGATGACGAGAACGACGATGACGAGAACGATGACGAGAACGGTGATGCTGATGATGCTGATGACGATGATGATGCTGATGATGCTGATGATGATGATGATAATAATAATAATAATAATAATAATAATTTATATGGCGCCGTTACCCGGTCATGCAGCTTCAAGAACGCCTCACAAACAACTCGATTAACTGATGATGAGCGTATAATACCTTCGTTGAATTTTCAAACTTAGTATGATTGCAAGTACAATATGAACGGTTGATGACAAGTCATTGCAGATGTCGGCAGCCATGCAAGGCGACCACTACGTCGTACACCTAATGTTAACCAAAGCTGCCGTCTAGCGAATGAAGGATAAGTCAACCCTTATCCACTGCTTGATGTCCAATTGCAATTACAATAGGTGCATATTAATATTATGAATGGAGAAAAAGCTCGCCATGTAACTCGTTGACTATTGGTACGAGTCTGGACTAATTAAGGTGCTCACTGTGTAGAGACCTTGATCAAGTACCTCGCCCATCGCCAGTGGCGTAGCGAGGGGGGGCGGCGAGGGGGGCGAACCGCCCCAGGCGGCACTTGTCCTAGGGGCGGCATTTTCGGGAAAAAATAAATAAACAAATTATTTTTTTATAACTTGCACTCTTCAAGATTCTTGCTGCTCTTGTCTAAACCTAAAGCTTTTTTGCTATTTCTCGACTTATGACTAACATATACGATATACCGAAGGACCATCGAATGGCACCTAGTGTCAATAGACACGCTGCAAAATGGCAATGCCGACCCTGTCTATCTTGCCATTGTTTCGCACCTATAAAATGAAATAAATTTTGCAATAATAATAATACGCAAAATGGCCCCAGGCGCACTTGTCCTAGAGGCGGCATTTTTTGCAAAAAAATAAATAAAAAATTCTTGTTGTATAAATTGCACTCTTCCAGATTCTTGCTGCTCTTGTCTAAACCAGGCACCATATGCTTTCTTGCTTCTTCTCGACTTAAAACTAACATATACGATATACAGAAGGACCATCGAATGGCATCTAGTGTTAATAGACACGCTGCAAAATGGCAATGCCGCCTCTGTCTATCTTGCCATGACTTTCGCACCTATCAAAGAAATTAATTTTGCAATAATAATAATGCGCAAATTCTTAGATAGATGAAAAATCATTCTTTCTTGAGTAAAAAGTTGGATTAATTAAGAACAATCTCTGCTTAAATATAAATTTGATTTATGAAAAAACTTGCAAAATGCATCATGTATTGATGCAAATAAAGTTCTATGAAACAGATATTTTAGTAATGAAAGACGTTTTTGCCTACATTGAGTGATGAAAAAATTAATGCAAAGTTGGATCCACAATCGAAATCTAACTTCAATAGAAGTTGGATCAAAAAATCTTTCTTAATTAGAATCTGGTTGATGAAAGAGTTATTCCCTAAACAGAATTTGTATTTTCAAAACTAAAACTAATTAAAATAATCTAATTAAAACCTACTTAAGACCCACAATTAGAGAATCACTACATTCCAATTTAGCAATTCTTTCAATTGAACGCTTTTTGACAAGCACAATTAACTTTGATAAGGTTATTAGTAATTTTGCTGCAGGCCGGGAAAGCAAGAAAAGTGAATTTTTAAATTGTAACAGTTCACAGATATAATGAAAGTATGAGACCGTACAGTATCCGTAATCCGTATGATCAGTTCATTCATTCATTCATTCATTCATTCATTACGAAAATTTATATAGCGCCCCTTCAAGGTTACCAGGCCTACTAATGAGCGCTCCAATTAGTCAAAGTTATCAGTTACTAATCTATTCTAAGTAACATACTTACTATGGCCTCACTATGATTAAATTATTGTTTAGGCCTAGGACTTTCTTTTCAATACGTATAGAGAAAGAATAGGCCTATGATTTGTATGGTTTAATTATAATTTTATGGAGACTTTTTATAATTTTTAATCTAGCCTGCAAGACGTTTAGTAACTTTATTGTGAGGCTTGCTTCATTTGTTTGTTTTAAAACTAGTTAATTTCTTAAAGTATACAATCTTGTTCTATTTTCATATCTTTATTTCTAATGATAATGCATTTTAATTAGTCAAAGGACATACAGCTTTAATGTCGATAGTGCATGCTGATGCTGTTACTAACTGTAATTATTTGAATACTGAATAGAATAATCATAATGTATCTAATAGCTTAATGAAAGCACTCAAAACAGGCGCCCTATGCTTATCTCCTTGTGTATATCTCGGGGTAGGCCTATATATACAAGAACGAAGTGATGGAAAAATAGGCAGAGGCGGCATTTTGTACCTTCGCTCCAGGCGGCGCTTTGCCTCTCTACGCCACTGCCCAGCGCCATCACTATACTATTGCATTGTAGTGTATACGCTTCTGAACTTTGGAATGAGAGCAATATCAGACAGTTGTGTGGTGAAAATACGGTGGTATTATAAGTAAGTATGTACTTAATCGAACCGCTTGCAAACGCGCCGCGGGAACATTATTATATGAATAATCAAAGAACGTACAATCACAAAATAATCATGATAAACAGTTAAAAAACCAACAACCTCGGAGAGAGTAGAGTGTCAAGAGAAAGCAAACAATAGGAATTACGATCACCGTAGGAATCGATTCCATTGTATAGATCTATCATCAGGTAATCAAAGCGAACTTACATCCGAAGATCATGGTTCCAATGGCGAATATCTTTTCGTATTCGGTGACTGCGCAAATATTGCCGAATCCAACGCTTGTGATGCTGGTCAGCGTGAAGTAGAGAGCGGTCGTGTAGGACATGGCCATCGAGGGTCCACCAGTCCAGGTGACCTCCCCCGTCGCCGAAGAATTCACGGCCACAAAGTCCTCTCCGATGTCGTGGGCCAGCTTGTAGAGCCAGCTGTCTGCCACTCCTAGGTGGGTTTCGTAGTCGCCGATTGTGAACCAGATGCAGGCGAACCAGTGAGCAATGAGCACGAACATGAATATGAGCAGAATGAGCACAGCAGCACCGTACTCGATGTATTGATCCAGCGTGCGAGCTACGCGAACCAATCGCATCAGACGAAGTACTTTGAGCGCACTGTAGATACTACCAATGCTCTGCAATATGCACACAGTCATACACAGAACCAGCCAGGGAGACAAGCAGGCAGTCAACCACACGATCATGTTGGCACGCTACAGGATACAATGTGTTTTGAATAAATATATATATAATATGCAGACAATATTATTTATGATAGGAGAGAAGTGCTGTACAGTTGTACGGACAAGTCGCCTGTCAGCTGTCCAGAGGAGTGTGCCAACTGGGTTACCTTGAACACTGAACGAACCGAGCTATTGGAGAAGACCACGTTGACAGTCCCAAGCCTGGAGAAAGAAGGAGGGCGACGCCAATCATCTTTGTTATTACGGTGTCGTTAAACAGCAACTTATTCGAGCATTGAGGTAGGCCATATGCAGGACAAAGCAATGTGGAAGCACATCGTGGTCACGACGACGCTTAGCCGAGTTTGCCACCGCAGAGAGACAGACAGACAGACGGACATAGAGCCAGGACATAGTCGTCCGGACATCTTTTCCCGGGTCATATACCCCGGAAATATACCCCAGACATATTCCCGGACATATTTCCCGGGACATAATCATTGGACTTATCCCCTGGGACATATTCTACGGACATATTCCCGATATATATTCCGGGAGACTTGGATGCAGAGGCAGACAGAGAGAGTTAGACAGAAGGAGACAGAGACAGACAGAGACAGTTACAGATAAAAATAAACAGAGACAGACAGTGACAGAGATTGACAGAGACTGACAGAGACTGACAGAGACTGACAGAGACTGACAGAGACTGACAGAGACTGACAGAGACTGACAGAGACTGACAGAGACTGACAGAGACTGACAGAGACTGACAGAGACTGACAGAGATTGACAGAGACTGACAGACAGAGATATACAGAGGATTGGATGGGATGAACGTGAGATAAACGCGATTCAATCAGAATAAATGAGATCGTTATCTTTTATCACCCTCTGCAGAGTCAACATAAAACATATATACCTCCTGAGTCTGCAGTTGAAGTGCGTTGAGGACGTCATACGGCAGACACGACAGGAAGTCGATGACGAACCAACTGCGCAGGTAGTTGTTGCGGATGACCTTCGCACTGGAGACGACCTCGCCGGACGACGAGTGCACGAAGGTCGTGTGGAAGTTAAGGACGACGTCAACGAAGAAGATGGTATCGACTGTACTGTCAAGGACGAGCAGTGCGAGATCATCCAGGCTCTTATTACGGAAGGCAGCGTTGAAGGGGACCATGACGGCCGTGTAGAAGGTCAACAGGAGGATCAACCAGTCCCACATCGTACGGAAGAGGCAGTAGTGGAGAATGACGTGCGGCGGAGTGCGTGGAGGGTCTTGCTTGTAGCGCGGAAGAACATCGAAGTTTATGGTGAACATCTGGAACGAACATCGGTTGCACGACTCCAGGACATTTTCCCTCCGAACATATTACCCGGACATATTTTCAGGACATATCCCTCGAACATATTCCCCGGGATACATTCTACGGACATATTCCCCGACATATTCCTCGGGACATACATTCAAAACATAATATCCCGGACATATTCCCCGGGACATATTCCCAGGGCATATTCCCAGGACATAATCCCCCGTACATTTTTTCCAGGGTCATATTCCCCGGAAATATTCCCACAGACATATTCTCCGGACATATTTCCCAGGACATAATCCTTAGACTAATTCCATGGGACACATTACCCAGACAAAATCCCGCGGACATAATCCTCCGGACACATTCCCAGGACATATTCCCAGGACATATTCCCAGGACATATTCCCAGGACATATTCCCAGGACATATTCCCAGGACATATTCCCAGGACATATTCCCAGGACATATCCCCCCTCCATCTGAATAGGTCATATACCCCAGACAAAGTCTCTGCACCATCTCATGCGACGCAAAACTATTCCAGCTTCCAAGTAAATTATCAACGACGTCTTTGTTCGCATCTTGAAGCAGTTTGTATACGATATAATAAACAATCATCTTGACCTACTTCACGGTTCAAAACGGATGCGAATAGTGGAATAATAATAATGGTTTCTCGCATCTGGTGGGCGATCGTCACCTGTCGCTTTGAGTCCCTATAAGATCGCAGTACATGGCAGTACAAGTACGTCTGCTGCTAATTTTAACCAATATTTCATGCGGTGTTTTAGCAAGGACGTCTCATGCCTGGATCATTAAATAGGAAGCAACTAGCTTAACAATGATATTTCCTGCTAAAATTGCTATCGTTGAATTACCAACAGTGAGATTGATTAATAATGGTGCTCATGAATAAATAACAAACGATCTTTATTAGGGAATTGTGGACATATCGAATATGCAAGTGAAGGGAATTATGTCAGAGAGAATATTGTCCGGGTAATATGTCCGGGGTATAGCATGTTCAGAGGGTATACAATTGAACAGCATTAATAGACACATGACATCGATTGGTAATCGTTATCTTCACACTTCTAAAGCGCTACTTGAAAGCCAAGCGCAGAGCACCAGCTGATTCATAAGCGCTACGTCAAGGAAGAGGAGTTGTCCGAAGGGTGTAGTCCAAAGGAGGTCCAAGTCCGGTCTCCAGAGGGTTAGATCATTTTTGATCAAATCATATTATTGATGTCTGACATTACACTGAATACAATCTCTAATCTCTAAGTCGAAATCACATACGACAACATGAGATCAGTTAAGATTGGGCTCTAAAGAGTTGTGAAATTCTTTTGATATTTCATGAACCTCACATGTTTTTCCGTCTGCAGAAGTTTCCATCTCCGTTGGAAGAACAATAAGGCACTTGTTGTTCTTCCAACGGAGATAGAAACTTATCCAGACGGAAAAACAGGTGAGGTTCGTGAGATATCATGAGGTATCGTGGCCTGCAGCGACAATTATGGCGCAATCATAGTGATAGTGGCTGCATCTCTGTCATTGCATGGCTATCAAAGAGTCACATGAAGCGGATGTCGGTTATACGCAAGGTGTCAACGGCCATCGAACACCACTTTCAATTAGCTACGGATGATGAACGGAATCGTTGATTGCAGCGATAGTCATTTCCGCCAACGATCTACAGATGCTAACTACAGGTGGCACAATATATAGGCCAACAGCCAAACACACAAATAATTATATATAGTTAAATAGGTTAACGTTTGTAGGCCTATATATATACACATATACTTTAATGTATTTGACTTATGTACAAACAGACATAGCATATCTATGCACAAATACGTGTCTTCAAATAATAGTTATCAATATTGTCACATTTGTCAGAGTCGATTCAAACATGATGTCAGATAAATATACGAATATATATATATATTGCTCGTTGAATATAGTGTGCTCACATCAGCGGTGCAAAAAACAATATTATTTAAGATCAAAAGTTGGCTTTTTGTTTTTGGGGTTTTATTTGGTTCTTTGTTTTTAGTTTTCCTTTGGGTTTTGTCACAACAATTTTGTTATAAAAAACATCAAACACAACGTGAAAAAGAGCTCCAACTCGCTTTTATAATTAATTTGGCTTAATTTTGGACTGAATAACACACAATTAGTAATATGATAGCAATATTAATAAATTGGAAAAAATAGTTTAAAAAACCAAAATTGCCAGTTTTCGTATCTTTTTTGTGTAAAAAAGCAAAAAACCAAATAACCAAAAAACCAACATGTTTGGAGCCCTGGCTCGCATATATTTTCGAGCAGCAACATAAAAGATTCGAAACTATACAAGTATACTATGCAAAACACATGTGCATATTAAACTTAATGTGCACATTATGCGTGTATCTAGTATATATGCCGGTCAATGGGACGCGGTGGTATAGCGGTATGTTTTGTACCTTGAAACAAAAGGATCGCACGTTGAATCTACTACCCCAAGCCACTGTATGTAAGCCACTGCATGTCCTGGACATGTTGTTAACCCACTATTAACTGTGAGAGGAAACGGGAAGCCACCTCACTTTTCCACGAGTAGCATCAAAGTCAATGGGCCTACCTTCAGGCAGGGAACTCGTCATCATGTATGATAACCATGGACTCCTTATACTTACATGTATTTGTTCCGTAAATGTTTTATGCAGAGTTTTTCGTTATTAATGTGTATTATAATTTTTTATGCACAGTGCTGTATATGTTACAAGCAATGCGTGAAACAGAGAAATTGTTAAATGCCTGATTTCTTAGATTATAGGCAAAATGTAAAATCACACATTTATGATTAGTATTATAGTTAGGGTTAGGATCATGAGGGTTAGGGTTAGGGACAAATTGCCTAGGCATTTTACAAAATCCCTAGTTTTACACATTACCTGTATGTTACATATGCAGATGATATCGTATTGATCACTTTGCCCCTGTAAAAGATATATTGCAACTGATTACGTGCTTACTTCTTCAAAGAGAGAGATGGCGATGCGACATAAAAGCATCCACTTATTATGGCGCTTTCTAGTTGAAATAGAATTTGTCGTTTGTTCTAAAGTAGGCTCGTATTAATACAGGTCGATGGCCATTTATTCGTGTACCTGTAGATTTTTATGCCGCCTTTAAAGTATTCTTTATTTATCATCTCATACGATAATACAGAATATATATATATGCACGCATTCGCGAGAACCTGATGCTGAACTAAATATAACTGTATTGCAGTCATTCATCCGCAATGTTGTAAATGTTACTCACAAGGGTCAGCTACGTTAACAAGTACTAAGTAGTCACGTTCAAGCCTCATATCAACGTAGACTATTACTGTCAGGTAAAATTCACGATAAACTGAGTCATTAGGACAATCTCTTCTTTAAGTTTGCTTTTACTGCATATAAACGGCTCTCCTGCATTTTATTTAGGGAGCAACAAGCTCAAATGCAAATGTAGTTTCTTATAAAACCCTCATCAGTTCTTCCACAAACCCTGCTTTTGAGTTTCACAATGTGACATGTAAAATGGAAATAGTGAAGACAGACACAATTATATAATTAATGTTTCAGTTTGTTCTGCCAAACAAATAGATTGATGCTGTCTATACTCGAAGCCCACAGTATGGATCAGCTACATAAAGGCCTAAATACAGCATATATGTAGTCTACATTTTTAACAGAACTAAAAGCGCTACATAAATATTAAATTGCATTAATTGCATCATCAAAAACAACCAAACTGATTAACCGTATATTCTGTCTCCAAAGCCAGCCAATGTCAAGTCGTAATTTAACCTGATTGAATGTCGACCAACGCAACTGCTAATTATCCGTCGACGCGTTTAATTGTGAATAATGAAGAGATGTTTTCTTGTCGGGTTGTCATAGTCTGGTTGATGTATCATCCAAACAAGATCTGTCTGCCCGGCTTTAACACGCTTGGCAGCAGTGGAAGGTTGGAGGGGTAGGAGATGAAAAGGGGTGAACTATACATGTAGATTAAGACGATGTTTTCTCATGCAACGGGGTATGTTCTGAACCACGAAGTCATCCCATGTATGTCTTAGCGCAATCTTATCGGATCTCAGTTAGTATATCCACTATCTACAGGTACACTAGTATATATCTCACCTGAGTAGAAACTGATGGCTAATAGCAGCGTTTCACAAAAGGTGGGTCGCGCGACCCTGCACCGGGCTATGGAAGAAAAATTCCGGATCGCATAAATCACATGTTTTAATATTTGATTGTATTCGTTTTAATTAAACTAAATAAGTAAAAATCTAATTGTATGCTACAAGCAGTCAGTCAATCACTACTAGACATCGCCAAGTCACAAGAAATTTTAGGGACATTCATACCTGTTTCATTTTACGTATAGGCCTAGGTCAGTATAGGCAATAAAAATGTTAGTGAATTACGAAGGTTACCGGTATAAAAAATAACCGTAGCAGGGAAAGAAGTTTGGGAAACGTTGGTTAATAGTAGGCCTATATAGTTTTATGTCTCACATATTTACACATGCACAATTGCACATCAAGTCATACAGTTTGTATATAACATTGTATATATATATATTATATAGTGTATCTGATCTAAGCATATATGTGGCATGCGAAGAGGATTGCTTGATAGGCATATAGAGGATTCTTTGCGATCCTCTAACCGCGTCAAGCGCTCACCTGCATGCGTCTCTGTTTCAGTGACCTCTCTGCGCCTCACACCTGACTTACATGTAGGTTGATTGACAGTCTGTGTTGACGAGTTAATCACCTGCTGATTGGTCTGCATGGAAACCTGAATGTCTGTCTTCTGCATGGATTCAGTGCGTTTTGTTTGCAATTTTGCATCTTGTGCCGTCAGCTTTTTATTTGATACTCTGCAAATGTTTAAGCGTACAGTTTGTGTGTTATAAGGATGTGTACAGTGCACGGATCGATTTTCGACGACGAAGGATATTCAGGTGGCCTTTACAGTTAGACTGCCTGTTGCTCAAATGAACGCGGAAGGGTGGAAGAAGGAAAATGGATAAAAGAAAGAAGCAGAAGAAGGAAATGAGAAGAAGGAGGAGGAAAAATTATAAGAGGAGGAGGAGGAGGAGGAGGAGGAGGAGGAGAAGGAAAGGGAGGATGTTAAGAGGAAGAAGATGATAACGACGACAAAGAATACGGATGAAGGGGACACATGGCAATTGATGAAGGAGAAGAAGATGGAGGAAGTTGAAAGAAATGCAAGAGAACAAACAGATGGAATAAGATGCGGGAACAAAAGACTAGGGAGAGATCAAAGATCAAAAGGTCGAAGGAGAAGAAGAAGAGGAACAAATAACGGGACGAGTAGACTCAAAAGGAAGAAGACGGGGAGAATATACCAAAGAGGAAGAAGAAAGAGGGTAATATGACAGCAGCTGGCTACTGCAAGAGGTCAACGATGACGATGCAAATAACCACATCTTAATTAACTGTTTCCATTCTATTACTTTCGATACGGAAGCAGAGGAACAAACGAGAAGATCATCCTCATCTGCCAGGTTCACCCATCTAAGCCTTCTAAAGCAACAACGTCACACTTACGTAGTTGCCGATTCTAGTTGGGTCAGTTCCATTGCCCCACCTCTTTGACTCCGCCTCTTTGACCTCACCTCTTAGACCTCGCGTCTTTGACATCGCCTCTTTGACCTCACTTCTTTGACCTCACTTATTTGACATCACCTATTTGACCTCAATACTTGAATTAACTTCTTTGACTTCACCCTTTGACCTCATCTCTTTGACCTCACCTCTTTGACCCCAACTGACCTACGAACCTGCCGATGTTTTACATTTCAATAGCGCTCTATAAGTATGCCTCGATGGTGCTCCATGTCAGCCTAAGCGATGTCACAGTAACTATAAGAGAAGTCGGTGCGTAAGCAGATTTTGTTCAGGGTATGGGGACGATTGATGATCGGACTATAGATCACCGATTTATATACCTTGAGGGACTGCTCTGGGCCTTAACGTTTGGTGATATTTGTCTTTTATAGTGCTAATTACGACAATTCTCCTTCAACCTTATCAATTAAAGTCATCGATGTGCACACAAAAATCTTTGTAAGAATTGACAGCAGAAGTCCGATGATCAACCGCCCGCATTGATCATTCGTCTGGTGATCACACGTCCTAGAACCTTTGTTCAGACAAGACTTTCTGTTTATCCTGCCGATCATCAACGACTTAATCCTGAACTGAGTCTTGCTCTGTTTTTCTTCCATCGGTTCTTAATATCGATTACTTAAACTCTTAAATACGAAATAGTTGAATTATATGTAACTTTCAGAGAAAGATGAATCGTTCACTCATTCAGAAAATTTATGTAGCTGAGGTAAGTGATGGCGAAAACGACGACAACATGATGATGCTGACGACGTAGACGGATGACGATGATTACGACGACGGCTACAACTATGATCTATGCTGATGATGACGATACGATAAATAGTTGCGATTATGGTAGTTGTGATAATGATGATGATGATGAATGATGATGAGGCTGATGACGATGATGGCGATGATGATGATGGCGTTGGTCGTGTTGTTGTTGGTGGTGATGGTGACGATGATGATGGCGATGACGATGACGTTGACGAAGATAACGAAGATGATGTCTTGATGGTGATGATGATTCATAGTAGCCTGAGCGTGCTTACTGGAGCCACTTGACAATTTCTGGCGATGACATCTGGTGAGGTTGATGTCTTGGCGAACAATCGCTGCAGAGAGTTGTTCTTTGCAACCACCTTGGTCAACTGACCGGAACGATCTTTCAGCGCTGGACTCGCAAAACAGTAAACTTATAAATACAATATCGCTGCTTCAATGGTCATACTTAATGCCTAAAGAGCGGGCTAGCACCCTCAATGTCCTGCTATTTGCTTATAGGTGGCGCTTTAGAAATATGAAGTTTACGATTACAAAATAATACATTTGTTAAAGTCTGTCTTGACCCCAAGTTTATCAGAAGTACCGGTAGGCCAACGCCACTGGCTCTTGTTATCTTCAGCTGCGCCGAAATAATAGTCTTTGCATGTAACGCTCTCACAAAGCTCTAGTTAACTCAAGATCAACCTCACAATTTTTGTAATTTCAGTTTAACGATAATGTGCGATGACAAAGATCATTTGCGTCGCCCTCCTCTCTTATCCAAGGTTTGGACTGGCACTGCCAACGTGCATGCAATGATGGAATTGAACAAGCGGATGCGCTGCGCCTAGCTTTTAAGCGGCACTTTAAAGATGACATTGTGGAGATTCCGATTACGATTGGTGCAGTATCGTTAACCAACGATTACTTTCGATTTACTAGTCAGACAGCGGATTCATACTTATTTCATACTTATTTCATACTTATTTCATACTTATTTCATACTTATTTCATACTTATTTCGTACTTTATTTCATACTTATTTCATACTTATTTCATACTTATTTCATACTTATTTCATACTTATTTCATACTTATTTCATACTTATTTTTATTCGTCGTCTGCTGCATTTTCACTTCCTGCATTCAGAGGACGTTTATCGCATTGGCTGAAGCGTGCTAACATCAACGAAAGAATGATTTCGCGTATTTCGATTGAGTGAGTGAGTGGGGCTATCGAATTCCATGCAAGACATTTACTGCGAACATATTCGCGTTGAGATGAGTATTATGCTTTTGGGAGAAAAACCTTTCAGCATCCGACTCTAAAGCATGGCTCATGTTTAATACCATAGTCTACCCATGAGCTGTCTCGTGTCTGCTCATGAAGATATATTGTAGGGTAATAAAAGACATTTATTGTTTCATCATCACTACCACCACCACCACCACCCCACCACCACCATCTTCATCATAATCATCATAATCATAATTATCACCATCATCACATCACCATCATCATCAACATCTTCCTCCTCGTCCTCCTCCTCCTCATCATCATCATGCTCATCATCGTCATCATCATCATCATCATCCTGCATCATCTTCGTCACAGTCACAATTATCATCACCATCATCATCACAATTATCATCAGCATCCGAGCCATGATCATCATCGCAAACACCAGCAGCAAAAATAGTAGCAACTTCAAGAAATGCAAATTATGACATTTTCTTTACCTTTATGCCTACTCTAAGTCATAATAAGGATTTACTACATAATATAATTTGTTTTCTAATTATTCGAATGACTGCTGAACGGAAGAACTGTTGAACTGTAGGCGGCATCTGTTGCCTGCGCTTACCTGTTCCGTTCTTTGCCTGCGGCTGCTCGATTGGAGGCTTGAGAAACGTTATATCTCTGAAGCCGAGAAGCAGCAGAATAACTGAGTCCTTGTCATTGCGAACTGGCGCCACATGAACTAGGAGCCACATCGGATGCTGTTCTGTTACACAAACCAAAAGTATCGTACGGCCATAGTGTGAAGAATCTATTTATTTGAAAGGATTGGGCAAAAGATAAACAGATAAAGATAACTATGCATTTCGCGTTAACGTGTGAACTTTCAAAAGCGCGGTCGTATAGTAAATCGGTCTTTACTCCACTCGACCGCTGTAAGTCAACTATAGAACACCTTCAAACAATGTCTCGAATTTTGATTGTTATGAAAGCGCCAGTTCAAAGCGAACTCATCAGATATATATATATATATATATATATATATATATATATATATATATATATATATATATATATATATATATATATACTCCCCTCAGTCCAGTGCATCATCGATGTTTTCCATCAGAAGGCGCATTGACTTTAAGATACTCTTGTTGATGGGCAACTGCTAATAACAAGTGGCAAATCTCTTGCTTAAGCTATATATATATATATATATATATATATATATATATAGCACCAACTGAGGTATCCGTCAAAGTGAAGAGCTTCGTCTATTTCTGCGCTCATGTGTCCATTGGCTTATATCGCAGACTGACCGCATCAACTAATAATAATGAACCAGATGGAGATAGCAACTTACTCAGAACGATAGAAGTTTGCATTTCTCTGTTACCACTGCTCTTAGTTTAATCCACTTCGATTTGTTTGCACCACTGAGGCTTGAAGCGAGGATCGCGTAGAACAAAGGCGATGTAGAGAACATTAGTTTCATTACTAGACTGGCTAATTACAGGTCTGTGAGGACTATTAAGATATAACCCATTGCATGATTTCTATTAACTCATATTTGAAAGTTACATGTAGCCTAATTAAAACAACTGTGGTGAAACTATTCAACGATAGACTCTTACTTGGCTCATACTTGATCATACAAAAACGACTTTTCAGAGAGAGCAAACAGACATACAGATACAGAGGGCACCCCGACAAAAGAGTGCCCGACAAAAGAGTGCCCGACAAAAGAGTGCCCGACAAAAGAGTGCCCGACAAAAGAGTGCCCGACAAAAGAGTGCCCGACAAAAGGGTGCCGCGACAAAAGGGTGCCGCGACAAGATAGAGCACAGACAATTTGAAATTAAAGCAGGACTAATGACAAAAATTCTGGCTTAAATGGAAGTTGAATTAATGAATTGAATCTTGTTTAATTAGAAGCTGGATAGAAATGCTGTTTGGCTAAAAGCTGGATCAATGAAAAGAATTGCGTTGGAAGGGGCGCTGGATTAATCTGAAAAGAATCAGGCTTAAATGGAAGTTTAACTGATGAAAAGCATCGTACAATCCAGGACAGGGTCCTTTTCAACAATCCCGCTTCCATTTAAACGGCCTTCTTTTTTCAAAATCCCGCTTCCACTGATGCACAATGCTTTTCATCAATCCAGCTTCAACTTTTGCGTGAATTTTCTCGTTGCACCTGGTTACGTTAAATCATTCTTTTAATTATGCTCAATAATTAAAGCTGAAAATTTTGCCAATATAGCTTCTGTTTAAGCAGACTCCTTTTCATCAATCCAGCATCCATTTAAGCATGCATTTTTCCGTCAATCCACTTCCATATTAGGAGGAATTATTTTCATCAATACAGGTGCGCCCTTTTGTCGGGCGCTCTTTTGTCGGGCGCTATTTTGTCGGGCGCTCTTTTGTCGGGCGCTATTTTGTCGGGCGCTCTTTTGACGGGTCACGGATACAGAGTGGCGTAGAACGACAGAGACCGAGGAGAAAGAGACAGAGAGAAATATAGACATGGATGGATTGATCAGTCAAGCAATCAATCAATCGATCAATCAATCGATCGATCAATTTATTTATTGTTGCCAACTATGAAATGAAATGATAATAACAAGTACATTCGTCTTAATTAAAATCATTAATAGATTGATAGATGGATTGATTGAAGGATGAATGGATAGATGGGAAGGTGGATCGATGATGGTTGGTTAAATAGACGCATAGAGGGATTCAATTACATTCACTCAAGCGCTGAGTTAATAAACAGAAGGACGAACAAACGAACGGGCGAACCAAGGACGCGACACTCACAAACGGATGAACAGAGTAACCCACACATATATATAGCGTGACGAAATAGAAGAATGACGGTAGAAGGACGAATGCACGAAGGTAGACGGATAAGCAGACGGACGGATGTACGGACATGTCCGCTCTCATTTAACCTTTACGAATTGTTTTTATCTGCGGTGACGACTGTAAAGTTGGAGATGAAAATATGAGCTGAAGAGGGAAACACGTAAAATGAATTAAGGCGCCTTCGGCAAAGATAATTCACTTCGAGTTATATCCAGTCCTCAGGCCTCTCTCTTCCCATTCATCCTCTTAATCTAACTCCCTTTTAAAATCATTCGTGTCTTTTTTCTCTTTCCATCCTCCAGTTTTCATTCTCATGCTGCCTGCTTCTTTAGTCCAACCTAGTTGGATAGTTCTTCGATCTCCTTCTGTCTCCTTCCGTTTGGCCTCTTCTTCTTCTTCTTCTTCTTCTTCTTCTTCTTCTTCTTCTTCTTCTTCTTCTTCTTCTTCTTCTTCTTCTTCTTCTTCTTCTTCTTCTTCTTCTTCTTCTTCTTCTTCTTCTTCTTCTTCTTCTTCTTCTTCTTCTTCTTCTTCTTCTTCTTCTTCTTCTTCTTCTTCTTCTTCTTCTTCTTCTTCTCTTCTTCTTCTTCTTCTTCTTCTTCTTCTTCTTCTTCTTCTTCTTCTTCTTCTTCTTCTTCTTCTTCTTCTTCTTCTTCTTCTTCTTCTTCTTCTTCTTCTTCTTCTTCTTCTTCTTCTTCTTCTTCTTCTTCTTCTTCTTCTTCTTCTTCTTCTTCTTCTTCTTCTTCTTCTTCTTCTTCTTCTTCTTCTTCTTCTTCTTCTTCTTCTTCTTCTTCTTCTTCTTCTTCTTCTTCTTCTTCTTCTTCTTCTTCTTCTTCTTCTTCTTCTTCTTCTTCTTCTTCTTCTTCTTCTTCTTCTTCTTCTTCTTCTTCTTCTTCTTCTTCTTCTTCTCGACCTTTAGCGAAGAGGATCTAAGGCTTTTCTGAGACAAACCAGTGTTGAGACTTGAGACCAAAGGGAAGTCATTTCGAGCATACAATATTATGTTAGTTTACGCACAATATCTCATTGAATCTTCGATCATTGAACTCGTATTCTCTTATACTGGATCACCGCTAAGTGATCACCAGTAGCCAAATCTTCTCCGACACGATTTACACCTAGATAAGCCTATATCCGATTGATACAAATCAACGTAGGAGAGGCAATGATGCAGATCAGTCCATGGATAAACGACCATTAGCTGCTGCTGCTGGCAAAGTGATTGAAGCGATTGGATGAACTTAATTAGCATTGTCCGCGTGCGTGTGGGATGAGAACACCGATCACTTTAGAATTAGGACAACCCAACTTCCAAGATAATTAAAGCGACTTCATTATCATATCTCACAGTCTTCAAACCATCTTGTCATCACTATCTGTTCAGCCGATGAGGCACAGATGGGTGGCGAAATATGTCTAACGGAAATAAACAGACAGACAGACACGTAGACATTAATTGGATGAGAGAATCTATTTTTAAAACTTCTGTAGAGCCGTATTTGTAATGCATAATGATTCGCATGAGACATCAATGATAATCGCTTCCAGTGGAAATCATATTGCGTAATTGAAGGTAATTAATGAGAGATAAAGGGATAGATAGACGAGTCGAGACATATTTATAGAGGCAAAGAAAGAGATAGATATAAAGATGCAGCTAGAAAGAGACACAGAGTGATAAACAGATAGAGACAGTGAGACAGATGCATATAGACGCAGACTATAAGAAAACGAATAAAATGACAGGGAAACAGACTAAAAGAGATAGAGAGAAAGCGACGGTGACAGAGACACGGTCAGAGGCAGACGCAACAGCATAACAGGAAATAATACATTCGTTAACAGCTCTTACGCAACCGCCACTGACAAACCAACAGTCTAGGGCTCTAGGCGTATATACTCACTGTTCTTTTTGTACAGAATGATCTCCATCTGTTCCGGCCGGGCATTTTGTAGAGCATTTTCTAGATTTCTGGTTGTATCACTGTTCGTGAGCGGTCCGTACATGAACGAGCAGGAGCCGCTCTTGCAGAGGACGTCTGCCTGTGAGTAGTCGGTCAGGCGACGAAATCCTTCGTTGCAGTAGACAATTGGACTGTCCATGATGCGCGCGTTCGCCAACAGAAAACTATCATCTAGGAGAAAAAGCAGTCTGAAAGTAACTTCAAATTAGTCATACGATATGAATCGTGTATATACATGTACGTGATATAGATGCGTAAATGCATACATACCAGCATAGATCAACACATGCAATCATGCGTATGCGCATATACAGGGTGGGTCATTAAAAATTAACCCTTCCGGTTCTTTGCCAAAATTTCGGACAAAAGTATAGCAAATGAAATTTTACAAACGCAAAATGAATTCATATTTGGATATAGAGGCCAAACTTTACTTAAGTATTTCAAGCAGGAAAAAGTTATATGACTTTTCACAAGTCTAATGATGGCCGATATAACATATAGGCCTAGCGATTTTATGAAGACACATCTCAAGCAATTGTCATAAAACAAACTTTATCATTTTTTATTATTGAGAAATGAGACGGGTTACAAGCGTATATGGACGACACTTTGATATCATTTAGCGAGCAGTCGATCAAGCTGGTAAATAAGCATCGCTTTCCGACGTGTCGCTGGGCAGATTATCACCGATGCAGTGCGTCGGACGACACTTGAAAGCTCCTCAGCACTGCTTTGTCGGCTGAAGGTTCGCGACGCGAAGCGCGTGTTCTTCACGGATGACAAGAACTTCGATCTCAATCCTCCATTGAGCAACCAAAACAACCGTGCTTGGTCCAGCGGCAAGAAATCAGGTGTCAAAACTGATCGATTTATCGTTGCACGCGAGAAGTTCGCTCCACATGTTCTGGTATCGGTTATTGCTTGTTTTGGTGGCAAGAGCCGATGGAATTTTGTTGAACAAATGGCCGAAGTGGATGCTGCATATTACGTTGGTAGCTGCTTCCACATCCGATTGCATGCATCTACTACCAGCTGGATTCACTTTTCATTTTCAACAAGACAGCGCACCAGCACATAATGCTCGCCGTGCGCAATATCGACTTACGGTCTATTGCCCTGATTTCATTGAGAAGGGCCAAAGGCCCCTTAGCTCTCCAGATTTGAATCCTCGCTGGATTATCACGTGCGGGGAGGCATGGTTGAGAAATACCACAATCTGCGACCCAAGTCTAAAACGATGAGGTTACATTGTGGCTAATATTTATTAAGCTGATTTGCCTCAGGAATCCATCAACAAGGCCATAAAAACATTTCAATGAGACTCTGTGGCAACTGGTGCAGGACACATTGAAAACAGGTTGTGAAACACTATGAAGTTTCTTTTATAACAATTACTTCAGATGTGATTTCCTAAAATCGGGTTTTTCCCTTTTTGCTGCGTTAAATGTTTTTGACCATCAAAAAATCGTAATTGGACTCATTAATAGTGATGTAACTTTTTTCCGTTTGAAATAATTAATTAATTTTAGTAAATTTTGGCCTGTATTTGCACATATAAATTAGCTTTGCCTCAGTAAAATTTCATTTGTTTATTCCTATTTTTGGCCGAAATATGAGAAAAAAGCCAAGAAGGTTACTTTTTAATGGCCCACCCCGTACATGATCCACGGTCCACCAATCCAACTAAACGTATACACACGAACATGTAAGCCTATACATGCATACTTGCTTACATACATGCATCCATACATACAGTCCTAAATACATACATGTACATGCATACATAGGCCTACATGCATGCATACATTCATATATGCATACACAGACACATACATGCATACATACACATATATACATACAAGCAGACATGTGTGCATTAATCACTTTCCAAACGCATTATCAGTGATATGCGCCACGAATCCTGTTTGACACTAACATCTTTATTCCCACCGCTCCCTTACCTGCGTATACCAAATAGCGAATGCCCATCTAATTCAAATTGCTAATTGGTTTCGAGCTAATAAATTACCATGTCATGTCATGTCACATCGTCATCGTTGTCTCGCGACGGTTGGCGTCATCAATGGTCCATTATTGCCCATGCAGTGTCTTCTGTAACGTGTCCACCTTCATTAATCCAGTGCAAATAAGTTCGATCCAGTTCAGGATGTTGTCAATCCATGATATTCCCGGCGTTCCCAGTCCTTTTTCCCCCCATGAGACTTGTCATCAGCCTGCAGCTGTCGATGCTGGCTTGTATTCATCGTGTCGTATATGACCAGAATATCGTAGTCTCCAAATTAAGGTTACAGTGATCCATCACCTCTGTCCATTTCGAGCTGGGTCACTGAGTCTCACAAACTTTCCCAGGTTCTATTGTCAATTAGTCGGCTGAGTATTAGCAAGGAAATTTATTAATTTTAAAGCGTGTTTCAAACCACATAATTGCTGGCAGATGGTCTGAAATTATCGTAAATTAATATCACTGATGTCGTCGTGAACCTAAAAACCGCATTAGCAAGTATGTTGTCGATAAGAGAGAAATAGTTGTAGGTGTCGGCCTAAAATGAAAAGCGATCACGAGTCTAAGGAGGACTTGGTCAATTATAATAATTGTTCTTGAGCTTTCAGATGGTCGATATTAAAATTACCTAGGATGTGGGTGTCTTTTTTTAGCGTTTTCAGAATAATTAATTACTGGTTCAGTTCCTCAATGAAGCGTTGATATCAAGGCCTGATGGTTTGTAAAGAAATAAGAGCCATCCGATGAGGAACACTTTTGAACAATGATTCAAAAGCAAACCGTGCGATAGTATGGGCAAAAAAGGAATTGTTCACGTGGCAAATAGTGGTTATACACTCATAAACATGCATTGCATACATTCATAAGTGTCTAAATAACTACATGTATACATTTGGCATCTAGCCTTAGAAGGCAACATTGAACATTCCTTCATGCAGACAGACACAGAAACAGGGAGACAGAAAGACAGACAGACGGACTAGCATTTTCGAGTGAACGTCAACTATTCGGTTGCCGTACAAAAAGACGCTGCGGCATCCTCCTGAATGCATAGGCCCTATTACTCCACAGGTTTTTACTCAAATCAGCAGCAGGTATTCTGCATGTATCTTGGATGGTTCTAGGATGTTTGATCACTGAACCGTTGATCACCGGACGATTGATCACTGTTGCTGTAAATTCTTACAAAGATTTATATGTACACATTGAATGCCATTGATCACTGTAATTAATAAGATAGAAAGAGAAATGTCGTAGTTACCGCTATAAAAGATAAAAATCACCAAACGTAAAGGTCCACTGCAGTCCCTCAACATATATAAATCGGTGATCAATCGTCCCGTGATCAATCGTCTGGTGATCAACCGTCTAGTGATCAATCGTCCTCATACCATTCTGAATCAGGTAACGACACCGAAGAGTAATAAGACGGACGCTATACTTGCATTGACCGCTGGAACTACGGACGATGCTGTCGAGGAACGTATTCTGCGGAGCGATCAGTCCTCTCTTCGCCGGCATTTTCAGTCATCAGATAAACTGTACCCGTAAAGGGAAGAAGCAAATGAAATGAACGGATGGTGGAATAAGGAAGAGGACGGCGATGACGAGTAGAGGAAGGTTCACGAGGAGGAGGATTGAGGAGCTTTTGCAGCTTGGAATCGCCTAAACAGAAGATGATTTGCTGGAACTGTGTCGATGAAGGAATGGCATAGTCCGGCTGACAATAGTCGTAATAACCCAGTTCCAATGTGCGAACTCTGTCGAACGCAACGAACTGATGATGATGATGACGACGACGACGACGACGATGATGATGATGATGATATTCGACGCATCAAGTCATCGATTGCGTCTTTGGCAGAAGTGGAGAGGATGGAATATTCTCAGGTGTCGCAATCCGATGCTGAGGAACCGATCCAGCGATGATAGCCATCGGAATACAGATGCTGGTGATGCAAACGCTCATCAGATGTCTCTCTGGCATCCTCTTCCTGTTTGCCTCTGGCTCCGTTTCCATGTATCCACGTGGATAGACGACCATTAACAAGCTGAAATCCTTGTCTGCGCGCATCTTATGATGTCAGACTATTACTACAGGCGATGGCGTCTCAGCGCTTTCGCCCTGACACAGCAACGTCTGCAGCATTCCAGATGTCACGCACTGAAAATGCGGTAAAGCATCATCATCATCATCATCACCAGCAGAGCTGCAGTAGCAGGAGTATTAGCATTGGCAGGTCATCGCGGCACCTGGAAGCGTCGTCTATACATGACGTTCGGCTTTGTCAAATGACGCCAATTGCAGACGCGGTGGCAGCTCTGCCTGTAAGACAAGCGACAGACATTTTGTGAACTTTGAAAGGTTCTTAATACGCTATATATATATATATTATATATATATGTCACTATCCAGATTCATGTCACGCAAATGCATAAGTGCAGTCTCAATGGTCTTTTAATTAAAAGAGGATAAAGTCATCTAAAGGCATATATACCAAATGGAGTCTGTCCTCTGTTCCAAGTAACAGGACCCATGCAGTGGATCGAGTACTTCCTGCAATTATTGCAGATTCTTACTGGTCTGACAGAGGGTGTCCGTATAGCCCTCGTAGGCCTATAACAACTGTGCACCTCATTTGTAAATGTAAAATAATCGATTAATTTCATTGGTAGGGACGTAGTTGTGAAGGAACCTCAACAGTAAAATCCCAATCTGCGATTCACTTAGGCCTATATGTTCCGAAACAGGGAGAGAATTAATGTGGGACATTATGGAGTAGAAGGGGAGTAGATAGGGTATTCTAGCCATAATGGCACGGTGGCTGATCGGTTGGAGCGGTCGGCCCGTAACCTTGAGTAGGTCCTTCGAGCACAATTGCTCTGCAGTACAACAGCAATTGCGCCGTCGAGGCGAGAGTATGCACTTCTGAGCAAAAGGTGTTGGAAGAAGGGCGATATCAAATTTGAGAATTTCAATAATATCCACACTTTTGCACTTTTTTTAATATTGCTAATGTGGTCACTCCAGGTGAAATGTTCATCAATATGAACACCTAAGAAGTTAGCTAATGCAAGTTGGGAATCATGCACTCATACATATACATACATTTATACATAAATACATTAATGCACATACATTATATACAATCATACATATATACTGTACATACATGCATTCATACACACATGCATAATAAATACATACATGCACACACATGTATGTATTTATCCATTCATACATGTATACATGTATATACACTTGCATCGGAACGCAGTAGTGTTGTACGCCCATTGGTCGTACGTGTATGTGAGGAATTGTTGTCGACTACTCTGTGCATCGTAAACGGACTAACACAGGCTACAATCATTTATCCCTCAATTTACTCCATCTATATATAGGCTAATATCTATGTATATAGGCTAATATTGCATATATATATGCGGTAAGGCGGTATATGCGGTAATATATATATATTATATCAAAATAAGAAAATCTGCAAAACATGTCAATATTGCAGTATGCATCTTTCGTCGAGACCATACACTTAGGCTAAGTGGAGAGAAATGTTGCAAATGGATCTCGCAATCAATCGAACTTACATTGACACTGATAATAATAATAACTGCCATCATCATCACCGTCGTCGTCGGCATTTTCAACGTCGTCGTCATCATCATCGTCATAAACTATAATCTTCGTTAATTTATTCAAACTGACATGTATACGCACAAAGATTAGGTCTATGTGATTAAAATAGTAGCATAAAAAATGTTATGACAATTTTAACAAGAGTCAAACTTGACCTTATGGCAGCCTCTGCACGGCAGCTCATCTGTCCTATTGGGGTTAGAGAGTGACAAAGCTTTAGTTTACAATAACATTCATTTTTTATGTATATACATACATACATATATACGTATATACATATGCATATATATATATAAATACATATATACATGTATGTATGTATACATATGGCAAATTACGAGATGTACGACGATCACCTGAGCTTATAAAAGCATCTGCTAGTGACAAAGAAGGCTTCCCTGAAAATGCGACAACAGACTTAGAGATCTGCGTAGTTAGCCAAGTCGATCACTTATAGGCTCCCTATACATCACGTTCCGAAAAACAACGCTTTGTCAATTTCGAAAATCATCCATCACGTTTTCATTTGGACTAAGCCTTATTCTATTTTTGCTTGGTCTCTATTGCAGTTCCGTTTTATGCACCTGATTATGTAAGTAAACTTACCAACATTGCACTTCCTGACATCTCTGCTCAGATAGGTCTATTTCATTCAAACCTGAGGGCAATAATTTTCAACAAATCCTTTCCGTAAGCTATTTTTTTCTGATTCCTCTGACTGTTTTGACCGTTTCAATGCTAATCACCAGCCAACGAAACCGTATGACCGTCCACCTGACTAACTCTTGTACGCTATCTCAGCCTGGAACCGAACCTGACCTGACATGTCAGTGAAGTCTGTATTGAACATGCACCTGTTTCCTGCGACTTAACTTCGTTGAGCTCTGAATAAATCTAGGGATTATAGTTTGGGCCTGCGGTATATATGCTGATTTTAACAAACTTCATCGAAAGATTGAACCAACCGGATTTTATCAGCGTCAAGTTCAATATTGAAGCGTCCAATTTTTCGGAGGGGGGCCAGAGGGTTTAACCCCTGCTTCTGCTGCAAGGGCGCTGATGTAGCGCAGAATGCTTAAGACTCCCAAAAATTTCATCAGCCCACCACCACTTCTGTTTTGACAATTTGGACCCTGCAACATTAGGTCAGATTACATTTGCAGTTGATTTTATGATCACCATGTACCCAACCGAAATATGTATATGTATGCGTGTGTATTTTATGTGTATGTAAGAAATGTCAAGGGACTCAAGTTCAGCCTACTTACCGGATTAGACAATATTCCTTGGCCGAGAATACGCTTGGATGGAGAAGCGGACCACGGAAGTCGCATGGCTTTCCCTAAAAGTCGCCCACTCGACAGTATCAGCAGCCGGCTACAGCAGAAGACGCCAGCATTCGGAAGAGAGGAAGCAGGCGGAAGGAAGGAAGCTGATGCTCTCCATGTGCTTTGTAAAAGTACAGAATTACTCGGTGCATATTGAAAACAGGATGTTCAATCTGTCTGGCAGCATCAATGATCCCAGATTCGACTCACTCAAACAGCCAATTTTCCAGGTAGGAGGCTACATCGTCTTTCCATTCGAATAAACCTCATCGCGAAGGGGCTCTATATATCAAATTCATTCCTTGATTGAGATGGCCGTAGATAATATTTAAGTGATACTGAGTTAAAATCGTTTCGTAAATAAAGTCTTCTGACTCGCAGAAGTTCTCATTGCTTCATTTTTGACAAACCGAACTTTAGGTAGACATAATAGTCACTTTGACGGACAAGTGGGGTGTGGAGTGCTATATACGCCAATATGCACAGTAGAGATACAGAATTGTGTTATCGATAGACACACGGTCCAATTTGCCGGTGTGGGTCAGATGGATTTGAACACCCCCTCCCCCCAACAGTTTCCTCTACTAGAGTGTTGATTTAGAGCGGAAATAGTCATATTCCCAGAAGTTCTCAACAGTCGATCCTCTGCTTCCTTTTGACAAATTGGACCTGAGCAGACATAAGTCACTTAGACTGATTCTCTGGTTTCTTCTTATCAGATCTTCATCGTCGTTCTCTATGCGTTCGTCATTCTGACGGGTGTCCTTGGCAACGGCATCGTCGTCTTCGCCGTGTTCCGCCATCGTAACCTTCAGACTGCAACCAGCGTCTTCATAGCAAGCCTTGCCTTCTCGGACGTCGGCCTCTGCGCCTTCAACCTTCCACTGCAGCTCCACTACCAGCTGACGGACAACTGGTCATTCGGGGAGACACTATGCCGCGCCATCTTCGCCGGATTCGCCATTCCAATGTACGTATCCACCCTGACGATACTTCTCATCGCCTACGACCGATATCGTCAGATCGTCTACCCCCTCCGCGATGGCCTGACCTTTCGGACCGCCCTTGCCCTGGTCGCAGTCAGCCTCGTCGGCTCCGTGCTTCTCTCAACGCCCATCGTGTTCTTCACGAGCGTACTTGACCTCAGCGACCCAGACCTTGACATTGACCGACACTACTGCGTTGAAACCTGGCCGAACGTCGAGGCGAGGATCAGTTACGGTGTCGCGACGTTCGCCTTCCAGTTCTGCGTGCCACTCCTCGTATCCTTCGTGCTCTACCATCGGATCTACGTTCGTCTCAAGACGCGACGTAGACGCCAGCGCCACGCGCATAGACACAACACCAATAGGATCCTAATTGCCATCGTGGCGCTCTTTCTCGTCTGCTGGTCCCCTTGGAATCTATTCTCACTTGTCACCGAAATCGACTACGGCCTCGTACGAGGTCCAAACTTCAAGGCGACCGACCTCCTCTTAAAGGCCATCGCCCTGGGGTCTTCCTGCGTCAATCCGTTCCTCTATTGCTGGTTAAACGCCAACTTTCGCGCTGAACTCCAAGCAGTAGCCAGTCGCTTGAGGATCAACGGCCGATCAACGCCTCGAACCTCCAATTGTCGAAGCTTCCAGAGACCGTTGGAGGATTTTGCGTCGGTCTCGTGTGGCGTGGCCACCGCTGACGCCCGTAGTTACCGTCCATCTGTGGTTAATCGGCCAGAAGTCTTCAGTCAGCCGTGGAACGCATTGTCAACTGGAGGGGACCGAATAAGGGATCGGGCGACAGTCGCTATGACAACAGTCACGGCAGTAGTTGAACGTGGACAATCAGCGGTGTAGTTTGATCGATGCCATCAGCAGAGAAGTTACACAAGTAAAGTCAGAAAGTTAGGTAAACAATGTAAGAATAATATAGGCCTAACGTAAGAGTTGGTGATCATTGCAAAGTTATAAGTAGGCTAGGTAGGCCTACACGTGACCTAAGTGCCGCAAGCACGCGTTTTTGCTACTAACTAATAAGTAGGTCTACGGGAGTGTCGTTTCCGACCGTTGCTGATGTGTTGGTGACATGAAATTAATCTGTTGTGCGGCGACAGTAGGCCACAGAGGCCGTCCGCATATGACGTACGCAGCAAGGGGAGGGAGTTTCGAATTTCAGCGATTTTCCGTGCGGGTGCGGTGGGGAGGGGGTCTAGAAAATATGTACGTACGCAAATATAATTTTTTAATTATGACGTACACAATACGGAATATTAAAATCAGAACTACATGCAAACCCAATCCCAGACTATATTCCTGCTTAATCAATTTTAAAACTTTAAAATGCAAGTATAGTGTTTTATTTCTTCATAACAGTTAACAAATTTAAGCTGTTAAATATGATACTTAAACAAATAAATAGCCTGTGGTAAAATCAATGTCTTGTGGGTGTCTTTAGCTATTTAATCTTTGCAATGGGGATAGAGCTAAAATGTAGGTACGCACAGGGAGGGTCCAACAGTGGAGGAGGGGGGGTCAGAAAATCCGATTTTTTGCATACATAATAAAAAAAGTTAGACAATTGTACCGATTGATCAATGCAGAGAAAACCAAACAATGGTGATTGAAGACCAAACAGACAACCACGCCCGTAGCAAGACGATGCGAGTGCCTTGGTATAACTCCCAAGACGAGGCAAGAGTCAGACGAGGCATGCCTCTTCTTACTTCACTATGAAAATTAAATAATCGTGTAAACGGTAATTGAATATTTTATTATTATCTGCCTTCTTCTACAAGCGTCTGACTAAAAATTAATCATTATAATGTGTTATATCCCCTGCTGACATTTGAGTTTATGTACGAAGGCATTCTCTGTCGCTACGGAACCAATCAATAACGTTTCAAATCCTCATTTTGCTTTCTTTGTTAAGTGGCGGTAATCGGTTAATAGGCTATTATAAGTTAATAGGCCTAAACGATAATAATCTGTGTTTAACTAAAAAATTATTTATAGGCATACTAAATCCCTTTAAGAATAGCTTTGAACAGCTAGCCAAGGAGAATACTTCACAATAGAACAAGAAAATGTTTCTATTGATTAGCGGCTCCAAACGTCTTCGTACCAAGACATAATATTAGCACCGCACTGAAATAGCCTACGTAACTTATAACGCTAAAAAATTTATACATTTTACACACGCATGCGTGTTTCGCATGGCCTGTACATGCGTTTGTTCTCGCATGGGTCTGTTGATGGGTTCGTTGGGCGGTACGCGCGTATGTCTGCTGATCGGTTTATTGGACGGAGCGCGTGTGGGTCTGTTGATCGGTCGACGCGGTGGGGCGCGTGTGGGTCCATTGATTGGTTTATTAGGCGGTATAAGCCAAAACGGATAGGCTTTTAATAAAATTCCATCAAGCTTTTATTGCATAAAATGAAGTTAACTTCTCTCCTCTGAACTTTCCTGCAAGTCGATCAGTTCTAATTGCAAATCAATTGCCGCAACCCTTGGCTCACAAGTAAACTGATTCTGGAAATGGCAAATGACTGTTTGCGCAATCTGAAGTCAAAGAAACGTTGGGCAAATTCAGATAACAGGCTATAAATAATTACGAAATATTTGTCAGAATGTAAAAGTTCGAGAACATATCCATTTTTGTTTGATATCTCTGTACAAAGCCGGGAAATGAGCAAAATTTCCGTCCTTCTGTTGTTTTGCAGTAAAAGGTTAACTTTCTTGCAGTTCAGTAAAGTAGTAGGCCTAATAAACTGTCCACACCCATGCAGTTTCAGATTATGTTCGTTCAAAAGTGAAGAGATGTTCACTAAAAACGGTACATCGCGCAGCCAAACAACCTTTTTTGTAGTAGAGAAGTTTTTTCATTTTCAACAGTTTCTTGAGCTGAGCAGTTTTGTCCATTATCCTTCTATTCTCTTTGATTTTCCATTTTATTCAGAATGACAGTAATTTTGCTTCTTAGATTAAATAACATTTTAGTTTGCACCTCGGATTAACCATCGAACTACCAAAAGTTTAAATGCTGCTAAAATGGGTATTAAAATTTAGATATGTTTATGAAATTGGACATAAGTAAGCTATATTTTATTCAAAATTTGACCAGAGGACGCATTACGTCTGCTTGGGGACCCCTGATCTATAGGAGCCACTGGTATCTAGAGCACTCCAAATGTTTGAGCTGAGGTGCTCAAACATTGAATGGACAATGAATGGATCACAATTATTGGCAAGAAGGTATGCACGAAGATCATCGGTCCACTCGAAGAGTCACATCGTTCCCCACAGTCTTCCTCAGGAACAATGAGTGGTATGTTTCAGGCCGTTGAAGAAAAAGTGGGATGGACATTCAGTTACTGCACATACCCACAGTAAAACCAGTGCAAACACAAATACATTGCATTGCTTTTAAAAATTACTACCAACACAAAATTAACTAGTTGTAACTGGAGTATGGTGACTGTGAAGCATTTTATAAGGATTTGCAGATACAGCTTGAAGTATGGATAAAATTGGGACATTTTAGACTAAAATTAAAACACATATATTTTAGAGCTACACAGAATGTACTGCTAAACACACTAAGCAGAGCAATTAGCAGATCAGCAGACGAATAGACATAGTACAAGGTAACAAATATTACCAGCCAAAATTCGTTGGTATGGATGTATGTAAAGGACATATGCTCAATAAGAAATGACGTTTCTGATAGGATGTTCTTTTACGTAACACACAACGGAGAGGATCGCTTGTGAAAAAGTGACCTATTCTGAACACAAATCAGTTCAGACTCTCCAGTAACAGAGCATACAGATAATTATAAACTCAACTGTTCCAAGCTCCAACTAGTTTTAGCTTAACCTCTGTTTGTTGTCACAGAAAAGTTCCTTAAAAGTTTCCGACATAAACAGGATCAAGCTCAGAAAACACACTACATTGCAACTGCGTAACAAGTTCTTAAATTGTATCCAAGCAACAGTAATCGACAAAATTGAAACATAAAAACACAATAAGTTGTAATACAAAAGAGCATGATAATATCACAGAACTAAAAAAATCAGAATAACTGGAACTTCCACACGACTTCTTAGCAAAAACTTATCTCTGGTCACAGAACCAACGTTTGACTTGCACAGGTCATTCTTCCATCAAACTTCCCGGCAACTGTAACTCATGACTTTCCTCTTCAATATAAAGAAAAACGTGAAAAAAATCCTGACGAAAAGCACATTGGCAAAATGTCACTGTCTGAAAGATCCACTAGCAAAACTTTGGTAGCAGATAACCGAAAACAAAGGGCGACATTGCAAACAAAAACTGATGCAGTATTCCATGCACTAAAACTTGCTTTTGAAAGAGGAGGGCTACAACAGAGCCTCCAGAACTCCCATCATCAGTTTCTTCACAAATTTTTGCAACTGTCCTCAGAAACTACATCTCCCGTTTTACATTCAACATATTCTGCAGAACTGTAGTCATGCTTCGTGTCACATGCAATGATGTCGCTGTTGTCCTCTGATTGTGTTTCAGGCTCCTCTGCAGACTCTGGTAATTTCGTCTCCTCTGTTACACTCCTCTTCATATCGCATTCCTCTGTGGCATACTCCACATTGCCTTCAACCACCTGCGCTTCAGTTTTGATGCCTTCGATGCCAACAGAAGTGCCTCCATCAACTGCTTCACTGTAGAAACAATAAAAACTGCACTGCACACATGCCCCATACGCTTCTAGAGCAATTCGTCGCAGGACAATTCGTCGCGGACAATTCGTCGCGGTCAATTATAATAAGAAAATGACGGTAAATGCTTCACTGAATAACCATACAAATGAAGCGCAATATTAGAACTGAAATATATTACTAGACAGCCAAGTTTTCTAGATATTTGGGCCTAATATCAAGTCTTAATGAAATATATATGCTCTAATTGGGCTTATGAAGCCCTGAAGCTACTCTAATCTAACATATTGTCAACTAAATGTTAATAATTTTTTGGGAAAAATCCTCTTCTAAATCGTTCGGCTTTTAGTAAATCGTTACAATGGGTTCACCGCTTAATCCATTAAATCGAAGAGAGCTAACTACCCGGCATTGACACTATAGATGCACTAATATTTACCGCGCCGAATTGTCCGCGCCGAATTGTCCAATTTTCTCCGTCGAGTTGTCCGCATAGAGTTGTCCTGCGACGAATTGTCCACGCCGAATTGTCTGCGACGAATTGTCCGGCAACGAATTGTCCTGTCACCTCAGTTACACATCAGTACTGACTCAGTAGTATATTCACAAACTCTAAAATGAACTCGGTATAAACTATTAAGTACTGTGCAAACCAACGCTCAGTCAATTCAATTATTTTCCGGTTTGTTTGGGAACTAGACTACATCAATTCAGTTGCATGTATCTGAAAGTCCATTACATTCTCAACTTAAGGCTAACCTCTGTCAAACTACATAACCTCCAGAGTCTTATGAACCGATCTGGACTCAAAACAGCTTCGTTTTGAATGCCATTGTGCAATCAACACTTGTATGAGGGATGTCATAATTACAGTATTTTCTTCCATTTATCTGGCTAACGAATGAGTCATGTAAATAGCAGCCCACCATAACACACAAATCGCAGTGCTAAATACACAGGTTTAAAAGCGATGACCGCTGTAGCTAAGGAAATCCAGCTGCAGCTAAGGACATGCCTCTTCCCATGTGTTTTCTCTTTTGCTGGGTACTTTTAAGTTCAAATACACTGGCGAATTAGAGGATTGCTGAGAAAAAGCAACAAACTCGTTTACAAGCTAATAAAGAAACTTTTTGACAGCAAGGTCACGTGGTCTTTTGAACGTCATTAAACACTGAATAGGTGCATAAAAGACGATAGAGCCACAGTTCAAATTTAGGATATCATTAAACACAGTACAGGGACATTAGAGATGTTCTAAAAGCCAATACAAACCTTGGAATGGAGTCTTCTTCCATTGCACTGGCATCACAAGACTCTTCTTCCGGTTCATCTGGCGTAAAGTATCCAACTGCAAGAATCTGGTCTGTTGCCGGTCTGCGCTCTGGCTGCTTCTCCAGAAGAAAGGCGACCAGTCTGGCTGTGTCACTGTCCTACACCAATGAAATGTGTACTATTTTGTGCATCATGATATATTTATATCCCATTATGCAGCATGAAACAACTGTACAGTATTTTTGTTTTTGTTAACAAAACCCAAAACAGTTCACTGAAACTAAAGTGAAAACCAAAGAAAAAAAATGATAAAAAAATAAAAACTGAAAATTGTGAAACTTACCAAAAATGGTAACATTCACAGGCTAGACTAACAGTAATGAAAACCTGAATGAAAACATACAACAAAGACCTAAAAGGTTGATTAGTTTCTTCAGCAACTTCTATTGAAACTTGACCGGAAGAGATTCTTTTTATATCATCCATCTTCAGCTTATTCACTCCATCAAACAGGATGATTCCAGAAGCTGTATGTAAAATCCTAACAGTTCATCAAAACAATCGAGCACTTCTAAATACAGAAACTTACAAAAGGTTCGGGAGACATCTCTGGAAGATTGTTCGGAACAGATGCAATCTGTGGACTATGAATCTGTTAAGAAAGAAGTCAAGGGTTCATTAGAATTGCACGATTTAATCCACAGATCACTATTATCAAAGCTCCCTTTCTTTGTCACAAAATCAAGTGTGGCATTTCATAAGCAGCATCTCAATAAAATATGTACTGTATTGGCAAATTGTAGGCATCGGTGAATTTATATAACACCTCTTGACAACATACATTAGCACTGTTTGTGACATCAAAGCACTACATCAAATATACAAGTCTTGCAATCCAAAGAAAAGGTTTGAGCACAAAATGCAATCTTTGCCGTTGAGAGAAGTAGATGTGTCTAAATTTTCTTCTATGTGGCCCAGGTAATTAGGATCATTTTGAGAAAGATACCTGTCTTGCCTGCAACCAGATACCTCACACAGACACAGCATTCAAGCCATTGCACATTCAATTGTGAGTCCAATAATAATAATAATAAATACAGCTAATATATAACCATAGCATATGACTAATAGCCTCTGTATGCTAATGCATAAATAATTTGCAACGAGTTTGTGCCAAACCGCCACTGTAGCCAGATACAATGATCAGGCAAGCCAACAGAATCTCTGCCATATACAAGCCATTAGCACCGAAAGTGGAATTGAAATTTGGTGGCCCAGGCAAGGTGAATGATAAAACTGAGCACCCCTGCCCAGCTTTGAAGCACAAGAGACTGTAACTGGCACAAACCCATAGAATTAGCAATCCAAAGTTGTACATGTCCGACAAATAAGATGGTTGGCAGCCAGCAAGACTGTGCTGCAATTCTGGCGCCTGAAACACGAGGCCGCTCGAGGTAATGAAAGGATTCTCACTGCGCTGAATCTGAAGCATAGAAAGCAATTCTTACATCAATCGGTTAGAGCGGTCAGCCCTAACGTTCAATGTGCGCTGAGCGAGCGGGTTCAACCCTCGTTCAGAGAGTTAGTGTGTAGGGACCTTGGGCAAGTCCTTTGTGCACAATTGCTCTGCAGTACGACTGCAATTGCACCATCGAGGTGTGTGTGTGCACTTCTGAGCAAAAACTGTTGGAAGAAGGGCGGTATCAACTTTCGGTAATAAACAAAACTGACAAAGCAAAGTAGCAACACCATTGATCATGCTTTTGTTTCTAAAGAGGACCTTTAATCATGATGATACCATAGTAGTTTAAAGATCAGATTAGTATGAGATGTTATACTTCTGTCAACAGCGCGACTTAGGGGCATGGATCCTGACACAATGGGGCATAGTTATCCCGAGGCAATGAGGCACA
This sequence comes from Bimastos eiseni, assembly GCA_959347315.1. Classification (NCBI taxonomy): domain Eukaryota; kingdom Metazoa; phylum Annelida; class Clitellata; order Crassiclitellata; family Lumbricidae; genus Bimastos; species Bimastos eiseni. Next base: position 15,208,887 of record OY365815.1, read on the forward strand.
TTTTCCTGAGACAACGGGGCATGGTTCCTAAGACGAGATAGACATGGTTCTTGAGACAACGAGTGCAACACAAACATAAATTCACATAGATTTGAATGGGCATTGGACTTCAAAAGCAACAAAGGTGAACAAAGTCCAATCACTGAAAGCTGTCAGACAGCTGCCAAAAAGAACAACATTAATCAGACTGTAAAGGGCAACTCCATAAAAAACGTTTGCAGAGATGTTCTTTATCTGGTTCCCTGTTCGTTTATTGTGAACTGGTTTCCAGATTATTAATACTAATAATATAGATCACTGAATAATACGCTATTATTTTCATTATGCATCCTGTTCACCACAAGATCAAAATTCAGACATCAATTTAAAGTATGTTCTACTCAAAGCGCTGTGCTCACTAATTTTGGGACAATTTGTTCCATCGACTGTTTCTCATCTCACGCACTAACCAGTCAAATGATAATCCACTCCTCGACTATATGTTACAAATCTTACTCCTCTGACAGTCTGGTCTTCCACTACAAATCCCCAAAAAAAGCAATCTCTGCTTGATTCAAAGGTTCGTCTGTAAGGAAATAATACAGAGTCTTAATATAAGTTAGAACAAAGCTTTCAAGACAATTTCCTACAGGAGTCTTAGTGAAGTCGTAGTCGGCCACAACGACATCGCCTGACGATATATTGACTAGGACGTTGTTTGGATGGATAGCACCATGAACGACATCCATACAGTGCAACGCATTTACACCGTTCAGCACGCTGCCAAGCACTTTCAGCTTCTACAAGAATAAAACTCAGAATCTCAGCAGATGCTTCTGATGTCTAAGCGATATCCAGTTTTGTCTCGACATCAAGAGGTTAAAATCAATGTAGTGATAAATACAAAAAAATGAAAGACAAGTAGCATTTTAACAATTTTCAGTGAGCACATATTGTCGCATTATTTCTCTAATTCAAAATATCCTACTAAGAAATATGAGCCTGTCCAAAGCCGAGATAACAGAAGAATCAGGCCTGCAAAAGCCCCTTGGGAAAAACATGCCGTCAACTAAAACAATGGAGCAAATCTCAAGTTCTGTTGAGTAGGGACTGACCAGAAATCGCATCTGACACTCGCCTCTGCAGAATATCCCATTATTTGCAGCTATTCGGAAGTATTCGCCTCAGCAAAGAGTACACGCACAAATAGATACTTAAAAAAAAAATTGAAACTATAATTAAAAAATTTGTAATTAAATAATTTCCTCAGTGTCATTTAGTACTTAGTCATATATTTTTTAGATTTATGTGAGCAGAATAAAAAGGCTATAATTTAATTTTATGTCATTATTTTATTACAGGTACTAAGTTACTTAAGGAAAGCTATTATAAGAAAATTTTGAATTATGAGCTTCGCCATACATGACGACGATTGACGAGGCAATGGTACTTGCCGGAGTGGCCCCCTCGAATAGCCACCCACTACTACTTGGTTTGTACTCGGATCCGGCAAATAGTACATTCAAATACTTGGATTCAGTATCCGGTGGAAACTGTCTACCTGGTCGGTCTCTACTGATGAGGGTCAAGGCACAAGTCATGTCTATGGACATGTACTGGAAAAAAATACATTATGAAATTATTACTCACATCCGGCACAAAACCAATCGCAACACCTTCCATCAGCTGCGTAAGGCTGAACTCGTAGCACGGCAACACGATCACCGCCTGTCTGCCATTCTACAGAACACAAAATTCAGCTGAGAACAAAAAACCTTGAATCTAAACAGCATTTGTAAAATGTTCACCTAGTTCCATTCTATTCCAATATGTAATGCAATGTACCTACTCAGTAACATAGCAAATCCAAACCGATCTCGGCTGATGAACAAGAAACAAGGTTTAGACTCTATTCAAAGCACCTTTGAGAGGCTCTTTTAAAGCTCTACACAGAGGTTCAGATACATAAATGCACACACGATGAACAAGAAACATTGTACATACATGCACATTGCACACATGACCTATACACAGACATATACATATATACATGCATGCCTATATATACGAATACAGAAGTGCTCCACCATATTGAATCCACCAGATGGGAAAATGACGGAGTTATCTACCATTCCGAAGAAAACAGTCATGAGTTGAGCCAAGTGAGGATTCATTAGGTCATTGTACTGCTTCACGTTCGTCAGGAACCGAGTCCTACTTGCGTCGCTTTGCATCCCAACATAAAACTCCTAAAGTGCAAGCGATTGAACAGAACAAACACAGACATTTGGACAAATGTAAGCATTAACACAGATTGACAAATGTATGCAAGGCGTATCTTCCAGTAATTACACAAATGAATGGATGTGTGCATGAATGCATATTGATGTTTGCTTATATATTTATAACTGGAAGCATGTATGCGTACATATGTACGCATATATAATGCATCCGTGTGTACAAACGTGAGCATCTACATACGACTGTATAATGCATGTATGCTAAGATGTATGCTGTATGCATGTCTGTATGCACTCAAATACTTAATACAACACATTTCAGCTAAGTGCCTCCTAAAGTCGCAGCACTCGCTAGTGCTGCTGAAATTCATTTAGAATAAGTGCAAACTGGAAGCACATCGTACCTGGATAATTGGAAGAGTCACCACTGGCAGTCTCTTGCACACACAACCAACCCACACAACAGACCTTACCGCATACTAATAAAAATATATTCTTTGCTAAATTAAACTTACTAGTACACAGTAAGATTACATGACATAGTAACAACATGTAATAGCAAGTTTAACAGAAGTAAAACTCAACTGTATGGCAGCCTGTAAGACGCATCTGTTTTACGGCTCATTTTACAAATGCCACCTGGCAAAGTAGGAAGGTTGAGTGAACTTCCAAGGGGCTGCCCATAGGTCAATCATGGTCAACATAGATCAATCATTGCCTCAGCCTGCAGATCTTATTCTCCATCAGCAATTACAGCTTATCCCCATCAAACCGTGGAACTTATCAATCACAAAGACAAACCTTTAGAATAACTGGCTTTCCACAGCACGTCGACTTGTACACATATTTCTTTGAGCAACCAGGCAATGGCTTCAACTGGAACTGGTCGAGCGTATGTCCAGACTTCAATAGACCATCATACTTCTACAGAAACATATCAAAGAATTAATTACAGGCATCAGAGAAGCTCTGCATTCATCCCTTTAGCACAGACAAGACAGAAGTGCATGTATGACTCTGCAACAGAATAATGGCAAATGAAAATCAATGTTTGTCCTTCAGATCAGAAACAATTCAGTCTTACTATGAATGTTTGAAGGTTCAACTCCGGATGCAGCAGTGTCATTTCGGGAAAGTGATTCAACGTCAAAACTGACAACCATTTCTAAAAAATCAAGACAAATATCAACTCTTTAGGTTCACTCCTTGTATCTATTAATTTTCATTTAATTTCAAACTGAAAAACCACAGTATGGTTACATTATCATCATGATTTACCATTAAAATAGCATTATTAATTATATAGCATTCCTTCAGTGCTATTGTCAAATGATCAATCGACGAATCTGAGCAACTGTAAGCGAAGGACTTGCTCACGCCACCGTGCTCTCTGAGTTTCAATGTGAGCGCTCTCCCAATCTGCGACCATGTCCGATATATACAGGAGTACAAGATCTCACCAACTGCTCATCTTCGATTTCCAGCTCTTCCTGGAGCTGGCCACGGATCTCTTCAAGATCCTTTTCTACCGACAGGAACTCTTCGCTGTTCTCCCGTCCATCCTACGTCAAAGACAGACACACCATTAACACCAATGAACAATGAATAAGTACTAGTATTTGTTTCAACAATGATATATATATACATGCAAAAACAGATGTTGAATTGCAGTACAACTACAACCTCAAGTCCTGGCATCAGTTCAGGGGCGGCGATCCCGAGGGAGTCGAGGGGACAAGTCTACCCACCTTTTACAGAGAGGTTACATGTTATATGTTTGTCCTCCAACATTTTCTACCCCTCTCATTGGGTGTCCCTTCACCTGTAAAACGAGATTGCCGCCTCTGAACCAGCGAAAACGAATCTACTTGCTGGTACTCACATCCTTGTTTCAACAGCTACAACTAATCGACTTATGCTGAGAAATTGCAATACAACACAAAGTCTACAAGCCTTGTCTGAATGTTTCTGCATCTTGTGGGGCCCACAAGGATATGGAAGAAGACATATCAGTATCAGACACAGAGAAAAAGGTAGTTAGTACAGTTAACAAACAGTTAATGGGAGACACTCTGTAGGAATGTTACACATGTGTGGGTTAAGCAGCATAATAAATGCATTGCCTACCACTGTATAAATGTTTAGTATGTCAATCTCAGCAACCCAAAATAACCCTTGCTCAATATCACCAGAAGTGTAAACCAATAGGCGACATACTCTCATGAACATCCAGTGGAGCACCGGTTTCAACAGCTTCATGCCGTCTTGATGTTAAGAACCCAAATCCTCCTACCTCTTGTATGTCTTGCAGGTCAGCCAGGCGATATCGTAGCTTCGACTTCAGAGACTTTACAGTCTTTGCTATAGTCTGCAGCTGACTGATGTCGGGCGCTTTGTTGAGCCACTGACTCAGTTCTTCGCATTCGTCAAGAAACTTTGCTCTCAGTCTGTTCAGTTGACTCAAGTTCTCGAGTTTACCGCGCAACTCTGACGTGAGCGAGACGAGTACACTCTGAATGATTGTGACGTCATTCGTACTTTCGCCCTGTTAACAATAATATTACTTGATTGAGGGTAGAGTGCAAGCGATAGTAAAAAAAGTGAGGGAATGAGCAAGTTAATGAGTAAGTGAGATAGAAAGTGAATGAGTAACTGGGCAGTGAGAGCAAACATGCAGAATTGAGTACAAAAATGCGCTCAAGTGAGTGAGCAAGCGACAGAGTGTATGACTGATTCGAGGAGCTGTGTTGTGAGTGGATGATCTAGTAAGCACATGATACGGAAGTGTTAGGAGAGTTCGTTTTCAAATTGACATGAGATGGAAATGTACTAGCAGTGCAAAGTTGAACAAAGTGGCCAGTCAATCAAAATCATACGTTTATCAACCATGCAGCATAACCCGACAAGGTAATCCAGCAACCAGTGCAGTTTGAGTCTATACACAAACACAAAACAAACACACAAACTGCTATTAGAGAAGAGTTAAAATGTTCATCTGAAACTTATGACCAAATTGAACGGTCGATTATTCACTTTCAATGGAGTTACCTGATTGGCAAGCTCAATCTCCATGTTGATCGCGGCTCCGTACTCTTCGAAGAGGTGATCGAAGTCGGGCAGAGAAGCTTCGGTCAAGTCGACAATTCTGCTTCGACGCACCAGTTCCTGCGATTGAGAAAATATAAGACCAAACTATCAGGACTATCCTTAGATGCATCTAAGTGTACTTACAACATATCCTTCGTTGACCACAGATCAACGGACAGTAGAGTACATTGCTAAATTTGATGGTGGTGTAGTTCAACCATCTTAGTGCATCTAGTTGAGGATCCTTATGATTAACAACTATATAACCTGCCTGAGTTTTTTCAATCCATAAATCATCGGCTACTTAAATTCATTCATTCATTCAATTCGGTAATTTAAGGGAAACTACTCAGAGGTGCTCCCAGCCCAGCCACAGCCAAAAAGAAATGACTTTAGCAGCTTACAAAAGGTAGGTAGATCATTGTAAGGGGGAAGACGGAGGGCAACCGGGCGCTCATTCCACTGTGAAAGCTCGACGCAACAATAGCGACGAGCGGGCCCTGGACACCAGAAGCTCGCCTTTAGTAGAAGAGCGCAGAGCTCTACGCGAAAGGAGTTCAGACACCGGTGAAATACAATGGTGAAACTTCATAGATCATGACACAGCAAGTGTAAACTTTTGAACAGGTTGTACACATTGAGATCATACAAACTCGATTCATACCCGTTTGTGTAACACAGCTACTGTTCACGTACATGTGAACGATTCAAAACAAACTTCAAACATACTTACATTACATTGATTGATTGATAAACAAATACATAAACTAAGGGGAACCACAGAAGACCTTTAGGTGTCTGACTCTGGTGCCCAGATTGAAATAAATTTAACTCCGTAAATTAAGTTGCGGTTTGTCACCTTTATTATGATTAAACAAATATTTAATTGAATTAGTTGCATATACCTGAGTCTATACATACATGTAAACACACAAGTCAGACAAAGGCAGTCTGTCAACATTGCTACTAGTGTGTAATTCCTCATACTAGCCGAAAGAACAATCACGTACTTCCTGAAGCGCACCCAAGGAACTCGCCACCAACGATCCCAGCGAGTCAGTCGTCTTCCTAGCAGCCTCAAACTTCTGCTGCTTTTCATCCTATACAAAATACAATTTGAACGTCAACAATCAAGCTCTGCTTAATTATTTACAATTGCCATTTAAGACATACAGTGTGGACTTGTTAACATGAAGACATCGGGGGACATACCTTACAATACCAGGCTGCACATTCAAATGGACAATGTTGAAAATGTCAGTGTCTAGCTATAACACATATGTCATGTATGACACGTTAACCAACATAGCATGTTAAGTTGATATATCTGGGGGACATAACACGATCTCATGTTAAGCAGAATAGTGCATAGAGTTCACACTAAAGAATCAGAGTAGCTCAGCATTAAAAGGGCCAGTTCAAACAAAGAAAAACAGGAATTTAAAAAATGAATAAATGAAGTTTGAGGATTTAAAGAACAGTAACTATTTTAGAAACTGCTAACCATTCCCAAATAAGTTATACAATGAATTCATTAGCTAACTCTTTCGCAGATGAATCATAAAATAATCTTAGACATCAGCATCAACTGAAACAAATCGTTAAAACAATTAATTGGATGGAGGGTGAAGTATGGAGGATGGAAAGATGGCTAAATGAACAAATGAATAAAAGCTAAACATTTCTGTCAAGTCTTAAGTTCTTAAATTCCACATTTATTTCTCAAGCCCTGCTCACATTGTATATAAGTAACTGGGAAACGTTCATTTGCAGCACTGGTCGAACACAAACTCAAACCAGAGGAAGAAAAGAAGACTGAAAAAAGCAAAACTCAATCTGGAAAACTAAATGCTCAATCCTAAACCCTATAAAGATTTTGCGAAAAAAGTAACATGGACACCTTCCAGGCCAGATACGCTTCGGACGAGGTGTTTAGATTCACATCACCGCTCTCGGTTGGCAACGCCAAATACGACGCATATTTGACCTCCAGTGTGGCAAGAAGTTTCTGTCAAAAAACAATTACAACCAGTCTAAAAACACTGAGAATAATTAGTTGCCCGAATAAAAGAAACATCAAATGATAATTCATGGTCACCAGGACCCACAACAGTGGGCTTTAGTGCTTAGGCACTCTCTGGCACAGCAGGAGGTCAGACAGAGCAAGCCTTGCTAGTGCTCTTGGATGGGGTGGAGAGACGAATGGATGGAGAGATAGATGGATTGAAAGGAGAGAGGGATAGATGTAAAGATGTATGAATGGTAAAATGGATGGAAGGATAGATGTGCAATATCAATCCACTTGGTGCCCACCATCTGTTACTGGTCGGAAAATTAGTATGAAACCAACAAGAATTAGGAAGATAAAGATATTTGCTATTATTGCATTCCTGATTTTACTGATATAGTGCCAACCAGTTTATTTGTGGTCAATATGACTGCGTGTTAAATGAATGTGGATCAATGGACTATAGTGCAAGATCCTGTAATTCTCAGCAAAGTTGGAAACCTCAGACATCGTCGGCTTGGTGAAGAAAGACCTTCAAAGTTCTGTTTGTGTCACCCCAGTAATAAAATGAGGACACTGACTGTACACCATTACTTATAGTACAGGACTGGCAACCAGCCTTCATGAGCAAAGGCTAACATACCTAACACTGCCCTCTGGTGTTAGTCTATGAGGCTGATCCTCCTAAATAATCAACCATAGACTAAACCTACTAACAACAAGCTTTCTACAGTCAAGAAAAACAAGTGTTTAACATTACTGCTATAATTCTAAACCTATAAAAGCACATTATTCTAATTGCAGTCTTTAAAATTCAGGCCATTAACAGGAAGAAATCACTTATACCTCGATCTGAATCTCATGTGAAGTGAGAGAATCAACGTCCGAAAACAGGCCGATAAATTCTTGCAGCAGTTTGAACAGTTCACCTCGGACTTCGTTCCGATCGTTTACCATCTTCTCGTACGATTTCTTCACAGCAAGAGAAAACAAAAACACTTCTCTCTAGCTCCAACTTAACACAGTACAATCCAACACAACTTACTCTGATCTTCCTTCTTCCAAAGTTCAAAAGTACACATGCATCCATACAAACAGAACATCAGTGGCACTAAACAAATGCCCACAAAGGACTTCCTCAATATTCCTACACAGTGACAGCATATGTGGAAGATCGATCCCATCCTCTCCACTTTACACGCCGAGCAGTTTGCAAAGCGGCCAAAGGCCCAATGCTAGCCTCGTACAAATCTCATCAGGGTTATTTAGACCACTTCAGACCATGCAAGGTTTCACAAACGAAAGAATCAGAAACATACTCACACTTCAGACACCAGTCACTCGTGCTAAAAAATCCAGCAGCTTGGCATGTAAGTTATAAACAATTGTATTGTATTTACAGATTTGCATAGCACCTCTCCAAGTATAACCAAATCAGAGGTGCTTCCAGTATGAATAACCCTGCAGGAAATGAAAAGTCCTAAGAGAACAGGCAGAAACAGAAGTTACCCAAGTTATAAGTTGGCCCCATTGATAGTTAATGAAGCAGGGAGATGGTTGGTTGGTAACACTTTAGCATAACACTAGCCTTATTATTGCTCAAAATAAATACAAACTTCCAAAATCAAACATTATAAATTATCCCTACACATTCAACACGTTATGATGCCACTCACCGAGTCGTGGCACTGAGTCCCCTCACTGGCTGTCCTCAGTTGCAGCTGCAGAGCCTGGTATCTTGACCGTACAGCATCAATCTGACCCAGAACTGGCACCATGTCCAGCGACGTCTGCATAGAGCCACCTGTTGCCATAGCAATTGCTTCCACAATCGGGTCAGCAACACCAGCAGCTGAATCGAATTCCTCTCTACAATACCAATTAGATTCAGATGACTTTTAACTCTAAGAAGATGAAAAGCAGTCCCTTAACCCTTTAATGAATAGCTGCATATGTTTTCCCATACATTTTAGTATAAGCTGGTCGCTAAAGGGTTAAGTCAATCCTGAGGCAGTCATGTGTATGAAGTGTCAGGAATTCAGCCTCGGCATAGGAGGGTGGGTGACAAATACTCTCCCTCGCCATCTCAACTTCCCCACTCGCATCATTGTAATTATCACAGCTGAGTTGAATAGGGGTACAGATAGGAGAGAAATTTCACATTTTTGCCTTGGCAGAGATTTTAACTCCGACGTCTCGATTGATAGCCCAGCACGCAAACCTTAACGCCATCAATAAATACAGTCTAGAATTTGTCACACTTTACCAAACAACTGTTAAACATAACTTAACTTAAATACTTCTTTTATTGTTTACATACTTCACTTCCCTTTTCAATGTACGAAATGCTCTCTAACACTTTAATGATAGGAGTGTCCTACAGGCAATTGAGAAACAAATGTAGCTTGTCGTAAAGTGCTAAGTAGCTCCTGCCTATGGAAGGTGATTGAAAGACACTCATCCTATAAATGGATTCTTACATTACATAAAAGACACTAATATAGCACCTTTAATAGTCTCTGGAAAACACATGTACTATACATTATAATATATATACAGATGCAACGGTACAAACATACATATGTCCAACGAGAAGAAATGCTAAAATCTTGGTACCTCATCAACATCACTTTTCGAAGTCCAGCAAAGACTCTAGCACTCTAAAATCATCCAGATATGACCAATTTAAATGTAAAGCTTGATAGGGCTATGAAAACTTAGAAAACAAAGGGTAAATATCCACTTACTGCATATTTCTATTAACGTCATTACTTAGGAGTCTGATCCGGTGGTTGAATGGGAGCCACAGATCAAGCATGATAAAGACAATCCAACAGCAAACACCTTTCAATCCAACAACTGGCAATGGCACCACTCCCTGGCTCAGCAATCTATTCACACTCAAGGCTCCAATGTGCCTCTATGACCATAGTCAAATTAAAGCAATCCTAGACAGACAATGGTTTCTGTGCACACACACAACCTCAACCAATGGGGATAAGGCAGAGCCTTCATGCTGTGGTATAATGTTGACTAACGTCACATTAGTGACATCTGTCCACAAATGGGTTTCGACAGTGGCTATTGCCCTCTTCATTCTTCATCTTGAAGGTGATAATGTTAGAGGTAGAATAACATGCAAGAAGAATAGAAGCAATGACCCCATAAAGATGAAGGCAGAGTAGGTTCATTTGCTCTGGTATTTCACACCATCAAAATAAGAACAAAGCTTCAGCTTAAATGCAATTACCAAGTGGCTATTGTGGTCCATGTAAACTTTTCAACTGCTCTAGCGGCCGATATATATATATATATATATATATATATATATATATATATATATATATATATATATACACACACATATATAAATACATACATTATATGTGCCTATATATATACAAATTGTGAAAGAAAGAAACAATTAGTTATTATCCCACACCTATTAGAAGATTTAAATAGTACTCAGTACAATCACGATAAAACAGAGGATTTTGTTAAATCTGAGCATATCCATTAGATTTCTACTCACCTTGTTTGAAAACGTGTTTTCGGCCGCTAGAGATAATTTCGCTTCAAATATCTGGTGAACAAATCAAACGACAACAGAACTCATCATAGTTTAAAACCAATCTACAGCATTTTAAAAGCAAAATTTATTTCTATTATATATAAAGCTTCGACTTACCTTTAAAGTCACTTGAAAAATAGCCACAAAATCAATGAATGAATGAATGAATATATGAATTTAATATAGCACCCCTTCAAGACAACTACTCAGAGGCGCTCCCGATCCAGGCCCGAGCAAAAAGAACAGTCTTGAAGTGTTGATGAAACATAGGCTATCAGATAGTACCCTAGGAAGAGTGAATGATCGCAGAGAGGCCATCCCACGATGTGGGGCCAGCAATGGCGAATGCAGTGGACTCTGCCATGGTTGTGCAAGCTAAAGATATAAAGAGATTACGTTGAGAGGCTGAACATAAAGATCAGCGACCTGGCCATGATGTGACAGGAACCATACCTTTAAAGTCACTTGAAAAATAGCTGCAAAATCAATGGAAGCAGGATAAGAAGCAATGGATCTCACCAAAAACAGGCTAAAAAGCCACGATCATAGTTTCATTATTCCATCACTTGCTATAGACAAGCAATGCTCTTTCTCAGATACAAAGTATTACATAGGGAATGCACTCGATTTCCTCTGTGCAGCCCTTGAACTGGAAACTGAAAGCTTTCAAGGTCCAAGACATGGAATCAATACATCTTAGAACGGGCATTTACTATCCAGATCAAGGGATAAACCCTATTTGCTGATCAACAGAGCGTGCACAAAAAACTTGCCCAGGAATCTGCCCAGCAGGTTTATATCCAAAACCATTGAATTGTAGACCCAGTAAGCAAACAAAATAGATGCCTGCTTACATGTTATTAAATGAGTGAGCGAGTGAGAAGTGAGTCAATGAATGGGTGAGTGAGTTAAACAAAAGACATGTGCAAGAACAATTCTATTTTCACCTGTTTCTGACTTTCAGCTTCCCTTTTAAGCACTTTAACCAAATTTTCCAGGGATATCTTCTCCTGCAGTAGCTGCTTCACTTCCTTTTCCAGCCGATTAACCGACCCATCATCGTGGTCCCCTCCACCATCCATGCTAAGAAAACACAAACAACATATCACACCATACCTACAAAAAATTGTAACCTCATTGCTCAGTTCCAGCAAATAATCCTAGAGCTTCTTAGAAAGCATTACTGCAGTCAGTACTAACAATATTCCAGGTTACAAATGTTCAGATTCACGCACACACTCGCTAGGGAACAACATGGAAGACAATTTCTACCATGTACTAAATTCAAGTATTTGGATGCACTATTTGCCAGATATGGGTACAAACCAAGCACCAAGTTCCATATGCAAAGTTTCAAATTTTCATGTAATAACACGTTATCTAAATAAAATTTTTTTTAACTTGTAATAAGAAATACATTTCTCATTTAATAGATCAACAATCAATTAAATGGACTTGACCTCCATTGTGGATTTTTAAATTCTTATTTTCTGGTGAATTACAAATGAAAAAAAGTTTAACAAACAAAGAAAAATTAAATATAATATATAAAATTTGAATTAAATTGAATAAATTAACATTTCAAGAAAATTGAATGGAATTCAGTGGGTGCTAATTTGTTTTAATTCATATATATAAGTTCAGCTAATAATTTAAACAATATATTTGCAACTATACGTATGTATCATATATGCCACGACGAATACTTCCAAAAAACGCGATATTTGGCAGAGGCAATTTCTGGAATATCTCTGATACCCCATACATGCATAATATGTTGAAAGCTGAACAGTTTGTTTTACCCAATACAACAACAATTACATGTTCAAGCCATGATGGTTACATAACTCAAAGTCAACATAATACACCCAAAAAAATCTCAACAGAAGTACCAAACAAAACTCACATCTTTCTGACTTTGGGTTCCATGTGTTTTGACAACAGCGGAGCCGGGATACTGTGGACTTTTGGCGTTTGTTCCTTCGGACTGATCTGACTTTTGTCGAGATCACTCACTGAGATGCAAGTCTTTGAGTTAAGCATTACCTTATTTACGTCATGCCCTGCACTAGTCTTCATCTTGACTTGGGTTATGCCAATGTATGGCTCGCACAAGATAGCGTTCATGACAGACTTCTCTTTCAACAGAGACAGCTTTTCTACGCCCTGCAAGCAGAATATAAAACGCTTGAAGAAGGTCTTATACAGTTTCTTAGGCATTCAAACTGCTTCATATTACAGTGTTCTCCTGGCACATTTTACAGCACTATTACATCAATTTCGGAGGTATGTTACAGTATTGTTTATGAACACTCTCTTTAGCATTTTAAGAACACTCCTACCATTAGCACCTTTCATAGCTTTATCTTAATTTGAGTAATGATTTTATTCTGACAACATTATTTAAAATTGTCAACCATTGGAATTCTCTGATCTTGCTCTTTCTCCGTTTATTGTACTGATCTTCTCGACATTGAGACTTGTTGGCTTGGTACAATAATGGCTACAAATTAATAATAATGTAACATAACGGTACTTACCTTGGCAAACAGAACTGGATCATCAACAGCCTGCAGTCCATATAGGCAGTATTTTGTTGCAAGAGGATTTAGCTGTATGAGGCATTCAGGAAGCTCCACTATTCGATTGTTATCAACGACCTCCTTGTTGCCGTAATCAATGTAAATGACTTCGCTCTGTGTCACAATGAAAAATGCTATATTATCGCGCAATTTCTAACAGTTTCGTTTTGATATTGATGAATTTCTTAAACATGCGATAACCTCAGTTTTTCAGCAGTTGCTGTCATAAGATCAGTTCTAAAACACGTCCTGATCTCCTGATCATCAATTTTCACATTGATCAGTTTTGATCGCATGGCAAAGTCAGTTTTCACAGTGCTGAGATCATGTGACAATCCTAGCTTTTAGGGCAACCTAAATCACAAGACTTAAACAACAAGTCATTTTCCAGCAATAACTTTCATCTTCATAGCAGTCCTTATTATGCAATAACCTTGAATACAAACAGAAGTTTAGCTCAAGTAACAACACTGTTTTCTAATTCTATGAACATTTAGCTTTTCTCATATCTGTCAAAGAAAATAATTGACAAGCAGCAAAAGCAAGAAGGCAGTGAGGAAACTCTTTACCTGAGTCCCAGAAATATATCGGTGAAGCTCACATCTGTACCACTGCTCGTCAATCGAGAACTGAGTCCCATATATCTGTTAAAAACAAAGTTATCCAAGCATACACCAAAACCTAATAATAGCCTTTACTTTAACGACGAGCATGTACTAAAAGCGATTGGGAATCAATTAAACTTATTGTTAAGGTGTTCATCGATTACTGGAAAAGTGTCGCAACGTTAGAAACGCCGACATTCTTACTGCAGTTAAAGTGACTTGAGGATGAGGGTACAACCACAGAATCACAAGAAAATATAATTGTGCCATGGATGGATGGTTGGACATATGAATAGATGCATGGATACATACGATACATGCATGAATGACTGTATGTATGGATGAACATAGAATTAAAAGGATGAATGGATGGAAAGAAGGAAAGTAAATGAATGGATTCACATTGCTGTGTGACTTTATGTGCATAAAACTTATGTATTCAATTAAATGATGGATGTATACAAAATATAACATTTGAATGCAAAGAGTAATGCCTTCTGAGGCTTTTGCATCATCTTTATGGGCGTGCCACTGGCATAATATATATTATCAGATGAAGTAAGGAAAGATGGATGGAAGAAAGGAATGAAAGTAAATAATGAATGGAATCACATTGTTGCACAAGTTTGTCCCCATTAAAAACTCCTTAATTGATGGATAGACACAGAATAACTTCTTAAGCTATAGTTTCATCTTTATGTGAATTCTGCTAAATTAATATTAATAGATGAATGTAAAGACTAAATACCTTTCGAGGCATTGGTTTTGTCTTAATGCGGCAAGCCGTTGGACAGACACTGGCCAAGCTTCTTTCTACGTTTGCTATGACTTCAGCCAATTCCGGCTTTTGGGCCCAAAACAAGCAGGGCGAATCAACGTGCGTCATGAAGAGTTCAACATCCTACACATGACATCTCAGTGTTAATCCACTAAATACCTTCACCACTGGATGTATAAAAACATTATAAAAAAAATGAACAAAGGACAAGATCTTAATGAGCAGCTCACATTTATGAAAATATAAAAACATCAGTGACCTTGAGATCATAACAGAAAAATAATAATAAGTAAATAAGTATATTCTTTATTGTTATGCAGACTGGATACAAACTTTAGTGTACATACATCTAAACATTATTACAATATTACATTGAAAATTTTACATGTGAAGTTATCCGTTTAAGGGAATACACATTGTGAATCTAACGATGAATTCTATAGTCATGAAGAATCATTGAATATATATATATGTATATATATATATATATATAACACTTTCCAAAAGTGCAATAAGTGAGCGATACCTTTGCCCTACATCAAAATTGGTATTGCCATATTCCTCTTTTTCAAAAGCTTCCATAGAGGAAATCTGATTTTATTTAAACATTTTACAACAAATGAATTGCTAAAAATTCCTAGTTAGCCACCGACCTTGTTTTCCTGAGTTGCCAGACAATTCTGATTGTTATGATGAGCTAAACCTGAATGGCCTTCTGAGTGACTACATGAAACTAAGAACACAACAAACAACAAACTGAAACACACAAGGAATCCAAACTTCATTCATGTAACACCATATCACAAACTATAAAACTGTACTTACAACTACTGATTTTGCCATAACAAAGCATACTTTACCATTTTAGTTAAGCCAAGGCAAAGCAAACTGTAGCGAACCATTCTGACAACATGGTAGGTGATTTCCAATTTAATCTGAGCATATACTATTTAAATGGTACACAATGGAAGCTAGGAATAACATAACAATGAAAGCTGACTATCAAAATGGCTTCTCCTGGGCATTATATCTGTAACTCTGGTTTTACTTAAGGCAACCATTGACTGATGACTTGGGCATTGCACTAACAGAGCCAAACAAGTCAACTGATTAGATTAGTGAATAAGCTGATTAGATTAGTGAATAAGCTATGCACAGTATGTGCAGTGATTCAATTAGACAGGATCTCTGTAATACAAACCAATGTCTGGTTTACGTCCAGAGGCAGATGCAACTTCGTTATTATGAGTATTATGGCCACCACTGCTGATTGCTTCAGTGGCGCTTTCACCGTTTCCCCGCACCTTCTCTTTTCTGCAAAAAATAGATCCATTAGCAACAGAGAAGGCTCTGGTCCGATAAGCTCTTCACAAAGTTAGCTATATTAATTAGAGAAGCTTAGGATCATCATTGCAGTCATAAGACTCATTAGAAGCAGCAAATTCTATGATACTTATGACAATGGAAAACTTGTAAGAGCACTTACTGGGTTGCTGGACCGCTGTGGATTCTGTTCGTGCCAATGTAAACAGTATCAGCAAGTGCGAGGTCAAGAGACTCCTGACTGAGAAACTTTACGAAGCTAAAGAAACACAAACAAATAAAACACTAAAGTGACAACGCATTATAAGAAGAAAGGCCGCTACATATGCCAACCCCATGAAGCCTGTAAACACAAATGCCTTAATATCTATATCATTAATATAAACAACTATAGTAAGTGACTTGATTTTCATAGTCGTTGTCAGGGCTGTCAGTATCATGATTCAGCATACCCGACCATAGCACTCCAAAAATCATTCCTATATCACCGTTATTGTAACAAGCAAAGTGTTAGTCAATGGCACCTTTAAGGTCAAACCAAAGGCCAAGTTAATATCCAAGGAGTCTGATAGTGAGTAAGAAATGTGGAAAAGGCAAGATTTCAGTTCAATCTGCAGTCTGAATTCTAGCAAATATTGTGACCTGCATATTGGTGTTAGGACAGTACTACCTAGAATACCTTTCCTCCCCTCTGCTGGGGTTGGGCTGGGAATGCCTGAGTTAATATCTTAACTCATTTTTATATAGATGATGCTAATAAATCAATTCATAATGACTAGATCCATCAAATATGCAACAGATGACTATTTTCATTTCAGCATCTTATGTCTTATATACCAGTGACTTCATCATGCTTACGCAAACTTAGGTCCCCCTTTCTTGCTTTCTCGCATGGCGACCGCAGCGATTGGACCAAACTTCACAAAACTCTCCATGAGGATACTCTGAAAAACATCAGTGATATCATTGACAGTAAACCAGACTTATTTCAACAAACAATAATATTTAATATAAACAGAAGAGATGTTAAGAAGTAATTGCACAGCACAGAGATGAGTAACTGGCAAGATATTAGCGCTAAAGACCTTACTATCCATTGAATTTCAACCTTGCTTCTCCAGTCGATCATAAAGTCTTATTGATTTTATGCGGTGTGACCAACAGTTAACATCATGGATAACAGAGGCCATTAGATCAGATAAAATTAACATCAAATAGCATATGCTACTTTTCTGTAAGTGTTAACCATCTAAACACTTAGAGTTAGTATACTTTACTTACTACACCTCAAATTAGTCTATTTATGTAAAAAAAAGCAAAGGCAACAGATACTCCAGATGCCCTAGCTCAATTTTTGCTCAAGATATTTGTTCAATCAATTCTTTTATTGCAACTATAATACAAGGTACAGAACAGTAATAAGTTTACCATAATCAAGCAGACAATAAGGAAGGCTAAGAAGAGATATGATCCATATAAAATGAGACTCCCATCTGCAGTAATTTAAAATGGCATCAACATGAATTGCATCATAAATGTACTATGCTGAATACATTATTCATACTTAAATGAATGATTGAAGATGGACAATTAACACTAAAAAGATTGGCAAATAAAGGATTAACAAGCAGTGTGTTAATATCTAATTATACAGAATCCTAATGAAACTAAATGAGAATGACATAATTTACAAACTGAACATGCAATGCTGCTTTGAAACCTTGGAGGCCACATGCCTGTTGGAAGGAACAGAGCAGGCAATTCCAGATATGAATACCAGACCAGTAAACTTAACAGAAAATTCCCGAACGTTAGAGTAGGCATATGAGGCATGGAATAGTTAGTTTTTATCTACCAGTTCAAATTTCTGAAGTGTTTGCTAATCTGATGATGCATCAACTAGTCTAGTATTCCACAAATCCAAGTCCATATTCAATAATGAATATGAAGGGCCTTATTGCCAAAACCTTGACCACTATACTGCATAACTTGGCAAAGAAGTGTCATCAGGGTGTGTAAATTTTCAATAATATACAACATCTTTAAGCAAGCTATCATTGGTCCTGGAATAACAGTGCTGGTACGAAGTTGTAGCTACCAGCATCGTCAGCTTCGAGTTGTCTCTCTCTCTCTCTTTCTCACTCATGATGCGGTCGTGGTTCTTGTTCGTGCCCTAGTTCAAGGGTGTCAAACCTTTTTGTGTTGGTGGGCCAATAGTGAGATTTTCCAGCAAGTGGTGGGCCAGAGAGCTGAAGAAACATTAGGAAAAGGAGGTAGGGATCTCAGAGGGGGCCGTACAAACAGTTGAATTAGGCTTTGAAAATGTGATTCTGATATGCATTATCAATTACAAAATCCCAGAAAACTCATAAAACCGTTAAATGACAAATGTCTAATTTATCATTTAATGGTTTTATGTCTTTATTCTCAATTGTGTTGTCTTTAGACAAAGCTCCGCGGGCAAGGAATATATCGTCGGCGGGCCAGAAATGGCCCACAGGCCGGCTCTTTGACACCCCTGCCCTAGCTACTCGAGTTGACCTTACTTGCTGGCCTTCCGCTCAAAGGTTTGGGTGATTTCTTAAATTCCCCTCTGTTTCTGCATACATGCACGATATTTAACATTAGCTGCCAGTGTCCAGCAAATTTCATACCCCATTGCTGTTCGTGTTGTATTCTTGGCTGTGCTCCATCTTAAATATATGTGCGGTCTTTGCCACCCAGTGTCCGACGCTGCAACGTGTCGGGATTCTAGGGCAATTCGTCACAGGACAATTCGCCGCGGAAAATTCGTTGCGGTCAGTAATAATATGAAAAAAATGGTAACTGCTTCATTAAGCAGCCATACAAATAAACAACAATATTAAATCTGAAATATTATACTATCAAGTTTTTCTAAATATTTAGTTCTAATATCAAGCTTTATTGAAATCAATACACTCTAATTACGCCCTATTAAATCCTGAAAGTACTCTAATCTATCACATTGTCAACTAAATGTTAATAAATTGTTCGAAAATCCCCTCTGAAATTGTTCGACTTAGTAAATCGTGACGATAGCTCGTTTAATCCATAAAATTGACGACAGCTAACTACATCGCATTCACGCATTGACACTATAGATACATAGAAATTTACCGCGACGAATTGTCCACACCGAAAACTACACACATCCAATGTTCAGTAAAATGTCAGAATTTCTCTAATCTGATAACCTGCGCCCACACAAATAAGACTCCGCTGTTATTTAGACATATATCTGTATAAACTGTATAAATTAAAAAGATGTGCATTTTATGTGGTCTGTAGTTTCCAGTGCTTATCGACCCGCCAAGGGCTTTGACATCGCCTCGGACGGAGTTCTGCATTCAAAAGTTTTACACAACTTAAAATATGCAAAACACTCAGCAGATATATGTATACGGAAGGTAAGCATAAACGTTGCAACACGCCACTCACTTCATTTGCTGTCGGAGGAAAATTCGAAATAAACAAATCATACGTCGGTTTTTTGGAACTTCCCGACGAAGCTGCCATTGGGTGATTATGTGACGACATTCTGAGAAGATAAAGTTATTCAAGAAAAACCTCGTGCCCTGCACTAACTTTTCAAGCCACCGATGTTTCTAACCATACACTATCGCACACGCCCACTTTCCAGTTTCAACTAGCCCAAGAACTTCACTTGGTTTCAGAATGTTGCCAACAAACGTTCACAAAATTGGCATTTTTATTATTGAAGATTTTATAAGAAGTCTAAGAGACATATCATTCAAGACTAGCTTTTAGTTCTAAAACAAGAGATAGGCAACTGAGTACAGGAGACAGTTTATCTTCACAAACCAAGTATTTATTGTGCGAATAATTTATGTCTCGTATATGCGATTCCTTCAAGCCTTACTTAATTCGTAAAGATTGTACTATCCGGTTTTTCTTCTATGCACGCCAATCTATTTTGCATATTGTTTTACTCGATAGACTAATATAGGATTATGTATTTTGGTTCCAAATGTTCAATATCGCTACTGCTTTCGTTTATTCACTCTCCTCGACCAAAACGGTTTCTGTCTGGACAGCTACTCTTCTTCATTTGACTCTCTGAAAACTGGACTCTGGCCTCCCTCAGGCCATCCTTTGCACAACCCTTCTGATTCGACACAACGTTCGTGAATAATCTTGACTTTCGAGTGGCGTTTGGAGATTACGGTTCATGTTCGCGCTCTATATAGTCTGTAACACTGACGGAATGAATGCCACATCCGCTTTGCAGCTGCATGCTTTGCCTTCACTATTGTTCACTACTCAAGAACTACTTAAGGCTCTACCATATTCTGTTATTCTTCCACCCAAAGACAACTCTAAATTAACCCCTAATCATTTACTAGCTGCTGTTCAATTCTAGCTTCTTGTATTGTCCAATGCCACTCATGTTAGCATTTCCGTGATTTTTTTCGAAATGAACGAATATAGGCTTACCCAGAATACATTATGATTTCTTTGGCAATGCATTGCTTTTTAAATTGCAATTAAAATATGGCTGAGCTTCTTGTCAGCGGTGGTGGTAAGTGGCAGTTTAGCGACACTCTGTGATAACAAAGATCATTAGCGTTGCCCTTCTCCTTTATTTAGTCTTGGGACTGGCCCTACTGGACTGCTGACAGTGGTCGTCGAGTACTAATTCTTGTCAGCGCCGACTCAGCGGGGATCAGCGCTT
This sequence comes from Bimastos eiseni, assembly GCA_959347315.1. Lineage (NCBI taxonomy): Eukaryota > Metazoa > Annelida > Clitellata > Crassiclitellata > Lumbricidae > Bimastos > Bimastos eiseni. Next base: position 15,229,774 of record OY365815.1, read on the forward strand.
CTTAAATAGCCAATTAGATAGGAGCTCTCGTAGGACATGGCCAAATTAACAGCCAATCACAGCGACTGTTGGGTTACGTCTCTAAGGCAGCCATGTTCGCGAATGCCGAAGGTGCTTCATTGACGACGGTCATGAGATGGTTTTCGCTGCTTTTATACTGCGGTTTCTCCTATTAACCCTGAGTAAGTGTTCGAGCGTGTGTGCCATTTTTTTAAGTTCTATCAGAAAAGTTATGTCTGTCAGACACTGCGCTTTCTGTATAGAAATATAGGACGCTTAATTGAATAGGGGCCTGACTCTCTGGATTTTGACCCATGCCTATCGATTTTGTTTTGATTAAGCGCCTGTGAATAAGCTGGTTCCCGCGACCTCGCTTTTGTGGGCGCTGTGTAAAGGTTGAGGTTTCGATTACTCGACTACTCGTTCGTTTAGAGGTATATTGGCGCCTGAGTATTATTTTGTTGTATCTCCACATTTTTCATTAATATTAAGTTGATAATTATACAGAATTTTTTAATGTCATTCGTCAGTTTTAATGACGTGGATATAGGACAAGTCGGTTTAAAGATATCCAACGAAACTGTAAATTTATTGTAGGCCTATAGCCTGCAGTAAACTGTTCTCATATCAACATGATGTAGCAGTCCCTGTTTTGTATGTCATGAGTAAGCTCATAATTTACTGTGTGCCTGGTTGTACTATAGTGTGCATATACAGACAATTAAATAAAGGAAAGTTTTTCCTTAAAAATCCATATTATATATATGAACATTTTTACGAACACAATTGTTGATGATTCGTGTGTGTATATTTTTATAATTACAAGCTTATGTTTTTGGGAAGATTTATCATCCTTGTTGATCCATTTTATACAAGACTTTCAACAATTTCTAAAATGCAACTGTAATATTTGAATTTCTTGTTGTACAACGTCTTTATACAATGTTGATGTTTTAGTATGACATCTGTGCATGATATTTCATTGCACTGAATTTCTTGCTTTTGTCCCATGCTGCCAAATCTTCTACATAGTTTTCTTGGAATTTTCAAAAACAGGGATACCGTAGGATAATTGTTATTATTGGCTAGCAATCCTCGTTTTGACTCAAGATAAAAACAGGGTATACCTAAGGACGATAGGTTAGGAGGAGCAGAAACTGACATTACTTTGAATATCAAATGACAATAAATTTTGAAATGAATGATAAATATGATATTGAGCAATATTTTATAGGGTCTCATTGGTCAAGACCAGGCTTTTTGATATGAAGTCGAATGATGACTTGTCTATACTTATCAGGGAGAGTGGACTGAAATAGAGACTATAACTACAAGGAATCGGTGTCTATAGGCCAACAAGCCCTGACAACAACTGAAGGTATTCATTAACATTCTGTTTGCAAGAAATCATGTTGCAGAAGATTACTGTAGCATATGACTAATATCTCTTGTTTGTCGATATCGATCAGTGGTTCCCAACCTTTTTCGATTTAGTGCCAATTTTATTTAGTTGAAAGACATGATGCCACAAGGGTAAAAATAATTATTTTAAATTTCAACAGATTTTTATTTTAGAATAGAATCATATTAAATATGGATAATTACATTTGATGACATATAAACATCTCCAAAATGTAATAATTTATAATTGAAAATAATTATTCTGTCAAATATTCATTTTTGCACGTATATATTTTTATATCTTTGATAGGTCGTGGGCCACTTTTTTTAGCCTTGCGCGCTACAGGTTGGGAATCGCTGATATAGATGAATGCTCAGAAAGATTTCTTAACCTCCTCTAAACATATCAACGACTGTTGCTCAGATTTCAGTTGGGTGTAACTGGCAAGGGCTAAAGTGTTGGTTAAAGGAGTTGGTTGTTGGTTAAAGGAGCACTGGCCTCACTATCTCCTGTTGAACCACCACTGCTGATCAGTATTGGATGTTAATCATAATTCTTCCTTTATCTTCTCTCAATGCTGGAATTCCAGTTGGTGTCTATACTTGTGCCAGCTGATGATTTACCTGCATGTACGCTGTTGTACGGTAGATTTTGACTTTTTGCTGAGACTGGCAAAACTTTTTCTTTTTCATTTGATGACAGTTTTTCATGGAGAAGCACTGCTAAGGCTGCCACAATCTCTTGATTTTGCTATAAATCAAATAATCAGGTGTAGATTTGGAGTTTTAAACCACTTAAGAACAGTCACACCAAACAAATTCTTTATAAACTACGACATTCTGCTTGTTGTGTTATGAATTAAACGAATTTGTATGCTTATGTACTTATATGTTATGTACTTATATGTTATGTACTTATATGTTATGTACTTATATGGTGTGTACTTATATGTTATGTACTTATATGTTATGTACTTATATGTTATGTACTTATATGTTATGTACTTATATGGTGTGTACTTATATGTTATGTACTTATATGTTATGTACTTATATGTTATGTACTTATATATTATGTACTTATATGTTATGTACTTATATGTTATGTAATTATATGGTGTGTACTTATATGTTATGTACTTATATGTTATGTACTTATATGTTATGTACTTATATGGTGTGTACTTATATGTTATGTACTTATATGGTGTGTACTTATATGTTATGTACTTATATGGTGTGTACTTATATGTTATGTACTTATATGGTGTGTACTTATATGTTATGTACTTATATGGTGTGTACTTATATGTTATGTACTTATATGTTATGTACTTATATGTTATGTACTTATATGTTATGTACTTATATGTTATGTACTTATATGGTGTGTACTTATATGGTGTGTACTTATATGTTATGTACTTATATGTTATGTACTTATATGTTATGTACTTATATGGTGTGTACTTATATGTTATGTACTTATATGTTATGTACTTATATGTTATGTACCTATATGTTATGTACTTATATGTTATGTACTTATATGGTGTGTACTTATATGTTATGTACTTATATGTTATGTACTTATATGGTGTGTACTTATATGTTATGTACTTGTATGTTAGTTAACTGAACGTGAATAAACTCTATGGACTGAGCTTTATCACAACTGATGAATTTGAAATGTGACATTTCTGTATATGCAGGAGCTCATTGATATTGAGAAGAGAATGACGGCTGGAGCAATTTCAGTTCCTACCATCGTTCCACTGAGGGCTCCGGTTCCAGGTCTGCCAAAGACTGCTGTTGATACCAACACAAAAATTGAATTAAACTCAGGTGTTTATCTTACTCCTTATTTGATTAAGATATGGTCAAGATGCACAAGCCGTATCTTCCATTATACGTCATTTTTGCTTTGTCATCGTACATCCATCTTTCTAGAATACTCTACAATGCCATTTGCCTGTTTTTTACTAAACGTTGAAGAACGTTCTGTTTGTCATTTTGTGTTGTTTGGTCAAGAACATCTCCAAGGAATTTCTTTAGAAGCATCTTTACCAATTTTTTATTGGAATTGCAATAAAACATGTTGCCTAAGTTTATAAATATGCTGTTAGAGACATTTAGATTAGATTAGCTTACCTGTTCAAGTACTCGTTAATGAGATGGTGTCTAGTGCTTTAGAAATTTGGAGTTAATGATCACAATTATGATTTGATGTACTGTTGACTTTAATCAATCAATTCTTTATAGTAGAGAAATAATACATACTATGGTTGCTACAGAGACCCCTGGTGTCACGATCTACTACACTCTAAATGGAGAGAAGCCGGAGCCATTCCAGTCGATCGGTCCAGCTGCCAAGGCCACATATGTCTATAGGGAACCTTTTGTGTTACCTGGTGGCAAGAAAACAATCAAGGCCATTGCCATATCTGCGTGAGTTTAATTACTAGATTTCTCACTACCTGGATCAATTGAATAACTATTTCTATTACCTTTACTTTTAATTGTGATAGTAACTGTAAATATAAGAACTAAGAGTCTGTCAATCAGCCAACAGTAACAAGATGACTTGAAGTGCTTTCCACACACCCTGAGCTCAGGTAATGCTCATGAATAAGCTGGTGTCCTGCTTGTAGGTTACGATTACGACACAAAGGTTCCTCATCCAGAGTTAACGTTGAAACTATTTTCAGAGAGTTCCTGTATCGTGTAATTTGGTCCACCACAGTCACATCGGTTGAGGTTACTTCAAAGATTTTGAGTTTTTCAACACATAATATAACAAGTCCGATCAAAGTGCACGACACCTTCCGTACCAACTATTGTCATATTGTTTACTTTTTCTCTGTTCAGCGATCACAGGGAGAGCTATGTTGTGACAAAAGTCTTTGATGTCCAGCAGTTGGAATCAAATTCCGCAAGACCAACAACGGATGAATTCAACTTCATCAATGATATACCTGCAAATGAAGTAAGCGTTATTATTAATATTATATATTTGTTATGCGGACATTGTATTCAAATGATTAATTATTGTTATCAGCAGCCTATGATTTCAACTGTATTAAATAAGTTTGCCTTCACTCCATGATGTTTTGGAATTGTTTCTAAATATTTATATTGCATCAATTAAACCTTTGAAAGGTTTGTAAATATGTTCATGCATAGATGAACATCTAAAAAATTACAGCAAGGCCCTTCAGAAAGAACCACTGGCTATATAGGAAATTAAGTAAAAAAGATAATTTTAAGGAGTGTACACTGTACATATATATGTGTGTATGTATATATATATATATGCTATAATGTGTCGTTAAATTAGTAATAAAATGATAATAATGGCAGGAATAGAATACTAATGATGGTAATAATGATGATGGTTGTTTCTTCTGTTGTCAGTCTGCCAAGCGAGAAGTCAGAAGGTTTGCAAATAAGATGGTGACAGGAAAGGAAGCATGGGCTGAGGTTCAACGCATGAAAGAGACAGAGACAAACGGAGGAGGTATTTACGCATAATTATGTCTGCTGTCTAGAGTAAAACAAATTGGTGGAGTGTTTTACTTTTAGCATGGAGTGGGGTGGTTGAATCAGAGGCGTCCAGATAGGGGGTCCGGAGGCAAATGCCTCCAATTTTAGGTAGGGCATTTTTGCTTCTTAGAGGGGAATATCTTGCCTTTGTGGCACTTGGTTCCGGGGTTTGCATCCATCACTCAGAGGGATTTGACGCCCCTGATTTGAATCTGCATTGATATGGTTACTGTTTGTCAAAGTGTTTTAAAGTTCCTTAGCATATCATTCATCAGAGTGTTAATTAATGTAGCACGGCTTCATTATATGTAGCCCTGACGAAAGAGGACAAGCGTTGATGATAGGTGCTTGTAGCATCTGTAGCCAGAAAGACGTTCAGATTTAGAGGGGGTTCCAGGTCAATTTTTCGACCATTGAACTGGCATTGACTTACACTTGTCATTAGAAATAAATAGCTCAGTATCCAGTGTAGCTATTGCAACTCATGGAAGGCGGTCATCCATAATAGTTCTATGACCCAACCTAATTCTAGGGCCTGATATAATTTTTAAGCAATGCATTAAGTTTATATGAATTTTATTTTTCTACTTTCTGAAAGAATGTTCTGTGTCTTGGAATGATATGTTGACCCAATACTGAGTTCTGACAATAGGTCCAGATTGGTGAAGTGTAACATTTCTATGTATTTAGCTTTAAACCATGGAATCTCTTGGATTAATTATTTATTTATGCAATGATTGTTTATTTACCAGATGTTGGACATTTGAGGGAAAAGAGGAGGCCCCCAACTGGGCCACGGTTTCTAAATAGTCGCTTCGATGGCTCGTCCTCTGCCTATGATCAAAATCTGACGAATGGGCATGGTAGAGAGGTCTGCTTCTTTGGTTGTCGTATTATGCCCGTGATTTAATTTAATACATGATTTATATTTGATCTCTAGTTCATCAGCTTGATAGTGTTGTATTTAGCATGCTAGACTGTCACTCAATAGGTCAGCGGTTAAGATCTCGGCAAGGGCAGAAAATTGTTTCGAGATTTCTGCTCCACCAACCAGCTATAATTAGTACAATGACTGCACACCGCTGGTGGGAAGATGACAGCAGAGAGGGGAGGACTGGCTGTCCACCATCATATGCTGAGGCTAAGAAAATGAAGTTGTTGACATTTCATACCCATGGTTGCCTTAGGGCTAGCTTTAGGGACTGCTCTTCTTCATCTGTTTACCAGTGTGTGTATGTATGTATATATGCGTGCATGTGTTTGTGTGTGTGTGTGTGTATATGCGTGTGTATGTATGTATGTATATGTGTGTGTGTGTGCGCGTGCGTGCATGCATGCAAGTTTCTTTTTTATGTATATTATGGATGATGTATTTGGTTTGCATCCAGACACTTTCTGTGGCCTCTGTTAAATGTCTCACAAATAGTGCTGCCTATGCTGGCCTAAATGGGGCTGAGCATAGACTTCTTAATAGGCCATAGGCATCAAGGGCATGCAATTCATTGATCTTAAAACTCATTTCTCAGAGAATCAAAAGAGTCACCAGTGGGGGGGGGATTAATAAGAAAAGCACACACACAGCTCAACATCGACTCTTGGCTAATGCCACATTCAGTTATGGTGGCATGATCCGTTGTCAAGGCGTTAAAGATAAAATTTTATTTAGCCCATATACAATGCAAACAATTGATACACATTGTTTTTAGTTGTTGGGACCTCATCTTCTTTTTTCCATTTAGGATTCTTATGGACAGACTGGTCATCCGACATCAGCCGACCAGTGGCTGAGAAAGTGGAAGTTACCACCAGACGATGCAACTCAGGCACTGCGACTGCAAAGGGAAACAGATTTCCTCAAGTAAGCTGTATTGCATCATTATCTCTTCAACATTCATTCATTCATTCATTCACTCATTCATTCATTTGTCCATTATTTGTCATTCAATCATTCTTTTGTGCAATTCTTCAATCATTAGTTCATGATTAGTTCTTTAATTCGTTTGTCAGCCCACTCTTTTGTCCGTCTTATTCATCCATTGATTCAAATGTTCATTTAGTAAAATAAAATGTTTATCATTTATGTAGCACCTGCTTGCTCATATACTGAGGAGTCATCGTGTGTTTTGACTTTCTGTTTACATCAGAGCACACACAGAGAATCTTTGCCAAAAGTCAATCCATGGCATTTTTAGGGTTAGCAGCTTGCCATTAGAGCAAAGCAAATATTGATGAGCGACAAGATCCGGCCACTCATGCCATCTCCATACTAGCGTAATTTTAATAGGGTAGGTCTTTATCCTGGTGCATCCTAAGCATGAATGTTTCTAACTCTACATATTCTTTTTCACAGGTGTATCCACTGTTTTGCTCCTCGGCCTTCAGATCCCTTCGTTAGGTTTTGTAATGAATGTGGTCATCCCATTCCACCGTTGCCTCAGACACGGTTACCACCACCAGCACCTGGACAGGTAAGGTCAATCACACCTTTCATTAGGTGCAAAATGTTATTCGCCGGATTATCGGTGGGCGTGACTTTTGGCCCACAACATGAGTAAGAGAGTATCTTGCCAAACATAAAATTTGTATGGTAGAATGGCAGTATTTAAATAAATTGTGTTTTTTTCTCCACAAAATATTCACAAATCACCAATCAGCAACGATCATTCTTTGAGGTCAGAAAGATGCAATCTACTTCCAGCCAAAAGGAAGCTATGTATGGAGCAGCCGTATTTTCACCCATTTTAAAAGCTTTAAGTGTCTGGTGACTGGACCAACTCAGGTTTTTACGGTATGCTCAAATCAATAAGATGGTATTATGTGCTTCATGAAATCTAACTTTGAGCTCCTTTTCTTTATGTGTAGTCGTGAGACGGAGTATAATTGTTTAGTTCATAGCATTTTGGTT
>OY365815.1:15237822-15335322 GCA_959347315.1 Bimastos eiseni
TGTTTGATAGAATAGCATTCTGGATTCTGTCATATGGTCGCATGTGCACTCCTGAATTACGGAAGTAGGATAATGTGTGCAAAACGAAAGGAGGATTTTTAGTAATTAATTTGATTCTCATTGGCCAATGCATGTCGTCCATTTCAGTTGATTCAGCAGAACTTTCCTCCACAACCAGTTGTCCACACGATGAACAGAAGCGCGTTGAAGAAGGACGGTGGGGGTGATCAGTCAAATGCTGACCTGCAGTAAGTGTGGCCGTGTCAACAGTCCAGAGGCCAGGTTCTGTGACTGGTGTGGCTCCAAGGCAAGTAGCCAGCTTACCTGTCTTTAGCACATTAAATGTCCTCACATATTGTCAATGTGTATGGCCACTTATAGGTGTATCTGGACATTTATGAGTGGTTGGAGGAGCGCCGCTTGTGGTTGATGGTGGAAGTCAGCTCAGTTCCTTTTGGTCTTTTTAGTTTTTTACACAGTTTTTTCTTTCTCTGCTGCGTTGGTTCTTTGGCACTCTAGTAGTGGTTAGGGTTGCTTTTACGACGCCTCATAAATCGGGGTTGTTATTGTTATAATTTACATGGAGAGGTTTTCACTTCCTGTGTATCAAAATATGTCTTATGCATTTGAGTGTGGGTGCGTGCATGCAGAGAGCGTTAAGTTTCCTTTGAAGCTGTCATCAGTAAAATCTCCATGATGATAACGATGATGATGATGACGAAATTGGTGATAATGAAAATGATACTATTATTAATTATTACTATTATTACACTAGTAATGATGATGTTAATAATTTTAATAATAGTAATAATTATGGTAATGATGATAACAATGAAGATGGTTATTGTGATGAAGATGATGAAGCTCGGTAATTGTTTTGATGGATCAAATTATTCTGCAATCTTGCATTTGGTTCAGTGGGAATTCTGGGACACTAATATTATCTAATCTAATCATAAATTATAACGAGGCTTAACACCTCGTTTGATTATGGTCATTAAGTGAATTGAAAGGCAAGAGTCAAGGAATGCAGTGAGGCAGTTGACTCGGCTGGCTTCATCACTGAGAGATCACATGTTCCAACATGAGTTGTAGCCGTTCCAACAGGAGTATTAGCCATTTTAACATGAGTGGTTGCCATTCCAATAGGAGTAGTAGCCATTCCTACATGTGTGGTAGCCATTCCAACATGAGTTGTAGCCATTCTAACATGAGTAGTTAGTTGCCATTCCAGCATGAGCTGCTGCCGTTCCAAAATGAGTAGTATCCACTGCAGAGCTGTCCAGTTTTTTCAACCTAAATTACAATCATGTGAGATTTATAAAGCTTTCATGTTTTTCCTTCTTGACTTCTCACCTCATCTGAAGTTTAAACTTTTACTCATATGACTGATATGTTCAGCTGGATTGTCGTTCAAAGTCGAGTTCAAACTGTGTGGTAGGTACAGTCATGCAGTCTTTATTCAGCATGCCGTTTATTATGCATGCTGTTTATTCAGCATGCTGTTCTTGCATTCATTAACAGGAACCGTCACTTCAGGATATTTGTTTGTATATGCGTTGTACAAGGTCCCTTAAAATGATGATTCTTGCTTTGGCTAAGATAACAGTTTATTATTCAAAAGTTATTATACAAAACAATTATGCCTTTTCGGAAAGAAACAGAACCAAACTAGAAAGCAGATTGGAAGCTTCAAGAAAAGCAGTGGAACATTTAAACCAGGATCTGCTTCACCAAGAAAACAACAAAGGACAAGAGGCAGACCGCAGACAGCGCCTGTACAAAGAGGAGTAACCTAGCTTGGATGTTCTGTACTAACACCCTAACACAGAGTCTTGGCTTACTATCAATAAAACAGGGTATTGTTAGACCAAAACCTAAATGCCAAGAAGCTCCCTTATCCTTTCGTGTTTCAAGCTTATATATGGAGTATGTTTCTCGCCATATGGCCAAAGTTTTAATGCACCTTGTGCAAACAGTTTCTACATAACGGCCTGTTATGCCTAATCTGTTAGTACAAGGTGTGTTAATCCTTCAAGAATCTGGCCATACTATAAACAATACAAACCATCATCCAGGTACAGCAATATGTTTTGTCATCATTGGAATATAATCCTGGACATTTAGAGTATTTGAGATGTTTATTCAAGTCCAATACTTTCTTTGAACATAATAATTTATGCCCTTGTTCTGTTTACGAGCATTAACATTTTATAATGATTTTCACCGTTTAGTAATTTTAACACTTGTATAGGTAGACTGCTATTTCAGTGTTCAGTAGCTAACACTGTGTGAAGATGAATGCTTTGTTCACCATTTAGTAGCATTAACATTTTATGAGCATGTAAAATTAGATTAGAAATTGAAGATGAATGTATAGTTTCACCATTCAGTAGTGCTTTACAAAGTTGAATTCTGTTTTCACCTTGGAGCATGTTACTGTATAAAAAAATGAATGCTTTTGTGGCCATTCACTAGCTTAATATTGTACAAAGGTTATGGCTATTTTCACAATTTATTGGCATATCGCTGTGGGAAGAGAAATGCAAAAATTGTTGCTCTATTTACCAATCAGTAGTGTGAATGCCCTTTATGAAAATAAACGCTGTTTTCGGTGTTTTTTAATTTATCTTGTAACCGTTTTTGACTTTGAAGCTTAGCAGTGTATGAAGGTGAATGACAATTTCACCATTCAGTACTATAGCCATTGCAGAAACATAAATGTTACTTTTTTGCAATTAGAAGTGTAGCACTGTATGAGTATTGATGCTGATTTGCCATTATTTACATATTTACTATATATAAGACTGTTTTGCAGTGCTGTTTGATAGATTTATAATGTCATTATATTATATTAATCAGTAAAATAATTCTATATGAGGATGAATGCTGTATTTATTAATAAGTAGCATAAGAGCTAACTAACATTTTTGCTAGGGATGTGATGAGCAAAATTTTGACCCCTGGACTAAACGTTCCATTCCAAACTAATGCATTACCAAATTACTGATAGATGTTGGGGATGTTTGGATATTTATACACTTGTTTGTGAACAACTTGCCAAAGATCTATAAAAGGAGTTCATCCAGCATAGAAGGAAGATGTAGAAAGAAGATTTGGTGTTTATTCAAATAATACTAAAAATACTAAGGGTATAATGAGTGGAGAAATTGACCAATGTAGAGGTATTGGAAGCAGCTGAAGTAAAAATACTCTGCTTGAACCAGTGATGTCTTGGATGATGAGCTACTATGACCATATGAAAATCAATGATCTGAAACCAAACTGTAAAATAGTGAATATGTTGATATCGTGAGAAAACAGGTTGTTCATTAACCTTGGGAATTACACTGTGTAAAAACATGTGTAATATGTAATGCAGTAGTTTTTATTTCTTAAGTATGTTACAGTTGTAGTAAAGCTGTACCAATATCAAACTATGACCATACATTGCTTGCTGGAATAACGTAAGCGTAAAATGTACATATGTTGTTGAAGTGAATAACGTACATATACTGTACGCGTACGTTAAAAATGTTATTGCAGTTGCACTGAACAGATGGGTGATGAAGATGAGTAAATGAGTGAATTGGTTACTTATTGCTATACCATTTGAGTGGCTAATAATAGTAGCTTGAGCCTAGAATTAGAGCTATGTACTGAAGGCTTGTTTTGTTTGATTCTATTGAGTTTTGTTGTGCATAATCTTGTGCACTTTATTTTCGTTATGTACTTATATCAATGTACGACATAATAATGTACGCATACGCATGGAAGAACTAATGTATGTTTCGGATATAAGGTAGCATTGTGACCAATATCACTTTTTGCTGATTTTGCCAATACTGTATACATCACAGCTGATTTTTGAAATAGCTCAAACTGATTATGAGACTGATTATTTCCTTATTTGTTTTGTCAAAATGTTCAGTTCGAAACATTTTGCCTGTTGTTGTAATTCAAGCACATACGTGTTTTACTGTTTGCACTTGCGACGATTGTAAATGGTGAATATGTCAAAGATGGACATGATTAGTTGAAATACTAATCAATTTGAATTAGAATTTGCTACTGACATTTGCTAATAAATTAAGATTAGAATTAGTCAAACAGCTAACGGATTAGTTATATTACTTATTGGTTAGAACTAGAATTAGCTACTAAAATTTGCTTAGCTATTAGAATTAGCTATTTGTGATTAGAATCTATTTGATTAGTTAGATCTCTGAGTGTTTATCAAATACCTTATCTATTTGTTTATTCAAACTTATCCTGAGCTGCAGAGGGACACCAGTAGGTTGACAACTGGCCACCAGTACAGGACATTGTTAAATTATCTGGCATGACATTGTTAAAATTAATTATCTGACTAGTGTCAAAAAATTAAGGGCTTTTACATTGGAACCGATTGTTTCTGCTAATACTGATTAAACCAATTGTTCTAATAATGGGTCTGATTAAGATTATAGCTGACTAATCATTACAGCTTTTAGTTAGAGAGATTTGATTTGGTCCATTTGTACTGAATGGATTCAACTTGCTTTCCCATCATTGCTAGACTTCTGGTGTTCATGAACCCAATGGATTTTGACCAAACTGCAACGCATTCTGATTTTTAGATACAGTGTCGCTTGAATCAACCATCTATTGATCCATTGTGGTAACGGCGCTATAGAAGTCATAAGAATTGACTCTATTAGTTGATTAGATTGGTCTAATAAGCTCTGATCTATTTTCTTATTAGCCTTCAGTGAATTTGCCGATGCCAATGTCTTGTTCGAAGTGCCATGCTTCCAACAATCCGTACGCTCAGTTTTGCGGCTCATGTGGTACTGTTCTCTCGGCTCCTTTGAGATCTGATCTACGGTGAGTTGGGTTTCTCAATTTACTCAATGTACTACAATGGCTCACATGAGTTGCTTTGTGAATAATCCTGATTTGGTGATGATTGTGGAAGTGGCAGTTCAAGTGCCATGATCTGGTGGTTTGGTGTTGTGTGGTGGAGGTGGTGAATGTAGTGGTGGTGGCAGGGATGGTGGCAGATATGGTAGGGTGGGGACTATTATAGTGATGGTTATTATGTTAGTGATGGTTAAATTAACGATGATGTTGATGATGACAAACAGTGATGTCATTTCAGTAATGTTGGAGGACAGACAGTGCAGTTTCTTGGTCAAACTGGTCCAGTGACACCAAACATGGTATGTAGCCACATATTCTGTCTGTATGTTTAAAAAAAGTTTTATAGTTATTTCAAGGGGCTGTTCAGTAATTAAATGTCTACAAGCCAGTGTTGTATGCAAGACTTTAAACTTCAAGACCAAGAAGAGACCGAGACAGTGAAATGCTGAGGCTGAGACCGAGACAGTGAGGTGCCAAGACCGAGACACTAGTCTCAAGACTGTACGAGGCAGTAAAAGATAAGCGATCCTATATAAACTTATGTAAAATACTAATGTATCAGTTTTCTGGAATAAGGTTCATTTGTAATTTCAATTTGAAACTTGTAATGTATATATTGTACCAATTCCTGAGCATAGTTTTTATATTGCCGCAAGATTTTAAGACAGTTAACGCGAAACTTATCGAGATCTCTTGTTCGAGACAGAACAAGACTTTCACTTCAAGACAGTTTCTAAAAATTCGAGACACTACCTCGAGATCGAGACAGCAGGCTTCCGAGACCGAGACACTAAGAAACTGTCTCGAGACGTCTCGAGACCGAGACACTGTCTCAAGACCATACAACTCTGCTACATGCATATGCTTACAGCTGTACTTACCCAATAAGATTTTTTGGGACTTATAAATAGCCATTTATAACACAATATCTATCAATCAATCTATCTATCTAATGAATAGAAGGAGAAGGAAATGATGTTGACATGTGGAGAAGGAAGGAAGAAAATAGGGCGCCCAGGAAAATAATGGATGGACGAGATACACGAAAAAACTGGAATGAGTCTGGAAGAACTAAGGGACGCGACTTCGGAAAGAAAGACATGGAGAAGGTTGATCATAAAGGTCGCTAGAGTTCGAAGAACTGACAGCACAAGGTGACAAGGTGATAAATAATTGTTTGAACTGAATTTAATTAGATATATTTCTGCAGTTACATTTAGACATTGATTGACAGAAGGTGTTCTTGATTGTTTCAGACGAATGGACGATCAGACTCTCAGTGGATGCCGGTGAATGTGGTCGGTGCGCCAATGGTTCCCCGTTCAGATGCGATGACGCAGACAGTTGGAATTTTCTTCCCTTCTGAGAAGAGGATGAACGCCTTAAGTCACGATTTGGAGGAGAAGATGAACCTTGAGAAGGAAATGAGGGACAGGAAGCCTGTATTAACGGCCATTTCACCTGGACGAGGTGAGAAGGGCTTTGTCCATACGCAGATATGCTTACACGCGAGAAACATACGTTTATAGCCATGATGTACTCTACTGGTATTACTATAATAAATCTTCTGCTTCTTTAGTTTTCTGCCTTTTCGGCAGGTTCACATTTCCAGTGTCGCCACTTCTCTCTGTTCTGGGCCTTCTCCGTCATCCTCTTGTAGCCAACCCCTTCCATCATCCTGTGCAAGGTCATTGTTCTTGGTCTTCCTCTTGTCTTTTTTCCCTTCATTTTTCCTTCAATGATGTTTTGTAGTAGGAGTCACCTCTTAGTATGTGCCCATCCATCTCCTTTCTTGTTCTCTTATTGTCTGCACAATTATTCCTAGAAAGATACACTATCTATCGTACATGTAGATGGTAAGGTTTAGCATCATATACTAATAATGTACAGCCTCCTTACAAATGCTTTAGACATGATTCTGCAATTAGACCATTTCCATTTCTTTGCATGAGAATTACATCTGGAACCACGGAATCTAATTTATATCTATTCCCCTTTTAAGTCGTTTGTGCTTGGAGTTATGCTTCTGAAATTGATGATACCATTTACCAATTACCTGTCATGAGAACCATTTTCACTTGGACGAGATGAGATGAGTTTCATCTGTGCTCACACGTGAAGGTGAGAGTGGTTCTTGATCAATCCACCTGAGACAGATGACAATGTTCACTTAGTGTTTAGAATGTTATCTCTCTTAGCCTTTTTCTTTCATTGATTATCGTTTCTTTTCACCACCTAAGGTTCTCATTGACACTGCGCTGTCCACGCAGGGCCGTATCGAGCTATTATTGTGCCCTTTGCCTAGCATCAATCTGACGCCCCACATTTTGTATTTCGAATGTAATATAAAATTTATTAATACACAAGAAATGAATTAACTGGTATAACTCCCTCCAAAACACTTTCTTTGTTGCACTTTTTAACTGTAACTGTAATTCTAGTTTTTATTCGTGAATGTAAATAGTGCCATATTTCAAGAAAGAATGAATTCATAGAATAATAAAAGTTATTCCATCCTGAAATTTGTGCCCCTTCCATATTTGTGCCCTGTGCCACGGCCCCACTGGCCCTGCCCTCGTTACAGCCCTGAGTCCATGTGCTCGTTTTATGGTCGCGTTCATCAGGGGTTTGGTTGTAGCTGAGAAGCCAAAATATCTTTCTGATATGACAGGAATTTGACCCCACCACACTAGTCTCTGGGCTTACAATACAGCACACTAGCCACTAGACAATCACAGCTACTTGTGCTACATAAAAGAGGTGTAGCAACTGAAAATGATTTATTACATTATAGTAGCACTATAGAAGTTCTCAGGTTAGACTGAGTCAGATTTGAATCATATTAGTTCATTTGTGAATGGCTCTGCCTTTGCTTTTACTCTATTTCTGTGCATGCAATGAACTTTAACTTTAAACTTCAAAATGTCAAAATATGGTAAAATCAGTCTAACGTGAGGTAAGCTACCATTTGTTATAAGGAGCATATATATTCAGCAGCAAATTACAATTGAAAATTAAATACATTGTCTGTGTGTTTTCATGTTTAGGTTACTGGCGTAAGCAGCTGGATCACATCTGTATTCATCTGAAGGCTCATGCAACAAACAGCCCTGATTTCCGGGCATTGATTGGTGAACCACGAATGGGAAAGGTAGGTTCAATAATGTTCTCTTTAAGTTTTTGGAGATAGTGTCACTGTGCACAAGAAATTTTGTGTGTCCAACATTTCATAAATGGTTCACGGTTTTGTGTGCAGGTCCTTGCTGAATGTGATAAGAGTAAAATGAAGACTCTATCTAAAAGTTTATTGCAGTGTTTCCCAATTTTTTTTGACCGTGGAACACTTTTATCTTAAATAGTTTTGGCAGAACCCGGGTCTACAAACAATTTGTAGATACAAACAGTTCTGTATCAATAGTTCGATAGTCCAAAGGTTCGATATCAAACAGTCCAAATGCTTGAGAATGCAAACAATTATAGGTTCAGGCCTATATTAGATGTAAATAAGAACACAATTATCGATGTCAACGACATAGGAATTCTTATTCATATAAAGTAATACACAGATGTTAAGCAAAAATCCTCCTATAAAAATTCCTATTATATATTTTAAATTGTTTGAAGCTTATTGTTCACACTGAAAGTTTCTCGCAGAACCTATGTCTTCACCTTACGGAACCCTAGGGTTCTGCGTAAAACAGTTTGGAAAACGCTGGTCTATGGTGATAAGTTCTGACAACCTAAGAATAGTCCCTTGTCTAAATATAAATAAGTAAGTTTCTGGAGTAAGGAAGGTTACAACCAGCTAGGAGACCCGATTTATGTAATTTCATATATAAATTGTGTACACACACTCAGTTCTTGTGTGCGCTGACCCCACAGCCAGTGTGCGTGCACACAATGTGCACGGCTTAGAGGGAATATTGGGTAGGGTCTAAAATAAATTATGCAAAATCTGTTGTTGATGTCATAGGCCTTTGGTTTGTCTGTCAATGGCTTAGAGCCTGCTGAGATTACTTGTATAGTAGAATTGACTAACTTTTATGGAGCAAAGTAGGAATGAGGGCTGTTTGTAATAGTAGAAATGTGTTTGTTGTATATAGCTTTTGTCAGCATCTGTACATGAAGATGGATATGAGTTGAGTTTGACGGTGAACTTTGCTCTTCGAGGAACACCTGATGACGATGCGTTTGTTGGGAAGCCGGTTGGTGGAAATCGGGATTTACTGAGTTCATATGCAACGCGACAACGTGCAGCCAGCTTTGCCAGTCAGGACAGTCTTGGTTGGTATACGTATATACAAATGCCCAAACTTGCATGCACACTCCTCTATGCTCAGTCACACACGTACACCTCGTCTTTTATCTGTAGGCTTTGGGAAAGGTGGACAATGTTTTAGGGAAAAGGAAAACTGTGCACCAAAATATTATGTAATTGTACTGTACTATATTTGTCATTTTTTAGAGCAAACTGCTTAGCATGGAAGCCCCAAGGGAAGTAGGCTGCTGCAGTCCTCCTTCCCTTGTCCGCGTACATACACATATACGGAGTATATATATATGTGTGTGTGTGTATCAGAAATTATTATAGCAGCTTTAAGAATATTTCTATGGTACACTTGGCTGTGCTGATTAAACGTGTGGAGCCTACCATTGCCTATCTAGCAAGTAAACCTGAACACCCTATACAACGTTGATGCTTTGACCTTGGTGCTATAGAAGTTTTACAATTATCATCATATGTTGAGTTATGCATGAATTTGTGCTATGTTATGCCATGCTATGGCATTGTGTGATGTTTTGCTAACTGTAAGTTATATGGTTTCTTAGTGATTGTGTGTATTTTCGTCTTGTCTAGACACAGCTGGAAATACAGCTCGTAGCAACATGAGCCAGAAGAGATCAGGAAGAAGAACAAAAAAGAAGATTGTCAAGAAGTCTGAAGAAGAAGACAAACTGTCTGTAAGTATGACAAATATTTAGCATGTTTGGTTATTGGTCAAAAGCAACTTAAAGAAATGTTTTAACCCAGCAGCAATGAAAGTGTTTGTTCAACTAATTAGTCGATATAACAACATGTAGTCAATTTTGTAGCAATAACTGTAGATACGTAAATATATTCAAATTCTCCAGTCTTCTAAAATATATTTGATCCAGGACAGAAATTGATTTTAAGAAAATTATTCTGTGTTTCTTATATTTATATTTGTCAAATTTTCAAATGTTTGAAATATATGAAAAATATTTGTATGACAAGGGCATTTTTAGACGTTGTTGCTTTTTATACTAATGCCAGTATGAAAGTTGTTATGGATAAAACAAGCCACAGTCTTAATTGAGAGCCTTGGTTAACATTGTAGCCTGCAGATCGGAAGTTGCTGAAAGAGGTTGGAAAAACAGGAGAAGGCCGCCCAACAGAAGTCTCACAGCTGATACAAGAGGTAATTTATAACAAATTGTAATAAATGACATTGCCTTTCCTCTGTGGTAGTAATTTACTTTTAAATGAGAGTCTGATCATAACTAAGTAGTCTTTCACACTTGCTGTGGAACTCCCTACTTAATGATCTTTCAAACCTACCCACAGATTATCAATTTAGATGCAAATTGAAATTCTGTTTATTGGCTGTACTTGTACTGCTGTGATAGCATGCCACACAATTCCTGATTAAATACAGTGGCTTTTCTGAATTTGGTTTTGCAGGGAGCTGATCCAAACTGCCTCAACAAGGATGGGGTGCCAGTGTTGCACGTTGCTGCCCTGAATAAGCACATTGATGCTTTGCCACTGCTGATCCAGGAGGGAGCAAATGTAAACCAGAAAGGTCCAAACAAAGGAAACACCGTTCTCCACGAAGTCATCAGCATGGGCCCAGCAGGACTGAAGGTCATCGACGTTCTGCTTGGGTGAGTAACAGCTAAAACCAGAAATTCCAAGTCCAAGACTTGTCATTGGTATCGTGAGCATATGACAATGCTTTACAACAATCCTCACATGAGGTCGTTTTGGGTGATAAACCATGAGATGTTTGTTTAGTAAGCCATTGGCTATTTGCAAGCCTGTTGAAAGGAGGAGGCGAGGAGGACTTCACCTACGTTATGACACAGTGTTGTTAAACAGCAACTAACTCAATTAGTCAGTAATAAGCCTTATTGAAAATCTTTTATTTGAGTCATTTATCTCCAGAAATTCATGATTTCATCACATTAAACCATATGTTTCCAAAAATTCATGATTTCATCAAGAAATTCATGATTTCATCACATTAAACCATATGTTTCCAGTACTGGTGAGAGATACTTTCAAGGTAGAGTAGTAGAGTGTCTTATTCAGACACTAGTCTTGCAACCCAGCTTTACCTGGGATTGAATTTTGAACTCGGCAGTGCACCACTTCATCTCTGAAATTAAGTAGCTATACCGGATCGCAAGTGTTTCGTGATGATTGCCACAGCTCAGCATCATGCCTATGCCTCTGCCGGCCCTTTGCTATGGTACAGCCTTCCTGTTGTGACTCGTGCTACCATCCTATCTGGTAGCACAACTGTTTCTGCTCGCGCTGGGAGCACCTCTGATTAGGTTGTATGTGAGAGGCGCGTTATAAATTCGTAAATAGAATTAGAATAGATGTAGTGGAAATTGAGGTTGAAATCATATCGAATATTGGCGAATTTTGCAATCCTGAGCTAAAATTAATGTTCAAATATCAGAATTTGAAAAAAATTCACTTTGACCTAGAAATCATCATGAGAATGTTTTGTAAAAATGTTTTAATGCCAGAGCGGTTTGTTTGTGAGCATTTGCTGGGACTAAGCGAAAGACTTTCCTGATTTATAGTCTAGATATGTGGATGCTCTTATATACATATGTGCATACTTACACACATGCTTTGGACATGCATGCTAGTGTGTGCATGTGTGTGTGTGTGCATATCTAAATATGTATATGACGTTTTGCACAGCATCGTTTTAGGAACTTGTCTATGTCATCATTGCTTTTACAACTTGTTTGCGTCATTGCGCTGGCTTTCTTTATAATGACTTTACTTTTAGTGACATGCTTTTCTGGTTTTTAATGACAGCTGTGGAGCAAATCCTGGCAAGAAAAATGACAAAGGCGAGACAGCGCATGACCTAGCCGTCAAGGCTGGTTCTGATGCTGTCACCAAGAAACTGGCAGCATATGTGGGTCGGACGGCACTTGACAAATTGGTTAGACCAAGGTCAACACGGTCTGATGGAGATGATGATGATGATGATATATAAAATTGGAAACATTACTGATGTGAAAAAGTGTAATATATAGAATCTTAGCAGTTCCAATAGTTCAGGAATGAGGTAATGTTGTATATACTCGTAAACGCATTATCTGGAAATTGGTAATCTGGTTGTTGAGTACAGCCATTGGTAGTGTAAAAAAGAACACAATTATTTACAAGTGGCTGTAGCAAGTACTCAGAAATGTGAAATTGAAATCGAAGGTAGGTTCAAACCTGACCATCTCGAGGCCAGAGGCACCCTGCACTGGGCAGCAGATATAGAAGCTGGTTGTCACATGCGAAAGTGGTCTGGACAAACCTGTGTAGCGTTTGAGCATTGCAAAACAAAATTGGTGTGACAAATGTATCTTCAGTTAAAGTTTTAAAACATGAAATGAACTTGCTGGTTTTACAGGATGTGTGAAACTTGGATTGACACTAGAGCTGTTTATTAGCAGTGCTTTTGTGGCTAGAGTTAATGGTTTTTTTAGTCATCTCAGTCATACCATAGCTCATGAATGAGCTGGTGCCCTGCACTTGGCGTTCGAGTTGGCGCTTTAGATGTTTGGAGATTACAATATTGTTGATCTCTGGTGACCTTTTACTTTGCTTAAGCATTTATTATTTATTATCAGATTATTAGGTGTTAAGTATAGATTTTAGTAAATGATTTGAACCATTTATTTTAAGTTTATTGTTTTTAGCCATTAACTCAGTTTTATTTTTAACCCCATTTATTCTTTGAGCTTAGTTGACAATGCCTTTGAGTGCAGCTTGTGCCTGGAAGGAATGGGGGCAGACGCATCTAAGGATAAATTGTTTAAGTGTAGTTTCCCTTCCCTCTTCAAATGGCACTATGGAAAGCCTGATAGACCACTTAAAATAATTATTGAGGCAATTCTGCAACCTTACAATAGCAATCTGTGTTGCATCTGGGAAGTTCTTTCAATGACTTTACAGTTTGCCATGTCAATAATGAATGTGTTGATGAGCGTATTCATAAGTGTTTCATGATGTTATTTGTACCGACTCGCTTTATAATGCAGCTGTTGTTTTGTCTTACATGAAAATGCTGTAATTTTTAGTTGCTGTAATTGAGGTAAAACCTGTTGCTTGCTGTACTACAGATGAACATATTTTTATAACATTTTCTTCACTCAAGATACAGATTTCTCCGTAGTTACTTATGATTGTGTTGACCTATTTTAGATGAAGCCTACACGTTTAGACGGCGTCGTAGTAATTAAGCTATTATTGCGCCCTGTAGTAAACGCAAATTTAGCACCTCTACCAGAAATATCAAACTAGCCAATAATAACCAAATTCTTATTCATTCACTATGAGCATTTATATAATGTCCCTTCAAGAAACCTACTCAGGAGTGCAAAATTATCTGGTAGCACAACTGTTTTTGCTCGTTCTCTTAAGACTTTGCTTTTCTCTAGGGGTTCTTTGCCCTGGGAGCTCCTCTGATTAGGTTGTAGGCCTACTGTGAGGTGCTTTATAAGTCCTACATAGAATAGAAATGTGTTATCTGATATATAATATAAAATTTTGTCTTTTAAAGAAATAGAAACAAAGTGTTTGTGTGTTCTCTTTGTTTATAGTATTTATGGACCATTTTGCTGCAGCAGATGATGGATATCATATTGTAAGATAAAGTTATTAGTCTAAACTAAAATCATTCCATCTAAAAATCAATGCCCTCTCTCGTGACTTATGGCCCTGCAGGAACATGCATCGCTACTGTACTACTGCACTTGTATGATTCTACTGAATTTTTAACTAACTAGATGTTTGCCCTTCCTAGGATCAGTGCTTTTTTCTAGGGAAATAGGTACCGGAACGCAAGGAAGAAGGTGCCGGAACGCATCCGTAGGCCATATATTATATTGTCGAAAGAAATTACGCTAAAATTTGGTACCAAATAAAATTAATTTGACAGGACACAATGATCACAATCTTACTTATTCGTTTTAGGTTATAAAAAACTGAAATTGTAAAGTTTTATTTTAAATTCCAGAGTTTCTGCGCAATTATCATTTTTATTATTTATTAATTGGAAAAAAGGTGCCGGAAAGCCGTTCCGGCGCATTCCGACAGAAAAAGCGCTGCCTAGGACGGTTGAAAAAATTATGAGACAGCCTACTCCACCATCTTCTTCACCTTTGCCTTTTCTCATTCTACCTCCTACTCTCTCTTCACATTCACAACCTCTTATTCAAGGCTCCACTTGCTCTTCTTCCACTTTATCCTCTTCCCCTCCTCCATTTCATCTTCCACTTCTTCTTCCACCCCTTCTTATCCACTTCCTCCACCTCCTCTTCCTCCACCTCCTCCACACTCTTCTCTCCTACACCTACACTTCTGCCTTTTACTCCACTTCCTCATCTTTTTCCATCTCTATCTTCAGCTCCATTTCCTCACCTCCTCCTTCATGTCCACCTTGCTTCTGGGTGGATGAATCCGTGGTTTAACTACCGCTTTTGACAGCAATGGCCGTGGCAGTCGACAGAAATTTGTTTGGCATATTACAACACTTAAAGCTTTTTTCCCGCCTTGCTTCTGCATCTCTACTGATGAGATCATTTGGGCCCTCTAGTGAAGGTGGCTGGTACTAAACAGTGTCGTATGCAAGACTTGAAACTTCAAGACCAAGACGAGACCGAGACAGTGAGGTACCAATACCGAGACCGAGACCGAGACACTAGGCTCAAGACAGTACGAGACAGTAAAAGACAAGTGATCCCATATAAAATTATGTAAACTACTAATGTATCAGTTTTTCGGGAATAAGGTTCATTTGCAATTTCAATTTGAAACTTGTAATGTATTTAGTACCAATTCCTGAGAATAGTTTTTATATTGCCGCAAGATTTTAAGACAGTTAACGCAAAACTTATCGAGATCTCTTGTTCGAGACAGAATAAGACTTTCACTTCAAGACAGTTTCTAACAATTCGAGACACTACCTCGAGACCGAGACCGAGACAGCAGGTTTCCGAGACCAAGACCGAGACACTGTCTCGAGATCACACAACTCTGGTACTAAAAAACAAAATTCCATCTATATGGAAATTATCACGACTGACGAACATAATTATAACGTTGTTTGATACAAAGCACCTTCGACGCATCGCATCATTTTGCTACATGTTACCAGACGAACGTCATTTTGACAGTCGTCATCGACCTCGTCGTCACCACCAGCAAAATGATCGTCATTGGCAACAAATGCATCATCAATATTGCGTTCAAACAGTCAATTTACATACTTACACTTTTATGTGATCGGACGACTAAATATGGCGGATGTTTGGGTGTTTGTATTTTCTATGGTCGATGGAATAAGTCTTTTATTTCTGTCCGTATACTTCGTATCTTTTGATGTTATATCAAAATATCATGCTAAGATATTTCTAAGATGACAAATTTTTGTTTTTAGGCAATTTAGCGTTGAATAACGACATTGAAAATGTCTAGCTGTAAAAGGGCCGTAGGCCTACTATTAAAACAGCAAATAATTGTTATTGCAACTGTGCGAATATAATGCATGAGTAATATTTATCTAGCGCAGTTCGTCAACTTAGAAATTTCAAGCTTGCACGTTTCTATGTGAGCGTCTGCGAGTATTTTGGTGTTCCAACAGCGCTGAAGAAGTCCGGCGATTGTCTCACCACTTACTTTCTTATACTACACCCTTTTACAGCGACTCAGATGCTCCGAAATATGACCATCTGACAAATGTAGATAGGTATAGGTATGACTTAAGAAAATCTGGAGATCACTGACGTTTAAACCACCTGCCACCTGTGAGCGGTCACCGAGTTAACAGACTGAGCTGCGCAGCATTGCGAGCTCCACACAGTATGGAAGTGAGTAAGTACAACACAGCTTTCCAGAACCCATCCGATAAATGGCCGGGTCATTCCAGCACTGAACAATTGCAAAGTGACATTTATATGCATTCTGCAGTGCATGAACAGAAATTTGTAGATCTGGACAACTCCAGACTGCAAGAGAATAGAGCCTCTGACCTCTCAACTGTAAGCAATTGAACAACTGCAACGCCTCTTTACATAACTCATATCATATCAAATGGATGATAGCTTGTTCTTACCTGGAAAATTTGTCAAACAGCATTTGTATGCATTCTGTTATATATGAACAAAATTTAGTAGAATGTGTTCGAAATGGAAACGATGACTTATTTTAAATGAACAATAGATTATATAATGGTGAAAACATTTTGGCATTATTTTACGTAGGCTTACGTTAGAAACATGCCAAGTGAATAATATTTTTGATGCAATAATTTTGTTTAAATATCTCAGTATTTCTCACTCGTTGATTACTTACTTAATAGCGCACCATTGTGTAGAGGTGCTGTGTTCTAGGACAGCAAAAGTATTGACCTATGGATCAGTCACAGGCAGCTCAAACTTTAATTTTACCATGCTTGAACAATGAAGTACTTGGCTCTCATTAAGGAGTTTAAACTGACTAAGTAATGATATTTACTTATGGATCAGTCACAGGCAGCTCAGACTTTAATTTTACCGTGCTTGTGAACAATGAAGCAATTGGCTCTCATTAAAGAGTTTAAACTACTAAGTAACGATCATGACATTTGAATGGTTTCTGTGTGGAATCTGAGATTATTTTTTCCTTGATTCTGATAATTCTTGTTCAGATTGTTACATTGTCAGATTTGGAATGTGATTATATAAATGCGAGGAGCTGCTGTACGAAATTAAACCGGGTATGTGATGTTATTGAATTTATGACCTCAGTGTTTACCATGTCCTTGTTATGCGCTATGTTAAACAAGGCATGCAGTGCTATTGCAATAATGTCCTCACAATATATTGAGTCCTCTGAACTGTCTTAGGCACAGGAAGTTGCCTAGGTCACCAAAATCTGGGGGCTGCCAGAAATATAAACAATTTTGCAAGTCATGGAGCTAGAAAAGTTATTGAGGTGAGCAACAAGGAAGGGAGCAGTGGGAGAAGGCAAGTGGGAGATGGAGAAAAATGGGAGATGGGAGGGTGAGAAGATGAAATGGGAGGGAGGGGATAGGTATGGCAGGGTGTGGGTGTAATTGGAATGGGAGGGGATGTGTAGGAGAAATAAACTTCACCATCCTAGGATGGGCAGACATCTAGGTGCAAGCAAAATTAGCAACTTAGTTTCATTCATTGAGTTTTATATTTATTCCTAAATTTGTTATTCGTGTTTCAGTTGATTTTGCCAGAAATTGTTGGTCAGACGGCACAAAGTCTGCTTTTGTTTTTCTCATGGCATTGGATGCTCTGCCTTTTGAGTCTGCCTCTTACTTGCTGGCAAATTTACAAGTGAGGCAAATCACATTACCTTACTTATTTATTTGTGTAGTTTGACATGTAAACAAGGCATGCAGTGCTATTACAATAATGTACATCTATGGCTTAATGTCCATCTATGGCTTCATTTGTAATACCCAGTGACCTCCCAACTAAGCCACCTCCAGTGGTATGTATGATCTATGGTTTTAACTAGAGTGCTGTGTATCAACTGTTTAAATTTTGCCGTTATTTTGGGTGCCTCGCACTAGGAGCACATCTGATTGGTCTGCATTTATGAGAGATGATTTCAAAACTTTCAAATACCATGCAATACAACATATGATTCTACAACATTCCAGATGATGTAATCTAGTGACGTCTTTAGTGACATTATCATAGTGACATCGCTATCAATGTTCAATGAGCAAATCTCCTGATTTGCTCATTGAACTTTCACCATGCAATATGGCGACTTGGCTTTTAAAATCGTATTGAATAAACATCTGTAGAGACTTCTATTCTTTTGTTTCTAAGGTATGTAAGAAAACCGTCCGGCAACATTGGAGTCTACGATCCAACGGAAATCCACAGCCGTAGCCTATTGAAGTACTACATGAAGGAGTCAATGATCAAACTTGGCTGTCATCTTGTCTTCTTCTTCCTGTATCTTTACAAGTATGTACTTACTTTCGAAGTACTTACTACTATAAATGAAGCAATTCCATAATGTAATGTAGAGTAAGGTAGTGAATTGAAATTTCTAAGGCATTTTCATTCAGCTGCTGTTGTAAGGTGAGGTAACTGCCTTACAGATGCCTTGTGTCGTTGCAATAAATGCAACTCGTGTCATAAGTTTTTATTATTCTCTCATACTTTGACTTGTAATTGTACTGTGGTGTGTCAGTTTGAATTAATAATAAACACAGGTAAGGTGTCATCTTAGTATCTAGACTGAAATAGTAGATATATGTACAATGTGTTTAGGATAGCTGCCCTAGTCTGGAGCTACCGTAATTCCTGCTTCATATGTTTACTCGTTTAATTAGATTTGTGTCGATTAAAATCAGTGTACTAAATATGAATTTTATTTCTTTTTAGTTTGATAATTTCTTTGCTGAGTTGATATGAAGACACGAGCAATCAGTTGCAACATCTTTCAAAAGCTGAATGACACGAAGATCAAATTTATATGAAGCAATTTCGTCTATGCATTTGTAACGTTTTGTAACTTTATAGCTTTTTGGAAATTTGGAATATGTAAATGAAAGCAGAGTTAATCTCAGTTAATTAGTGGCAGCGTTAATAGTATTCACCCGTGTGCTTTAGCTATTATTTTGTTGGGATTTTTCAAATGACTGCAATTCAGCAGTTGAGACATTTCTGGTTACTACTCAGAGGTCACATCCAAGTGTTTGGTTGAGCGACATCGTACTTACATAATTGCTACTCACTGATTCTGTTCATGGGACCACAGAATTGATGCAGTAAACAGAGTTCTTAGCTTTTTATCTTTTTGATACTGTTTTACAGACTGAATCGATTTCATTACCTTTAAGTTTTGTTTGGTGGGGTCAAACAATTTCGGCAAGAACGTTAAAACATGTAATGGGAAAAATTTCGTCCGTTGGAAATACATGTAGGCTAAACAAATGGAGGGGTGTTGGAGATTCCCCCCTAGGACATTTTCTCATATAGGATATTTACTCCCCATTCTACATATAATTCCTTAAATGAATCTAGCACCAATGTAGTTTTAGATAGATTTTATAATGATACATAGCCTTAGGAAATTGTCCTGATACCCGAATGGAGGTGCCACCATTGAAAAAAATCACTCTCGAGTCAAGTTCAGCATACAAGTGTTGTCATTTTAAAATTTTGTCAAGCCTGTGGCACTTGTGACCTGCCTGGTTCACTCAATTGGCCAAAAAGCTGACATTACCAGTGGTGGCGAGTTAAGAGTTTAATATTGGAATATTTATTGACAATAACACTAACTATGAACATGTACCAGGATCGTAATCGCATATTCCAAAATGACAGGGAAACCAATGCAGCTTTTTGCTATGGTGTTAAGACCATTTCATTGCATCTATGGAGTTGCATGATCCATAGGCTGTGACTTGGCCCTAAATTTGGCAGAGACGGGTCGACAGAAATGAAGTTTGAGAGACAGGTTGAAAGAATTTCAATTCCAAAACATGGATGCAGTAAACAAGGATGGACATTGGAATAACACTAGAAATTTTTAATTTTTATGAAATATTGGGGGATTTAAGAAGCTCCGTTTCTTCATCTGAAATTTTTTAGGGGACTGTCCCCTCCCAAGTCTTCGCATCTAGCATGATACTTTCTTTACATTATGGCTAAATGTGGGTTACAGAAACCATGTGCCCTTGAGAAGGTACTTGCGAGATCAGTGAGTGTTTGGATGTGAGAGTTGGACCATTAAGAAGGATGATGATGCAACAATCAATGTAGTTGAAATGTCTCTGTCAATGGCAGATTCTTGAGGAGTTTTGGACTGTGAGGAAACGAATGGGTGGAGACTAGTTAGTTAGGGGGCACAAATAATCTTAACAGAAGTCATCTTAAAAAGCCATTGGAGAAACATAAAAGAACCGATTTGGGGGATACATGGGGGCACTGAGCACTGAAACTGGGGGCTTTGCCCCCCCCCCCCCCAGTTTGAAAATGAGGGGGGCAGGTGCCCCACTGCCCACCTGCTTGTTACACCTCTGCCTAGAAGCATAAGCCTTCATAATCGTATTCGCATATTCCAAACATCTGAGGCGGCACTCGCCAGCCAAGTGCAGGGCAACAGCTTATTCACGAGTGTCGAGTCAGAGTGGCCAAACCGATCAGTTGGTAGTCAGAAGGTCAGGTTGCCAGAGGGAAGAGTAGACCTAACTATCAAGGTGGGTACGTGTTGTATACTGTTTAGGTTGAGGATTAGAAGGTATCGGCTGAAGTATGAATCCTTAAAGAGGCAAGACCCGGTTTGAGACAAAACTTCAAAAGCCCCGTGTATGATAAATAGACGCCTGACGCAGAGGATTATATAAAGTCATATCTCTCACGTACAACACATTCCAATTTCCATAGGCCATAGAGACATCATTCTACATAATATTAGAAAAAACCAAGGTGAGGAGGTGACGCACGGAAGGGCAAACGCTCAGGTTGTAGGCGTACTAAGAAAAAGTAGACATGTATGCCAGATGGCCAATAGACTGAAAAAGTGACATGCTTTGATGAGAAATAGCATACGAGTCAGATGCTCAGTAACTGCTGGTCACGGTTCAAAGGGCTCAAATCGATGTGTTCAACCCGTTCCTTTTCCACCCTCACACTCTTCCGCTCTGCATCCCTTCCGTCACATCAGCACTGAAATTTGCAAATCTCCTCATGGCTGCTTTGGAAATTAGCTCACTCCGGTATTACGACAAAACTTAATATCCTACTCATCCCACGAACTCACCAAAAACCTCACCTCTTGCCACCTCCAAACGTAGGCCTACAGGTCTTTCATTCAAAACTGAAGGCATTGCTTCTCACAAATCCTATTCCGAATCCTTCTACTCCATATATGTATGTATATATATATATTATATATATATAAAATAAATAAATATATATATGTATATATATATATACCTCCATTGCTGTTTCAACTCCAAACAGTTGGCAAACACCATCCAGGAAACCACGGTCCACATTAACCGTCTGGTTTTTGGCCTATGTCTATCAATTATTTGTTAATTAGGCGCCTGTGAATAAGCTGGTTCCCACGACTTCGCTTTTGTGGGCGCTGTAGAAATGCTGTGTCTATACCTATTGCGATGATAGCGGGCAATTGGCAAATGGCAGAAACGGAAAATCTGAGGAATTCAGTGGGAAGATAATGTTTCAGCATGATTTCGATGCCCTGTGCAACAATCTGTTAACGAATTAAAATTTACTATTCACTGTTATAGCCATTATTATTTTCCTCTACAAATAAATGCATGCATGATTATTGCCTATACATACTTATTTTTCCAAAAATGGATAGAATATTTTGAGATGTCAAATGAATGACATCATAGCCGACCCATTCTGAGTTCTTCAAGCGACGTCATCACAAAAGGGAACCAGCGCAAAATGTTTACTTTCCGGTCGTATCGAATATAATGTATATTTTTCAAATTATTACGTATTTTATTGTTCAAATTGTTGTTTAAAGTTATTACACCAAATTGTGGCGCCGAACTACACAAGTATTTTGGAATCAGGGTCCTTCATGTTGTAAGTATTTATCTGTATTTTGGTTTTTGTGACGATCGATGTGCGTTGTGGTGCTTGCCTGTTGTGACGCGAACTGGCGCTGCCCCAATTATTTAAGTTGCATTAGCCATCGATATAATCCTTTTTATGTAGGATGATTAGAATATAACGTTGCATTTTTAAATTTGTTTTAATACTTTGCTCTCCTCCTGTCATTTATAGTTATTTTTATATCTCAGTAATCGGCTTGAGATGACGCCATTGTTAATGACGTGTAGGAACTCGAAACGTTTGGAAGCGTCGTATAAAGAAACCTGAAACTTTTGGAAACTTGGGTGTTTTTCTTCAGCTAAGTCTTAACACATCCCAAATACGGTTCGCATTTTTAAACCTACCAACTCTGTACTGTTAAACATTTTTGCTATTAGTCATGCACTGGCCCAAATCGATTGGTGGCTGAGTTACACAGATAGCAAACCAACGGTGTTGTAAAAAGTCACCTTATATTGCCAGTGTAGTTTATGTGAAATTGTGGTACGTATGGATTGTTATTGTCACAGGAAATTATAAAAGACTTGTGTGCTTTAATAATGTAGCAATAGTATATTGGTAAAGGTGGATTTGAGCATATTTGATTATTTCATAGTTCATATGGTGTATTTTAGCTTATTTAATTATTTGACGTGAATACATGTCCAACTGTAGCTCAAATGGAGCAGGGATCGTTGAAAAGAAAACCTTGTAAGTAGAAACTGGATTAATGAAGGAAATTATGCTTAAATATCACGCCTATGTAGAAACTGGATTGATAAGAGACTGCCGTTACGATGGAAGCGGATCGAGGAAAAGAAGGCCCTATACTCAGAAACTGGATTTCATTATGAAAAGAAACATACCTAAATGGAAGTTGGATTGATGAAAAGAAATATACCTGGATTGTTGAAAAGGATCAGTGTCATTTTGGAACAGTTTAAAGTTTTGCTTTAGTACATTGCTTGCAGCAATGCTAATGATAATTAAATATGTTATTTTTCTGATCGAAATTGTATTGAATTAAATATGCTAAAATACACCTTTACCAATATATTTCATGCATTGTACATTATTTATATTATTATTATTATTACATACTTACTTATCACTGAAATTTATGAATTAACTGGGAAGTACATGTTGATGGAAATACCTTAGTTTCTTATAAACTGTTAGATAATTAGAGAGTACATCATTATTAAGACTGTAAAAAATTTTGAAATCACAGCCCAGGCACCCGTTGACCCATGGACCCATATCCAGGTACTTTTGTTAGAAAACGTAGTGAATTGCGCATTTTTACGAAATGTAGGGCACCAGAGAACTGATTTCATTGTCGAGGCAGTCAACTTATGTGATCTATGGAACATTACTGGTATAGGCCCTATGTTCCGGTAAAATCGCGTATTTTTACGGAATATCTGGTACACGTGAAGTTGAACCGATTTCATTGCCCGGGTAGTCAGCCTCGGGCGGGCACCCGGGTACCCGTTGACAGCTTTAATCATTATGATGTTTTAAATATTAATTTGTTTTGCCTCAAGTGTGCATATTATTGTATTTAATAAAATGTTTTGTGCTTTGTTTGCACTTCTGAACCTTGTTTAAAGGGCATTATGATATTGTATTGTTCTGCAATATTATTGATTCAGTCATCAATTATGATTGGTTAAGTAGTTAACTTTGTATCATTGATGACATACTGTATCATTAAAACATCTCTGCAAATGTCATTGAATCCTTATTCAATATTAATACGTTACTAGTGTTTTTATGATGCTTTATAAAATACTTTTGGAGTATTTTCATCATTATCGTAACCCCGTGATTTCTACAGCATCCAAAATGCAAAGCGTTTTCAGCATATTTGCAGGCACTTTGTAATTAGCTTACGGTACTTGTTAAACCTATCGGCCAAAACCTCTGTTTGGTTTGAGATCACTCTTTGCTTGATTCTTGCAGAAAATGATATATTAAACTAATCCATTAAAGATTTGTTGGGATTGCCTTTTGGAACTAATATTGCACAGTGGCTTCCAAAACATCTGGATGCTCTTCACCATGTGGCAACTGACAAACTGAACTTCAGAATCACAATTCTGCACTTTACATGCAATGAAATTTCTCATATGAATAATACATTATTGCTACAGGAAGGACTTGATGATAATAATAACAACCAGTCATTTAAACATCAGAGATTAACATAATAGAATAATTGCACAAGACAAAAAATATATTCAACTGCATGCTTTTTCGGTTTCATCATGTTGCTGCATCTTTTTCTGGTTGTGCCTGTGAGCAATGTTTTAAAATCATTTTCCAAGATGTAGGTGATATTTTTTATGTTGATTTTTTTATAGGAAATTCCGAATGTCTAAAGAGAAACCAGTAACCTCTGGTTCAAGCATGAGAGGGCGCTACTCATACAAAATTTCTCGTACATTGTCTGCAGGTATTTGTTAGTCTTTGAGACATTTTTTTATTTTTAAAGAAACTATTTATAGGTGCTCCTGATCTGACGATTTGAAACTATAGTTGTGTTCTAGAATGTTTCTCATCCTTCCACATGCATAGTTTTGTTGGCTTTTTTGTGAAATTTGTTGTTCTGCTTTTGTGTATGGTGCCATTTAAAGAGTGTAAAGCCTTCTTTTGTCCATGCAGAATGGCATGGGCTAACATTTTTTACTTTTCAGCCTCTGATCTGGCATTGAGTCAATGTCAAGGTATTGGACACATGACTAGTAGTACATTGTGGTATTGATCAAGTTGCCATATTGTTTTTCTTACCAGATATTACTGTTTCGTGACTTATGCACAAACAAGTTGCCCAGGGTTGTTACTGAATTCACTTAGCGGTTTTAAATTGACTTCTCTAAGTTTCAACAATGTTGTTTCAGCTTAATGACACTGTGATGACAAAGATGATTAGCATTGCCCTCTTCCTTTATCCAGGCTTGGGACTGGCACTGCCAGGGTGCATGAAGTGGCAGAGTTAAAAGAGTTTTCGACATGACTTTTCTAATGGCTTATAAAGCAATCGTCGACTTACGTAGCAAGCATTATGACGATGATGATGTCATCGTTATTTTTTAGCACAAGGGCTTGCTAAAATCATTTGGAGATGACTGCTGCTTGGAGTTTTACTTATTGACGAAGTCTGTGATTTTATTTTCTGCAGGTATTGGTGATGCTCCAATAGAGAAAGCAGTGAGTTTGCATTTGACTATTATTGTCATAATAGTAGTTCTCTAAAAGTCTCCAAATGTAATTATTGTAAGAAGACTCTTTTCTCTGGAAAGATAAAAAATTAACATGTTTTCGGGCATTTCTGTTTCTTAAAATAAAATAGCTAACTATATAACCGAATTTCTCGAAATTTCTTTAGAATGATAGAAACTGAAAGACAAGTGATCTTTAATTAATTTTTTTATAGTTTAATGTCATGATGTGTACGAGTTTGCTTGCATTGATGTGAAGGTGCCTACGAAGAGAGTATGTCTTGGTGGTCGTGGAAGAGAATGGGCAGCAGAGAGTCTGAAGTTACTGGAGACAATGTCCGTTTCTGACGATGCCAAGTTATTTCTGGAGCCAATGAATCCACTCAGATACCCTGTAAGTGCAGATCCAACATGACCTGTGTCTGGTTGGTCTCACTTCTATAGACTCTGTTTATTTTGATGTTCTCATTTTTTTATTTTACTGTTAAATTTGTGTGTATCGTTGAACAGTAGAAACTGCTTGATGCTTCTATTAGGAGAGCTTTGTAAAGAGGGATAATGCATGCTTTACAGAAATGTGAATATTTTTATGCATGACAAACGGAACTAGACAGCACTAATCGTGAATTTATATAGCGCCACTCAAACAGAAACTCCTGAGAGGTATATTTATGCCACATAAATAGGTAATACTCACTTTGTGTGTGTAAATTTATGTGCTGTTCCTTTGGTGTGTGTTAGATAATTGTATTGTTTGACGGATTGTTCTTTTTATTCGCCATTTAGTTGAGCGTCTGTATTGCACGTCAGAATCAAAATTCTTCTGGTAATAGACATTGTCGCACTCAAGTTTTGTTTTAATTGATTTGAGTGCCTGTACTTGGCCGTGAAGTGGACATAATTGCTACAGCTTAATGAACTCCATTGTGTCTGTGACTATAATCATAAATGTGTATGTGATGGGACATCTGTGTTCCACCTTAGAAGTATGGTTCTTATGGTAACTTTATGCATTGCATTTGATATATCTGTTGTGACTTGTAGGAATATTACAACATAGTTCGTGATCCAATTGATCTGTCAAAGATCATGTTGAAGTTCCACGGTGGTTCGTACCCAGGTCTTTATCACTTCAGCGAAGACATGAACCTGATGTTTGACAACTACAAGAAATTCTTTAAAGACAGCAGCACAGAGGTATACTAACCTACACTGGAACGTCTTCATTTGTCTTTTGGAGCCATAGATTGTGTTTTACTAATGTTATGTTTGCGTGAATCTCATTTACCAAACCATATTGCTTATTCATCTCTTCTCCGTTGCTTATTCATCTCTTCTCCGAATGCTTACAACATCTGAACATTGAAGAAAGCAGACTTTAGGGAAGAAAGTGGCATTCGAAACGTGTCTTTATGCTGCACAAGGGTTTTCAAAATGAGAAGAAGCATAGGGAAGAAATGATACAGTTAGTCATGTAGAGAATTCAGCATTGTATGAGCTGTGCTATTTGTTGATTGTCTTTGTTTATTTTGGTACTGAAGTCTAATTAATTATGTATCACATTTGTTTTTGTTAGGCCTATCATCAAGTGCGACGGCTTGGTTCATGGTTTGACACAGAACTAGACAAGATCAAAACGAGGTGGTATCGAATCTGTGATAATGGTTCCCGGGTTGTGTAAGCAATTCTTTCCTTTGCACTTTGTTTCTTTCTTTCTCTGCTTTCTCTAACTAGGATGGGTGAGAGACATTTCACATCCAATGACCTTATTCTGTCTGTCTAACTATTAGTTATGAAGAGGGTGGCATACAGGACCTAGGTCCATCTTGGCGATTATCATCTCTACTGATCCTTATTTTAACCATTTGTTTATTTTATGAACCTGTTATGCTAATTGAGGTCAATAAAAAGAATATTTTATGTCATATTTTAAGTTTTGCAAGACTTTCTATTGTCCAATCATTAACGTCTTGGAGGTATGACTGTAAGTGTCTTCTGTGAGCAAATTGTCAAACCTACAGTTTCTTTGTAAGGATACTTGAAAGTTGTGCTTGACAGGGATTAAGCCTTTGCAGCTGATATTACATGTCTACATTGTATTACATTGGCAAATATTATGCTTGGAAAACCACTGAAGTCTTGAATGTGTCGTATGTTGGTTGTTGTTTGGTCCTTGTGTATCTATTCTATATTGCTGACTTGTGATATATTCTCCTCTTGTTCTACCTTATAGTTCTGACAGCATAAATTGTCTGATGCTTTTCTATTTTATGAAATCAATTTATTTATGT
This sequence comes from Bimastos eiseni, assembly GCA_959347315.1. NCBI lineage: Eukaryota > Metazoa > Annelida > Clitellata > Crassiclitellata > Lumbricidae > Bimastos > Bimastos eiseni. Next base: position 15,265,118 of record OY365815.1, read on the forward strand.
CAATTACTGTTATATCTTTACATTAGAAAACACATCTTAGAGTGTGCCAATAAGTCTTTCCATTTGCAGGAATCAAGTTTCGTTGTTTAATTTATTTTTCAAATGAAATTTTTCATGTACAATAAATGACTCTTTGTTATTATAATGTGATGAAATTTGTAGTATGTGCACAGTCACACTAAAATGTGAATCCGAGGCTTGGATAGTTGGCCCCCAAGAGGCATATTTAGGAGATGAAAATGAATAGTCGGGAATGTTTGAAGTTGATTGTCTGATATTGTTTAGGACGGGAGTGACTAACGGCTACACACCGCGACCTGGCTCTCTTGATGCTCGCATTCAGGCAATTGAGGCCGAAAACAGGCGCATTGTGAATCTTGCCGCTAAACCACCGTCCATCCCAATCCGACTGGCAGTGAGTAGCATGCCAAAAGATTTTATGTGATTTAAATTCTGTGAGAATGGATTAAAATATGCATTGATCTTATGCCACCATTGGGTCTACTCTATGTAATGCCCCTTTCCTCATCTCAGTTAGACTTTCCTTTTCTCTGTTTAGCTTTGTGTTGAGTTGTGAGTGCCTCTGATTTGAGTGGTACTATACAAGTGCTCCATTACGTATTACATATCTCTATGTGTTACCCTTCTTTCTGTATCTCTTTCTACTTCCTTCTACCTGCTCAAAACCTTTTTTACTCTTGGGGTTCTCACACTGGAAGCACTACTGATTGGCCACTGTTGTGAGTGGTGCTGTATAAATTAATGCATACGATATATTGAGAGTCCAATTTACCTACGCAGTTAGAAATCGAACTTGATTACCCTCAGTTACTCGACATCTAGATTCCATAAGTCTTTATTTTTCATATAGGTTGTTGATATTGGCCTATATCAGACCTCTTCAGTTAAGTTTTGCCTGTTTGGTAAGTCGAGAAATTCTCTTGTAGCCGATGGACCAGAGACAAGTTAAGCTGCCTCAGATGTTGAATGCTGTGCCTCTGTCATCAAAGCCTGGTGCTGGTCCTGGCCAGGGCACCATGAACAGACCTGTTCTGGCGTTTCGTCTGGCGCCAGAAGGTGCAACGACGTCGTCCTCGTCTTCTCTCAAGTTACCTGGTACAGGTAACTCGCAGCCGATCATCATCATGTCCAAGTCGTCTGGTGAGAACGGCAGTGCGTCGACTCAAGCCGGACTGATGTACATGTGTGCGGGCTGGCAGCCCAAGCAGTCCGTGCTTAAACCGGTCGGTTCTGTGGGGGGAGGAGCGATACTGGCAACGAGAACGACTGGCACCCCCCGGCCGATGGCGCAGATGCTTGGGAGCATTCTTCCAAGGGTGGTGCCACCTTCTGCGATGTCACCAAACAGTTCGTCTGAGGGCGATGGGCTGATGTTGGACGTAGGAAATGTCTGGTTTGGAACAGCCATGAATCAGCCAATCGAACCAGTGACAATCGATGAAAAAGGATTACATTTTGTACTCAAAAGCGGCGAACAAGGTCAGTCTTAGAATTATCATTTATGCACACACTATATGTATGTATATATTTATTATATTATATATATATATATATTTATGCACTGTGCAGCGTACATTTTCAAATTGGCTTAAATACATTTAATAGTAGTACTGGGAAATTAATGAGCCCTACATAAATTAAATAGTCATTTGCCTAGCACTTTTGGAAGGTGCTTAGCACTTTGACTGGCAGCATTTATTATCAGCACACTGCAGTCAAAGACCCAATAATAATCATAGGTAATGTGATACATATATGCATGCATAGTGCATACATATAAATATGTATGTTCATATATTCTTATAATGCATGTATGTTCACAGATATGTTTGTATGCAAGCTTGTGCATATGTTTTTATGCAATGTTGCACAGCAAATAGGTATTCTAAAATGTTGAACGACATTGGTCATGTAGACCTATACATGACTTAGCTTGGCATGTATGTATGCATATATTTGTGTATGTATATATTAGGCAAGAACCGAGTTTGAATTTCTTGCCGAATCCAAACCGAGTTTAGAATATTTAAAAAAGTCTCATTCTCTTGATTTTTAGTTTGGTAGTTTGCACAACATTTATGAATTTTTAGTTATACCTTAGTTTACACTATTAAATGTTACTAGTAAGTACTAATAGTAGCAGTATTTGTGTTTTTAGTTAGGTCAATTGTTGTTTTGTAAATAAAAATTATGGATTTTGTGTTTTTAGTTAGGTCGAATTGTCGTTTCCCTTGCATCTTTGCTCTCGAAATAATCAATGAGCTGACTTGTTCCTTGCCAACAATGTGTGTTATATCAAGCACATGAAAAATTGTAATCTGTCACAAACTGCATTTTATCAAATACAGTTTTATTTCTTGTGTTTTATCGAGATTGTATGCAGTGTGGCATTAGTCTTCAATGTCAGAAAATCAGACAGTGGTTCTATGCAGTTTGTACTTGCTTATGACTCTTACACGACCTGGTTTAGTTTCATGGATTTGTATTTATAACGGGTGTTTTCATATTTAATTTGTTTTCTCTTAGAAACTCCATTTACAATTGGCTGTGACGAGGTCATAAAGTGTGCTGCCTATTTTGGCAACATTCGTAAGCACACGTTGTTCCTCTTTGTTCTGCCGAACTGTGTGCGTCGTCTGTGCTCCCTTGGAGAGGAGTTCACGTTGTCTAGCCTCATCATCATGTTCCCCCGAGCGCTCTCTCAGTCACAGATCGCAAAGCTCGTCTATCTATTCTGGCGAATGAGTCGCGTGAGCATGTTTGGCGACCTGTTTTGCGAAATTGACCAAAAATCGGCTCTTGCTCTGTTGGGCAACATTAGGCCTACTGCTGTGTCGAACATGGCCAACAAATATAACGATGCACTTGGTAACGATGTTGAAACACGTCCAGCCGGCAGTGCAGCAAAACGAAGAGTCCTTGGACGCTGTGTCCCCCAGAATGGTGCCGGAGATGGTGTGTCGAATGACCCTGCAAACGTGCAGTTCATCTGTGACACTGCCGAAGCTTTTGAAGTCGACTGCAAGCTGGAACCAGTTGATGAGGAGCCAGAGGATGTTCTATCTGCTCATGAAGTTGGTTCAAGCTTCATCAAATTGGGATTATCGTCAGTTGTCGATAACAAATGCCTGACACTTGCTGAAAATCTCTTATCGAATGAAACCGTGAAGGACATTCCTGAAACAGCCGTTGACATTGGCTCAAAATCGGACGTCATTCGTAAAAGATTAAAAATACGGTATCGGCCCGGTATCCTAAAGCATGCCAAGAAACGTAAAACTGAGGAAAAGCATCAATCACCGTTGCAGGCAAACCAGGATGAAGAGGAAGAAGACGAGGATGAGGCTAGTGGGAACAGCGAGCAACATCCAAGGGATGAAGAATGCGATAACCAGTTTACGATCATCGAGTGGTTCCCAGATGACAATGCCTTACCAGCAGAACATGAAGAGGACGAATCAGTGGCTTCTGAAAATTCTCAGAACAATGAATTGCCTCTCATTCCAGGGTAGATATTTCATCTTAAAATTTCATGTTTATTTCTTGTTACTGAGAAGTTTTTTATACAGGGCGCTCTGAGTTCATAGTTTTTGAACTCATAACCCATTACTGTGCAGTCGAATAGTCTTTCGCATCAGTTAGGACTGAATTTATGACTTCTCTCTTTCAACTCGCCCTTGCCTGACTTCTTTTGGTTTTCCTGGCTGTCAAGTTTAAACCAATGGATTTCAATTCTTGACTATTGCTTTTTTAAATTGAAATTCTTGAAATTTGATATCGCCCTTCTTCCAACATCTTTTGCTCAGAAGTGCTCAAGCCTTGACAGCGCAATTGCAGTTGTACTGCAGAGCAATTTTGCGCAAAGGACTTGCTCAAGGTCCGTACACAGTGACTAACGCCTTGGACGAGTTTCGAACCCGCTCACTCAGCGCACACTGAATGTTACCGGCCGACCGCTCTAACTGATCAGCCATTGTGCCACAAGTGGTCAGCATTTGATGTCTTATGCAGTCTGATAACAATGCATTGGATGAGACTAGTTGCACTACTGTACAATGCCATCATTTCATCTGAGAGGTTTCTTGGGTGCTGTATAATAATGCAAGTGTTTTGTTGCTACTGTTACTACAGTTGACAGTGTTAAGCTTTTGATAGGCATAAATAATCAGTTTTATATTTTTAGCTTAAGTTTTTGCCTTCTAATGTTCATCATTCGGCTCTGCACAAATATCATAATGCTGAGCATGTCAGTAAAGGCTTCTTGAGGACAGTTAGTGTACAAGTCTCTCAGGCATGATCAGCTGACACTGTCGATGGATAAGAAGGGTGCAAAATTTGATTTGTTAATATGCTGGTACTAAGTTACGTGTTCATTTGATCTTCCAGTTGTAAAGAGGAGAACGACCTGGAGATAGTGGCGCCTGCGAATGATTCGGATGCTGAGATGGACATTGGTGTCAGCTGCAACGCTTCAGTCGTCGGTGTTAGTAGCTTATATCATGCCATTCTGATAGGTCCTTGAAAGGCTCTACACAAATGTCCTAATGTTTTACTACATCCCAGTTGTTCAGCTCAATTTACTGATATTAATTCAATGACTGTGCATTTTAAGTGTTCTTTCCTAGTAGTATTGAGATGTTTATTGCTGTCAGTCATTCGCTGTAGATTGTAAATGATGTTCAAGAACTGCAATGTTGTTTTATTTGTATGTAATGTTAATGTAAATAGACGTATATGCAGTGTCTTTAGGCGTATGTATGTTAATGGATACTTACATGTATCTTCAACTTCCTTTAAGTGTATGTATCTTACTGGACACTTACTATCATGCATTTTAAGTACCTCGCTCAATTTGCAAGCAGCGCTGTGATAACTGAGATATAGGGCATAACCGAGTACCGAATCCGAGTATTTGGATGAACTATTTGCTGGGTATGAACCGAATAGTAGCGGCAAATCTGGCAGCGAGTACCATCCGTAGGCAAAGCATAGTTAACCTGCCACATGCACAGCTACGGAGAACTATTTATAGTCAATGCAGAGTCTGTAGTAATATCCTTCATGTAGCATATTGTTGCAATCTAGGCTATAGCAATACATTTATTATTTAATAACTTTATTTGTGAAAAAAATGTAAAACCTTGTTATAAAATTGGAAATAGGAAGTTATCAATGACGTCTTTACTCTCTAATGTTTACCGGAAAGCGGGTGGAGCCAATTCAAGCGGGAAAATTACTGATTTGGTTGCCACTTGGAGAATACAACCAAAAGAAATTAAAATATATAAATTAACATGATTATTATTTTAAATAAAATTCAATGGAAAGTTAAGTTCATGTTTAATTAATCAATAGCTTATAAGTAAGTTCGTTAGTCCTAAATGTATTTGATGAAAAAATATTATTTTATCCAAAAAAATTATTTTTATCAAAAAAGTTATTTTTTAGCTAATTGCGGGGGTAATATTTGCCGATGCGAATACTCCCAAATAGTCCAATATTCGGCCGAGGCGAATGTCCGAGGCGATTTCCGGTTATGCCCTACTGAAATAGTAATCACTGGCACAGCCTTGAAAATCCTGACCAACAGATTCCCACCCAGAGCTCTTATTGAACACCATGTTTCGAGTTCCTACTGAACTATGTAGTGATGAAGAAGAGGCTCACAGTACACAGACTGCAATGCCAAGCAGACCGTTGAATGATCGAAAATGCTGTGGCCTGACTGTATCAATGTGTTCCAGCAGGTCTTGTAAAGCTGGATTAAGTTTGAGATCAACATTTTTTACTGACTGTGTCTTTTTAGGCATGTTAATGGCCATGGTACACGGTGGTGTTGCGGTATGTTCTGGGCCTTGTAGCTGGAGGGTTGCAATTTCGAATCTGCCTCAAGCCACTACGTGGTGACCCCTAGACAGCAGTAGAGTTGTTGACTCACAATTATCTGTGAGTAAGGCAATGGGAAACCGCCCTGCATGAAAAACGGAGCGAGGTTGTGTATACTTACCTTGAGGAGCTTGGCTGTCCTGTTGCCACTATTAGAAATGCTGGTAGAACGCTGCACTCTGCATTACAGGGTCTACTTCTTGTCCCTTTCTCTCGGACCTCATCAATCAGTATCATGCTTTTCAGTTGTGCGCCCAGCTCGACTGTTTATAATAGCCTCCCATTGGATGTTGCCTCTGTATCCCATTTTTATTCCACTTTTAAATCTGTCTTATTTGGACAAGGTTGGACTGGGAGCGCCTCTAGTAGATTTCTTGAAGAGGCGCTCTGTTAAGTTTGATTGCTGTTGATATTTTTATTGAAATGTTAAAGGAGAATGGTGAAGTACCTGAGGAATTGGTTATAACTGGTGAAGAGGATTTGGTCATGACTGGCGAAAAGATCAACATCCGCTGTCCAATAACACAACGGATCATGGAATATCCTATGAAGAACATTCACTGCAACCACTTGTACGACAAGCAGGGTGTTGAGGATCTGATAAAGAACAGAGGCGATAAGGCCAAGTATGTTCTTGCTGTCTATGCCTGTCCATCAAACGTTTTCAAACCGCCTTAAAGTGCACTTGTTTTGACCAATTAATTAGATCGTTTAGATTATATTATCTGTCGACTCTGGTGGTTCGTCCATTGGTTGGAATTGTGACATATATAAAAACCTGGTATCTGCGTGTTCTACTGTTGAACCAGTTGATATGTGTGAATATGATTTTGGCATTTCAATGCTGTGTATTTTAGTATCCTTGCAGTGCTCTGTGGATGGTAGCCAATTTAATGATCTTTAGCTAATAGAACATAATCTGAAAATTTCTGTAGGCCTAACCTTATGGAAAAGGGATGAATCGATGATTGCTTCTAAGAACAACCATAGTCTGTTGTCACAGGTTTTAAACAGAAACAATCAAAATTCAGCAGTTTACTTAACAATATTCTCTTTTATCACGGTTTTGCATTGTTAGAAGTTATTTCTGATTACTTGAAGTGGCCGTCAGTTGATGTCTAGTGCTTATGATTGCCACGCTATGGAATCTAGTCGATACAGTAGGTTAGAATAATATTACAGTACAAAATAAATCAATGTTGGTTTTCTTTGAGCAGATGTCCAGTGACAGGATGTTCCAACGCGTTGCCACTTCAGATGCAAGACGTTCAGCACGACAGTCAACTCTCCTTCTATATACAACAGAAACTGAGCCAGATGGCATCAAAACTGAGCCAGGTGGCATCATCGCCATAGAAGCGCCATCTGTGGTGGCCATAGAGACAGTTTATTCCACCCTGACAGAGTTAAACCGTTTCAACTCAAAAGTAATGTCGAGATAAAAGCGGTAATTGTCGCTGCAGAATTTTGTGACCAATTTTGTACAACTAGCTTTTCAAAGCCAGAAAGGTTGGCCAAGTGATTGGTACCGCTCTCACTTTCTGTTTAAATGCCAGTACTGCCTGTCTGGTAGCACAAGTTATTATAAAATATAAGCACCCCTCTGTTTCTTGGTCTCTGACAATGAAAGCCAGAGATTTTTACCCACCATGTAGGCTGTATTGCATGTTCTACTGACACATGTGATGCCATGCTTTTTGTTAGAACATGATTACTAATATATAATGCAATATACGGTTTATCAGAACTTCAATTTATTCATTGATTTTTTTGCTACAGTTTCACTGTAGGCAATCGGCAACTGAATGCCTTTTGCATTGTGATAACAGGGCCATAGACAATTAATGAGACTAAATTTAATCTTTATCATGTAACCACATTATATAATATACTAGTGGCATTATAATATTTTTAAGTGGCATCCAACGGTAGTGTTGTAAATGTGAATGCAGTTTTCTATATGGCCTCAACTCGTTTTTCAATCGATTCATCAATTATGATCTTACACCATCTATGTCTATTTGAATGGGTACCACAATGCCTGTTAAGGTCCTCTGTATGGACTGTGCCCACCAAAATTCAATCTCTGAAATAGCCAATGTTTGTTATGTGATCTGGCATCTTTGTGCAAATAGGTGCCTTGATGTTTGCTTTAACCAGTGTATCTAAACTGGCTTGTAAGGTAGTTCCTGTAATTTATATTGAGGTCTTGAATTTGTTTACTGCCCATATACCTATTTCATCAGAGTGAAATCAATCAAATTTGTGCTTGGACGGTGATACGAGGCAGACTGACGGAAATTGTGAAATTGGCCTATTTGTACCTCAGAAACTTGGCTGATCATACACTCTTAGACAGCAAGCCGATTACTGTATATAATGATATTAGAAAGAATATATAATATAATTGTGGAAATGTTTTGATGATAAGAACATGTATGGTCATAGGACTGAAATACAACGGTACAGGAGAATAACAAACAGACTGAGTGCCTGAGGTAATGAGTTTTTATTATGAACCTTAGAAATGCTGCTCTGATCTACCGATTATGTTCATAATATAATAAAAATACTAATTAGTATGTATTGTGTCTTTTACGCTTCTTTTTTTCTTTCCAACAATTGCTTTCCAGTTGTTTGTGATGATGACTGTAGGTAATTTGTTGGCCTTTTACCGTTGAATGTAATGTTTTGAATGTAATGTTTCGCAACGTTACCGACTGTTGTGTAATCGTTTGTGTATTAACATGAACACCTTGAATATTATGGATATGAATTTCAACTTACAACGGGGTCACGCAGTAACAATACCTGCAAACAGAAGGAGGTTGGGTGACCCAGACAGTTGGAGGGGTACGTGTAATGCCAACTTTGACAATGGATAGATAGATAGTCTTTGCTACTTTTGATCTAATTACAATCAGTCCCTGCGCTGGAGGTGACCGCATGAAAGTGCCCAACACCGTAGCACAGTTAGCCCTTGCAGTGTAGACAACTTCAAGCGAATAGTAATACCAAAAGTGAACATCTTTGACAGGTCATCAAACACATCTGTACTTGACAAAAATTTAAAGTTTTCACTGTTGATTTCAATTATTCCTGGAGAAAGGAAATAGTTTTTCGTTCCTTTGCCAATCGCTTCTTCTCCTGGCGCAGCTCGTACTTCTTGAAGTTGCCACTGGACTTTAGTGTGCTCAGCTTTTCGTCCTTTTCCATCTTTTTCAAAACGGCTAAAATGAGACAAAACAAAATCAAGTCAATGAAATATAAAGGCCTTCAAAAGTGACAAACATCGTCTACACGACTTGCATCTGTTATCTGTATAGCAAATGAAGCAATTAGAACTGTTAACTCTGCCATGTTAATGAGTGCTGGAAGTTGGTTCCACAAATGCAAGTTATGGCTTCTTGTATCAGTTGAGGTTTGCTTAACCAAGAAGGAGTCTCTTGTCTTCCAGTTGTGGTTTGTCTTACCACTTTTGGTTTGTCTTACCAGTCGTCATTTTGCCATTAAATATAGACTTACTATTTACATATTTCCTTCAACACAACTTAGAGCCTTGCATTTAACACACAAAATTTCTCAAATGTGTAGACGTAGAGCTTAACATTTAAAATCATATGAATTTATTGGCCACTGATGTCAACATCAGCTTACCTTAAGATATTTTACATGTCTGTTAATGATCATAAAATGTAAAGGTGCTATAGTTAGAAACATACCAGGTTAAGTACCGATTAGGAACACAAGCGAGAACTCGTAGCAACTCTTTACAATTTGTGGTGGTAGACTTACATTTCTTGACGTAGAACGGAGACTTTCCTTGTTTAATAAGCTCTCTCTCCTTGCTCCGCATTTCTTTCAGTTTTCTCCGTTTCTCTTCTTTCAGTCGTTCGTTTTGCTCCTGCTGATTCTATCAGACCACAACACAAAATGCAAACTACAGCATGTATCAGACAGAATTACTCATAAAGCTCTCTGGGTAGGTTGCCAGATACGCAGGTAGCCATAGGAGGACACAGAAAGTCAGAGAGAAGGATGCATTGAATTTTTCAACCCGGACTGCGGAGTCAGAGGGTCTCCCAAGTAACCAAACAAAGTCACGTGAAGTATTTATTTAATTTATCAACTGCACCTTCTTGATTAAACAGTCACTTTTGAGAAGCCAACTCTCCTCAGCAAATCCTCGTTGCCAATAACATACGCACAGAATACATAGCCATATGACCCTAAACCGAAATGAGAGGAAAGGCAAGGTAACCCCAAGTTTGCATTTTATTTTGCACATCATTGTAAGATTCGTGGTAATTGTATTTCATGTCTTAAAGCATCCCCGGGTGGCGTAAAGCCAACGGACCTACCTTCGGCAGAGCACTCGTCATCATAAAAGCATTGAGTGAATCAGGAAATCACTTAATAACCAAACCCTGAAAGGATTATTTAGAAAAGCTTTTCCAATATTGTGTTACGTGGAACCTAGGGTTCCGTGAGGTGAAGACAAGGGTTCCACGAGGTGAAGACGAGGGTACCGCAGAAAATTTTAAATGTAAACAATAAGCTTAAAAAAATTTAAATAAATTATAAAAAATTATTGTTGGAGGATTTTTGCTTAACATATTTGTTATACTTTATATGAAAGAGAATTCATATGTCATTGTCATTGATATTTGTGCCATTATTGATATAATCTAGGCCTAAACCTATAATTGTCTGCATTCTCAAGCGTTTGTACCTATACAACAGAATATGTTTGTTTTGGAAGGGCTTCCACCAAAACATTTAAGATCAAAAGGGTTCCACAGCCTAAAACGATTGGGAAATGCTGATTTAGAAGACGAATTGCAACTCACATAGCTCTTTAATAAACTTTCTATTTTCTTCTTTTTTTCTTCATCTTTAGTGACTTTCAGAGATTTTGCCAGCTTCTACAAATGAAAAGATCACCATTCCAATAATCCAATGACGTCTACATCCAATATGTGAATTATTAATCTTTTTCTTATAGTGTCCATTGTCTCAAAAATACTGCTTACCTGATGATGATAATATACACGGGTTCAACAGTTTTGGAGGATTTAATGGAATTCGTGTTATATGGGTTCATTTCGAGTCCTCGTGTTTTATAGTACAAAATTTATTTTTTTAATTTCTAACAAAACCCCAACAAATTAAAATCCCATGTTTGAATCTGTTCTTTAAATTACATCTCAAGTTCAAATTCATACTGTATTACCATTTACTCTATTCCACCCTTAACACAGGCTGCTGTCTTACCATGTACCTAAACAGTATCCCCTATCAGGCAATGGCTGATCTCAAACAGTTTAGTCTTTACCATAATTGTTCTTTTTTATGAAAAACATGTTCATACAGACAGCTTGCAGCAACTTTGTGCACACACTTAAAATGAATACCTTCAGACAATCAGCTAAACTAAACAGAAAGAGAATCTAATGTTTCCAGTTTCGAGAAAAAACAACTACTGTGGCAATTTCCCACCTTTTTTTCTCTATGCTTAACATCGGAAAGGAACCCATAAGCTTGTTGAAAGTAAGTTTCGTTGAAGTTACCAGACAGGTCGTCGAAACGTGGATCACGAGAAACGTGCTTCTACAAGAACATCATGTGCTTTCTACATAAATCATCTGTCTAGTAACATATCAACTGTTAGCAAATGAATTAAATCTACAAGTATTTAAGAAAGTGCCAGCAAAATCTTCATCACAATGAATATCTAATAGAATTTTGAAGCTTTTGTAGTGCCATTATCGTAACGCATAAGGAATCAATTGACTGTCCCTTCTAAGTTAAACTGCTTTCCAAAAGCCTGATACCTTGCACAAAACCAGTCAGGATCTATGAATGCTTCACATGGTATGTTCGAGGACTTCTGAGAGGTACTTATATGGCAAAATATACCGTAAATGTTCTGATACCTAAAATATTTACATATCGGTATATACATGTACCAACATACTTGCAAACACCCTTACATACACACAGATAATTATGATGAATGAAGGAAATGATGACAAATATGGAAATGAGGGATGATGATATGACATGATGAAGATATGTATGGCATGCTTGCCACATATAGGTTACCTGATTTGTTTTACTTTCTGTTGTCATCTTTTTCATTTTCTTTTTGGAAAATGCAATTGGTACAGCAATAGGACTACCACAGAAACGAAAGCAAATTCACACTGCGAACAGGTAAATGCAGTACAGAATAAATAAACTAAAGACTACGACGACCAATAGTAAACGCAAGCACATTAAAGCTTTCTTTTGAATATTAGCAGTGGGTTTGTATGATGCTAATGCTTGCTGTTTTTTAACTCAAATTGTAATAAAATTTCAGGCTTCATTAGTTATTGTTAAAGAAAGAATTACAATCTTGCTGTCATCTGCCCAGTAGCACATCATTAACAATACAGCCTCCTGTCCTTTCTCTGCCTCTGTTTCACCCTTTGTAGTCTTGTCAAATAGCACACCTGCCATCGGGAGGGATTAGCGTCACATGCACGGCATTAATGTGATAAACAATTTAAAAGCATGCAGATCAGTAACTCTATCTCAATGAACTGACCATCCGATAATGGTTTGTAAAGTATGCCATCAATTGACACCAAGTGCATTAGATACTAGTGCTATAGAAGTTACAAAATTAAACTGATAGTTATGGTCTGGTGTTGTTAAGTCAGAACGACCTCTATGGAGTTGTCTTGATTGGAAATTGCTAATTACAGTAACTTAACACCAGTTTTTGTAGAGAGGTAATGATCTCCATGCTTTACAGTTGTATAACACTCTAACGCCATGCATGTAACACTAATCCTCATTGTTACAGGGTTACTCAAACACAACTCTCACTTGTGCTCACAATGGACATTGTAAAGCTCACTGCTTGCAACGCTATACACAGTCACATAATTACATTAGATTAAATATTAGCAACGTCGTTTACCTCTCATCGTCCAACTCTTTTGACTTCTTTCTTCTCAAAGAAGATTCAGTTCTAGATAGGCTCTCTTGATCTTCCGTTTTATCACTAAGTATTTCATTGAATCTAAAATAAAAAGCCACTTTATCGTAAAGAGTCTTGCACAACGCTTTGAAAAGCAGCCAAGAGTTTCATACTTATGTATCTATTGAAAGCATTTATTTTAAGCACAAATCTACCTGCATCTGAGATGTGAATAAATGTATACCTGGGGCCAAGACATAGCAATGCACAGGCCAGAGTAAAACAAGTGACTGAAAAAGAACATTTACCTGAGACAATTTCTATGCTTTTTTATCATGCCAGATTATCGAGCAACCATTATAATTTAGTGTTTTTAAAGTGCAATTTATAAACTATAGAAGCAACACTTTCTGCATATATACACATATATAAATTATATATATTTTTCTATTAATTTTACAATCCCATCGAATGTGTGTTTCAGAGTATTTCGATAAATGATGGACTTGGACTCGATCTTTAGTGATTCGGACTCACACAACCCTGGACTTGGACTGAACTCAGCTTAATGGGGTTAGGTTCTGCTCAAGTGGATTCGGACTTGACTCGGCTCATATGGACTCGACTGCATCACTGGCTATATATTTGTCAGGAATGCAACATCTATGTGCAAGTAAAGCCATAGATTTATCGCCAACAAAGCAGTAGACATTAGTGATCAAAGCTTTGACTGTCAGAAACTAACTAACCTCTTGCTGCCAAGCTTCTGTTTAATGAAAAGTCTGTCAGCAAAAGTCAGCTCAGACAGTTCTAAAATATCAAAAATCAACTGTTAAGTCAGTCATATTTTGAAACTACAATGCCAATTCGTAACATCTCGAAGCCTCAAAAATTAATTATGCAAGTTGTGTTACTCTTGTACAGAAAGCGAATACCGTTCAATGAATCATCAAAATAAGGGCATTAAACTCAGGATAGGACTTCGCAAGACCAACGACTAGATTCCAGTATGATAATCTAGTCTCATCAATTAAAGGCAGCACCTTTAATAAAGTTCACTTTTCCTGCCAAAGATACAGATGGTATACAAAGTCAAAAAGATTAAAGTACATTTTTAATATATTTCCTCTTGAAATATCAGAAAATGCTTAACATGATATGAGCTACAAATTTCCTTACTTCTAAAGCTTAAGTTGCAAGTTGATTTACCACAAAACTGTGCATGCACAGATTGATCACAATGCAAAAATGGGCAATTCATATAGTGGCTGGTACCACTCATGGATCGCATACCAACCCTTATTCTATAATCTTAAATTGCTAAAATAAATCAAATCAAGCTATATCAAACAGGAGAATTCATGTACAGCCATTACCATGGCTTGCTACCTGCCACGGCTTGCTACCTGTTTACAAGAGATTTTTTAATTTTGCTTCTGAAGTTTGTTCCCATTCAACAAGCAACTCAAAAAATTATCTTTGCTCACACTAACACTCGTCAGTTCTCTATTAAAGCTATTGGCACTTCTATCTGGAATAAAATTTCTCAAGAAATCTGGCAAGCTAGTACACCAATACTGTTTAAAAGAAACTATGTAACCATTTGGTTGAAGAGAGTAGTAAAGTGTTTAAATGAATACAAATGTGTCTTGCATTTGACTCCAACTCCCACCCATTCACTTTGATTTGATTTTTCATTAAGCTTTTATGCTAAGCACTGAAATTCCCAGCTGCTGCATCTAACTGTATAATTTATATGCAGGTGTCAATACTTAACAGGATCAATGAACGTTACAGCGCCTTTCCTTGGCAATGTAAACCACTTCATTTTCAACTTCTAATATGTTACATAGTTGGTCTACAGAATAAACAATTGATCAATTTATTTAATGACATTTACTTACCCTCCTTGAGACTCTACAAAAAAAAGAAATACCATATTAGATTTATTATTTTCGTTCAGAATACTGTGATAAATTAATATCAGCCTATATGTGTGACGTTGGCTGGCATTCATCTGTCTATTCACCATTGAGCTGATGTGATGGGTCGTTCTGTTGTTGCGCTGCAGGATGACTGCATCGTAAAGCAATAGCGGTCGATCATTCTGGAGACAATGCAGGTAGTTCTGACTAAATGCGGCTAACACCAAAGCCACCAACTCTTTTTCTTATTGCATTGAATATGCCTGTATCTTAGAGCAAGCGTGGTCAGACATTCTGAACAATTGCGAGTAGTACTGGTTGAATGCAGCTAACGCCAAAGTCACCAACCCTTCTTTCTTTTACATAAATACTCATTTTTAATTCACCAATTTGGCAAAATTTTCTTAAAGCTTCAACATTCCAATGGTCTAGATCTTCTAAGCCATTAATATTCTCCATGTCAAAAGCACAGCAAAAACCCTGTCGGTTGTAATGACCTATACACGTCTAGACGACCTTATTAGGTCACTGAGACTTTGAAGCCCCTTCTTGCCCCCATGTGATAGAAACTAGATTTACAAAGGTTGTTATACGTGATCAGAATGTGAGCTCAGCCTATGGTTGCCCCAAGTGTTTTGACAGAACCTCAAAGTGGCACAGCAGTGCCTGCGAATGCGACGCTAGAAATCAAAGGGAAGCAAGCAAAAGAAGGCATGAACCAAACAAAATGACTCCTTAATCAAAGAATCACTATTAGTTTTTTATTGTTTTATGGAAATTTGCAAAGTGCCTCTCACAGCAGAGTATTCATCATGACAGGTGCATGAAAAGGAAGGTATTAAAGCAATGAAGAAATGCAGGTAAGATCCCACAAGAACCTTCCTTTGGACAGCTGGGGCAAGGTCACTCCATAGACTGTGCACTGCTTGTGCAGGGACCTACTACAGCATAAGCCCGGTGATGGGATAAAGAAGTTAGCAACCAAGGTAGCAGGGACCTACTACAGCATAAGCCCAGTGATGGGATAAAGAAGTTGGCAACCAAGGTAGCAGGGACCTACTACAGCATAAGCCCCAAGGTAGCAGGGACCCACTACAGCATAAGCCCGGTGATGGGATAAAGAAGTTAGCAACCAAGGTAGCAGGGACCTACTACAGCATAAGCCCAGTGATGGGATAAAGAAGTTAGCAACAAAGGTACAAGAAGATTAAGTTGGTCAGTAGAGCACGAAGAGGGCAAGAAGAATAAGCAGAGAGTGGCTAACACATTACATCACAGAGGTATTTAGGCAGTAAACCAAGAACAAAACATTATAATACAGTGCTATTTTTCTGGAGGAACGTGCCAGAATGGCGTTCTGGCACCTTTTTTAAATTATTAAGAAATAGAAATTGTAGTTGTGCATAAACTCTAGAATTTTACAGCTGTCATGAAACTTAACAATTACAATTTTATACATTCTATAATTTATAAGTAGAGTGTATATAAAGTAGAGTGTATATACAATTTATTTTATTTTATAGCTAATTTTAGCAGAATTACTTTCGACAGTACAGATGCGTTGCAGCACATTTTTTTATAGAAAAAGCACTGGTCACATATGTGATTCAAGACAAAACCTGTTCAGATCAACTGATCATGTAAGATGAGATATGGGATTATTGGGAAAGACATGCTAGCTGCATCATATAAGACAGATTGCACAGGAGACAGTCGAGCCTTAGAAGTCCAATTAGTAGCAAATTACAACGATAGACAAAGGCATATATACACCATGGTCCTAAACTCAGCAGAAGATTTATTTATTAAGGAGTACTGCAAATTTGAGTCTACAGGACTCAAATCCAAATTCCCAGAAAGTAATAAAATTACAAAAGAAAACCAAATTCAGACAAATATATTTTGACCAAGCATTCTGAATCCAGAAAAATGTTTACAGACTTATTGGCCAATTTCCTTAATAGCACATTACAAAAATATTGCAAAATTCTTAATAACTTTTACTCAATAACTTTGTTGTCAGGTGCAACGAGTTTTGAAAATGCTTGGAGCTTCTCCGAAAAAAACTTCACCCTCTCAGCGCACGAAAAAATTACTTCTGTAGCCGAAGGTTCTCCGCATATGTCTTTAGAAGCATGAAGCTAACCCTAACCCTGACCGTAACTGACCCTCGGGACGCCTAAACTGACCCTAACCGACCAATACCAATACAATACAATTAACCTGATTCTAGCCCACCCTCCCGAGGCATATTTAAAGAAAAATTAGGTGCTTTTAACAATGCACATGTGCGCTAAAGATTGCGCATGCACAGAGAACTTTACCTGCTAAATTTTGTACATGTTCGGCTGTTGAAGTAAAATTTTCTTTAGTATAGCGGCCAAACTTTCAGGCGCAGAACATTTATCCATTGAAAATTATTATGCTTGACTTCATTCCATCCTACCTACTTATGTTCCTAACATTGGTCCTTCAGAGTTTAAGCAACATTCACTTTAGTGGCTATGAAATTTGTTTAACTTAAACTGTTTGCATCACCTAAACAAAATATAATACTTTTATATCAAGCAATAACATTCGTCCACAATATAAATAATAATTTTACTTCTGCAGCCAAAATGCACACAATTTCGCTGAAGATACATTTGCGTATGTGCACTGTTAAAACAAAAAATTCTTTAATCTACGTCGTGATGATTGGTTAGGGTCGGGCTAAACATCGCGAGGGTTGGTTAGGGCTAAGGTCAATGTCGGGCTTACTTATAGTACTTCGGACTCCAACTTATATGTCTAAAAACGATACTAACCCTAACCTTAGCACTAACCATAAACGACCCTCACAAAGTCTAATCTGACCGGGTGCGCAGTGAATCGCCGAAACCCAAATCCCCGAAACTGATTTCCGCCGTATCCCCGAAAACGAAGTTGAATTGATGAAAAGGATTTTGCTCAAATTGGAGCCGGATCGATGAAAAGAATTCATGTGGAAGCTGGATTGATAAACGAATAGCGCTATTTTGAGACAGTTGAGCGTTTTTCAATAGTACATTGCTGTTTTCTGGGAATCGGGCTTTTTGACCTTTTCAGCGTTTTCGGGGATTCGGGTTGATCCCATCTGACCCTAACCGACCCTCACAACGCATAATTATCAGAAACAATAGGTTTTTAGAGGGAATTATTATTTAGTTATATTATACGTTAGTTCTAAGTACTATAAGTAAGCCCACTGTCGCTCATAGATAAACGTGAGAAATCTACCCCGACGCATGGCCGAATATTCGGCCGCAGAAGTACCAAACTTAACTGATCGCCTTAATGCTATCATGTGCTATCGCAGTGAAATTTAGTAATTCACTTGCATTGATCACCATAAAGTAATGTCAACTCGCTACAATTACCTCAGATGACATTTTCTCCAAATCTTACAGTTGTATTATCATAAATAAATTTCGTAACGTTTATCAACAACTGTAACAGACACGCTGAGTCTTAGGTTTACTCGAGCGATGAAGAGGATGTAACATTTTATATAGTGCATTTTTAAGAGAGTTGTGATTTATAATGTAACATTCAATGTGACATTTATCAGTGAATAAACTTATCCCCAAATGATAATATACAAATATTTACTTGCTTTTGTTCAATTTAAGCTACTGTTTTTATCCACTGTAAGTCTGTCACATACATCAGCATTTCTGCGAATTTGCAAGATTGTTTTAATTCTAAATAAACGAATTCACTATAAAATGACCATGATAAGACTTAATTGTATTAATTGGGCTATTTATCAGACAATCTTACGCTTACAGTGACGTGACAAAAAACTGCAATATTATTCTTCTTCAAGATGAAGCGCTTTCAGCCAACTGCTAGATGGCAAACGTAATTGTTCAGTGTAATGCGTAATCTATGTTGTTGTTATGGTCACCGCCTTGATCCAACCAACGGTGTACAAGATGGTTCCGTGTTAGGACAATTCGACGGTGTTCTGGTTTCGGTGGACTTGGTAGGGAGAGCAGCAGAAATTTATAAATCGCTTAGGATGACGCTAGAGTAAGTGCTCTAAATTCCTTCCTAGCATCAGTTAGCGATTCGTTCGAAAAACTGAGATAAAACCAAGATTTTCAGATCAAAGCAACCAAAGCAGAGGTGTAATAAACCATGATTTTAAAAATCAAAAGTTGTTATTTTTGTTTTATTTGGTTTTTAGTTTTTCTTTGGATTTTGTCACAACAGTTTTTGGACTACTATAAGTAAGCCCAGTTTTGTTATAAAAAGCATCAAACACAGTATGAAAAAGAGCTCTAACTCGTTTATATAATTAATTTAGCTTGATTTCTTAACCGAATAACACACAATTAGTAATATAATAGTAATATCAGTAAATTGAATAAAATATATATAAAAAAGATAATAACCAAAAGCTAACATGTTTGAAGCCCTGGACCAAAGTTGTGATTGCAAACTGTGTTGGAGAATCAAAATAAAGAGGTAGAGTTTCAGATGGAGGGACCAGCAACAGTGAATGATTGCCGGCCAAAGACATGTACTGGAAGCAACATATTTCCAGCAGAGGATGATTGAAGAGAGAAGGGGCCTTTAACATAACTGCAAAGTGTGACCCAGAATGATAAGTAAGAGGGCAGTGCCAGCTTGTGAAAGATATGCTCACAGACAGGAAGCCAGTGTAGAGAATGAAGAGCAGGTGTTATTTGGTCTCGAAAGGAGAGTCCACGGCACAGTCTTGCAGCCTGGTGGAGTTAGAGCAAGAAGTGTGCATTGAGAGGGGCCGTAAAGTACCAAGTTGCAGTAGTCAAGTCGTGTCAAAATGGGGCATTGTATTGTTTTCACCCATACTGAGTCAGGAACAGAGCGAAGTTGTCGTATTCTCTTGAGTTGAAACAAGCATGCCTTGGGAGATTACAGCAATTTGATGTTTGATGGAAAGTTTTGAGTCAAGGATGATTCCAAGATCCCAAACAGTGGATGAGGGAGAGAGTAGAGAAGAGGAGGTAGCGAGTGAGATTTCAGCGCACTGAGGAAGCTTAGAGGATCGATCAAACCAGATGAGCTCGGTTTTGTCGGGATCAGGTTTCACACTTTATCCCATAAGGCTACACAATCAGAGAGTATAGAATCAAGATGACTGACATCAAATCGTCTTATGGTAATCTATTGTTTTAACGAATTTAATTATCTAGAAAATAATAATTACCTAAGTCACATTCGTCTGTGCACCTGTCGTCTGTCTGTCCGCAGCACCGGGTGCAGTAATGTTTGTCGAGTTTTTCACAAATTACTGCATGAGGTGCTGTTGTGCCCGTCCCATGTAAACAAATATAAAATGGCCTACCTCTGATTTTTTTAAGGTTCAAATAATATGCAAATAATGCATAAAAAAGAAGTTTTGTTGACATTTTTTAGTTATACATCATAAGTATACTTGCAGTTATTAACATTATATGGAAACTTAATAGATGAAACTCGAGAACAGCGACATTTGCGATTGAATGGTCAGCGAATGCAAAGACCGCTATCAAAAAACTTCTCAGCGACCCCTCATTTTTCACAGGTTAAAGGCTAGTTTCCTACATAATATAATCATAGTTTATTAAATAATGGATGTTGTATTTATGCACTGTGCACCCCAGTCTAAGATCAGACTGGATGCTTAGATCCTCCATATTTGCAGAGCAAGGACTTCGATGTCACAAAAGCTATATAAGCATTTCTTAACTTTCAAGTGACATGCAAAACTTGAACTATTTTGATTTCAGCTGCAAACTGACTTGCGAGCCAAACACGTCTGGAGGTTAGACACGCGGGCGACGTTAGACAGTCTGGGTGATGACAATCAGTCAGTCATGTTCGCTACTTCATCCCTGACATCGTTCACGAAGATGGCAAAGATCACCGACCACCTGTACCTCAGCGGTGCTGGAGCTGTCACAGCCGACAAGTTACGTCGGGCTGGCATCACCGTCGTAATAAACTGCACACGAGAGGTACCAGCATTGTCGATGACGGACATCGAGACGCTCAAGATCAACATCGATGACACCCCGACATCTCGAATCAGCATGTACTTTGACCGTTGCGCCGACAAGATAAATATGGTTAAGGACAAAGGCGGCCACACGTTGGTCCACTGCGCCGCGGGAGTGAGTCGCTCGGCAAGCGTCTGCATCGCATACATGATGAAGTACCATCGCATGAGCCTAAAAGACGCATATACACACGTCAAGTCTTGCCGTCCGATCATCCGACCTAACCCAGGATTTTTCCGGCAGCTGATCGAGTACGAGCAGAGGCTTTTCGGGACATCCACCGTGAACATGGTCACGCTGCCTGGGTTTGGCATCATTCCAGACGTTTACCGAGAGGAGAGCAGGAACATGCTTGTGGTTGCTGCAGATGCTAAATTGCGCTGAGCTGATGTATGGGAACAAATGGACACTTGAAAGATGTCCTTCAAGTTTATACTGTATGCATGCTGTGAAAATGTTTTTAAAATCAAAAAAAATAGACAAATTGAGAATTTGGTGAAAGATTTCCCATTTGTTATTGAAACGAGTACATCTAATAAAATGTTGCCAATATATATTATAATTTCATAATTTAGGTTTAGTAATGATTAAATGACTAGCATTTCAAGAATTTTATGTTGTACTTAATTGATTTCTTGTAACTAAGCAGTTAAAATATCATCTCATTAATTGTTAGATGATTTTTTATAATTTTTAATTTCTTCTTAAGTATTGTTATGGTTAATGAATTTGTTCTTTACTAAATGTGATTTTTGTTCTTTTTCAAATGTTTCCACTTTGTAATAATTTTTGCAGTAGTTGCACAACTATCGTGATTATTGAAAACTAGTGTCATTTTTGTGATATGAAATAATCATTTACTGCAGATATGTTGCAAATGTGGTTAACTTAACTGATGGCATTTAAGTCATAAGTTCTGCAAATGTTTGTATTAAATGTGAAGAGAAGCATTTAATTTTTTGTAATGAACAGGTTTTAATATGACGGCAATATATTTTGTTGTTGAATTGTGTAGATTGGTCTTAACGATGAGCTGCACTAGTGTCGTAATCACTTTTGCTAGACTATTGTTGTTAAAGGGTTAACATATCTCTAACAATTCTTAATTACTGCTCTTATTCCAGTTTGTTACATTTTGCATGTGATTAGTAACAGTTGAGGAATGCCTTTCCCATGTTTCTGATTAGCTTATAGTATGTCAAGGCAATGCAGATGAATATTATATATGCTATTTTGTGTATAATATGCAATTATACATGTATATGATCAGACTCTTCATTTACTATGATACTATGATTATATGCTGACTGGGGTGTGGCCTATCTCAATGTCCATCAACTACTGGTCAAGTGTCCGTAAACCCACGTCCAAAGTGGGACACTTCAGTTATGGACACACGTGAATGTGTGTCTTGTAAACTTTGCAGATTTGCCTGATGACTAGGATGTAAATTCATATCAGAAAGAGTTTATATGTTTTTGTTCCTATAATGGAATAGAAATGTTGGTTGGCAGTCCAGCATATATTAAATATATATTAATATTAAACACTTGATTATTATGCATTTCAACTATGATGTCACATCATTATAATGTGTAGGCCTACCTGTATGCCATGTTCTGATAGTCTAGCAATTATTATTGCATAGATTGAGTGATTGAATCCAACATTTGGAAATTGTTTCTATGGCCAACAGCTAACAAGAGAGAAAAGTGAAAGGAATAGAGAGAATGTGGAGTAACAGAAGTTTTCCACACTTAGCAGCAAAACTGGCATGCAGATGCTTTTTGCTTGTGATCATCTGGATAAATCGCCTCCAAGTAGATGCCAGGATTAGGGGGTTTCTGTGCAAATGTTGTGAAGTAATGAATGGTACATGTACTTGATATGCTGTGGTGAGCTTAGAGCAGAAGTAAACTGGTAAATATCGGTATGAAAGTCTTTACAATTCTGAACATTTGGTGAGCAGGCTTATTGCCTGGAGAGCCACAATTTAGGGATCTAACATGCTTAAAGGGAATTAAAAATGTAAATATTAAGTAATGAGATGATGCACTTCTTCAATACTTTCAATACTTAAATGCTTTGTAACAAATCCTATGCACTGGGTCCAAACCTACCTACGTACGAAGTCTATAAAAATAGAATGTAATTTCAAAATTTTATTTCTCGTGCCTTTACATTAGCGAATGTTGAAATGAGTGACATCAGTTTAATGTCCATGTCCCAATCAAAATGATGTTCAATTGACCAAGTCTCCATTGTAGCAGCATGGATGTCAGCAAATATGTTTGCTGTAATTACAGAAAACTTTAACTTCGTTAATTTAATATTAATTAGTTATTGCACCTGCACAATACTCTGGTGCCTGCTTTGTTTAGGGGTGCCATTTAAA
Organism: Bimastos eiseni; assembly: GCA_959347315.1. Taxonomy (NCBI): domain Eukaryota; kingdom Metazoa; phylum Annelida; class Clitellata; order Crassiclitellata; family Lumbricidae; genus Bimastos; species Bimastos eiseni. Next base: position 15,288,362 of record OY365815.1, read on the forward strand.
AAAGACTGAGTTTGAGGTTTTAAATTATTTTTTTCCAATGGTTTTATAGTGTCTTGTGTGGTTTAATTAAAATCTCCAAAACCTATTTAACTACATGGGTAGAGATTTGCCTGGAGGGTCCCCAAGGCACATATCATCCTTGCCATGGATGTGTCGTTAAATAAACTTATTACACACACACCTGAGGCACGTTAATAGACTATTTTAAGAGGACAATGTAGAAGAAAAATAGTGTGTGAGTTATATACCTGTACAATGCATGTTCTGGTGTAGCTAGACAGCTTATTATAAACGAGTCTGATAAGAAGGCAGTTGCAATCTAGCCAAACATCAGAAGAGTTCTCCAATTAATTTGAAAAAGCACACTGCTGCCATCTGGTTTCTTTTCTTTGGTCATACTCTATTTAATCTCCTATGACAGGCAGCCCTCACTCAAAGCAGTGTCTACTCAAATCAAATGGTAAGTCACGGCAAGATTCATTCAGATATTTTAACATTTATATAGCACTCCTATGCCAGAACTGTGCTTTGTGAACAAGCTTTTTCAGTCGCTGAATGTACATTTTGCCAATGATTTTGTAATAATATCCATGTATCTGCTTGTGTTAATTATTACATATTAACATGTAGACAATATATTGTACCTTTTATTGTAATGTATTTAAGCATTTGTAGAGCACTTATAGTAGGGTCAAACGGTCAGAAGCACTGCAAGGTGAGAAAAGTGAAAGAGGATGAGATTGCCAGACAGAATTTTTTATGTACTTGTGCCTAACAAAAGCTCTGCCTTCAGCCAATCTTAGCAGTATTAAAGTTCAGTTTAAAACATAATGTTAAATCAGTTAATGATAGATTAGCAACCACTGACACCTGTAAGACCAATGGATTTATCCATTCACAGCAGACATTATTGCAATCATTTTATAAATAATGATATTATTAAGTCACATTTAATGCAACTCACAACATAAGACACTTATCTATATTTGTGTCTTCAATAAACAGCAAAAACGTGAAACAAAACAAAAATAAATTTGGCAAAACCATTAACTGGGAATTTCAATTCAAACCACAATGACTCGTTTCTGTATTTCTAAAATGAAAGGCACTGCAGGTAAAAGTCAACCAAGCAAAACATGTGATCCATAAACATTTTACAGGCAAGTCACAACCTACATTACGCTTAGAAAACAAAAGGTAATGACACAATTTACATATTGTTCACACATAAACACAAATTCTACATTCGAAAATCTCAAATGTTAAGATAAAATGTTTTAAAAGCACATCTGACTTTGCCAAAAAAATATATAACCATGCAACTCTGAACAGCAATATTCTGTTGCCAGAAATTTTGATAACTTAATCACTTGAAATTTTTACATTCAACATTGTGATGATCCTTTCTTGTCTTTTCCCAAATTTTTAGGTTCTCTAAAGAACATCATATAGAACTTTTAAAATATATGCCACATATCTTTATTCTTGGTTTCTTGATTTCTCTTTGACAAGCAGCCCTCACCCAAAGCAGTGTCCACTTAAATCAAAAAGTAAGCCATGGCCAGATTCATTAATTCATTTTAATATTTATATAGTGACGCTCAAGAAGTCTACTTCCAGCCCAACCACGGCGACACTCTTCAGCAACTTTTAAAACAAAAGTGCATTACTCCTTGGCAACAGTCACATCTCTACTAAGGGGAGTGCGTTATAGGTGGAAGGGTCTACAACTGAGGAGACGAGATGAGATTGACCAACTAAATAAAACCCATCACAAACATTAACCATCATGACTGCTGCTGTTGAAGGAAAGAAAACAGCAGGCAGCAGTCAAGCTAGCTAACTTTCTGCAGGAAACCAACAGATGACTTACTCTGAGTAAGCACACATCCTAGCAAGAAGTCGCTATTCATCACAGTATGAGCACCTCATGCTGATCTCTGGCTTGACCAAATACTGTTATTTTGTTACTTACAGTATACAATAAGTATAAGTTATGTGCTTTTCAGTAGCCAGGCATATTTGCATTAAAATATGATGCACAAGTAACATAGGTTTATGCTTAGCCGTAAGTTTGCGAAATGCAATTAAAGTGATGTAAAAGTTCAATGTGCTGTTATCTACTGTAAAACATCACATACAATTAGTACAATTTCTGGCTATATTAAAATTGTACATGCAAGTAGTTCAGTTCTAGTTTCTGTAAAAGCAAACATTTCACATAGCATGTTCAAATACTGTCGTTGTTTAGAAGCAGTAAAAGAATTGGGCACGAGTTAGTTGTTACTATCAGTGAAAATTAAGGTAACACATATGCTGTAAGTTTGATCTATCGATCGTACTCATCAGCGTTTTCAGTCAATCGATCCTCAACAACCGCTCAGTTCCCATCAATCAAATCACTGTTGGTCAAAAAGAAATTCTTGGAAATGCAAAACACATACCTAGCGGATATCAGAGACTTTTACAAATCAAATCTTATAGCATAACCGACAGGATACACCACATGAAAATCTCTGCAGTCCAAGCGAAGGCACAACATGCAATATTCGCTTAATGCAACATATTCCACTGTAACACAGCAGTATGTAGCAAACAATAAAGGCATCAACTCAGAAGCAATCATATCTCAACTCCAGCTGATAAAGCCATATGCAAAGTTCATATAAAAAAACTATACATGCAAATACATTATTTGCTGCAACCTGTGTGTGCCTCTGGGGGCTCTGCAGAGGGGCTACATAAATTCTCAATATTTCCCATTACGATACCACGTATATTATCTAATGCTTTGCGGCACTCAACGAACTGTATGACATGATAGCTCTGTTGTTTCCGCTCTGTAAGTTTTTCCTTCGATTGATTTCCTCCTGTAGCAGGTTTCTGTATTTCTCGTATCGCATAACGATCTGTTCAGCGTCGTTCATGAATATCCGGTGCAGAAAGAAGTCGAATCTCTCAAGATCTGGATGACTGAAGAGTTGCCACTGCACAAGAAAAATGCAGTCAATGCAAAAACAGTTTGAATAAATGCTCAGTCATTACTGCTACAGCAGAATCTCATCATCTATGATAAGGTAAATTACTGTAAGATAAAGTAAAACTAAGTCATCATCATCATGATCCATTGGCTGAAAGCCCATAGGTGTCTACTGCACATTTGACCATTGCTCTTTGTGCTCCTCTGTCTTGGGTTAGCTGAAATAAGTTATGTCAGTTCCACTAAATATAAGTAAAATACAGAAACGGTAAGGTAAAGTTATACATGGCCAGATAAGGTTAAGCTAGGTAAAGGAAGGGAAACAATTCATATGTACGTTAATCATCTATAAGTTCTAAAGAAACGCAATATAACGCGATCAAATTCTCAGACTGAATTAAATTTTAAAGAGGCCATTAAATTACAATATTTGCAGCCCTTATTAGTTCTTTCACTTATTACTAAAGTCTAGTAAAAATACTAGTCCATTTACTTTGAGTTTGTGATCATGCTCTGGAGACGCATTGAAATAAACGTGTAGGAAGTGCGGAATATCTGCAAAGAACACGGCCTTATATTATCACACATTAAAAAATTCCATCAAAATTCTATCTGAAAATTGATTGTTTCCAATCTTATAAACTTATTGTACCCAAGGGCCCACCCATTCAGCCTCCCATCGAAAGATAACAGCAGCTTTATTTCAAGAACTCTTCACAAATTAAAAGCAATCGATAAGAAAGTTTTTAAGAGATGACAATCTAGCATAGCTCTGATAAACTGGGACTACAGGCCTCAGACAACAAGTTTTCATTTCATGTAACTTACTGTGGTGTATCAGTTGTTTCATATATTGCTCCTTAAAAATGCTGCAAAGAAACCAAGAAGGTGCCATACATTAGACAGCAGTCATATAACGTATTCAACTCTATGACAAACTACACAGAAAACAAACCTGTTTTACGGTAAGGACTCGGAGGTACAATGGCATTCTGCCGCAGTGCCGAATAATGAACAGTCGTCTCAATGGGTTGGGCAAGCGGATGGTTATATTGGACAGTGCAGTTCAAATGGCTGGAAAAAATGACCATCATAAACATAATCAAGTTCATTGATTCATTCAAAATAATGACTATGACAACCATCATCATCATTATCTCTCTTGGTCCACCTCCTGTGACTCTGCACCCTTAACGGCGTTACCATATAACCCCTGCCACCCACACCACCCTAGGATTTTTGAGAGGCTGCTACAAAATTTCATCAATTTCATCATAATTTACAATTCCAGTTATAGCTATAAATGCACAGCATTTCGTACTTTACGTAATACACGCCATCTGGAAGCGATTCCACTTTTTCCCACCCAAGTGGAAGAGATTCTATCTCCAGAGGATGACTCCAGTGTGTCGTCTGAGTATTGTGATCGATGTAATACTTGCGTCCTTTAGAAGTCCAGTCAACTGACCATCCAGCTGGTAATGGTAAGTCAGTTGTACTACCACCTGAAACCAAAACAATAAAGACAAAACGATGAGGAACGCGGATTCAACAATAAAGTCAGATACTGAAAATAGAAGAGAAGAGTATGTAGTCTGTTAAGCAGGTAGGCCATGGGTATGAAGTGTTAGCAACTTCATTTTCTTAGTCTCTGCATATGAGGGCGAGGGGCCTCTCCCTTGCCGCCCCATCCTCCAACCGACAAGGCACGGTACGTTTTTTTCATGTATCCGTATTGCGCCTGCAGACGATAAAAAAGAATATACTTAGTTACTTAGACGTGATTGTGCCGACTATGGGTACATATGGAGCAGAAACAAATCCTGCCCTGGCGGGGATCTGAGCCTCAAACCTCACTGTCAACAGTCCAGCATGTTAACCACAAGACAAACCCGCACCCAGCTTATATATTATTAACAGAAACTTGACCTCATTATAAAGCAACCTTGATATGACTCTTTAGCACAGAATAATGCCAGGCCTCTCTTTCTTACCACCTGAAGATGATGCATCAGGTGCATTTCTGAGCTGAACATGAGGTTCCTTTCGACGTTGCTGTTGTTGCTCGACCATGCTCAGCTGAGAAGCATACTGCTGCTGAATCTGTCTGTGATACAATAGGACCTGACAAAATTCAAATAATATTATTACTCAGAAGCAAAGGTAAAATGCTAACACATGACAGCATGCTAAATGATGCTCAGAATTTACAGTAATGTTGTTGAGGAGGTTCTAAAATAGAATTTCCAGCATAGTAGTGAACTAGTAGTGTATTTGCTATATAGTTATAGAACACCTTGTTCCTTTTAACACAGATCTTTTAATTTTCACTCACAATTCCTGGATATTGGTAGCATTATTGACATCATAAACATCATACATGGGGATGCAAGCAATCATTCATTTTGTATACTGGGGAAGTTTGGCACTGGGCATATAAGATTTTATGATGGATATGGGAATAAATGTGAATATCAACTTCTGCATGTCAACCGATCAATCCAGTCTTGACTTTTGTTGCAGACGACCAGCAAACCCTGTTTTAGTCACAGCTTCAAGATTATTAGCCATGTCTTGAGTTTTTCTGGAGCCATTGAAGGAAGCTGTGACATCCTTTGGCTTCAGCAGAAGAGGCAGGACATATATCTTAATCCATTGTGAAACTCAGACAGATCAGTGTCAAATGTCTTCATAAGGTGGGCATTGGGCAATGTCAAATTGTAAAGGGTAGGCCCTGTTAGTGGACCAATCGGTCCCTTATGGGTTTACATTCCCACTATCCTTCTCATTACTGCATGCATTCTTATTCTTGTGTTTAATTGTTTGAGATGGATAATAAAAACTTATGGTTATGGTTATATGGGCAGGCAAGCATGAATTCTTGCTTCCAGTTCTCATTTCCTCACTTGGTAATTGTCATCGTGGTGATCGGCATGCAACTGCTCTAACTCTGGGTTGCCTGGCAACATTCCGAGCTCACTCTCCTGGGAACAGAAACGAGTCATCGGACCAAAGCTGCGACCATCTGGCTCAACACCTGCACCAAAAACAGTTCCTTATGCAAAAAAGAATATAAGAAATTAGTGCACTGTTATCTAGTAACAATTTAAAGCTAACTCTTAAACATTACATTTTACCCTACAAGACGTTTAATATGTTGCAAAGTAAACTACTGATGACAGTTGCTGAGTTCAATTACATCATGATAATTCCATTCCACAATTTTCGACTAGTCAGTGAAACATGATATTGATTCCTTGCATGTGGCAGTGTGGCCTAGCCCTGATCTCTGTCCAGTTACCTTAAAATATTTCCATATCATTTGTCTATGGTCAAATGCAACCATTTTAAAACAGTTTATTCATTTTGGAAGCATAATTCAGTGAAAACAAAAGAAATAAAAAAATTGTTTTACTCAAAGTAATAAACCAGAAGTTAGAAAATACACAGCATTTAATATTCTTATTCGTGAAACCCCTCAGCCAGATACAAATAAATTGTTAGAACCAATATTCGGGTCTTAGCCAAATCAAACACGAATATTCAGCACAGCTCTACTTATATACAGTTGAGTAAGTGATTACACTGCCCGAATTATAAAAGTTCCTGAAAACACAAACCTGCTGACTGCTGTGTTGTTGACGTAAAACTGTGACTTCTTTTGACAGTACCAGAATCCAGAGCAGGATTCAATCGCTGATTAGGTATCGACAGAACATTTGGCAGTGGCTGATTTAATGCAGATTGTGACATGCTTTGTTGTGGCATCAGATTGCTCCTAACTCGTACAATGGGATAGCGATTTGGTGTTATCATGGGGGCCACAGGAGCCCGGACGGCGGGGGGTCCCAGTGCATTGGATAATGCATTACGACTTCCAACAGAAAAAGATGGTGGACTTGCAGAGCTGTTGGACAAGCGAACACCGGCTCCTTGGTTTGGAAGATACGATGAAGCGGGACTTCTGCTACAATTCGGGCGACTTGTCGTAACATTAGTAACTGCAAGTCAGAGAAAACAAAACAAAGTTTGAGAAAGTCTTAAACAGCAGTATAAGATTGCTAAATGCATACATGAATTTAAACTGGTGGGTAACAAAAGAACGAAGTAGCTTCTTGCGATTCAGTCAGATTCAACATGCACATGACTGTAGATTCTAACTGAATGAGCCAAATTAACTGATAAACATCTCTACACTGTGTCCGGAAATAAAGGGGCCCCTAATGGTAATATGGAAATAAATTTCTAAATTTAAAAAAAAATTTTAATCCTCACATATTTATCAAGTAGGGCATAAAATATGATAGCTCCTCTAACCCAGTGATGACGTTTCTTAAACATTCAAGTATTAAGGACTGCCCAAAATATATCTGCAGAATTTTTAACTTTTTAAATGTTGTCGTAAATTTAGTTCAAATGTATTGTTGAATTTAAATAATATTAGACTACAAGGTGTGTTCAAAGTGCGCGCCTTCGGCCTCGACACACGCTTCAAGATGCGAACAAAATTGGTCACTATCCGATTAGCTGATAAAATTCCTCCCAGACATAAGCAATTAGCACATGGGAGTTCTTCAATGTCTCTGATTTTTGTCGTATAAACTTTCTCTTGCATTATCCACCAAATCTTGTAGTCAACCAGATTTAAGTCCAGGCTGTAAGGTGGCCAAAGATTAGGAGGTATAAGATCTGGAGTCTCCTTAGTCAGTAATTTAATCATCTCATAAGCTGGTGAGCTGGAGACCCATCTTGTTGAAATGTGTAATAATTTGAATATTCTATTATTCTTAGATTTCAGGCAACAAATTTCCAGCAGTAAAAACAATCCCGATAAAAAGCTCCATTTATTATCACTCCGGAGTCAATTAAGTGGATTTGCGCAATTCCAAGAGCTGAAACACCAACCGAAACCATGATTGAACAACTAAATGAATTTTGATGGAAATCACATCATTTTCACATCATTATATTTCACATCATCACATCACATCAATCATATTTTATGCAGCATCAGATAAATATTTCAGGATTAAACCGTTTTGGAATTTTACAAATCGACGAACATTTACTCTTTATTTTCGTACTATCATAGGTGGGGGGTCACTTTATTTCTGGACAGTCTATTTAATAGCAAGGGTTTACAAGAAAGCAGAAGTAAATTCTTACTGTGTAAATTGGGAGGCGCATCTATTTTGACATATTTTCCGACCAAGCCCTGACTGACAATATTCTTGCCCGAGTCCTTCTTTCTTGATAACATGTTGTACTGTAGATGACAAAGAGTAAAATTAATGACCGTGCAGTGACAAATTCATTTTAAAGATGTGCAGACTCTGCTACCCTTATGCTAAATTAACAGAGCATTAAATGTTGAAGACTGGATCAAAGCAAAATTAGTCATTCAGACGAAGCACACTGAGCACTGAACAAACAGCAGGAGCGCATTCTGAAAATGTGCAGTAGTAGTTGAGAGTTTAAGGCAATGACAGCGATAATAGATGAATTTACTAATAATTTCATTTTTCTCGCCTCCTAGATAACTACAAGAAATATTCCGAATAACAATAAAGCCCGATTCAACCGCGTACATGATTTAGGCAAATAGCGGCAAAATTGGAATAAAAATAACAAGAACTGCAATTACCTGAATTTTAGCAACTTGTCATTTCAAAGTAGAATTCCTGCTGTTGTGGCACATCTACTTCACTAACTTCCCTCATGTATAGACCTACTTGCGCATTCACGATAACTTTTTTATTACAATTACATATTTAAGATTCTTTTCATAAGGTAATCAAAATACCTAACTTATAAACACTGACTCACTTAAGATAAAAGATCGTGCATATTTTCAACCACTAATGCAAGATATCAAGGACACATTGTCAACCAGAAATTTAGCAAAGCTCTGTATCAAAAATAGTAATAACAGTCTTTATAATTTTAAACTGACAAAGTACGCAGTTACTTTTAATGTTAATATTAACAGACAAGTTTAACAGGATCCAAATTTAGCTGAGGGCGGCCTACTCCAGAGGCGTGTACGGTTGAAAAGAGGTCCCCTCAGATTAGAGGCCACCACACTCGGTAAAAACAGATTTTCAATATTTAATGATTATTGTCAGTTATCTAATAAGATCTTATCAGTCATCATTGCATATCGATTATTTTTTTTATTAAGCACATGGGAATAAGCATGTTCCCGCGAGTCCACGACTTCGCCTTGATTGTTATATCTCATGTTCAGACAGTTCGGCCGATGATAGCGGCTGAACCTTGTTGGTATAGAGATGATGCGCACATGAGCACGTGACAATAACTCAACTAAACAATATGGCCGAGGCTGGAGATCGAAAGTCCGATAGAAGGAATCAGGTAGTCATTAATTTTATTCCAGTCAGCATAGTTTGTCCTAGTCCGGGATCTATTTCATCTATTAATTAAACCGCTGAACTGTTTTTAAGATTAAAGTGGATTTTAGCGATGTCCAGTTGGATGATTTTGATCATTAGAAACACAAGCTCGCTACGCCGTACGTTGTTTTGCAGAGAAGCATTATATGATTTTCTGTATGTAATTACTTTTTGTCGTCGCGTCATTGCCAAGGCGAATTCAAGGAATAAAAAAAGTCTTATGTACTCTGTTAACATAAAATGCGTGAACACTGTGTCGTATCATCTGACAAACTAGCTGGCTTTCTAGGCTTAACCTGTCCGAATTTCGATCTGACACAGAAACTAACCTTACTACCTGGCTTGTGTGAATGTGATTTGATTAAGTATTGTTATGACGAGTTTCCACTGTGTAATTAACTGTTTAACTCATGATGTGTGTTTCAAGGTTTTGGTTGGTGAGTTGCCTCCCGACTTCCTGCGACTGAATAATGCTCACCAGCGTCAGATTGCGGCTGACCATCAGACGGCGGCTATGATGCAGGCACAGATCCCAGGTGTGTCTGTCTTTGCCCAAAATGTCGCAAGACTTAGCATCACCATCGCACAGGTAATCACTTCTCATACATTCGAAGATAGTAGCTAGCTTGTGCATTTTTATCACACTGTGAAACTATTTAAGCCTTTCCTAGAGTTGCAAAGTAATTGTTTGCTTCTTTTACTGCTGGCCAAGCTGTTGGAGACTGCATTCTCCACCTGAGTTGAAATTTGTTTTGCGACTTCTTCTTCAATTGTGCCCTTTAGTGATCGGAGTCATAGAATACATGTGTTAGCCATTCAATATGAGTAGAAATATCTGGAGTGAGGGAGAGAGGATTTCATACCTTCTGGAGTTAGCCTTTCCTTGGGCTAAGCAAGCGAAGTCGCTATTACAAGTTTGCTAACCTTGTCATTCGCTTCAATTTTTTATTCTTCTTCCCTATTTACCTTTTATAATCTTGACTTACCCTACCTTGGATTACTTAATCTGTTGAACTACAGGTGAATTGGACATTAAAAACTGGTTGTCTGATGTGTAAATCAAAATGGTAAATGTGATTGCCTCGTTTCTAGGCGAACCTTACGAAGAACTATGGCATAACGAAGATGGACCCATATTGCAGAGTTCGTGTTGGACACGCGGTTTTTGAGACTCACACTGCACACAGCGGAGGCCGGAACCCCGTCTGGAATAAAGTTATTCATGCGTGAGTGGAAAGTGCAGTGGTGATGTTTTGTATCTGATTATTTATTATTCAGTTTTTGGAAACATCTCAAGGATGTTAATTTATCTCTGTAACAACAATCACTGATCAGGCAAACATAGAGTGCTTCTGATTTGTTTTTGAACCGGCATTATATCAATTTTATGGTTACAATTGTGTTGATGTCATTCATATGTTTTTACGAATGATATTAATTCAATTGTAACCATACATATTTATCTACAACAAAATGTGAAATCATATAGAGAGAAAGCTTTTTCAGGTAGTTTTCTGTGGCTGTTATGGTTTGGTATGGTCTCCTTTATTAATTATGCCTCATTCTTGTACTGATATGTTTATGGCCATTTTAAACTTACCTTTTTCTCCTGGCTGGAGTTGGGAGCGCTTCAGAGTAGTAACGTTGAAGGGTGCTATATAAATTTGTGAATGATTGAATGCCGTACTATTACTTAATTACAGGTTGTATTTATATTTTAATGAGCTAAATCTTGTCTTGACACTTTCCTGCATCGAGTGCATTTTTCTTTTTTCCAGAACGGTTCCTCCTGGAGTTGACGCCATTTACTTAGAAATATTTGATGAAGTAAGTTTACATTCTTAACCAAATCTGTGGTTATGTTGGATTTACTATTGAAATATGTGCTGGGGTTGTTCAATGGTGTAGTGGTTAGCATGCTGGACCATTGTGGGTCAAATCTTGCCAGGGCAGAACTTTGTTTTGAGGTTTCTGCTATATGCACACACCTACTTAGCCAACTCTGCTATAATCAGTGCAGAGGCTGCAATTTCGTTTTATAGGTGAAGGGGCGCCCAATGAGAGGGGTAGGAAATGTGGGGGACACATGTCCGCTCTCTGTAAAAGGTGGTGGGACTTGTTCTGTCCCCCTCGATCCCCCTCCCGGGATTGCCGCTCCTGAATGAGTTGTTAATGGGAAGATGAGATGGCAAGCCAAGGCACTCTGGCATAACCGGAAATCGCCTTGGACATTCGCCTCGGCCGAATATTGGACTTTTGGGAAGTATTCATCTCGGCAAATATTACACCCGCAAATTATGGTACTTCTTTCAATATGTTTTATATGAACGTCAAATGTGGAACATGCGTATTACCGCTATTGCGTACTAAATTTTCAAGGCCTGCAGCGCCTCCACTAATCACTGGCCAAATTTGACGCTACAGTTCGGTTCGTACCCGAATCCGGCAAATAGTTCATCCAAATACTCGGATTCGGTACTCGGTGGAAATTGTCTACTCGGTTATGCTCTACTAGCCACCAGCCCTCATTTAGTAAAGTTGAGAAAATGAAGTCGTTAAAATTTCATAGCCATGACTGCCTCAGAGCCAGCTTAAGGGTCATCCACAAAGGACGTCCGCAATGAGGGGTAGGCGGGTAGGGCAAAATGCAGACAAGTGCAGACAGGGGAGGGGTAAAAAATTAGGTATTTTTACGGACGTCCTTTATGGACGACCCCTTACGGGACTGCTCTTTTTCTTCTTTGTGTAGTTCTGTATTTCACTGGATCATATTATGTTCTTCAATCTTTTAGATGAAGTGTTTATTTATGTTAAGTATTTATTTATTTATGTTAAGTATTTTATTTGTTTATGTTAAGTATTTATGTTATTGCATGCTAATGTTGAGTTTTTTATTTCCACGTAGAGAGCATTTGCCTTAGATGATCGCGTCGCCTGGGCTCACGTCACCATTCCTGAGCGTGTTTTTAAGGGAGAAACGGTTGAAGAATGGTTTCCATTGAATGGAAGACTTGGAGAAGAGAAGGAAGGAACCGTCAACCTAGTGCTTTCATTCACCGTCAGTATTGCACTTGTTAAATTCTCATCTTAAATTAACATTGCTAAAGGTACAGCAGATTATAATATGTGGGGTGTGGGTCAAAACCCATCACTTGTCGTTTTTGGCTTTTTTCTTAGATCATATTCTACAATGCATCTGCTTTAAAATACTCTTTACAGAATCAAAACAGCTTTTATCTAATTTAAATTATACTTGTTTGACTCTTTCATTAGTACAATCTTAACAGCAGAGAAAATTTAAGTAAAAGTTTCAGAATATTCATGTCATCAAATATCTTAGTAGCCATTACTTGATTAGGCCTACTCTGCAACTCTGCTGGGCAATAAATTACTATAATCTGTATGCAGCATCAAAATCCGTTTGCTACTTTGCAACTTATGGCAGGTTGGTGTATGAAATCTTGGTCGTTCGCCATTGAAAACATGCATAGTTTAGCAATGCAAATCTGCATACCAAATGCTTTAAAAGTCATTTTCTCCAACTAAATATTTAAATTCAACATTTTTAATTTCAGATTTTGAAATTAAGCATATTGTTTTGTAAAAATATACCATAAAACAATTTCATGTGTTTTTGACCCCTCTTGCCTATTTCAGCCTTTATCTCAATATATCTAGGAGCCGACAAACGGCGGGTTTTGACCCCTGCCTCACATATAGTAAATATTTGTTTTAATATATTAAAAAAACAAAGTGCTGTGTTATTTTATGATAAAAGCTTATTATGTTGAAGTGACACTTTAGAAGGGCAAAAGAGTTGAATTGACATTGTGAAGAAGTTGAAGATTGTGTCGCTATGCATGATATGTTTTGTTTAGACAACTCCCTCAGCCCTTGTGAATAAGCTGGTTTCGTGCACACTGAGTACTAAGTGCTTTACAAATACTGTTCGTTTAAGATGTTCACCCTATGTTGCAGAAAATGCCGACTTTGTCAAAATAATGTTGAAAAAGGTGCTTGTTAAATTAATGTTTCATAATTTGGATATGAGCTTTTGTTATGGCAAATTGACTTTGCAGAGGATGCACATTTTAAACCAATTTATGTTGTATATGGTGCATATTGTTTAATTGAATTAACATTGCAGAAGGTGCAGACCATGCCCATTCAGCACATGATGTACCCAATGGCGGGCCATCAGCCGCTTGTCTACCCTGCTCCTGTTGTCATGTCACAGGCCCCAGCACATCCAGCTTACTATGGATACCCACAAGCTGGTTAGATCATGAACATTGTACAACATGGTAAGGTAAGGTAAATGCGGTATTGATTGTCTGATTGGAGAATGAATGAATTGAGAGAAATGTTGGCAACACAGTTGTATGAATCGGTTTGATAAACTTGTGTGAAGAGAATTTGAACAGTTATTAATTAAAAGGTGCTGTATGTGAGACTTGACCTCCCAGACTTTTGGCCTGGCACTGGAACGAACAGAATCAGCCTGGCTGTTACGAACTTGATTTGACATAGTGTGATGTCATGCTGGTCTCTCTGACATGACTTGTGGATGCTGAGAAATTTTTGGAGATTTACATTACATTGATACCTTATGTACTACCTTCTGCCAGTCTTTTACTTTCATTCATTCATTCACTCTGAGCATTTATATAGTGCCACTTCAAGAAGCCTACTCAGGAGCGCTCCCAACCCAGCCACAACTAAGGGAAAAAGAGTTGTGGGACGTGTCATAGGGATGTACATTGTACAATTGTGCATACATACAAAAGATGAAACCATGCAAACACATGAAGCGAGAAAGATGATATTGTGCATAGTGATATAGCTGATCATATCAACTGAAATGATTTTGAGCTGTGATTTGTCAAACGTTAAGGTAAAGACGACATATTTTGCTCATTTTTATTGAAACCTGTAAAAGTTACGGTGTTGATGTTATAATTATTTTCTATGTACCTTTGCAATATTTGGGATCTCTGTAGTGTTTGAGCTCTCAGATGTAACAAAAGTTGCAGGAAGCTGATTATTTTTATTATTATTTCTTAGCCCAAGATTTGTGTTGTCAAGCTTGGTTATGTGTTAACATCCAGAGAACCGGCAGGCAGATGGCAACTGTTTTATTTTGAATGACGATGTCGTGGATCTTTTCCAGGTGGACCCATGCCTATACCAAGCGCCGCAATGCCGCAGCCTGTTCCTTACCCGCAACACCCTCCACAGCCACAAGGCCCGCTCTTCACCGAAGATGACGTCAAGGTCGTCAAGGACATGTTTCCGAACATAGAGGAGGAGGTTGTCCGATCTGTTCTTGAGGCCAACGGTGGAAATAAGGATGCCACGATCAACAATTTACTTGGGATGGACTCGTGAATGGTCGATCAAGTGTGACGTGCTGCTCGAAACCGCGTCCGAGAAGACTTTAATCAAACGTTGAAGTTCCACTTTCTGATTTGTTATTGGAATGTGCTACTTGAAATTATTTATCGTCTGTTCAACGAAAATTATGACGTGCTGGTGAATAACACCTTTTACAATTTGAGAAACCTGTGTTGTACAATTGTAAAATATTTAGAGGGTCTGATCAACAAGCTGAAACTGATTGGAGTCTTGAAGATATTGGCTCTGAGAAAAATTATTTAGGTGGGTGGATTAACTTTTTTCAAGTGGATTTGATCTTGTTAAACGGATTTGATATGGGTGGCACTGAGTTGACCTTGGCAGAGCAGATCTTAATGTTCTGCCAGATTTGCTATTAGTGGAGAAACAAACTTGATTTGGGTATAACAGATTTGATTTTTGTGTCATGCATTTTATTTTGGGTTGATATATGATTTTCAGAACAAAGATTGATTTATCAGTAGCACTGTAAATAGGGCTACATTGGTTATCTGATTGGCAAGTGTTAATGGTGTGCATGTATTGGCTGTTTATATATCGCCTTTGTAAACCTCACTGAGATGCTTAGAGCCTAAGAAAGACTAATAATGTAACTCGAGTTGAATGAGTTTAACCAGCGTGTACTAAAGTGTAAGGCATATTCAATAACGCTGGTCGTTAAAGGGTTAAACTGTGAGAGTTAGTGTGCAACTAACTGCATGGGCAGTATGTCTGCTTGAATTACCATTTTGTGAATAAGTTAAAATGATTTATAGGACTAAATTTATTGTGAAAATATTGTCAATAAAGTTAAACTGAATTTATAGCTGTTGAGACATGCAAAAGTCTTGTGATTCTCATCTTTGCTTTTCGTCATTCCTTGGTATTGTGCATGGACTTGAGCTTGTGCTTGAATCATGGATTGAGCTTGTAATTGCTTGGGTCATGGATTTATTCTTATAATTGTCCATTATAGTGTGAATGAGAACAAACAAAGTCAAATGCCTAGACTTTGATACGCTTTTGCACATAAGGAAACTGTGTGTTACTAAATTTAATGAAAACTGTCTGTGAGGCTAGTTATTTTCTGCAAGAACTTGCCATGGTTTACTGCAGATGCATTGTAAATCTAGTGTAATATCATATGACTGTGTAACCAGAGTTTTATGCATCAGTTATGGTACTCATCCAGATGTGCCACATCTGCAAAGTCCTTACAAATGTGAAGCATAAACCTGTCCGATAATATATTTGTTATTCAGATAAACATACAATGTATGAAACAAGATGAACATGCTCGACTATTGTAACAAAAACACATGTGGATGATGGTTGTATTCTTTTGGGTGAAGGGTCTCTTAATTCAGATGGCGGATATAAAATCCGAGGTGCCAGGTATCAGATGTAGCAGGTATCAGATGTAGCAGGATCTGGCTGAATTTAGCCCATTGATTAAGATTAGCACCACATTTGCAGGATTGTCTTCATTTATGTAATAATGTTACTTCAGTTCAACAACAATACAACAGTGACCTGCGAATCAAATATTTCAGTCAAATAGAATCACAAATCTAATCGGGAGCTAAGGTTCAAGTTTGAATCTGTGGATACCAGTGTGATTTTGATGTGCATTGTACTCAATAGCACAGGCGTACCATAGTTATCAGTATATCAATTTAGGCGTACTTACTTACTTTCTGCAGTAGAAGATCAATGTATAAGTTGGTGATCATTTACTACATTAACTCTGAAAGTTTGTGGATTGTCAGTCACTTGCTTCTTTCAACCATACGAATTATATGTTTGTTGTCCTTCAAAAATTTTATCCAGTTGTATTCCTAACCTGTGCCCAAAAATGTTTTGAATCATGACATCAAGGCCATGCAGGTTCGTAATGCTAGCTGTACCTTTTCTATTCAACGGCACATCTGGTGTTATGATTATGCACCGATATAATTGCAATGCAAGATTAGCACTATAACTTTGTCTCATCTTTGCTTCTTTCCACTAGGGTTAAAACCTTTTAATTGTTGTTTTTTAGGTCAGAATCCCCTCGCTCATTTTTCTTCAAGTGGGGCTGTATAATCTTTATTACATGTATTGCAATTATAGTTTCCTCTGTGGTGCATTCATAATTGGTGCTCTCAGACTTTTCTTGGCTTTGACTTAAGCAGATGAAATATGATATGAAGATGAAATCTTGTGTGAAACAGAGCTCTGGTTATTAGCTGTAACATGATTTGTCGATTTCTGTAATGTGTTTTTATGCATTCTCATGATGGTCAAATACAAATAGTTTAAATATGTGTTTAAATAGTTAATCAAGTTTTGCTGTGGGATAATATGACTGAATAGGTTTTCAAATACCTTCTGAAAGCCTGTCTGCTATTGAGACTTCATTTCTAATCTAACTCTTATCTTAGCACTCCTATGAACAATATATGTTGTATCATAGATCATAGCATAATACTATAATGAAATTATGTTACTAAATTATGTTTGGGTCCATTAAAAAAATTTCATGATTTGTTCATACCACATGCACACACACACACACACACACACACACACTATATATATATATAATTTATTTTTATTTATATATCAATGATTCTCAACATTTACATTTTTGCTTCTTCATCCTCTCTGATCTGAAATTCTGCAACCGCTTTCTAGTCTATGCTGCACTGCAGCTACTTAGAACAGACTCCAAAAGACCTCTTTGAGGCTTGCTCATCCTTGTAGATCTTGACCCTAAATTCCACACTTGAGATCACTTTCACTTGCCACTGCTACTTTCCATTATGACTGAAACCAAACTTTTCAAGCTGTGGTATCCCGCCTGTACTGCGCTACGCCCACACCACATGACCACATTGATAAAATCAACACCATGCTGTCTCCTCGGTTTGACCTCCCGGGATTAACATTTGACCTGGCACCAGAATGAAACTGGATGCTTGGCTGCTGCGGACTTGATTTGGTATAGCGCCTGTCAATAAGATGGTCTCCGCGACGTGGTTTTTGGGGCGCTGATAACTTTTCTAAGACTTACATTACACTACACATCCGGGGAGTTGTACAGAAACGCAAATCTTTGTCAATAACTATTTGTAGTTAAATGAAATTTTAATTTCATAGATATCTTGCTATGAGAATGTAGTCTGAAAATACAAATTTTAACCCAAAATAGTGAAAATACTCAAGACTTTCTTCTTTTCTGGACAACAGTCATATTACTATAATCGGCAATAATATTCGGGAAAAAGATCTAGACCCTTTTCTGTTAACATCTAGCCTACATTTACACGCATAGCAAGTGCCTGCGCAGAAAGGTCATCCGGAAACATAGAATCGCGTGTTTTCGATCGTTGAGGTGAGTAAAGTGTTTTGTTTTGGCTGAGCAAAGAGAAATACGTGAGAACTGCAATATTTTAATGTTTAAAACGTAAATGGCTTAAACCTATGCGGTCAAGTGTTTCACTGAGAGTTATTGAAACATTTGAGCAGTTAATGGTGATTGCATTGAGTTTTTTATGGTTTGTATCGCCCTTGACCGCTCGTCCGCGACGATTATGTGGTGCTTCTGAGGCCGAAATTTCAGCCACACGACGCAAGGATAAATGGCAGGTTTTTCGCATAGGCCTAAAAATGACACTAACTCTCGCCCTAAACGACCCTCACGACTCATTAAAAATAATTAAGGTGTCTTTAACAGTTCGCATTGCGCAAAGGTCTTCACTCGAAAGCTCTTTGTACGTGTTCCTGCCGCAGAAGTAAAAGTGGTGCTATAATTTAATTCACCCGAATTAATTTTGGACTTATTCAGGTGACCAAAACTATAATATCTATAACATGACCATATCTAAAAACTACACTAACCCTAACCGACCTTCACGATGCCTACCCTGACCCTAAAATGCACATAGAAATTACTTAGGTGGCCAAAGGTTTCTTGTGAATGTCTAAGCACGACACTGACCCAAACCCTAAATGATCATCACGATCCATAACCGGCCCCCACGATGCCTAATCTGACCATAACCAACCCTCACGATGCCTAATCTGACCCTTAAATGACCCTCACGATGCAATCTTGCTCACGACGCATATTACAAATTTGAGGTGTTTTTTGAACAGTGCTCATGCGTCAATGGTAGCGCATGCGCAAGGTCTTGACGTGCTAAATTTTTTATGGTTTCAGCCATATAAATAAAATTTTCTTTTGCTATCGGGCCGAACTTTCGGCTGTAGAAGATTTATCCATATGAATATCATAAGATGGCAGTACAGAGCAGGTCTCCTCAGGTAGTGCAGGGATAGAGATTTAAGTCAAGATGTGATTGGTATTGATGGTCAAACCATATCAATTTTGTTTTGCTCAAAATTATTTAACTTCAGGTGCATAGATGCCAAGATTGTATCTATAGATGCCATGACGATAGGTAATGGCTGCCAGTGCAGAAGTATTGAGGAAGTACAGCAGGGTCTCTAAGACAGAAGAATGGTTATTGTTAATAGTTGTAAGGAATTTGACCGTTTTACATAGCCTTATTGTTAGGCCCCAATGGATTATGCAAAAATTGTTTGTAAATTATGCAAGAATATGCAAAATCGCATAATCACAAACAATGGATCCTAGTCATCGACAATTATGTCGTCTGGTCGGTAAACTATAGCCACTATAGGCTGATAATAGCCTGGACAAGCAAATTATAGTTGACGCTGACCGACGTTTCCGAACTTCATGCTGTAATTTGCGAAAACTTTCCATTTTGAATTTATGCGAAAACCGCCAGTTTATGCGAAAATATGCAAAATCACATAGACCATGGGGCCCTTCTTATTGTGATGGTTGGTATGGCTATCAGATGAAATGCTATAATTGACAATCAAGGTATTGCATATTATTTGAGAGTAGACAGTTTTACATCCCATTTGGTTTGAGTTTGTCTTAAGGACTGATACAAGGAATTGGCCAGACTGTCGATCTGTTTCTCAGAGTGCCGTCAGTTGATGCCTAGTGTATGATTAATATCACTGTAGAGTGTAGGTAAACTGTACGTAGAGGTGTGACCTACAACTTACCCACCTATTTACTGAATGTACATGTAATAGTGTTTTAAATAAATATGACATGTTTTTTGTCTGTTGCAGGCTTCATAATAATGGCAGGGCTAAACAGACTCTGGAGTTCGGTTGGTAGTGTGTTCAGCAGGCCACTTCTCGCTAAACTTGCACCTTCTTGTCGAGGTCGAAACTTCACAAAGTCATCATCACGAAACAATAATATTGGTAGGTAACCTAATCTTATCGAAGCATTTTGACTTCTCTATGGCAGAGGCTAATTCAGTGACTTCTGTCAAAACAGATATAATAAATATTATGATATAAGGTTTCAAGCTCAGACTCTGAACTGGAGGGTACGTAATTGTTCAGTTATGGCTACGCATGTATTGCACACTTACTGTTAACACTGACCCTGAGAGGCATGGTACTAGGGTTGAAGATTATTTGTTCTAAAGCACAAACACGACACAGTCCCAACGACTTAACCAGCTTCCCATATAACTATGACATGATTTAAAGGGAAAAGATACAAAGGCAGACCAAGACTACATTGGATTGACAACATAAATGAAGACATAGTTTCACTTGAAACTAGGACTGTACCGAATATTCGCTTCATATTTGCTTCGAGGCCAAATAGGTAAATCGGTATTAAGCCGAATAGTAGCAGTAGAACCGAAAACGAATAGTACAGAGCTCTGGTGAAACCTTTACTGAAATGAGAGTCTGCCTTAATGCTGACACGATGGAATGATTGGTGTTTTTGAAAGCTAACATTCAAATGCAACAACTTAGCTGTGACAATTTCTAGGTTTAGTTCCATTCCTAGCTTACACAGACTGGTAGAAGGATGCAAAATTACATGTAGTTAATTTTTTCTTTTAGTTTATGTATTAAATGTACTGAACTGAAACATGTAATTGCATTTGAAATTTGTTGTGTTATCAGTAGACCTATTTTGCATGCTATTCATATTCGGCCAAATAGTTGGTCCAATAATTTTAGTCGATCCAGCTTCCATTTAAACCTGATTATTTTAATCCATCTGGTTTCCAACTAAGCTGGATCGATTAAAACAGATCTTCTTAAATAAAAGCTGGATTGATGAAAATCATCAGGCTTAAATGGAAGCTGAATCGATGAAATGGCGAAAAAAACGCACTGGCAAAATATTGATGGCGAAAAACGTGCACTGGCAAAAAATTGATGTGGAAAATAGTGTTGGTCACCATTCAGTACAGCTCTTCACTAAGGGGAACAATGGATACGAAAATGACTGAGGATATTGGGAATCATTTGATCATATCTATCGCCACAAAATGGTTGGCATCAGTAAATGTAACCTTTTGATCCTTCACCTCTGTGTTACCATGATATCACATTTTCTTTTAGATTTGGGTGAGACACACAAACCAAGCAACTTTCAGAAAAAGATTCTGGTGTGGGCGGGAACGTACAAGACCATGGCTGAAGTGCCAGACAGAGTTAGGTTCGTCGGATTCTTATTGCCTCAGATGCTATTGGTGCTACCAATTGGTACACTGTAACCGCTGTGGTTTCCTAATTCAATTCAATTTATTGCTTCCAATAATAAAAAACACAAAATCTCCATTATGCAAGTACAAGTGAAAATCAGTCTTAGTAGCAAAATACAGGAGGTCCAAAAATTAGATAAAAAGAACTATTATTAGTCAACAATTGGAACTCGGAAGGGACGAAATCCCGTTTTATGGGTCCAGTGAGTTAAGTTACAATCACCAGATGCAAAACAAAACTTTGCACTTTTCTAGTGCATAACACATAATAATGTTTCTAATGTCCAAATCCTGTCATGCATATCATGTGCATTCTACATTCACCACTGCAACAGAAGCAGTGCTAGTTATCTACATTTGGCAATGCTGACATTGCTCATTGACAGGGTCTTCATAATAATAATAATAATAGACCTGAGAACTTCTATAGTGCCACTTTAATCGGTTCCCATGCCCTTGCATGTTATTGATAAGGCACAATTCTTGTTGAAATTAAAATAATTTATGCTGTTGAGGTTCAGTTGACAGGTGCTATATAAATAACATGATAGCCAAATAAAGTGGTCCAGGTTAATGAATAACTATTTATTGCTTCATCCGTTGACTGGATTGAAAATTGATGGTGTTTGCAAGTGGAACTGTGATATTTTTAATACCTTAACTAATAATAAGTGTACAAAAAGCGACTTGGAAACAATGCAGTTCATCCATACATTACATATGCAAAATTAGGATTTTTCAACCCCTCTCCCTGTTGCACCACATGCATTTCGTGGACCAACTCCCCCATGCATACGAACATTTGAGCTATACCGCCACCCCATTGCAAAGGTTAAATGGTTAAAGACATCTATAAGACATTGATTTTACCGCAGGCTATTATATTTGCGTACGTACATATTTTCTGGATCCCACCATAGCCATCCATAGGCAAATTCACTGAAATTCGAAGCCTCCCCTCACTGCATACTTAATATGTGAATGGCCCCTAACCAGCGGCGGATCCAGACCATCTAGTAAGGGGGGGGGCGATTTTTAGGTTAACATAAGGTTTTTAGGTTAACTCTAAAGCTAAAACTCTAAAATCTAAATCTAAAACTCTAGTCTTCATCAAATGATTGTATTTCAAATTTCAAAAATTATAAATTACTTCAAAATATAATTTACAACAGTGTATATCTACATTAAAATTTCAAAATTTTTTTTGACATTGCATACTTTCTTTATAAAGGGCTGCAAAAGCCAAGTAAAAATCGCTAAAGAAATTTCTTTCCAAATAATATAAGGGTGGGCGATCGCCCCCCCCCCCCCCCCTATGGATCCGCCACAGTAGACAAAACATTTATGCGGCTCAAAAATTACAACGCGTTTTAGCTTCGCGGCCGAAACTTCGGCCTCTCAACGCACGGAAAAATTACTTCTGCGGCCGACAGTTCTTTGCAGATGTCTAAAGAAGGCACCAACCCTGACCATAAACGACGTCTACCTTGACCCTCACGATGCTTAACCTGACCCTTTCCATATGCGGCGTAACAATTACGCACGGAAAAATAACTTCTGCGGCCGAAAGTTCTTTGCAGATGTCCAAAAACGGCACCAACCCTGACCATAAACGACGTCTACCTTGATCCTCACAATGCTTAACCTGACACTTTCCATATGTGGCGTAAGAATTACGCACGGAAAAATAGCTTCTGCAGCCGAAAGTTCTTTGCAGATGTCTAAAGACGGCGCTAACCCTGACCATAAACAACGCCTACCTTGACCCTCACGATGCTTAACCTGACCCTTTCCATATGCGGCGTAACAATTACGCACGGAAAAATAACTTCCGCGGCCGAAAGTTCTTTGCAGATGTCTAAAGACGGCACTAACCCTGACCATAAACGACGCCTAACTTGACCCTGACGATGTTTAACCTGACCCTTTCCTTATGCGGCGTAACAATTACGCACGGAAAACTAACTTCTGCGGCCGAAAGTTCTTTGCAGATGTCTAAAGACGGCACTAACCCTGACCATAAACGACGCCTAACTGGACCCTCACGATGCTTAACCTGACCATTTCCTTATGCGGCGTAACAATTACGCACGAAAACTAACTTCTACGGCCGAAAGTTCTTTGCAGATGTCCAAAAACGGCACCAACCCTGACCCTAAACGGTCGCAACTCGCCAAATTTTATATGTGTTCGGCTGTAGAAGAAACATTTTCGAGATACTGATCGCGAATCAAAAGCTTAACCTGACCCTTTTCTCATGCGGCGTAACAATTACGCACGGAAAAATAACTTATGCGGCCGAAAGTTCTTTGCAGATGCCTAAAAGCGGCACCAACAGTGACACTAAACGACCCACACAACGCCTAATTGTACCGTCACGATGCTTAACCTGCCCCTTTCCGACTCTCACAACGCACATTAAATTTTTAGGTGTTTTCAACTGTGCGCATGCGTCAAAGGTTGCGCGTGCGTAGAGGTCATGACTCGCGGAACGTTGTATCTGTTCGGCCGTAGAAGTAACATTTTCGAGAAAATGATGGGGCATCAAAAGTGAACCAATTTCAGTAGATACTGAAATATTTCACTTTGATTCGATAGGTGGCAGCACGGTTTTGAAAAAGCCCACAAGATCGAATTAGTGCATTTGTGGAAACGTTGTCATGTTATAGCCTTGTATTGGCATACAGGCCGAACGCCTCAGAATCCAACCGTTAGCGTTGCGAATTGTCAGCATGTCGATTGGCGCTATATAATTGATCGATCACAGATTAACCAACAAAACTCAATGTAACACTCAGACGCTTCCCATTTAATGTAGACAACACATTTATGCGGCGCAAAAATTAAGCGTTAATCACAAAGCGTTTTAGCTTCGCGGCCGAAACTTCGACCTCAACTCACCGAAAAATTAGTTCTGCGGCCGAAAGTTCTTTGCAGATGTCTAAAGACGGCACTAACCCTGACCATAAACGACGCCTAACTGGACCCTCACGATGCTTAACCTGACCCTTTCCTAATGCGGCGTAACAATTACGCACGGAAAAAGAACTTCTACGGCGGAAAGTTCTTTGCAGATGTCCACAGGTTGCCACTAAAACTCTAAAACTAAAACTCTAAAATCTAAATCTAAAACTCTAGTCTTCATCAAATGATGGTATTTCAAATTTCAATAATTATAAATTACTTCAAAATATAATTTACAACAGTGTATATCTACATTAAAATTTGAACATTTTTGTTGACATTGCATACTTTCTTTATAAAGGGCTGCAAAAGCCAAGTAAAAATCGCAAATGAAATTTCTTTCCAAATAATATAATCGCCCCCATCGCCCCCCCTATGGATCCGCCACTGCCCCTAACTGTGTATATAGACTCTATGCTGACCCCCTAAATATACCATGATATATTATTATTTGTGCATGCATCATTTTTGGAGCAGTAAAGATATGAAATATACAAGTGTATACATGCATATCTTGTCCTTTTGCTACCAACTCCAAACGTCTATGATCAAAACGAACTTGTAAATATATCTTGGCTGGAAACAATAAGCTGTTGTTTGAATCTTTGATATAGATTAAGCCCAGTTTTTGCCATTTAACCTGAGGTTTTTCTGTTTTCAGTCATGCCCAGCTGAAACGAGCGTGGGACTTGTTTCGAATTCGTGTTAACTTCAGCATGGTCATTCTGACGTTCATTGGCTGTGGCGTTGCAATAATGCTGGGACGTCGTCTCAGAGACTCCGGAGAAAGTCTCGAAGCACAGGGAGCACGGAAACGCGAGGAGTGGAAACGAATTGGAGACCAGGAACGATTGGCCAAGTCTGAGGCCAGTTCGAGCAAGTAAAGCCAGTTTGGAGATCAGCAGCAGTATCTGGAGCTGCTGTGTTAAATACGACTTCTCATTCGTGCATTTCAATACGCAATGCATTCAGCATGCTAACAAGTACATTTAAACGTGCTTGTGTGGTGTTGATCTGTGTACATATTATTGTGATGTTGTTTCACTGATGTGCAGGAAACAAGAGGTGAAAAGCATGCATAGAGTAGGTCAGTTTTTGGTAAACATCTTGGCATGCATGGCCGCTTGTATGGTTTATTCGTTGAAGTATTTTCTTCAGTTTACTTAGCTTGATGATAAGACACAGACTTGCATTCAGTTTGTTGGACTTGAATTAAAACTGTAATATGACATTCAATTACAGAGTTCACTGTTTTATAATTTATGAGCTCCAGTTTGAAAAAGATCCTGTATTTGAACATGAAGCCGAAGCCAAAGCAATGTGTTCCTCAAGCGCTTTGCCTCCTGCCTAGAATTCCTTGCCTGCATTTGACATCCATATTTTTTAACCGTTGTGACACTCTGCATTTGACATCCATATTTTTTAACCGTTGTGACACTGAGAGCGCCTCTGAGTAGATATCTATATGAAGCTCACATTGATTGAAACAAGTGATGCTCATATTTGTGTCTCTCTATGCTGCATGGTTGCACAGCAATTCTGTGGCTCCATGGCCAAAAAATATTTAAACACTACTGCACAGTAAGTTAGAACCAGTGCACAAGTTTTCAGCTAGGAACATGGCTCACATGCAGAGCCTCCACAAGGTTCATAGCAAACTTGGACCAAACAGCACTCCACCCAAAAGTCATCTAGTCTTTAATCTAAGTTGAGAATAATAACACGGGAGAAGCACGGTTGAAATCCAATTAAGTATGTAAGTTCAGATTCTTTTAGTTTGACCTGAAAGATCCTTTAGCATATACTGAGTAGACAGCAACTCCCAAGGCTTCAGACCAGCCAGCTACTGAGAATGCCTAGGAGCCCAGTACAGGTTTTTTGTGAGACATAGCAAGAGTTGGAGAATATGGCTGTATAAGGAGTGAGCAAGGAGCAGAGACGTAGTTCAGTTCATATAAATGTACCAACTTCTAAACAGTGACCGATTTTTAACTGAATTCTTTTCTCAACTGGCACGCAGTATAATTGCCTGATACAATCACATAAACTCAATAAAATAACAACTCAGAAACAATTCTGAAACTAAACTGCAATATGGGTGTGTGACATGCTAATATCTGTTACAGAGCCATTTATAGTCCCGATTCGTGTCGAAGAGAACGGAGATCATTTATCAGCGCAACTAGGGCAGCTTGAGACATGTGAGATCAGATTCTATAAATATCCTATTTGTAAAAGTGAGTCGATATGCATTCACCTGCAAATTCTTGAACATTTTTGGACAACGATATGCTGGAATTGAAGATATCCCCAAACTGAGAATATCTTAGATCAAGTAGCAATCTCATCAATTTGTGAAGTTGATGACCTGTGCTTAACTGAAGGAATTTTATTTAATTTTCTACTAGCCATCCAGGACTGGAATTACTGAAATGGAAGCAATTAGTTGGAGAGCAAGATTGATTTGGAGACATTTGGAACTGTCAAATGATGGCATATAGTTGGGGATCATGTTTGAAAAGCCATTGTCACACCACTGCATTCAAATTACAGTGTATGTACATAATATCAGTTAGACAATCGCAATTCACTATATAAAACAACATTTATAAACTCCTAACTACAAGTGAGTAACATCAATTGAGCATTCTTTGTCCGACATGCTAATCAGTCGCCTAGCTGTTTCTTTGTTACAGGGAACTGCAACTTTGCCAAGTTTTCTGTCGATATCATTTGAGTCTTGGAATGATTTTTCAGAATCCGAGATCCCCGAGTCCGTCTTCCTTCGATTTGTGTCGAGTATTACAGTGGAGTGATCGATATCATGATCATTCGACGATTGTGAGTCAATCAGTGTGTGAACCGTTTCTGTGCTCTGCCTTGCACTCTGTTCTGCATGATCAACTATGACCTGGGCCAATGGAGATGATGCTGCTCTGCTTACAGGAGGCCACAGGTTATAGATGACTAGACCGAAGATGATGAGGAAAAATGACACAAAGTACAATGTGTGGAACTGTGATAGAAACAAACAAAAACAACCTAAGTTAACTAACACACCAAAACATTTCTGCAAAACAACAACTAGGACTTCTTTCAATCTATTGACACCATTCAAATTCACATCAATTATAATATCAAAGATAATGATGATTATTAATATTGTTAAAGTTGAAAATCCGTAACACAAAAATTCAACACAAAAAAATAATATTCTTAATCTAATGTTAATTGACACACCAGACTAACTGACATCACTAACATCTGTGTCATTATATGTTGTTACTATTCTATCTAACATCAATATTACTTTTACTATTACATAATTATTAAACAAGATAATACACTGGACTTTGATACTTTATTACTTAAGGTTATGATATTAAGTGACTCTGTGTAAAAACAATCACAGACAAAAAACTCATAGTGCATAATTTTTTTATAGCCCTGCTGCATCGATCCAGGTTCTAGTCAAGACTGCTTTGTTGGTGTTCAAAACACACGATATAGATGTAGACTACGTAGTCTCTGGCTAAGAAGAAACAACAGCAAGAGATGCTGCGGAAATTTCTTGTTCTGTATGCCTCGCTAATTGGTTACATCACTTTTGTAACACCTTCCCTACCCCACAGGTCACCAGATTCAAATGCAACAGACATCAAACTACAAAGATCAATTGCTAATCAAATATCCTGTAACCAGGTTGCGCTGTTCCAACCTTGTATTTCTAATAAACGAGAATCGTCAACCACCATAATTAAGTCACAAGTCCATGACCAAACAGTCAGCTTAAATCCTTCTAATGCTTCAGCTGGATGTTGAGTATCAGGTTACTGAATTAATCGTCCGAGTCAGATAACCTTTTGGGCACATGAATCTCCAGAGGACCAATGACGAACCCAATTCACACCACAGAAGCTCACTCTGTAATAAAGTGGAGATTTACAAAAAATTTCAACAACTCCTTACAGTATCATTACCAGTACACACTTTACATGTGTAGCAAGCATAACCTTGTGACATTATTAGTACATGTAGCAGAACAGAGTCAACACACACTTACCTTATACTGAAAGACATAAAGTCCCACAAGAAGCGCAAAAAAGTCGGATGACAGGAGGTTCAGGTTGACTGCCATTGCTCCAATTTTAAGCATTGCATAGGACATGAGAGTTGCCAAGAGAAAGAGACAAAGTATGAAACCAACAAGTGGACCAACTGCAAGAACACAACAGCATATCATCACTACTGTTAGACTGTTAAGAAAATACGGATCAAGGGGCAATCCCATACCACCCCATTATCTGGGGTGATGTTGCTTAGTTACCATAACCTGGTTATGGCAAGAGTTGCTTACTGAATGGTCTTCCCCCCTTACAATGACCTACCTACCTTTTGTAAGCTGCTAAAGTAATTTCTCATTGGCCGTGGCTGGGCTGGGAGCACCTCTGAGTAGTTTTCCTTGAAGAGGCGCTATATAAATTATCGAAATGAATGAATGAATGCTTTAAAGTCTCAGATAAAACTGGTGATCTACAAAGTTCCCAAAAACTGGGAAAGTAAGAAAATCTGGGATGCAAGTTGGAAAACAAAACTCCCAGCTGTTGTCCTATTTGTTTTACAGTGATAATGTCATTCTATACCAGGACAACATTCTTCAGAGGTGTACTTTGACAGAAATATGGTTAATACTCGATTAATTATCTTCCCTCTGGCAACCGGACCTGGACCTCCCATGGATTTACCCTTTGCACAACCCCTCTGATTTGACGTAGCACTCATGAATAAGCTGGTGCCCTGCGCTTGGATTTCGAGTGGCACTTTAGTAGTTTGGAGATTACGATCTTACCCAACACAATAAATAATGCCTTAACCTACTAATTGCCTTACCTTAATGTCACGAATTGTCCTTATACCCTGTATATGTATTGTATATAGTTATTTAGGCATCGACTTGTGTGTGAATGTGCGTGAATGTCTTATATATATATTAGCTGAATCTATTGGACTCATAGGCCTATATTGCGGACAAACACTGCATTGACCCGTATATGTATACAATGCTCAATAGGTAATGAAGGCTCGATGGTCGTCAATGGCCGTGGGGGTCCAAAAGGGATGGTCGGGTCAAAGGGGAAAGCGAAGGGGATGAAAGCAACAGGAAGAAGTGAAAGGGGCGGTTCTTTTTCTGTTGGATCGGAGTTTGCTCTGCGAGGGTTTTGACGCTTCTCCTGCTGGAAGGACGGATCACAGACACGAGGGTTCCGTCGCTTCCACTGCTAGAAGGGCGACCGGACGTGAGGGCTTCAACGCTCGCTCCCACTGCCAGAAGGACGACGACCACTGGACTGTTTTTTTTCCTCGGCCGAAAAGACGACCAGAAGCCAGGACACTCAACGAACACCTGTGACTTGTGAGTGAGGAACGAGTTGTTGTTGAGTTGGGGGGAGGGTGGCCTGACGGAGGGGAGCGGCCATCGAAGCAGGGTAGTCTTAGAGGTTACCAGACGTTTTTGTTTGAAGTTCTTATTCACTAGATTTATGTTTTGACTATATTTCTTTCTATGATTAAAATCTAACGGTATATCATCTAACAGAGTGTGCTCCATGAATGTAATACTCTTTAGCATCCAGGCGTTTACCTCCTGGAAATAACCTGTCATCTAAAATAATCACGAACTCGTGACACTTAACTTACCAAATGTCACAAATAAGCACAGTGCCAATCTTCCTTCAGTCTACTGTGACTCTATAAATCTCTTTACTATACAGGATACTTCAGCACACAACTATGTGCAAAAAACACATGATGAAAAACTGGTAAAATAGAAAAACAACAGTTCGTAAACAAATCTGAAACTTACAAACACTTGGTGAAGTAAAGTCGACTGAAGCAACTTCCTGCCTTTCCAGAATTATACTGAAAAATAGTTCCAAAAACAAGCAATTCTTACTCGTCAAAAATGATCATGCACATGTGAAACAAAGTAATCGGCAGAACATTCAGACCTTATGTATACAACAGTAGATAAATGTAACAGTTAAACAGCCAATCTAAAGAGCTGCATGAAGCAACTGCCCTTTATTACCATTATGCATTTACTCAAGTATGACGAAGCATCAATCAATCGAAGGCATCAAGCAATTGTGAGTAAAACATTTGTTCACAGTCCCTACACAGTACTTGCTCAGGAGAGGTTTAAACCCATACTATCCACATTACAAGGTGAGTGTGTTAACCAATCACATACAGGGCATCCTACAAAGGTGACTACAACATTAGTGACAACAACCGAATACAATAGACCAGCGTTTCCCAAACTGTGTTCTGCGGAACCCAAGGGTTCTGTGAGGTGAAGACAAGAGTTATGTGAAAAATTTTCTGAGTGAACAAATGGAGGTATTTTGCTTAACTGCCTCAACCTCTGTGTATATGAAAGCGAATTCATATGTCATTGATATTTGTGTTGTTATTGATCTAATCTTGTCCTAAACCTCTACTTTTCAAACGTTTGTACATACAGCAGAATATTATTAGTTTTGGATAGGGGTTCTGCCAAAAAAATTAAGATCAAAAGGGTTCCATGGTCAAAAAAAGAATAGGAAACGCTGCAATAGATACATCACTTGATGATGCAACTTGTAACAGACGACCAGAGATACAATTTGAAGTCATGCAATAGTTAACTATGAATCATTCAACAGCAGCAATGAAGAACACAGACCAGTAACAATACAGCAGCCAAACAATAGACACTTAATAACATGCACTTGGTCACAGATGCAATCAAAAACAAGCATCAGGAACTTAGTAAGAACTATCCACAGTGTAGGCCTACAATAAATTAAAAATCACCATATACCTTAGCCCAAGGTATTTAATAGCAATTAATATACCTTGCATTACCATACCTCACCTACAAAACACAATCATAAACACAACAATCATTATTCAATACTTTTTATATCACGTGTCAACAATGGTAACCATTGATTAGTGATGCATTCGTATAATGATGACATAGACGGAATCAAGCATCCTCATCACTTACAACTGTATTCCACTGATGAAGCTGGCCAGGAAGCTGTATGTGCCAAGGTATTCTATTGTTCCATGGCTGGAGACCATCATCTCTTGCCCGACATTAGACAGACCGTAAAGTATTGCTCCGCACACAACAAGCACATCACCCAAAAGAGGGTTGGAACCTTGGAAAGAATCAGAAGAAAAAGGTAGAGATATACATTTATTAGACACACAAATAAGTATAATAAACTTATATAAACAAGTATATATAAGCATACTGATGTGCCAAACTACGGCATGTTGGGCAAAGTGCCTGTCGTGTAATTAAATGAATCTGATTACAGACTGCTGTTCAAGTCTGCCTCAGATTCATAATTATTCAACTTACATTGAGCATGCAATAAATATCATAAACAAATAGAGAACACATATGTATGATTGTACTTACGGTATGTAGGTATTCATTTAAGTATACTTAATGTATTGTATGTAATGTATGTATGCACGTAATCTATGTATGAACAAGTATGAATCTGGATATGTATGCATCTGGATATTTTTATACCAACAGAATAAAATTTCTCGTGACACTAGAACATCACTATATAGAAAAGATCCGTAGGTTCGTATGCACATAATGATATCTAAGACCAACTACAGCACAAAGCATCAGTCAATTAACAATCGCAAAACCTAGTCGCAGAGATGGAACTCTTTTTGCAAGAGTCATTATTAGTCTTAGCAAACACAATGAGACTGACTGTCTGCTGGGGCATTGTTTTCCGTCAGGTGATCAGCCAGCACAAGCGACGAAGCGCCAAGAATGCAGGCAGCAACTCCGACGAGGTGCGAGCAACCGTAACGAATGCTAAGCAAACGCCAGGACAGGATCAGAACGGTTGGAATTGCAATACAATCCAACAGCTGCAAACACACACACACACACACACACACACACGCACATGCACAACTGAGAAGTAGTATTGCAAGACTGTTATTATAAAAATGTTTAAAACAAGCAATGTCTAACATTTGTTGTTATAGCAGTATATTATGATGAGAGTTTAGATTTTGAATTACCTCGGAGACTTGATACAACATCAAAGCATTTATGACAAAATGGGGTCTGGGTAATGGATCAAAAAATCTGCTCAGTTTTGAAATCTGACCTAGTTAAAATATGAAATTGCTATATAAAGTGCATCTAGATAACGACTATATATGCACCAGATATTTATTTTTTGCCCTTGTTCTGTTATTATAATTTTATCATTATTAATTTAATATGTGTAAAACAACATAGAAATAATTAACTTAGGCACAATTAGTACCTGCAGCTTACCTTATGACACTTTTTTGCAACTGTGGCAATGATGGGCACTTTTAACTACTGTAGTTATTAACTAGTAGTTATAACTACTAGGGAAGTAGTTGCCTAATAGTTATAACTAGTTTTTAAGAAGTAGCTAAAGAAATATTTATAACTACTTTTATCAAGTAGTTTTAAGTTAACTACAATATTTCACATTAACTACATTTTTTCATATATACTAATTCCGCTTTACAGGAATTTCTGTTATTTCACAACATAGTCGTTGCCCATATAATCTCATGAGTAAATTCGGTATGTCATTGTTTCGTTAAAATTTGCGCATACTATTGTGAGAAAGTGGGTTCCTCTCAGAACTATAGAGAATGCTTAAGGCATTATATTTGTTTAATGGCATACCTGGAGATTGTTGTGCGATAAGAACTAGAGTAAAGCGGTAGTAGAGGGGTTGGGGTTTATGATCCAGGGTTAAAGAATGAGGATAGCAGCCAGTATGCGGCTGGACGACCACCAGTGGTTACAAGTGGGTCTGAGAGAGAGGTGAATGTCGAGTCAAAAATGACAGAGGTGAGACAGACAGACAGACAGAGACAGTAGGAGACTGAGAATTATGTTACCGACTGGATAGACCAGTGCATGGTCGTCTTAGATCTGAGCAACTATTGTCAAAGTACGAGGACGAGGAATTGAAGAAGCACGGTCGATGCAGACAGCAAAAGGTGAGATATACAGTGATATTTTATAGAGCATAGGGAGCCATTTGCCAGACATGATTATTTGGTGCCCCACCGAATCATTCTAGACTTTGTAAGCTAGACATTTTAGTAGTTGCAACAAGCTGGCATATTTTACTGCTAAAACTGTTCTCTGGTAAGGGAACTTTGTAGCATGTATACTAGTAGTTATTGTCCTTGTTAGTTTACAATTTGATATGTCATTGTGTTTCTGATCATTTGTATTATTTATGTTGAGCATCAGCAATTAATACTGACTTCAAATTTGCATGCTGCTTGGTGACCATCAATGCACCATGACATAACATTAGCAAAGTAGTTTTAAAAGTAGTTAACTAATTATGTGGTAGTTACCAAACTAGTTATAACTGCTTGTCATCTAAAGTATTTAAATAGTAGTTATAACAACATATTTTGAAACTAATTGGGAAGTAGTTTTAACAACTAGTCAAGTAGTGGGTGCCCATCACTGAACTGTGGTAATGATGCAAGGATACACAATTCAGTTAAGCTAGGTAGGACTGCAAATTGTATTTAATAGGTCAAACATGATGCTCAAATCCTAGATTGAATTCTACATAAAGCCAATGCAGCTAATAGCGTATGGTCAAGGAGTTTGAACAAATAGATGCACACAACACCAAGTAAGCCAGACAACATTTTGAAAATTTCATAATAAATCTACTCTGACAATTCTTTATTATTAATGAGAATCTATTATCATGATTATTATGACAAACAGAATTTATTATTATGAGATTTTAATATTATGACATATTTGAAATATAATCTTGGCTGTCACTAGAGGGATCATATCTGTGCCAGCTAAAATAAAATAATTATAGTAACAATCACAGATCTATTACAGCAGTAATACTGAAAAGCAAACCTACCTGTACACTGGTAACTGAGGTAAACTGATATGCCTTAACGACCATGTAATTAGCTTCTACATCAATCAGCGCTAGGAAGAAATACTTCCATCCACGATCCCTGAGAAGTTTCGGAATACTTTTTCCACCAGCGACACAGCACATCCACGTGGTAAATGTTATCGATAGCAGCACATAGGACAGGAAGCTCTGACCTGAAATTTAAACCATGAAATACCAATTTATTTAGAAATCAAAGTTTGATAAAAGTCAAAAACATTAACTCGCCCAATCAGGGTCGATTATATATTTACTTATTTTGCTGTAATACAACCTAGACAAAATCCATCTGTAGAATATCAAGAGAAATGACATGTGTGGCTTTGTTTGCATCCTTAAAACTTTTCTGAGACCTGCATGATAAAGGATCTGCACTGTAAGTGAAATCAATGAGGATTCTGAAAAACTTGAGTCAGTTCAGTTAAAAACTGTTAGATTGCTGGAAGCAGTGTGTCAGGATGTTGTACAACTCACCAGTCGGAATGTGAACGGACTCGTTTTGAAGCAGTCCGCTGGTAACTGCTGTCCCACAGATCAACAGCGACAAAATCTGACCGAGACCAATTGCTATGACAAAAGACCTAAAGCACCAAGATGCAAGACCCATCACCATGACAACAGACCCAAGACAAACCAACAAAGACAACCGCTTTTTGAGATAATGCATTTAATATTCGAAGTGCCATTTTCATGCCATAAAACTACTAGAAAAAACAGAAGTCTGAAATTTAAGCTGTCAATTCCAAAGAATCATTTAGTACAAATAATTAATATCTTGAGTGGATTTGTGAATTCACCACCAGTCAAACAAATACTCAATATGTCCACCACGTGCTTTGATGACTGCATCAACACGAGACGACCACTGATCGATGGCTGAGTCCACAAGTGCTTGGGTTATCTCAGCCCAGCAGCAAAGAATCACTTCTTTCAAATGTTCAACATCACGTATCGGTTCATGATATACCAGTTGCTGATGACAATCCCAGATCGAATAGTCAACTGGGTTTAAATCCGAACTGTTTGTTGACCAGTTCTCCGGTTCAATTAACTCTGGCATGTTAGCGTTCAGATAGGCAACTGTATGATGTGAACAATGTGCCACGATGTTCAATATATACATTAAAAATTGAGAGGTGTGTGCCGCACCGAAATTTTATAACAAATGGTGCCGTATATCAGTGCAAAATTTGAAACAGTAGTAGAGTGGATGATTACCTTCAATTTAGTATATTGGGCAGATAACAATTGTTCAAGTTATATCCATTCAAATAAGTTGCATTCCTATTGGCCCACCCTGTGTGTTGCTCTTGCTTCAATCATCAGAGGCAATTGAGGGCACACTTAAATTATCTCACTTACATTTGATGCTTCATGTATCCTTAGCAGAAGGATCAACACTAGCCTTACCCTTGGAAAACTAGGGCAACTGGAAACAAAAGTTCACAATTGATACATATCCGCCACTGGATGCAACTGCATAAAACCTAGCATCAATCCATTATGCAGCCATTCAAAGAAGTCAGTCGCTCCTGGCCCAGGCCAGTGTCATCACTGACAAACAGAAAAATGAGTGATTGAGGGACTCAGAAGTTCTAGCAAGATGTCCTGAGGAAAAATCACTGATGTTATGAACCTAACAAACTCATCAGAGATAATTCACAGATGCGTCCATAATGACAGACTAAACGACAACCTTGTGAATATGACTTTTGGCAGTTCCTTCAGCTGGTGGAAAAAATATTCACATGTGAATTTCTTGAAGCAATCCATGGTTGTCATTAAGAAATCACCTAAACAAAATGGACATTCAAATACAACACATTCAACCCTAGTCTTACATCTCTAAACAGCCAACGTAAGTCCGCCACTTTTAAAGTACAACAGACTTGATAAATAAAATTTATAAGCCCTTCAGCCAGCAGTGGACAAATCCCAAAGTATTAGATACAGGGCCAGTACATCGCCCAACTTGCTATTTGCTTCACCGCTTAAAACAGACACACCTTGTTAGATCTAATAGATAGATTGCCTCACAATGCCTTTGTGTGGAGTCTTTATCTTGTTATCTTGAGATAACGACTATTAACGAATTCTCCAATTACCCAGGTCACCTCAAACCTAAGGCAACATCGGATTTGTTCGTTGGGACACTGCCATTTGGAATAATTTCTCATGAATTTAAGAAAAAATACGAATGGTCAACAGATTGATTACAAGCGTGTGAGTTAGCTGAGGATGTTACGCTGGGACATGCGGATCGGACTCTTACATACCTAACAATATCCGGAATACTTTTACATATATTTACGAAGGAAGTAAGTTTAAGATTTATTACATTATTACATTATTATATTCGTTTATTGAACAGGCTGGAAAACATCTTTGAAGTGTTAAATTGCGTCCACAAGAGCCAAGCTTCTGGCTGATTTTGGTGCCAAATCAGAATCCAGGATCGTCTTCTTAAATTCTCCCACATCTGCCCGCGCATGTAAATGGCCAATCAACTGCACCTGCTTCCACTTGCAGTCCACAAAAACTTCAAAGTCCTTGTTTCAGTCTTAAGTCCAAGCTGGACTATGCTCCAATAGACCTCAAAGATGTTATTCACTCTCCTTACTTAGCTGCTGAGGCCGCTTGGGAGCCAACCTATCTGACCCCTAGGCAAGTCGCATACCGTCTCTCACCTCAAAACCTATTTCTCCTTTCTGGGTACTAGCGCTGGGAGCACTACTGAATGGCCAATACCGTTGATGGAGCTATACAAGTAACCAATACTATTACATTTTTCGCGGAAATTCTAAATTTAAAATGTTTACGAAAAACACTAACTTTATTCGTTTAACAATATCTAAAAAAAGCATTCGAACAAAAATGTAACAACCTGCCGTATCCGTGATAAAAGAAAACAAATGTCACATGACGAACTGTTCAATGACCATTTGTTTTATCTTTAAAAGGCAATTCACGTGTCCTTTACTGTGCCATGCTTTTTTACATATCTGGACTGGAACGACCTCCGTATTTTTTTTTACAACACCGATTATATATTAGCCTCGCATGATTGACCCATTCATGACACAATATTACAGCGCGCGAGAAAATAAACCGCTGGTGTCATCTTGTGGTGTAATGTGTTTGGGGCCTGAAGAAATCCAAATTGCTTTAGTTGTCGTGTTAATATCATAATATGACGCGAATTGCAGTTTAATGTCAGACTCTGTTTAGGTATTTTTAAGTAGCATTGATCTAGTAGAGATCGAAGAAGAGCAATCCTTACGCCAGCCATGGCATGAAGTGTTCGCGACTTCATTTTCTTAGCCTCGGCATACGACAGTGGGTGGCCAGTCCTCTCCCTCGCCGTCTTTTCTTTCCACTAACCGACATTGTATGGTCGGTTTACTCATCATTGCATGGTTGGCTAGGGGCACAGATGGAACAGAAATGTAGGCTATTGTGACGTTACCTAGGCCTACGTCTCAACTACATCGGGTTCGAGTCTTTAGCAGTAAGGCACCGAGTAGGCCCCTACTGTCCGTTCCGGGAACCTAAAGGATGCCATCGAGTTGCTATCCAACGTACGAGTCCGGCTCCCGCTTTTTGGCAAGGAATCTTACTGGCAGAATTTGGTTGAAAACTCGACATTAAGTGCCGCCCTCTAACGACGCATTGACTCACACCGTAGAACTTTCCGATATGTATTAAAAACCGTAATGCTAAGTTTTCAGACACCGATAAATCCACGCCTACCAAAGAACTCAAGATCAATAATCCACGCCTACACTAGCCTAGATAACGTACTGTGGCCTAGGACTAGTTAAAACTTCTAGACGAACGTCAAATGTCGCCTCTGACTTCTGGTGCTAGGTAAAAGCTTACGCAGACGCCGACAAATTCGCTCACATATTGCAACTGGCCCTATAGTATTAAGTAAACTCTAGCTGCCCTCTGAGCGGCTCCGAACGTCTCCACGCACAGGAATCGTCCGTCGATGCGAATCCAGAAATTTCAGTAAAAGTAGGTATACATGTCGGGTCTACTAAAGCTATTTTAGCCGACATTACGCAAGGGTCCCATGTTGCGCTTGCATGGTTACATGTATAGCCTAATGCATGAGCCGACCGACTAACGATAGCTGTAGGGTAGAGCCTACTTCATCTCTTCTAAACTCAATCTAAGATTAATTGTGCTTTATTCTGAGCCAACTCTCATTCTGTCTCACAGGTTGATTATTAATAGGCCTAATAATCAAACCTATAAACCACAGTATGCTTTCGGCGAAGGTGAGGACTGTGCAGCAGGCCGATATGAACGAATGGTGACAAGTTATTAAATGTATCGATCGAATTTAACCGTCGGCAGCTACGCAGTACGCCCTCTGCGTTATACATCTCTTTTCAACAAACGCCGACGCAGCCGCCTAGCGAAAGGAGGACTAGTCAACCTTACGAGGGATATCGGGTCAATGACTCAGTTCCTCAGCTCTTCGCCCGAGTGTGTTCACCATGCCTCCATGACACTAACGGATAGCCGGTATTCAAATGGCGCTATATAGGCTATAAGATCAACTAGAATTGAATAATGTGATTGGTGATCTTACCTCATTAATTGTTCAGCAGGTTAAGCTAGGCGAGCCCTCCAAAAAGAATTGATGGAATTCAACCTGCCTATAGGACCCCGAGAAGTTCAAGCCGAAGTAGCGGAATTAGGCCTATGGGCTTTTATAGGGGTCTACCCTATGCGCTACATTGGCCTAACATTATTTTAATAATGATCTTAGTTTTATTGATTTTGAACTGACACGTTTGAAATGTAGGCTATGGGCAGTTTATGACACTGAAACGATCATGACACTGTCATGAACATTGAACAGCTTTATAAACCCTGACTTAATTAATTATGCAGTCGCACATAGGCTACACGTGCATAGGCAGAGGCGACGATCCCGAGGGCGGTCGAGGGGTACAATTCCCCCACCGTCTACAGAGAGGGGGCATTTTATACGTTTGTCCCTCTCCAATTCTACCCCTCTGATCGGGTGTCCTCCCACCTGTCAAACGAGATCGCCGCCTCTGCACATATATTAGCCTACATAAATATATACCATATATAGCATACCATTGAACATAATTAGGTATACATATATATTTATATATAAATATATATATATATATATTTATATATATCTGAGTGTTTTATGTTGGACTGGAACGTTTCGTTTGCTCATGGAGATGGTTCTTTATATAGGCTATATAATAAGTCATAATGCACACAATACAGGCCTCTACATTATATATAATGTACGTACTTGTATATATGCATATATATATGCATATATATATATATAAATATATATATGCATATATATAAAAGCATATATATATAAATATATATATGCATATATATATATGCATATATGCCTAATGACCCAATTTTGTCCATTCAAAGTGATAACGACGGGGAACTATATTTAATCTGATAACATTTAATCATTGGGAAATGAGCATGAGCAATCGATACGGGATAGATCGATGCGTGCATCGATGTAATTATGGGCCTACAAACACGCCGCCAGATCGATGTAGGCCTATAGTGAGGGACTCATAAGATTTAGATCTTGGCTTCAGATTATTTTTTACCAAGTAAGGCAGGCGTTAGATAACGCTGATGCTGCGAAGATTATTGGCCTACGTACGTCATTAAGTGTTTAGGCGCTAGGCCTATGTTCTTTGATACGCTTAATCTGTAAATGTCACCAACATTCATAGGCTTACATTTCAAAATGCCATAATAATAGCGATCGTAATCCAATCTCTCAGCGACGGTTTAAACGCAGCGTGAATCTAGTTTCCAACTCCTTTTAAGTTTTAACTTCTATTACGTTTAAATTACCTTCAAATGCCTCATTATGTCTGTGCTAAACAGAGTTTGGTAATGCGATACAAGCGGTTTCCAGGGTTAACGTATTGGTGTAAACGCACATCGATCGGGTGCGATTTGGATCAATAGTGTATAACTTACATGTCAATGGCTCTCTTTCGCCATCAATGCCATGGCGTATACATAGACAACATAGACATAGGAAAAATTATGCGTGGAGTTTCTGCAAAATTATGCGTGGAGTTTCTGCAAAATTATGCGTGGAGTTTCTGCAAAATTATGCGTGGAGTTTCTGCAAAATTATGCGTGGAGTTTCTGCAAAATTATGCGTGAAGTTTCTGCAAAATTATGCGTGGAGTTTCTGCAAAATTATGCGTGGAGTTTCTGCAAAATTATGCGTGGAGTTTCTGCAAAATTATGCGTGGAGTTTCTGCGGCCGAGAGTTCGGCATGAAAACGTACCAAAGTTCTATTTATATGTCTAAGAGCTAACCCTAACCGTGACCTAAACGACCCTCACGACGCGCTATATTTTGTGTGGGTTCGGCCGTAGAAGCAGAATTTTCGTTTGTCTTTGGGCCGAAGGTTCGGCCGCAGAAGATTTATCCAATAATTATGTCTACCGCACCTCGGCCCTCTTCCCATTTAGTGGATGACCGTGAATTTTTGAATGCCTTAAGGAGAGGAGTCACACAATACTGAAACTGCAGGAGAGGGTGGAGGCAGCTAGAAGACAGCTGGCCTATACATGTATAGAGTGAGGAGATTAAATTCCGAACTTTACCAAATGACTCTCTTCTCTTTCTACTGAATTCCGATCTTTGCCGAATGACCCTGTGTCCTATTCACTTGTATAGTTCCTTCCGCAAAATTGGCTAAAATCATATCCATTTTCAAGCAAGTTATTCACGAGGATGTTACCAACTAAGGGCCCATGCACCTCAATCCATCCGTACTTTCTAAGATGCCAGAAAACACACGTGCAATAGATCGTATACGGCTGTATAAAATGATGTTACTATATAACGAAAGTTTTCTACCCCTCGGAACATGGCTTTCAATCGGGTCACTCTACGTCATTATGTCTATAGCACTCCTGAGCAGCTCGAAATTTCCTCGGTTGCAGGTCCCTACATCTGGAATGACCTCCCTTCGGAACAGCGCTTGTTACCTCTGAGTCCGGGGCGTCGATCCCGGGGGCGTCGAAGAGGATGTGCCCCTCCTTTTACAGAGAGGAGACACGTTATAGTGTGTCCCCAACACTTCCTACCCCTCTCATTGGGTGTCAAACGCCTCTGCCTCTGACCAATCAAATCGGATTTATAAACTATTCTTGAAAGTGTTTTTTCTTTTGCCATGGCCTGGCTGCATGGTAGCGCTTTTGAGTAGGTTCCTTGACCCTATAACATATATAGGTGCCCAGAATGAACGAATGAATAAATATGTCATCGATAATCGATGCTATTGTAATAAATTTTCTATAGGTAGGTATCTCGATATTGCCAAGATATTTTACACGGTCGACCACGGCATAGCCTATATAGGCCTATATTGGGACCCGGAGTTAAGTTTTTACAGGAATCCACGTGGATCAACACATCTTAGGCCTATATGTAACATTGACATTTCTGAAATTACCTCTAAGATCTCAAAAAGCTTCGCCAATATCGTGTGCTTAAAAGTGTAATGGCGCTGTTGTCCTTCAATAGCATAACTCAATAACATATTAATTATAGCCTGCTGCATACATGTATTTGCTTACGCCTACGCCTTCGTCATTCACCTATGGGCCTATCCTTCTTCAGAAAGAGCTTATTTGATAATCTTAGGGCTATGCTCTCATGTTTCTCTCTCTCTCTCTCTCTCTCTCTCTCTCTCTCTCTCTCTCACTATATATATATATATATATATAAAATGAATCTTCCATTCATTTAAAATTCCGAAACCCGAGAAGATTAAAACTATCATACAACAGGCGAGTTTATGTTTAAGTAAAAGTCGCAAGGCTCTTTTAAATAGTAACGTGTTGTTGA
Source organism: Bimastos eiseni (assembly GCA_959347315.1). Lineage (NCBI taxonomy): Eukaryota > Metazoa > Annelida > Clitellata > Crassiclitellata > Lumbricidae > Bimastos > Bimastos eiseni. Next base: position 15,330,652 of record OY365815.1, read on the forward strand.
CTGTTATTATAATTCAACCTCCGAATTTCATCGAAATGAAGTAGGATATGCCGCCTACTTCAACGGAATCTCCTTTCGCACTTACGAAAATTCTCTTTGAAAAGCGCTGGTCCCGTGTTATGGCGTAGTAACCCAGAAATGTTCACAGCTTCCTGTACGTGTTGTTTATAACTTTAATATAATACATCTATCGCTTTCCCCACATTAGTTAGCATGCTAAATTGTGTTCTTTTGAAGCTTTTCTCTTGTTTAAAAAACAACTTAGCCTTACAATAATATCTAGATCACCTTCTATCAATGCGAAGCTTATTCTATAGGTATGTATAAAAATATGTACGTATGCATTTTTCCATTCACTGACCAAGCAACAAGAAGATCAGCGACGCATGTGTGAATGTATTTAAGTAGATATGTGGTAGTAAGTTATAAGTAGGCCTACAATGTGCATATGTATAGCGTCTTTCGAAGCGTCACATAGGTTTGACATAAAGACCTATAACACAATATGAAGATGTTCAATTACAGGCCAAAAATATTTTGATGATCGAGATTTACAATGGCATCCTCGTAAGGATTAAGACCCGATCGTTGGATGATCCTCGGCTGGCGATCTCCTCCTACTGCCTACAGACGATGACCGGGCAGTGGGCATGGTGTACGACGTAGTCGCTCACGCTGCCCATGATTGTACGACGGACTTTACCGAGGCATCTCGTTCCAATGACGATCATTGCAACGCTCTCCTCGTCGGCCACCTTGCAGATGACCTCTCCCGGTTTGTTACCTCCGCCCTCTGACCTCACACAACCAGAAATCTAAGAAACAAGGTAAGTAAGCAGTTTGTACAGCCCAGCGAGCTTTTCGGTAGCGCCATATGATATTAATCTAACGGGTTCGATCTTGCTTCCTTAAGATATGATATTATTTATTATCTATTTCTTAGGAGGATTTATGTAGCGCCCTTAGGAGCATCTACTCAGTAGTAATCGCGACCCAGTCCTGGATAAAATTAATAGGACATTCTTGAAGCTATAGTATAGAACGTGGTGGCTTGGCCTCTGGGCACTCTGCAGGGTGCCACATGACTCGAGTGGAGGCCCATTTCTGGTTACAAAGTGAGCGACCGAGAAGGCCCGGCGCTGCATGCCTAGTGGATGGTACGAGCGAGGGACAAGAAGCTCAGCCTGTACATATGAACTAAACTACTAAAGGTAAGCCTGTACATATGAACTAAACTACTAAAGGTAAGCCTGTACAGATGAACTAAACTACTAAAGGTGCCTCGCCGTTGGACAGCCACGGCATGATGGCATCAATTTGCTCAGCAGAGTGGCACTGGTGATAAATCATATTCTCTCTCCTTTTCTTATCCGCCACTCTTTCTTACTTCTTCCCTTACGATAGGATGAACAACGTCATCAATTTCTATACATCCAAAGACAATAAGTAGACCTAATATCAGCCTATATATCTTGCCTAATCTAATCCTGATCTGATCTATTCTAACTAGTACAAGTAAGAAATGGAAAATCGATGAAAAGAGGGATGTTGATCAGATGGAATAGTTACTCCATTTTCCAGGATCTTTCCGTTGTATTTGTTCTCCAGTTCCTTGGTACTCGCTTGCTCCTTCTTCAACGCCTCCTCGTAAGAACCGGCTGTCGGATATGTCACTCCTATAGTTCACACAAAAGAGATAGACTTAAGGCTCCACATCATCACCACCACAACCGTCACACCACACCATGGCACCACAGCCGTCACACCAAAATAATCACCAACATCACGACTATCACCAGTGTCATCAGTAATAGTAATCGTGTCGTAATCTCGACATTTCTACAGCGCCCACAAAAGCGAAGTCGCTGGAACCAGCTTATTAACTGGCGAATCAGTAGGCCCTATCACAACCAATAGGACCAGCGACACCGCCAGCAGGATTATTAAAGCACCAGTATCCCTATCTCCTATCGCCATGAAATACCACCAGCTGCATTAATTTCATCAAAAATCGCAGCAACAACCACGGGAAAACATTTGTTTCGCTCTTTACGCTCTGTCTGGTATTTGCTTGTGTAGGCCTATCGATCTGTGCTCTGAGTTCGATGTACCGGCAGACTGCCTGTGTTGTCTAGGATAAAATTTATTGTTACACTTAAGTACTGTTGCGTATTTGCCATGCCGCCATGGGCCCTTTGATCTGCCTGCTATATCTGTTTGCCGCAAAGGGTCATGGGGTATATCTGCCGCTAGGAAGTCTTTGATCTGCTCGCTGCTATGGGTCCCTTGGTGCAACGGCCGTCGACAGCTTGCCGCCTACGAAGGTCCGTTTGATCTGCTAGCGCTATCAGTTCTTTGATGTGCCTGCCAGCGGCTGCTTGCCGCTATGGGTCTTTTGATCTGCTCGTATTGACGAGTCCATTGATGTACTCTACAGCTGTGTATGCTTAATTATGAGCTGCAGGATCCGGGGGGACTCTGTAGGGTCTGGGGGGACTCTATGGGCTGTATGGTCGGGGAACTCTGTAGGGTCCGGAGGGACTCTGTAGGGTCCGGAGGGACTCTGTAGGCTCCGGGGCTGTAGAGTCCGCATCTCGACTTCGCCGAGCTGTCAACCGACAGATCGACGCCGATCGGGCAGGGTGAAAAGAAGAGTACATAGTTGGCTCGGGACAGACTGCTGGAAGGTATCGACTTTGACGATCCGAAGCCGATGGAGCCGAGTGCGTCGGGGAAAGCAATTGAACCAACTTTGTCGCCGAAGCTGCTAGAGGGCGTCAAGGGTCTGCTACGGGACCGTCCGTTTCAGATGAAGCCGGGCAAATTCGATGGGACTGGGTCGCTGAAATCATTTCTGGCCCTGTTCGAAGTGTGCGCTCGACACAACCGATGGACTGCTGTGGACCGAGTGGACTATCTACGCTGCGCTCTGGAAAAGGCCGTCACTCCGCTGCTGTGGGACTTTGGAGCGCGTCCAGACGTGACTTACGAGGAACTGTTGGAGCGGTTGCGTCAGCGTTATGGGACGGAAGGCCAAGCCGAGACCTTTCGTGCCCAGCTGTATTGCAGACGTCAACGTAACGGGGAGAGCCTGAGCGACCTGCTGCCCGAAATACGTCGCCTTATCGTCCTCGCGTATCCAGTGCCGTCCAACCAGACTACCCAAATCATCGCTAGAGAAGCCTTCTTGGAAGTCATGAAAGACGCTGAGCACTCACTCAAGGTTCGCGAGCGGGAGCCGAAGACTCTGGACGAGACATACAGAACCGCGCTTCGTCTGGATGTCTACCAGACGATGATGGATCCGGACGACCGAAGACGGGGACTCTGTAGGGTCCGGGGGGACTCTATGGGCTGTATGGTCCGAGGGACTCTGTATGGTCCGGCGGAACTCTGTAGGGTCCGGGGGGCCTCTGTAGGGTCCGGGGGGACTCTATGGGCTGTGTGGTCCGAGGGACTCTGTATGGTCCGGCGGAACTCTGTAGGGTCCGGGGGGCCTCTGTAGGGTCCGGGGGTTTAGAGTCCGGGGGGACTCTACGAGGTCCCGGGGGACTCTATGGGAAGGGTTTTGGCTATAAATAAGAGCGCACTTCTGTACAGGTTGGTCAGTTGGGGTTCAGTCGGCAGTCAGAGAGTTTGGAGTTCAGTCGGAGCAGTATGTCAGTTCAGTCTGGTTCGAGTTGTCTCGAGTAGTAGGACAATCTGCTCGAGTTATGCTGTAGTATTGTCGATGATGTACGAACTTTCCGTGTATTCTATTCGCTGCTGTTCAGAAGAAACGTTGTTAAAGTCTTCGGACTGTGTTTCTCATTCTGCCGAAATATACTTCCTCGCCGTCTGATCCTGCCATCGACCGTCAAGGGGGCTGTCGCTGTTGAAACTGCTGCGAAGACCCGCGCCAAAAAGCCAGGCCTTACTACGCGGACATTAAGCAAGAGGGAAAGCTTCGAATTCGATCTCCTGGGGTACCAGAGAATAGATGGAGACATTTTAGTCTTCCCCGGGGCGTGTTGCCGTATCCTGCTGCTGCCTGGCAAGCGCCCGAAGTCGAACGAAAGGGAGGTTCGCCATAGGACGAAGGCATGGTTAGCTCGACAGTCAATGGCGTATAGCCAATTGATTATTGTTTGTAATTTATTATAGGCTGTACATGTACTCTACAGAGCAGAACTCTAAAGAGATGGACAATGCAGGTGGCCTACAATATATGTTCGCACGCGCTGATAGCTCAGTATAATATAGGAGATGGTTATTGTCATGTTCACCTAGGGCGCCGCCATTCATCTGCTGCGCGTTGTTTAGAAAGGTCTCGGTGGTTAAAAAGTGGAAATTTACGGATGGATGGAAGGACGAATGGATGGCGAAGGGGTAGATATATGAATGAGTGGATGGGTGGATAGGTAGATGGGTGGGTGGATGAATGGATAGACAGATGGTCGAGCGGGTAGGTAGATGGATGAATTGAATGGATGGACGAATGGGTGGATATATGGGCAGACAGATGGGTGGGTGGATGAGTGGTTTGGTGGGTAGATAGACGAATTACTTATTGAATGGATGGACGGATGGGTACATAGATGGGTATATATTGATGAATGAATGGATAAATGGATGGGTGGATGGATGGCCCGATGGATAGATAAATGGATGAATAAATACGGATGGCCTAGT
>OY365815.1:15340322-15675322 GCA_959347315.1 Bimastos eiseni
CCAAAATGATCACATGTCTACTCGTGCGTAAGTCTTTTTGAAGATGCCCCACTCTCTAAATAAATTATGCATTATATTTTTTCATAGACTGTACTAGTGTACGTATGTATTATAGGCCTACACACACGATTAGAAGTTTTTTTAGAAAAACATGCTTATTGGTATAATCAGAAGTATATTTATGTGTTTATTCATTATATATCATGAGAATTCACATTAGCGTATACAGTTGCCAACTATGTATGCGTGTTTATAAATATACTCAAAGTTCAAATTATGAATATATATATATAAATATATATATATATTTGTATATACGAGTGTGCGTGAATGTTCGTTCATAAATCTTTGTGCTGGCATGCAATATGGCATTAAAATGCCACACCCACACATACACGTATACAAACATACATACACAATGTCAGTGCGCTTGTCTTCCTACTCCTCTTCGTTTGCATTTAGTCTATTTGTCTGGTCAGATGATGTGAACTGCGCAGACGTTGGGCAGACTTTAGAAGAAGACCAGTTGATGATGAAAGCACTGGCAAACAGTGCCAGAACACACACCTGTATAGATTCAACGACTCAGGAGAGAGGAAACGCTTTTCTTGCAAGTGTCAGAATGATGACAAGCAAAGACGAGAGGGCGAGTAGCAGCGACACAGGTAGAGACGGATACACAGTCAGAAGCAAAAAATGACAGAGTGTAGCCACGCGCAGGGAGAAAGAGAGAGGCTAACTGAGATATGAAATACATACATGTATGAATGCCCACATGCAATGCAATGTATAAATATATACATTTGTATCTAGTGATACAAAGAAAGAGACATACAGAAACATACAGAAGAGACACACTTTGACAGAGAGCGAGAGAGAGAGGGAGGGATGGAGAGAAAGAAAGGGAGAGAGAGGGAGACAGAGAGGGAGACAGAGGGAGACAGAGGAAAACAGAGAGAGAGACAGAGACAGAGACAGAGAGACAGAGAGACAGAGAGACAGAGAGACAGAGAGAGAGGCCTTGACAAGTGTTACCGTAAAGCGACGTGAGCAGGAGCCAGCAACGCAATCTGTTTCTGCTCAATAATTAAATAAGTCTCTGTGCGTCTATATGCGTCGGTCTAATTGTCTGTTCGTCTGACTGTCCACCATGCCGCCATTTTAGCACTAAGCTGACACTCCTCATTTCCAGAACGCATGAAACATTTAACTATACGATACGGACATGGCAATCGTTAACTCGAAAGTTTCTATAGCGCTGCTATATATGAAGCTGAGTGAAGAACGCCAATGAGGGCTGCGTCAAGTCAGACGGTTGTCTAGAGATCACGTGTGAAGAATAAGATCCAATTGCAATGAGATCATGTAGAGGTGAAGGCAGAGCAATGTCAAATGTAATGACATAATGTGCTTTGATTCAATGGTTTACGTCGATACACATCATACGTAACATATGTATGCATTATGACATTTCTACCCATGCTTGTAAAACTAACCATATTCAGCAACAGCTGCACCATAATAAAAATTACGGTTCAGAGGGGTTAACAAATGTTTATTTTTACATGATGTAAATATAGACACATACACGCACACCTACCTATAGACAGTACACACATCGGGGTTAGGGACTTACGGCTAAGGTTTAGGTCAGGATTACGGTTGATTTAGGGTCAGGGTCAGGCAGTAACGTACCAAGGGCTGTGCAAGCGGTGCCGTGGGCCGTGGCACAAGACGTAAATATAGAAGGGGCGCAAATTTCACAATATAATTACTTTAATTATTCCATAAATTCATTCTTTTTTGAAATATATTATGTTTATTCCCAAATAAAAACTAAAATAGTAAAATTAAAGTTGAAAAGTGCAACCAAGAAGTGTTTTGGTGGCCATTACATTTACATCCTGTATGTGAAAATATAATGAAACATTTAAGTTTGATATTACATTGTAATGAATCACTTATCTATATTTTGTTGTTTGGTAACTTTGGTTAATGAAATCTATGTTTTAAAGATCACGAGTTGTCTTCTTCTCCAGAAAACATCTGTCTACTAGTGTCTAGTAATAAACTTCACATCATATTCTAAATTTAGATAGCCAAAAAATGTGGGAGCGCATTAATGCTCGGCACTCTCCGCAATTACTATGTCTTGGTACGGTGCTGAGGTCAGGGTTAGAGTTAGGGTCAGGCTAGGGTCAAAGTCATGACCTTTGTTAGGGTTTGAAATAGGGCTAGTTGATGCCCAAAGTTTAGGGCCATGGTTTGAGGATTCCATTTGAAATAGTATTATCAGACAAAACTAGGTCGTGTGAGCTATGTAGGCCTAACAATGTGTTGATGCATCTGCAGATAAGGCGTCTTTACACTTTACGTGCTAGCGTCGATCCTCGAGATGTCTGCTGAGTACACATGGACTTTGAACGAATCTTTGGCGCATATTTGCCTAGCGGAATCGACTGACGCTTTATATAGTGGCGCCATCTTAAGATACAAAATAAACAGATGGATGAACGGCTGGATTGCTTGAATTATGGTTAGATCGAAGGATGAATGGATGGATGGATGAATGGATGGACAGGCATACAGATAGTACACCCACATACAGACGGATAGATGGATGGATGAGTGGATGGATGGATTGATGGATAGATAGACAGGTAGATAAAATGGACTAGCAGAAAAATAGACAGATAGACGGGTAGATAGATGAATGGATAATAGATGAATAGATGGATGGTTGGCTGGCTGGTTGGTTGGCTGGATGGATGGATATATGGATAGATAGATAGATAGATAGATCGATGGATGGATGGATGAATAGATAGATGGATGGATGGATGAATAGATAGATAGATAGATAGATAGATAGACAGATAGTTAGATAGACAGATAGTTAGATAGTTAGAGAGAGATAGAGAGATAGAGAGATAGAGAGATAGATAGATAGATAGATAGATAGATAGATAGATAGATAGATAGATAGATAGATAGATAGATAGATAGATAGATACATACATACATAGATACATAGATATATGCATACATACGTGAATACATAAATACATGCGTACATACACACATACATGTATGCATCCTTTCGGCGTAGCTTGGCCCAGAGACTCTGAACATCCATGCTATCTGTCAACTGTTGACGGGAATTTGTCGGGAATTTGTTGGATGGTTCCATGCTTGCGTGTGCGCTTACCACTGGTGACTCTTTTATTTTACTGTGCCCTGTTTTGCTAACTGTTCTAACAGTTGTAGAAATACCATTTAAGTTTTGACATCCTGTAGGCTAGCGCAGAGAGCGCCTCTGCATGAGTAGATTTCTTGAAGAGGCGCTACATCAAGTTGACTGTTTCATTCATTCATATACATAGGCTATATAGGCATATAATGAATTATATATACTTACAGTTGAAGGCCTGTTCAGCCTGTTCACTTGCGTCAACGGCTAAAAGCACTTTTCTCTTTTGTAGCGCCATCGAAGTGGATCGATAGGTCTCCCGTCTGTCCGGTTGCCTCCTAGGGTCCGCGTGCTAATCCCGCGAGATATGAATATTCGCCTCAGCCGCAGCACGACAGACGACCAATAATTGATTTCCACTGTTGACCATGCAGTGGAAGGCGAAGGAGGTAAAACAGGGAGGAGGAGGACGACGATGAAGAGGATGACGATTGAAGATTGTGTTTCCACCACTGAATGTATAACGTTTCCTCTGCGTCCTGTGTGTACGACTAGTCGACCACTTTCCTCTTCTGACTGTTTGTGCAGTGACTATTCCTACTTTGGATGTTTCTAACGTTGCTGTTGCTGGATTAGCTGTTTCAGATAGTGATTGTGCTGCAGCTGCTCTTGCTGAAGTTGTTCCGTTTCAATGCCTGCTGTTGAGGCTGTTCCTGCTGTTTAGTTGTTAATGCTGTTTTAATGGTTCGTGCTGTTACTGCGTCTGTTGCTGCCCAGCATCTGTTCAGAGCTGTGTAGCTGTTTGTCGTGTTATTCCTGTTGCTGCGGCTGCTGTGATATCCCAGAGCGTTCGTCGGAGGCCTTAACCACCACTTCCCTCTTCCATCATATGCACCAACCACTTCCCCTCACCTCTCACACCATATACACCCACCACTTCCCTCTCTCTCTCTTCCGCATATGCACCAACCACTTCCCTCTCTCTCTCTTCCGCATATACACCCACCACTTCCCTCTCTCTCTCTTCCGCATATACACCCACCACTTCCCTCTCTCTCTCTTCCGCATATACACCCACCACTTCCCTCTCTCTCTCTTCCGCATATGCACCAACCACTTCCCTCTCTCTCTCTTCCGCATATACACCCACCACTTCCCTCTCTCTCTCTTCCGCATATACACCCACCACTTCCCTCTCTCTCTCTTCCGCATATACACCCACCACTTCCCTCTCTCTCTCTTCCGCATATGCACCAACCACTTCCCTCTCTCTCTCTTCCGCATATACACCCACCACTTCCCTCTCTCTCTCTTCCGCATATGCACCAACCACTTCCCTCTCTCTCTCTTCCGCATATACACCCACCACTTCCCTCTCTCTCTCTTCCGCATATGCACCAACCACTTCCCTCTCTCTCTCTTCCGCATATACACCCACCACTTCCCTCTCTCTCTCTTCCGCATATACACCCACCACTTCCCTCTCTCTCTCTTCCGCATATACACCCACCACTTCCCTCTCTCTCTCTTCCGCATATGCACCAACCACTTCCCTCTCTCTCTCTTCCGCATATACACCCACCACTTCCCTCTCTCTCTCTTCCGCATATGCACCAACCACTTCCCTCTCTCTCTCTTCCGCATATACACCCACCACTTCCCTCTCTCTCTCTTCCGCATATACACCCACCACTTCCCTCTCTCTCTCTTCCGCATATACACCCACCACTTCCCTCTCTCTCTCTTCCGCATATACACCCACCACTTCCCTCTCTCTCTCTTCCGCATATGCACCAACCACTTCCCTCTCTCTCTCTTCCGCATATACACCCACCACTTCCCTCTCTCTCTCTTCCGCATATGCACCAACCACTTCCCTCTCTCTTTCCCACCTTATGCACCAACCACTTCCCTCTCCCATCATATGCATCTACTACTTTCCTCTCCCTCTCCCACCTGTTTACAGATGTGTAGCTGTTTGTCGTGTTATTCCTGTTGCTGCGGCTGCTGTGATATCCCAGAGTGTCCGTCGTAGGCGTTAACGGAGGCAGCAACAGGCTTCGGTCCTCACAGAATGGTCGCTTTGTATCTCTGCATGTGTGCCCCCGTCTCTGTCTGCTTCTGTGTCTGTATAATTCTGTACCTTTACCTGCGTCTCTCTGTTTTAGTCTATGACTGACTCTGTCTATATTTGCTTCCGTATCTGTGTCGTTGCACGTGTCTCCGTCTGTGCCGTTGTCTGTAACTGACTCACTCTGTAGCTATACATGTGTCTGTTTCACACTGCCTGTCGCTGTCTGTCATTCTGTTTGTGCTTTTTTTCTGGCTCTTCAGTTATACGTCGAATGTGCAATTTTCCGAGGCGCTTTTCCCATGTTTACCAAAGCATTGTAAACTGACCGCTCTCTCTTCCTCTCTCTGTCTCTGTCTCTCTCTGTCTCTCTCGTCTATCTTTGTCTCTCTAGATGTCTCTCTGTCTCCCTGTTGTTCTGTCCATCTCTCTAAAATTATTTTTCTGTCTGTCACTGTCTTTACCTTCGTCTTCTTGTCTCTCTCAGATTCTCAACGTCATTGCATCATCGTATATATAGTCCCCTTCGTCTTATTTCTCTTTTCTTCTTTCCCTGCTCCTAATCCTTCCCACAACCTCTTTTTCCTTCTACTATTCCACGTCGCTGTTCGTTTGTGTTAACGAAGATATCTGGGACCGTCGCGCAAGTGCGTTCAGCTCCTTAGGCTCTCAATCGACCAATGAAACGAACCTCCCTCTCCCACCATATGCACCCTCTACTTCCCCATATCTCCCACTATATGCACCCACCATTTCCCTCTCCCTCTAATGCACCAACCACTTCACTCTCACTCTCCCACTATAGGCACCCTCCACTTTCCACTTTACTCAACCCATACGGACGAAAGACGCCAACTGCCAGAATAGCAGCACGTGATGAGGCAACTGGGAAGTAGAAGACAGGGAAGGAGCATGGTCCTCTGGATGTCCAGGGAGAAAACTGGGTCTGAGATACGGAGGAAAGGGGGTTGACGGAAAGCTGAAAATTATCCAGTGGGGAGACATATGGCGTATGGTAGAGAAGGACGTGAAGTAGGAGGAGGAGGTGCATTTGCACGAGAAAGAAGAGAAGGAAGAGAATAATAGAGAAGTAGAGGTGGTAAGAGGAATGGAAGGAAGAGGAAAATATAAAGAAGGAGAAGGAAGAGAAGAAAGTGGAGATGAGGGGATGGATGAGGAGTGGAGGAGAATGATGAGGAGCATGAAGAGAAGGAGAAGGAAACATAGGGAGTTGAAAGAGAAGGAAGGAGAGGGGAGAGAGACGAAAGAGAATGAAGAGAAGTAGAGAAGGCGAGTGAAGGGAATGGGACAAGAATGAAAAAAGCAGAATGATTCGGAGAAGGAAAGCAGGAGAAGGTAGAGGAGAATGTGGAAGCTGGAGAAAGGACGGATATAGAGACAGCGACGTCGATCGATAAAGGTGATTATACGGTCAGCCAAGCGATAGCAGCAGCAGCATAAGCCAGGCTCAGCAGTCAACAGCATAGACAATAAGAGATGAGATGCGAAATCGTCTATCTGCATATTGTACGAACCTGCTGTGGTCACTGTGGCCAATCAGGTGCACATGCTGGTCAATAGCCACCACTATCCCTCTACCTGATATATATTCTTTTACCTGATAAATCCCTCTATATCCGATGCATCCCTCTACCTGATACGATACAAAAATAAGATAAATTCCGTCCACCTGATACGACCCTCTACCTGATACATACTGTATACTCGATCTGCCAGTCTACCTGATACATCGCTCTACCTGACACTCCAAAGATACAGCTCTCATGATCGTATTTAAATAAATAGTTTTGAATGATTTTACAAAACTGTCGACCAAGTATTGCGAAAATAATCCCAATTATTATATTGCATCGTATTTAGTGAATTGTTTAACGCCAACGACAGCAGTGGCCACCACTGCCACCCTCCAGCCACCACCACCATCCCACCACTAGTATTAGCATCAGTAACTAGTATAACGTGGCAATCGTGGCTACTATCAGTAGTAGCTGAACTATTAGGTATAGCGCATGAGGACAAAACAGAACTGATAAAAGCAGAATTTAGGTTACTCTGTAGATATTCAACCGATATTGACAATTGATTTGTTTGACTTTTGATCGAATCAACCGTGTACCATCAGATTAAACGCATTTATTTATTAGGATCCATTAGCCAAATGAAAAGCATCAACGAGAGCAGCGATGTGTTGCACTGGCAGCAGACGGGTGGGATCCCTCTGCGCTGCTGCCTCTGTCTATATGCATCTGATATCATTGACGCTGATGGTGATAGTGAGTGATGATGATCATGACGGTGAAGATGAGGAGGAGGAGGAGGAAGATGGCGATGATGATGTCCTGTCTATTATTCACTGACACACCACGGTATGATTACAAGTTATCTATAGCATGAACGCAGGATTACATGTCATTACGGGAGAAAAATTCAACTTAATGGCAACTGTATGGCAGACATGCAAGGCTCTGCAGCTGCCAGTGACGACGATGATGATAATGATGTTGATGTTGCTGATGATGGTGATGGCGATGATGATGAAGATGACGACGATGATAGTGATGATGATGATGATGATGATGATGTAACATGATTTTGGCCTCAAATTACAATTCTCGACTACTAACAGTAGTAGAGAATTGGATAAGCTGGGACAATCAACCTAAACACAGGTCAAAACGCCAACCTAATTGGTTACCACGCATATTAGTAACCTACCCTAGGTCACAAAATTACCAAAACAACAACCACATACACAGTAGGTCAAAAACCAACCTATAGGTCACCACAACATTAGCGATGAGTCATAACTCATGCACATAGCTAAGCCCTAGGTCAAACACCAACCTATAGCTCAAAACACAGGGAATTTCCAATAGTTTCGATATTGTGAATTTCCAAAAGTTTCGATGAGTCATCAGTTTCGATGGTCGTTGTTTAACATAGAAAAAATAATCTTGTATATATAAAATGAATGAAAATGTTTTATCTTTTTGACTTAGAGGAATATCACCCAAAATAAAATGGAATGCTCAAAGAAGACTGTTATTGAATTAAGAAAAATTGCGAAGCAGAGCGGAATGGTAGGTTATACACGACTACGAAAAGCGGATTTGATTGCTAAAATTGAATCTCATACACGAGTTCAAACACTCATCCCCTCACATTTTGCCCCAATCTCTTCCGATGCTACAAAGAACATTTTGCTTGACGCACATGTTCCAGACATTGCCATCCTAACACTCGCTCCTATACCAGCCACGGTACTGCGAAAAATATTCGTTAAGACTAAATCAGCGATTAATACATTTGCAAAGTGAATAGAAGGATACATACCTGAAAAACCAAAGAGAAAGGTGAACAAGAAGAAGAAGTAAGTTGAAAGCCAAAGGGAATTCTATATTCGATAACATTCTTATGAAAACACGCAAAATTAGAAAAACAGCCTCAGTCATCAAGGGCTTCATGAAACAATACACGATCGAAGGAGCTAACGGAATCAATGCCAAATCTTTTCTCAACGTCGTTCAACCACAGGTTGAACTTGTTGGCAAGAAATCGACAGACTGAGGCTAATTTTGCTCTTACCTGCACATTGGAACGCGTCAATCTGAAATCGGACAAGTAGATTCCGCAGATATACCATTTGTTTCGAGAACTGAAGTGGTTTTAGATTATACCGATACGAGCGAAATTTAAAACAACGCGAAAGATAAAATATTAGAATCAATGGCTGCCTTCCAAATGCGGGGTAGTAATCGGAGACTCGGAGTGGTTGAAGAACTAGATATCAACACGGTCGTTTAAAGACCGATGAAAGGTAGTTCTTACATTCCACTACAGAAATGTTTAGAGAGTAAGAAGGCTATAATCAGTATGAAGAACAAAGATGAAGAATATTTCAAGTGGAGTGTAACTAGATCCTTAAACCCCGTTGACGACCCTTCAGAAAGAATTACAAAAGAACTAATAAAACAATCTGAGGAACTTAATTGGTCCAGCATCGAATTCCCCGTCGCAGCAGATGCTAATATAATAAGTAAGTTTGAGAGTAATAATAATATTAGTATAAATGTTTTTGGTTATGAGAAAGATGTTAAAAAAATTCCCACTATATTTATTGAAGCACGAGAGTGATAGCCGTATAGACCTGTTACTCATTTAGAATGAAGAACGAAAACATTATTGTTTGATAAAGAATTTCAACAAACTGATGGTACAAAAAGAAAACTTCGTTCATTCGATGCACTATTGTAAACGCTGTATGATGGGATATAGAGATGTAGATTCGTCAAATAAACACACGAGTACTGTTCCCAACACGCTGTATAAAAGATAGAACTTCCAAACCCAGGAACTATGTCGAGTCTCAACAATGATTATAGAAAGATGAGAGTGCCCTTTTTAGGTTACGCCCATTTCGAGTCATTCAACAAACCTATAGATACTTGCCAACCAGATCCCAGCATGTCTTACACAAACATATATCTAAAACACATCCCAAGCTCCTTCTGCTATTGTATAAAAAGATTTGACAATGACCCATATTCGCAAGATCCCGTGACTTTCACAGCGGAAAATCCTCAAGTTTTTCCTGGCATTGTTCCATAATCCATCCGGTTACGACAGTCATCTATTCGTAAAGAAATTACGAGGCTACGATAATGAAAGGATTAGCTGCATTCCCAGCAACGAAGAAAAGTACATCTCTTTTAGCAGAGAAGTAGTCGAATAATTCACGAATGAAGAAAATAAGTTTAAATTGGTCAAACGAGAATTACGATTCATCGATAGTTTTAAATTCATGACATCGAGTTCGAAGCTTTAGTGAGAAACCTAAGGAAACATCAGTGCAAGATTATAAGCAAACACTACTCTGGTAATCAGCTCGATCTCCTACTTAGAAAAGGAGTGTACCCTTACGATTATGTTAATTCCGTCGAGCGAATGAACGAAACAGAACTACAACCAGTCAGCATTCTATTCAATACTTAACGACTCGGGAATTAGTGACGTAGACTACTACCATTCACAGACGGTATGGAAAGAATTCGTATTCAAGACATTGAGAGGATACCACAATTTATATAACGTTACCGATGTTCTCCTGCCTACCGATGTATTCGAAAATTTCAGATATGCATGCAGCGAGAATTATGGTCTAGATCTAGCTTGGAATTACACTTATCCAGGCCTTGCTTGGGACGCCTGTTTAAAGTTGACTGGAGTAGAGTTGGAGTTGTTGAGCGATTACGATATGATACTGATGGTTATACATGGGGTAAGAGGTGGTGTCAGCACCATTTCGCATCGATTAGGACAGGCAAACAATAAGTACATGGGAGGAGCGTTTGATGAAAGCCTATAGATATTGATAGAACGATAAAGTAAAGTACTTAGTCCATTGTGAAAATTTAAAGCTGTATGAAAGCTTAAGTTGGAAATTTACTAAAATTCATCATGGAATTAAATTTGAAGAAAGTGCTTGGTTGAAAAAGTATATCGATCTAAATACCAATTTGAGGACGAAAACCACCAACGATTTCGAGCACGACTTTTTAAAACTAATGAACAATAGCGAGTTTGGCAAGACATGTGAGAATATTGAGAATCGTGAAGACATAAAACTAGTTTGCGGTGAGAAGGAAGCCATTAAGCTAGCAGCGAGAACGAATTACGACACTCGAACTATATTCGATGACAACCTAATTGCCATTCGCATGAAATGTACGAAGTTATTTTACAAGCCAATATATCTCGGCTTGTGTATTTTGGACTTGAGTAAAATACTGATATACGATTTTCATTATAATAACATCAATAAAAAATATGATGATAGAGCAAAGTTACTTTTCAACGACACGGATTCGCTGACCCATGAAATTAAATAAATCAATCAATCAATAAATGAAACTTAATATAGCGCTTCTTTAAGAAGTCTACACAGAGGCGCTCCCAGTCCAACATCGGCCAAATAAGACAGATTTCAGAGTGGAATAAAAAATAGGGTAGAGTTCTTAGGCAAGAGTTGAAGATCCAATGGAAGTCTATTCCAAGCAGTTGGGCGACTTATTAGCGAAGCGATTAGGTTAATATGACCAAAAATCCTCGCTCGCATTCCGCAGGGCTGTTAAAACTTCAGAGCGAAAAAGTGCTGGAATTGCCTTGATCAACGGCGTTCCGCCAATAGCTTACTGGCTGAGATGCAGGAACAACAACCAATATACAGAGTGGGCCATTAAAGAGCAACCCCTCAGGTTTATTGCTAATATTTCAACCAAAAGAAGAAATAATCAAATGAAATTTTGCAGGTGTAAAACCAAGTCATATTTACATCCAACAGCCAAATTTTATTACATAGGCTATACTATTTAAACGGAAGAAAAGTTATATCACCTTTAATGAGTGCAACCACCGATTATTAATCGTCAAAAAACATTTAACGCAGCAGAAAGTTACAAAAACGATTTTTAAAAGGTCACATGACAAGGAATTGTTATTAAACAAACTTCATATTGTTTCACAGTCTGTATTAAAATAAACCAATCAGCAACAGTAAAGGTATAAACCTTAACATAACGCAATATATGTCTATGCAAATTGATTCGAGCTATCTTACCTAATAACTCACATAAAATAGAGTTGATTCTGTGGTAAGTATTTCTTCCTGAATAGAACGTCGTAACTCCACTTTCTCCAATTGGTGCTTAATTTTTGTTCTGATCGTGGATCGTAGACATCGTAACCTCTTTGATAGAAAAATTCAAGAAAGCGATCAACCCTTTGCCTGCTATCTTCCGTATTTCCGTAGCGCTTAGGATAGTGATCCCATTCCATCTGGATCATCGGGACATCGATTTCGTCCAAAAACTGGGCAGCGCTTTTGTTCTGGAAAATATTGATTTCGGTTACCTCTGTATCGATTTTGATGAAAGCTTTCTTGTATTTTATGAATGGTATAAGTTTGTTGAGGATCGTCACCTTAGATGCCAGACATCCAGGGCAGGTTACATTGGCGATCACGAATGTAAGGGCTCGATTATTCTTATCGAAGTCCAGAAAGGTGGACGATTCCTGATTGGAAAGAGCACAGTGAAAGATATCGATATTATGCTCTATTCGTCCGAGATAAACCGACTTGGCCAAGCGTCGTACAGAATCCTTGTTAGGTTCAACTGATACAACATGAATGCCAGAATGTGCAATTGGCAACGAATATACTCCGATGTTTGCACCAAGATCCACAAATGACATATGGGGATACCTGCGAAATAACTTGAGTGTCTTCAGAACAAGATCATCCTCAAAGTACCGACCAGCAAGTATCGTTCTTGAAACGTATATATCGTCATATTGATCGTAGACACACATCGGAAAACGTAGATTGCCGATTTTGGCGCTGACACAGTTAACATCCGATTGGTTGTTAAACTGCGCTGGTTCGAGTACTTGTAAGTTCGAAAGTCTATATCTGTTGGTGCTGAATCCTTCTTTCGAAAACTTGGAACTGAAATAATTGCTTAAATGATCCAAATTAATTATTACTAGACCGCTTGCCATACAAATAAGGAAAATGATTCCACAAGTTTTCTTTGACTTCAAATTCCGTGCGAACATCGCTAGTCTAAACATAATCAAACATTTAAGTTATTTCAAACTTCCATTGAACTAGCTATAGGTGCATTCTGTCGTGCTTCGAAGTCACTGTAATATAGAGACCAGTGGTTTGCAACCGGGGTTTCACAGGTCCTTAGATTGCAGGTGTCGGCTATAGAGGAAACTTTTAAGAATTCGAAATTAAGGAATCGAATTCTTAAAAGCTTTCAGTTTTTGTTGCTGCACATGATACCAGTAAGATTGGATGATGCGCTTTCATAACTTAGGGGCCGATCACATATTTTATAACGCTCAAGGGGTAGGTGGGTGGGTTCCGGTTTTGCTAGCGCTATATTGTGTAGGGTGGGGGTAGGATGTGGGTTTCGTAATACAACAAACTTTCTTCAGCCTATGCTATTTTGCCTGTTTGCCTGCCAATTTGAAATTCCATGTAACACGGACCTTCATTGTTTAATCGAAGTTCACAATACGTTCTGAACCAAAACTAGCACCATAAGCTGCCACCTGACGAATTGATATTACGTTCTTATTTATTATTTAGAAATCCACTTTTAACAATTTCCTGTTTACAATTTTAACAATTTCCTGTGCATATCTTTAAACGCTCTTAAATTCAATTCTGTGTGCTTTTTTGATTCTGGTTTACATTAAAATTAATTCACTTGAAATAATTATTTTGGTAGGTATTATCATGATGATTGAGTTCATTTTCTATAAGTATTATAGTAAATAGTTTATGTTTGTTCAAATACCCAATTGCAGTTGTAGGCCTAGAGTTGTACCGCGAACCTATTGTTAAATATCTGATGTGCAATATTAAACCAATTCATTCTGTGTGATACTGTAATGCTCCTTTCTAGTGCAAGGCAGGAGGGAAACTAAAATGGTGCCTTAAACAGGATGTACACTGTACGTCACTACCATGCATTACCATGCTGTATTATTAGGCCTACATGTACATACATAGTGACAATCATAGACTACCCAATTAGTTACCGTAATTAATACAAGTGAATTTAACGCCATTAAAAGTCTGATTATTAAGATGCAGAAGAGCTCCGTACATCCGGTCTAATCATCACTGGCATAACAGTACACAATTTTAAGATAGCTTTTGTTACATTGCTGATTGGGCTTATGATGATTTTTTTACTGAATCACTACTATTAAAGTGCTAACTAACATTGTATTGTTATAAAAGTTTCAAATTGTGCAATATAATTATGTCGATTGTATGTCTTTTAACGTGCTTATAGACTGGGGTAGGGTAGGTAACATATCTGTTATATAATATAGGGGTGGGGTGTCACATCTGCTGTTATATAACGTTATTAGGGGTAGGAGTGGGCCAAAAATTGGAATTTTATGCGTTATGTAATATGTGAACGGCCCCTTATGCTAGCTGTTTGAGGGTGTCCTGGTGTCCAATTGGAAAGGGAAAGCCATCAGCTCAGTGCTAATACTAGTTTCATTATCTTTTACATCCATAGACCTAAGAGTAGTGTCCGATTTGTCGGGGGGGGGTCAGAAGGATTGGACCCATGCTTCTTTTTTGAGCCCCATGCTTCCATCATATGGACGACCCCGGGGATCGGCTTGACCCCCTCAAGTTCATCGCCAAAGTGCAGTGCAGGACTGCAGCAGGCGACTGCATTTGCTGCTCGCTCTGTTTTCATGCATCAATGAAAACAGCAACGGCAGCAAATACATTCGCTTGCTGCAGTCCCACTCTACATCGTGGTAATGAACTTGAGGGGGTCAATCCGACTCGTTTCCGAAATATTGTCAAAATGAAGCTGAATTTGACTAGAGAACAGGCATCACAGGAGAGTACATCCCAAAAATGAATGAATAGCAGCAGACCATGGGCCAAAACGGGCGATAGACTTCTGAGATAAACAATCGGGCACTTAAAGGAAACTAACCACCAAGTAAGAATACGTAGCATCAATAGGACTCTGGGAGAGAAGCGAGAGAGACAGAGACCGCAATTATTTATATCGCCTCAACCTTCTCATTTGGCATCCACCGCTCGCCCGTTTGAATGTCATATAAAGTCCATTGCCTGAGATTACAATCTGCTTCATAAGCCATCATCAGAAAATGAACCGCGGTCCGCATGCTCTTTTGCAGAGGCACATGACAGCGCAAAGAATCGGTATGGGGAGAATTGATCACCGGACGATTGATCGTCGGACGATTGATCATTGTGGACGATTGATCATTGTGGACGATTGATCATTGCGGACGGTTGATCATTGGAATATTGATGATCGGATGATTGGTCACCGATTTATATAACTTGAGGGATTGCTATGGGCCTTAACGTTTGGTGATATTTATCTTTTATAGTGCTAGTTACGACAATTCTCTTTCGACCTCATTAATTAATGTCTTCAATGTGTACATGTATTACTTTGTAAGAATTGACAGCTATAGTGATCAATCGTCCAATGATCAATCATGCGGTGATCAACCGTCCAGTGTTCAAACGTTCTAGAACCCAAATAATCAAGCATGCATGTATAGTCTGAGACAGGTATATACTTTTAAAATCGCCCAATGAGGCGGAGAGCAGAGCGAAGAACCTGGGCTATTAGCATCGGGGCAGGACAACCAAAACAGAGCAGCAATGGTCAAGTAGGCACTGCCAAGCAGATGATATTCTATGGAATGTAAAGCTAAGTTTTTGGTCTTGAATAATTCCTAAGTTTCGGAGAAAGTCACGAAAGGCAACATGAGAAAAGGTTTCAGACATAAGGCACCAGGCCAAACCTGCGGTTTAAGACGGCCTCCGTAGAGTGGTTCTTTCGAAACGGTGATCAATCGTCCGGCGATCAATCATCCATTGATCAATTGTCCCCATACCGATTCTTTGCACTGTCATGTTTAGGTTAAGCGTTATTCATTTATTTGGCAATCAAGCAAGCATAGGCAATGTACAAAACGCACGATAGAGAAAAACCAGCAAAATTAGACTGCCCAGGATTAGGGATCAATTGTTCCCGCTAGTTAGGGCCACCTGGAAGTTGCAACAATAAAAAAAACAGATTTTTGCCAACACTTTGGTAAATGAAATGGAAAAGTAACAGCTTGCAGAGGTATATCCTCCATAAAACCAACAATTTCCATTTCATGACAATGCCTAACTAAGAGACATACTATACACAAATACATGTAACAATTGTACAGCCTTCTAAATCAGCAATTATTGAGTCAAAAGCAAAGTGTAGGGATTCTGGATCACATAATCCTCATTCCCTTCCCTCCCCACCAGCCTATCCTCACCCAATGTGGTAAGAAAAACGCTCCAACTGACTGGAGGTAAAAAGAAGAGATAAAGACCAGACAAGCTACAAATGCTGCCAGAGAGGCAGCCGACAGGGTTGTGCAGCCCCCCCCCCGCAGGTGACTCGGACCAGGCAGGCTGAAAATTCTGCCAGACAAGCGGCCTCCACGGCTGCGCAGCACCCTCAGGCCAGTCAGTCAACAGGATGATTTTGCGAAGACACTATTGTACTTACAGGTTCCGAGGTACTACACTTGGCAAACCAACAAAATATTTCTTCACCCGGGCAACGCCGGGTACCCCAGCTAGTATATAATATTATTGAAGTCGGTTAATTGTAACCAAACTCAATGATGGCCTAATGTTGTCAAAGAAAGTAGACAACTAGGGTTGACTGGTGATTTTGAAGACATGGATGTCATATTAAACCAAAGATACCAATCAACAAAATAGAGATAAATGATTCATTATAATGTAACATAAACTTGAATTATCATAATTATTATTTTAGTGTTATTGTTATTACAGCAGTTTTATATAGCGCTCAGTAGAGTGGTTGGTGACCTTCAAGGCCATATACTCAGAAGCGCTTCCAGCCAGGCTCGATCAAACAGCGACAAGGCCAGATAAGAAAAGAGGTTAGATAAGAAAATGGCAAATTGGCATAGAAGGAGTGAGATGCAGTGCCACTGGAAAGCCATTCAGTTCACTGGACCACCCAGTGAGGAAGCACGGCGCTGACGGATACGTCGGATAGCAGTCCGCGCACGGGGGACAGGTTACTCCGCTTACGCAGCAGAGCGCAGCGAGCCACGGCGTCGATCAATGGCAGTGAGGCAAAATAGCTCTATCATGTAGAGGGGCGTTGGTATCAGGACATTACCCCAGGACATTACCCCCCGAAACATTACCCTCCGGACATTACCCCCCGAAACATTACCCTCCGGACATTACCCCCCGGACATTAACCCTCCCCTAGGACATTACCCCCGGATATCACAATATTTCCATAGCGCATATATACATACATACATACAAACATGTATACATGTGTACATACATACATGTATGCATACATACATGTATATATACATATACATATATACATACCTATATGCATACCTAAATGCATACATACTTACATGCCTATATGGAGCATTGCATACATAATTATATGCATACACACAGATGCATGCATACTTCAATTTTGTAATGGAATGGGGGTATGTCCGGGGGGGGGTAATGTCCTAGGGAGGTAATTAATGTATGTGATAATGTCCGGGGGGGGGGGTAATGTCCTAGACCCAGAGGCGCCAGGCCCTCCATACAGCGCCATACCAGCGCAGACTCGGTAGGCAATGCGCTGCGGATAAGGGAGCCAGAGCAGGACGTCTTGCATTTACCGAGAGACTGTCAAACTTAGGGATGCGGCCTACAAGTCGGGCGGTCGGGCAGCCGTGAGCCAGACCCTGTCAAGGCATCTAAGCCGACAAGCCGAAAGCCCATCGTATATGGCGCTGCAGTAGTCCAGTGGTTCAAATTACAATAATCTACTAACCTACTACACTAGAACTTTCATATACATATAGGCCTACAGGATGTAATGGCCACGAAAATACTTTCATAGTTGCACGTTTCAACTGTAATTTTAGTATTTCAAGAAAGAATGAATTTATGGACAATTAAAGTTATTCCATCCTGAACTTTGCGCCCCTTATTATATTTGCACCCTGTGCCACGGCACGGCCCTCGGTACGGCCCTGGTCCGGTTAGGCGTTGTGATGGTCGTTTAGGGTTAGAGTTTGGGCTAATGTCGTTTTTAGACATTATGCAAAGAACTTTCGACCACAGACGTTATTTATCCGTGCGCTGAGAGGCCGAAGTTTCGGTCGCAGAAGCTCCACGCAATAATTCTATGTTTTGCTTGATGTCAGGCTATATATGCATTTACTTTCATCACACCCAGCTTCTATTAGGTCTAATGTGTTATTCCTGTCATCACATTCAGCTTCTACTTCGGCATGATTCATTTCAACCCATCCAGCTTTCACTTAAACATAATTCTTTCATCAATCCAGCTCCTATGCATTTGATCAGAATTCTTTTCATCACATCCAGCTTCTACTTAAGCAGGAGTTTTCATCACATCCACCTTTTATTTATGTATGATTCTTTACATCACACCCAGCTTCTGTTTAGGTATGATTCTTTACATCGCATCCAGCTTCTATATTCATAAGCTAAAACGTTCTAGGTTATGTAAAGTTTATGTTAACTATTCAATATATCAATAAATAATTACCGACGCTAAAACCATGTATGATTCTTTTCATCACATCCAGCTTCTATTTATGTATGATTCTTTTCGTCACATCCAGCTTCTATATTCATAAACTGAAACGTTCTATGTCGTGTTTATGCTAACTGTTCAATGTATATTACAAAATAATTACCAACTTTCAAACCATATTTTACCTAATTATAGGCCTACGCCAATGATCGCGTCTGATGTCCCAGAAAAGAAGACCCTCGTTGAACTCAAAATACGAGTGTCGACGACTCCAGAAGTTTTATCGTACTTTCGGAAACGAGGGATCGACAACTAAACTCGTATTTAGATCGAAATTTTAAATGTAGGCGTTGATTCGCCTCGTCAGTCGTCACCTAATTATCTTAGCGGCGGCAATCGACTCCAAGGTAGGTGACGTAAGCATTCAGATATACAGCGGAGATCAGGAATGGGCAAATTACAGGCTGACATTAAAAATTACCAATTACTGGTAAAATTTGATTGAACTAAAAATTGCTAATTACTTTCGAGTTTTGCTGGAGCAAAATCATCTTAATTAGGGTTCTGCTTTTGTTTAACGATGCCTTGACGGTACTGTGCCTGCGTTTTTGCAGTAGCTATGTGTCCCGACCCCAGCCAGTATGGCCCACTTCAGTTCTTGGTGACCTGAACGTCCTTTTTGCAAGCATTTCCATAATGCAGCATCGGGCTTTCTCGGTCGTGGGACCTACCGTCTGGAATGGACTCCCAATGTCCCATAGAGCTCTGTCTAATACCTAGGAACTCATCATCTTCAATTTTGCCTCTCTGAAACTGTCCTTTTCAGCCGCGGTTAGACCGGGCGCGCCTCTGAATAGATATCTTGAAAGAACGCTATATCAATATCAGATCATTTTGATTGGTTGATTGATTGTTGAGGTATCATCTAAAACCTACAGAGAATCGCGATGCCCAAGAATGGTAACAATTTGTAAACATTCAAAAATTATCACAAACAGATGCTAGCGCCATTCGATATCTACGCAGACTTTGAGGCATTTAACACCTCAACCAACAATACCATCGTCCAAACCACGGGTGTGGGCACACTGGGGTGCAGAGCTAAGTAACGGAGTTCGATCCCTAATCCCCGTGTGGTTAACTAGTCCTTCTTAGATGTATAATCAAATCGACACCTTGCAATGCTTGCATGGCTGCCGTCAGTTCAATTCGACTCCTGTAATAACTTGTCATCATTCGTTCAGACATATATGATTAGTAATCGTAGGCCCTGATACTGCATGCATTTATCAGTTTAAACTTAAAGAAAAGTTATTAAGTTATAGGGCCTATATTATTGCCATAGGTTACTATGATAGTTTATAATAGGCGTTCTTAAAGTTATAAATATTTTGATCACACCCAATGAACAGTGTAAGTCAATGAACAGTCACTGCTATAACAAATAACACATTTTATTACAACGCTGATGATGGCAGTATAAATTTTTTTAAAGACGACAGTTATATATTTAAAACATTAAAACGACCGCATTAATAAGCAACTGAATGAGATCAGAGTTCAACTATAAAATAATTTCAGTGGCAAAAGCAGTTTTGCCATGTGACAGGTTTTGCAAAAGCTATTTAATACAGAATAAAAAAAGTTGTTGCTAACGTATGACGATTTAAACAAATGGATTTGCAAAACAGAAACATGATTAGACTAACAGAGCGATGTAGATGCTTAGCCTATATTATACAAAGAAAAAAATTAAGTTGCGGAGCATAACAAATTTTGATAAACTCAAACGTCACATTACGTAGACCTAACCTACAGGCTTAATGTCAATTGGTCGTTTTCAAATGCGAAACTTCTGAAAGACAGTCCACACCTTTAAACCATCGTTCAAATGATATAACTCGCATTTAATTGTTCCCAGGATAAACAGTTCCCGTCGAAAAGACGATTTAGATTTAATCCACTTCCTCAGTGGTTGGTCTACTGCTAGCGCCATTTCGCGAGGCTTTTCCAACACCACCAGCGGCAGAGTTACCTTCCTGGTAGAGTCTAGTAATGATCGGCTGGCACAATTTCTCCAGTTCCTTCTGTCTGTGTTCGAATTCTTCTTTCTCAGCCAACTACAGCAAGTGAAACATGAAACATTTTACCAAAGTGAACACAAATTATTGCTCTTATATTTAGTTGGTACGGTTAAATGTATGATGTAATGGGTGCCTTGCATGGCGTTCCTAATTAGGCCTACAAGCAACATTCAGTTTGGCCTAGGCAGTGCTAAAGTAAGAGAGGTAGGGCCCACATAGACGGCGCTTATCAAGAGTCCACAATCCACATACATGTTTACACATGTATGCATGAACATCGTCACTTAGCAGCTGATCCAAGCCCATCAAAAAGTCACATGATGTTTTTGATTGGGGCCAATATTCTTCTGCGAATCATTCATCAAAATGAAGTACAAATTCCTCAATCTTGAATCTCATCCTCATATCATAATTATTATGGATACACTTCATCCGGTATTAATTTTTGGGTTCGCTTATATGATTACCAAATGTGGCTTATTATATTAAGCTGTATAGGAACCACTAATATTTTATATTTTCTAAGCTGTTGAGAGATAACTAGAACAAGATGCCATTTGGACTGCAAAACCAACTCAGAAGTGTTCAAAGAATGAAAAGGTGAAACTCAAGGAATTCATAATGGTCAAACAATTCGCAAATTTTACTTCCTCATTTGTCCACAGAGTCCATAAAAAGGATGATATCAACTGCATAATCACAAACATGACTAAACATTTTAGTCTGCATCACAAAATGGCATGACATAGGCCTAGGTACAGACATGACAAACGACCTAAACAATTAAACAATCAGGACATACCTGATTGTTGTCGATCCAGCGAATGACTTCGTTGCATCTGTCAAGGACAGTCTGTCTGTCCTCAAGCGAGATCTTGTCCTTCAACTTGTCGTCCTCGACGGTTGACTTCATACCAAAGGCATATCCCTCGAGAGCGTTCTTTGCCTGGAGTCGTTCCCTCTGCTTCTCATCCTCGTCCTTGTATCTCTCGGCATCCGACACCATCCGATCGATCTCCTCTTTGCTCAGACGTCCTAGTTTAATTTAATTATGACATGCCAGAAAGTGAATTTTCTTAACTCGTAAGTTGTTACAAATCTATGACTGTGGTGAGTGGACTTCACGTTTTTCTTATTTGTGAGAATAAAAATTAAAAACCAATTTTAGCAGAGTACCTCAAATTTACCTTCAGTGTTTGATTTGAGACTTATATCTACATGGAAATCTGATGAACTTTTACTATGTTAGAGGCTGTGATCGTTTGGATATCAATTAAACCCACAAGTCTGTAGGTGCTTTACAAACTGCTTCATACTCAATACGGTCTCAATTTAAAGGTCATACATACCATAATGTTATTCGATATTATGAGATGGCAGCCATTGTCTTACCTTTATCATTCGTGATCGTGATCTTTTTCTCTTTTCCGGTGCTCTTGTCCACAGCCGAGACATGCGTAATTCCATTGGAATCGATGTCAAACGTCACCTCGATCTGCGGAACCCCACGCGGTGCAGGCGGAATCCCGGTCAACTCGAACTTTCCGAGGTGATTGTTGTCCTTGGTCATGGCCCTCTCGCCCTCATAGACCTGGATGAGGACACCAGGCTGGTTGTCCGAGTAAGTGGTGAAGGTCTGCGTCTGCTTCGTGGGGATGGTGGTATTGCGTTTGACGAGGGGAGTCATAACACCACCGGCCGTCTCAATTCCCAGAGACAGAGGAGCAACGTCCAAGAGAAGAAGGTCTTGAACTGCTTCCGATTTGTCTCCATGGAGGATTGCAGCCTGAACAGCTGAAACGACAAATTCGACAATGCACAATATTTAGATCATCGATCTATGATCATTGATTCATACTATGCACAATAAAGGGCCCATGAAGAGTATTCTAGCAGAATCTTAAAACACTAATAAACCCCAACTTATTGGATATTTTGCTTACCATATACACCACGGTAAAGCATGTCCATACTTATTCAGAAGGATTAACTCATATATTTTTATAACTTCGGAGCCGCATATCAAACGGTCCCGAGCAACCACCGCCTTCATCCGCAAACAGCCCCCTGTTACATCTATGCTGCTATGCAGTGTGATTGTAGAGCATGCTACTGATTAATTTGCATCTTACCTGCACCATAGGCGACCGCTTCATCAGGATTGATGGATCTATTGAGTTCCCTTCCGTTGAAGAAATCCTGGAGCAATTTCTGGACCTTTGGAATTCTTGTTGACCCTCCAACGAGCACAATATCGTGGATATCAGCTTTGTCAATCTTAGCATCCCTCAGAGCCTTTTCCACTGGTTCCAAAGTTCCACGGAAAAGATCTGCATTCAGCTCCTCAAATCTTGCCCTCGTGATGCTTGTGTAGTAGTCGACACCTTCGTAGAGAGAGTCGATCTCAATGCTCGCTTGGGCCGAGCTTGAAAGAGTTCTTTTGGCTCTCTCGCAGGCCGTTCTGAGCCGCCTCACGGCTTGTTTGTTGTCCGAAATGTCCTTCTTGTGCTTACGTTTGAACTCCTGGATGAAATGGTTCACCATTCGATTGTCGAAGTCCTCTCCACCCAAGTGGGTATCACCGGAAGTGGACTTCACCTCGAATACTCCATCATCGATTGCCAAGATCGAAACATCGAAGGTTCCACCACCGAGGTCGTAGATGAGGACGTTTCTCTCACCGCCGACCTTCTTGTCAAGGCCATAGGCAATGGCTGCTGCAGTAGGTTCATTGATGATGCGGAGGATGTTCATGCCAGAGATGATGCCAGCATCCTTTGTTGCCTGGCGTTGAGAGTCGTTAAAATAGGCCGGAACAGTAACCACTGCATCAGTCACCGTCTAGTAAGACAGCAAACAACATTGGTCAAAAATTCAAAATCTGAAGTCAACTATCTGCATGTATTATCCATACATGTGGTGTGTATACTGGACGCATACAAAATATACTGGACATTTGGTTGTGATAAGCCAGCGTTTCGCAAACTGTGTTCTGCGACGACAGGGGTTCCTCGAAAACTTCCATTGTGTTTTAAGTTTCTATATCGGCCACTTTATAAAATTTATAAAGTCTACTGTTATATTCTAGCTTGCCAACTAGCAATATCAATACACAATAAGATGTAATGCTGTGAGGCATGCAAGCAGTGAAACATATTGACTACCACGGATAGCCTATGACACTGCTGTGATATCCCGGATAAAAGGTTATTTAAATTTAGAGAGGTTAAGTATTTAACAAAAGTGTTTTTGAAATAATCATTATAGCTGCATTTTAAATTTGTTATAGTTAAACATCAACAAGCTTTGCCAGTAGAAGAAGCAAAGGCATATATAGTAGGCCTACACATTAAACGTTTAAACAATTGCCGCGTATATTGCCTATTTTGTCATGCGGTTTACTTCACAAGTTTGCTTACGAATAATTAAAACAATTCAAAATAAATTACACGAATTTTCCATAGGAGACTTTTTGCTTAACATCTACATATAACTTAATATGGGAGAGAAGTAAAATCTTATTTTAGTGTCATAAATTACCCATGTTAGAAAATAGCATTGTAAATTATTCTCCATGGCAAATCAGGTAAAGCCTCATTAGCGTCGGTAGTAGGAACGAGATTGGTGAAAAGAAGTCCGTTTAACTGTGAGCTGGGTTGATGAAAATGTTTCTGTTTAACTGGGAGCAGGATTGACGAAAATAATCATGCTTAAATGGAAGCTGGATTGATGAAAAATTCTGCTCAAATGGAAGTTGGATTGACAAAAAGATGTCCTCCTTATGCAATGAAGAAAATAATCAAGTGTAAATAGATGCTGGATAGAAATGAGAATTTTACTTGACGTAGAACCTGTCTCATTATTCCCGCTTTCATTTCAGTGGAAATCCTGTCATCATTTTTGCTTCCACTTAAGCAGAAATCTCAACATCAATCCAAGTTCTTGTAATGCAGAATTCTTTATATTGTTCCAGCTCCCGGTTAAACAAAATATTTCATCAATCCAGCTCCCAGTTCTTTGTTAAATTCATATTTCAAACAACGGCAATAATTTACGACGCTAAAAGATTTTACCGAAAGAGAATTCATATAGGCCTATGTCATTGCCATCGATATTTTTGTTAGGCTTGTTATTAATCTAGCCTAATCTAGGCCTAAATCTGTTATTATCTACTTTTTCAAGCGTTGTACCTACAACAGAATATGATGGGTTTGAACGGGGTTCCGTGAAACATTTTTTAGATGAAAAGGGTTCTGCGGCCAAAAAAGATTGGGAAACGCTGTGATAAGCGATGCTTTTATAGTCGAATTATGTTTAAGGAGTCCATAATTAAATTGTATTGAAATCGGATCTACGTACGCTATTGATGTTTTGTGTTAGACTCCTTGATGGCCTCGTGTAGAGCGTCTAAAGGCGCTTCTTTGAAAATGAGAAAATGGCTCAAACATGTTAATTCTATTGGCTTACAGTCAGGCCCGGATCTAGGCGTAGGCTAAGTAGGCGATGGCCTACGGCGGCAAATTTTTCAGGGGCGGCACTTTTATAGTTTTATTGAATTCAATTAAATAAATATGCATAGCGTAGGGAAATAATATTTGCTTAGACCACAATATTCTAAGTTATTTTCAAAAATAAATATTTTTTTCGATGAAATATATTTTCTCTTTCAATAAAATATTATAGTTCATCTGCTTCTTCTCCTTTATAATATGCTCAACAAAAATCTTTATATTCGGTTTCGATTCACTTTTCATCAATTAAGTTCAACTTTCGGTTATGAACGCCTTGTTTATCAATATCAGTTATTAACATTGCCTATCACAATTGCCAGCGCTGAACGAAGTTTCTCTAAGATGAAGCTCATCAAACCATAATATATTAGATATTATCTGAGATCACAACTATAGCAGGCTCGTTTAGTTGGTTTAGCCACGATTTCAATCGTGTAGAAAATTGCAGATCAACTTAATATGGAAGAGCTAATTCGGGAGTTTGCAGCATTGGAAGCCAGAAAAGTGAATTTTAAATAAATAATGTGTCATTTGATTGAAAAAAATTATAAAACAATTCTGTAATTTCTGTTTCTAGTTCTTCTATTTCAGACTACGTACTCAATAGAATATTTTCATGTTTAGAATTTTAATGTACATTGCTTAATATATTTAGCAAGTTAATGGTGCTCAGAACCTCGCTATGTCTTGTTCGTATTAAATTTTCGTTTGTGTGGGGAAGGGGCGGGGCGGCAACATTACATCCCGCCTACTTACGAGAAATTCATAGAAACGGGCCTGCTTATAGTTATAGGCCTATATATTAATCCATCAATCAATCAAAAAAATACTTGATATATAGCGCCCCTTCAACTCAGAGGCGCTCCCGGCCTAACCCTCGGCTGAAAAGGAGTTTTAAGAAAAGTGTAAAATGAAGATGATGAGTTCTTAGGTAGGAGACAGATCTTTATGGGAAGTCCATTCCAGATGGTAGGTCCCACGACCGATATATATATATATATATATATATATGTGTGTGTGTGTGTGACACAGATATATATATATATATATATATATATCTGTGTCACCAACTTGCTTGGTTCCCTCGGGAATGCCTCACGATGCCCCATCCAAACACAGGCACTGATCGAAGCCCATCATCAAATATAATTAAAGCTGTGTTCAATGCATGGGCATGTAGTCAAATTACTCTGCTTAGCATCAGAGCTCAGTTGCAGTGTTATAATTGATACCAAGGTGCCATTAGGCCCTACGTAAATTCTATATCTCTGGCTTAGAATATCTACCTGGCCCAGGTAGGCTTCAGCAGTTTCTTTCATCTTCCTCAGCACCGCAGAAGAGATCTCTTCAGGAAAGAACGTCTTCCTTTCTCCTTTGAATTCCACCTGGATCTTAGGCTTGCCTTCCTCATTGATCACTGTGAATGGCCAAAGCTTCATGTCCGACTGCACTAGCGGATCTTCGAACTTCCTTCCTATCAGGCGCTTGGCATCAAAGACTGTATTGCTTGGATTCATCGCAACCTGGTTCTTAGCTGCATCTCCGATGAGGCGCTCTGAATCGTTGAAGGCCACATAGCTGGGAGTGGTTCGGTTGCCCTGGTCATTGGCTATGATCTCCACCTTACCATGCTGAAACACCCCCACGCAGGAGTAGGTCGTGCCCAAGTCAATACCGATTGCTGGAGCTTTAGCCATAATTGACCTGAAACATGCAAGTTTAAATCAAATGCTACATTGAAATTAGCAATCCAATAGTAGGTTTTGTAATGCTAATGGATCATGTCATGGAACCAACCAACAATAAGAATAATGGAAAGCTCATATTGCCAACACACCACTTGACAAGAAACCAAGAAATTGTACACGTGTCTATCTGCAGGTCAACACCTTTAAGCCTATGTTTAGTCTGTCTGGGAACCCATTTCACTCCATTCATTTTCAGCCTAATAGCAACCTAACACGTGCCCATGAACTGTGTCATCACCACGCAATAGATGATATACAAAGATTTTTATATCAACTAGGCCTATACTACTATTATTTGACAGAAGAACGTATACATCGTTTTAATTCCTGCGTAGAAATGCATCAGCATCACTTCTACCTCCTGAGGATGCAAGCTCAGATCCACTCTGTCGTAGAATAATACAGTTAGCCTATCTGACATGGTTATGGAGCAAATAAAATTGCTGATCAAAACACATTGTTAAATGAACATGCAGACGTACTTACGTTTAGTATTTGACTGCTTTCCAGTGCTTTGGAATATGTCTTATACGGCGATAATTAATTATAGTAGGTAGAATAATTGCACAGGATGACCGCTCGTTGATTTGTTCTTTCACTATGCTCGGAAGCTCTGCTTTCTCAGTCAGTTGTAGACTTGTAGTCTTGTAGAGTAGACGACGCTTGATTCTTCGCTGTTCTGAAACTACTGATCATTGACCGGAGCTGCCGTTTATATACACTGTAGTACGTCATCTTCTCAGTGCCTCTAGAACTATCTCGAAGCCTCTCGAACGAACTCGAAGCCTCTCGAACGGTGATCTCTATTAATAGACATAAGCTTTCGCCGAGATACGAGCTATTTTTAGAAATTTAAGGCTATTGGTTGCTTGAGTCACGTGGGACTGTAATGAAGTAAAAGTTAGAATACGTTTCTTTAATACATTACGTACCTAAAACAGAGATTCTAATTGAAAAATTGTCGTATCTGCTGGCAAGATTTCATGAGATCAATTCATTATAATCGATCAATACTTCTTATTGTCCGCAGAAGAAAATCACATAGCACATAAACTGAATCAATAGATTAGAATGACGCAATATTGCACTGAGTAAGGGTAACCGCAAATTAATTAACTATAAGCTTTCCACCAAGGACCTAGATTCCTTGGCTCTCCGCTAACAGAGGTCATCCAATTCCACACCTTGATTAACCATTGGAGTAATGCATACAAGTAATGTCTCAGATTGCACCTAGCTGGTGCGGTGAGCTTCCCCTAATTAGAGTCATAATAGTGAAGTAATATGAAGTTTGCAATTGCAATTCATTATCACATTCTATCCTTTTGAATAAATGCCAAGCCCTTTTTAAGTCCCTGTGCAGGCATAAATGGGTTTAACGCAATTAATAGTCTCAACCAGAGCCCTCTATTACTGGCTCTGGTCTCAACAGGATAAATCTTAAGGATCTAGATGTACGAAGTGTTGGTGGCGATGTGAAGTAGGTTGGGATATTCAATAGAGCCTACATGGTCATGTTTCCTCTCTATGTTCTGTATGAGACAGTCCTCAGCATGCAGGTCCTTCACGGTTAAGTTTTAACATAACTTAATAGAAAGAAAATCTGTGTTGGCCGAACGTCAACCAGTACAATAGTTGAGAAAATTAACCGTAAGGTGTCGCCGTGTTGTTAGTCAACCTGTAGCCAGCGTTGGATGAAGTGTACATCTCATCCATGATTGGAAATAAACAAATGAACAACGACGTATATGAATGTAAGTACTACTGCGATAGATTTTCTGGATATTTTCCTATTAAATTAGTCTGAATAAATTTTTTTCGCAGAAATACAATTGTTTGATTTGCGATTTATGCTTTGTAGTGACAGTTTTAAATTATCACCATGTATAGATGAGACCGTTATTGCCTCGTCCCGGTAGCTGGAAGTGTTGGTACAATAACTAAGGTACGTTTAATGTATCTTTTGTTCGGGGTGACCTCTTTGGGTTATTGTTGCCAACAGCGAACTTTCTGAAATCGAAACTTATCATTTTGCCATAATATGGTGAAATCAACCGATACTGAAGCTAAACAAGTGAATGATGAAATGCTTTGAATAACGATGCTACTTTACTCGGGATCTACCTGAAAACGCTGAAAAGCCCAAAAAACCCGAATCACCGAAAACAGCGATGTACTATTTTAAAACGCCGAACTGTCTCAAAACAGCGCGATTCATTCATCAATCCAGCTTCTGGATGAATTCTTTTCATTGATCCAACTTCCATTTAAGCAGAATCCTTTTAATCAATCCAGCTTCGTTTTCGGGGATACGGCGGAAATCAGTTTCGTGGATTCGGGTTTCGGCGATTCGCTACGCACCCCTTTACTCGCACGGTTTGTGTAACTTGTAGCTGGACTTAAAGATAGGCGTGTATCTAATGATATTGCAATTTTTGGTGCCATAATTTTAATTCACCCGAATTAATTTCAGATTTTTTCAGTATCGGCAAACTACACTAACCCTAGTCCTAGCCCTAACCGACCCTCACGATTCTTTCCGTGACCCTAAATGACCCTGTTTTTTAAGAAAAATATGCTTAAATGGAAGCTCGATCGATGAAAATTATTGATGTAAGCAAGGCCTTGCACGCATGCAAAAATTCGATTGATGAAAAGAAATCTACCTAAATGGAAGCTGGATTGATGAAAAGAAATATACCTAAATGGAAGCTGGATCGATGAAAAGCAAAAATACACTTTTACCCTAATCTGACATTAATTCGGGTGAATTAAAATTATAGTACCCAATTATTCACGTAACCTAGAAGGGGTGTCAGCTAATTTCCGTGTCAATCTGTTGATGTCTGTTGCAACCAAATATAATTATAATTGTATGCTGCCTTTTAAGTTATAGTTTACTAAGTACAAGGTGCATTATTTTGTCTGGTATATAGTTATGCTGTAAGATAAAAAATGAACAACTGAATAATTATGTGTATTGCAGGCTAGTCAAGCCAAAAACCATCTTCTTCAAATTGCAAAACAAATATTCTTGCAAAGAATGCTTATTTATGAGTATAAACGATAACTCGATAAACCCTTTTTAATTTAATAAAAAATTTGCCTAAGTCCTGCAGTAACAAGATAGATACAAAAAGTATTGCATTCAGTCTGCAAGCATTACAATATAAAGGCAGTGTGCTTGTTTTCATGCCTCCATACACTCCTGAGAAGCACAATCCCTAGGTTGAAGAATCTTTCAGCCAAGGTGCAAGCACAATATCAGTAGTGCAGCAGTACCATATTTTATGGTAGTCTTGGTCTTTTCAATGGAGATACTGAAGTCTTGGATTCAATAGAGCCTTTCCTGACTGTGGTACCAGTCTTAAGTGTCGCAAACTTTTTCTAGAGTGCTTATCTATCCTCACAAAGCACAAGATTTCTGTTCCATGCGTCATAATCGCAGACACAACATTTCTACGGCACGCACAAAAGTGAATTTGCGGGAACCAGCTTTTTCAGAGGTGCTTAATATAAAAAAACATCAATGGGCAGAGGGTCAAGATCCAGAGGGTTAGGCAGGCAGACAGTTAAACACCTATGGTTGAGCTTTTAAATTACCAGTAATTGATGTTTCTTTGCATGTATGTAATATGTATGTATATTTGTATCATTATGCATCAAGGGTGTCAAACCTTTTTTTATGGCAGGCCCAGTGGGAATATTTTGCAGCAGTAGCAGGCCAGGGTACCCATGGCACATGAGCGAAATGGGGTGAGGGTTTTAGAATGGGTGTATGGAGCTCACAAATCTTAATTTTGATCATCAATATCGGTCGCAAGCATCATATATAACTCTGCTTAAAAAAATGACAAATTTGAATTTTATTCTCACATTGTGTGCTGTGTAGTCTATAGGCAAGCATGTTCAGGTCACAAAAGCATCATAGGTGGGTCAGAAATGATCTGCAGGCTGTCTCTTTGACAACCTGGTATACATAATGCAGCACCTCTTATGTGTCTTATGAAGCACTGCCTTGTATGCAATTTGCTTTGCAAAATTCAGCGCTGTGGAAGTAAATAGGCCTGCATTAGATACGAGCAGATAGGATCGGATGACATAACCTTTTCTCAGTCACCACAACATCAGTTGACGTGAACTTAACTACTGAATTGTGCGTTTCCAAAGATGAGTTTGTGGTTAGGTTGATTGGATTTTGGCCAGCACCATTGAGTTTGTTGCTGGACATGTCGAATAAATGAAACTTTTATCGACCATGTGGACATAAATATTTAATAGAACTTCTTGGGAATTGGCAAAAGCAGGATAGGAATTGGCTGAGATTGAATTAGATATGAATCCCCACCTACCCAATTGTAATTAATAATTTTTATTGCATCGGTGTCTTAAGATCCAATTGTAATGCCAAAACCAAATCATGATCAGGTCAATATTCAGAGGATCAGTCCATAAGATGAGTGACTGGATGTGATGGGCTGAAGCATGGGAAGGAAACGGAGGAAGATGGGTCTGGATTGGAGGAAGATGGGTCTGGAGTGGAGGGAGATGGGTTTGGATTGAAGGAAGATGAGTCTGGATTGGAGGTAGATTTAATTTCGATTGGTTGCTGTCTGGTAACTGGTGTTGTCTTCACAATAAATCAACTGTGATGGTGTAGAACGAGAATGAGGAAGAGACAGTTGGATCAAGTTGGATTCGACTGGTTGAGATTACAATGCTATAAAGTGACTGGAGTCGGTGGGAGATTTGAGGTTGGACATGTCTCTGAAGTTAAACACTGATGGACGGAAACAGGACAAAGAGTAGGAGGAGGCCAAAGAGGAGGAAGAGGAGCAGGTAGGACTTCCTTGTGAGCCAGTAATTCATGTAATCTGATCTCTAGGCTGTTCAGTGTTGCCATTATTTGTGCAGCTGTGCAGATATACTTTTTGGGTCACTAGATTGCTTTGGTTAAAGTCTTCATTAAGTGGCCCAGAGAGCATATGGGGGTGTGTTCTGGAATTACCAATAGGTGGAAGTTTCTCAGTATAACAATGAATTTGCTGAGCAGAAAACCCTTTGCTTGGGATAGATGTTTTCATTGTTTCAGATTTGAAAATCTGTATAATTATTTGAGATTATAAAATCTCATGAAGCTGTCAGCTTATAAATATTTCGGATTTTTTAGTTGTGTATAGTGAAATGTTCACAATTACAGGTTTGTAGTTCTCTGAAATATAATAATCGTGTATGTCTTGAATATTGTGACCACTTTCTGTTTTTTCTTGAATGAATAAGTGGAGGGATGAATGAATGAATGAATGAATGAATGAATGATGGTTTTGATGAGCACAGTTTACAGCTCACAGAGTGTCACCGGAGATGGTTACTATGCAAGAGGCTTGAACAGGTCCTTCAAACTCAATAACTCTGCACTATTGATTTCTTCATCATCATTAGACAATGTTACTTAATACAGATAATAATAATTTCCATTTTGCTATCATAGCACTTGAAGTAGCAGTGTCAGGTACTCAGAAGGACTGAGGTAACCTGTTTGAAGAATCTTACACTTGAACTTAATAAGGTTTGGTAGCTAAGGTTGGCTGGGCTGTACATGTTTGAACCACCACTGGTGACAATTTTAGTTACCTGGGAATTTCTTTGTATGGTGTTCTGACTAATTATTTCGTTATTTTATAAATGAACTTTAGCAATAGACTTGTGTAAAGAGTGCCTTTGATTGGTTTTCCTTGATGACAATGGTTTAGTGCTGTGGGACTGACAGCCAGTGAGACATCACTTAGCACTTGTAGAACAATGGTAATTTAGGCTCTCAAATATATAATGGTCAGTTATTAAGCCAATTAGGTAGATTTTTGGGTCATATGGCCTCTTGTTGCTGGCCTGAAAAGGTCCTACTGTGTTTCTTTGAGGCATTTTTACATTTCTGTTACAAACTGCCTTACTAGGTTGTGTTCTATTGAGAACATTTTGTGCTATACTCCTTCCATCATTATTGTTATCATCCTCATTACCATATCCGTCGTTATCATCAACTGACAACAACCTTGCTGTGATGGGATACTGGTCTTTTGCAAGGAGGTGAAGTGATGCTGGCCGGCAGTTTTGTCTGCTTGCTATTAAGTGGCCAGCTGTTAAAGCAACAAATATTACTTATACACAGTTGGACTTGCGACCATATAGAAGAAGCTAAGATACATAAGGATCTAAGATATGACGGGGCAGACATATTGTACATGATTGAAAGTATCAGTTCTTGATCCAGGGTATCATCTAATCATCCAAGTATTGTCTAATGCCCAAATCTCTGTGGAGAATGTGACATGCTGAAAGGAATGGTAAAGGGCAAAAAATCAATTTTGTAGATCTGGACACAACTACCAAACCAAATAAATTGGGTCTTATAAGAATTCAATCCAAGTATTTTTGAAGACATCCAATCAGCTGCCGTCTCTGACGCATACACAAACTGATCAGGCAAGAAGCAACTGCAACAGCAGTCAGCCCATCGACATAAACAAGTATTCATTTAAATTCAATTCATACTGACAATCTGAGGTATGAGTATATACTATACTACAATATTATAATTGTACTCTGCTGTACTATACATGTATATTGTAAAGTTTTAACTTTTTTAACCCTTTAACGACCAGCGTTATTGATTATGCCTTACTTTTACTACGTGCTGATTGATAAAGGGCTAATGTATTGTGAGAATTTAGCTGTAGTCTTCTCTTCATTCTATTACTGTTTTTTTTTCAATGTACTCTAACGTATTGTACTATATTGTATTCGAGAAAATCTGAAGGCGAAAGACCACTTGTACCGAGACAACCATGCCAGGTGTTAAAACAAACGGGGTTTCTCATCTTCCCAGCCACACGTTTTTTTTTAACATGTGTAAAATCTCTTAAACGGCACGGTTGTGAATATCGATCGAAGCTGTCACGGCTGTTTGAAAATTGAAGTACTGTGTCATCACCGTGCAATAATTTCAAGGCCTTTTTATTTCTTTTGTCTGTTCCATTGTAGTCCAACAGTTATGCCAGCAGAATTGGTTTTTGATGGTTGAATAATTTACGACTCAATTTGATATTTCTGATGTTTTTGCAACTGGTACAGTAAGGCATAAGTTACCTGGTAGTTTGTGGTTATAAAACTGAAGTGGGTACTTAAGAAGGCAAACCCTGTTGATTTATAGGTCCTCAGTGCCTCAGACAAAGTTACTTGACATTGTATGAGATTTGTGCTATATAGCAAAATTTGTGCCTTACGTTTTCAACAGGGCGAGAAATAATCATATCACTATTCCACCTTGATTTAATTAAGACATTGTCTGCAGACTTTTGGAGACACTTTTGTGTAGTGGTTAGCATGCTGTACTCTCAGCCCAGACATAGGGGTTCAGATTCCCACAAGGTAGATATTTATGCTCCACTTGTTGCCCTGTAGCAGTTTAGCACACTTATTTATACAATGAATGCACTGACTTTACAGACTTGATCTTCTTGTTGTTCTTGCTACAACAGCTATGACTCTGTCCCGGTTTCTTTACCTGTCTTCAACTACTCGCTCTGAAATTCTAGATGGTTGACCACGTTTGCCTTTCTCAAAACTTATTTCTTCTCTTGTAGCCTTGTGCACTGGGAGCACTTCTGAATGGTTCAGCCTGCTAGAGGCACTTCATAAATGTTTGAATACAAAAATTGTGCCACCCTGACCTGTTTACAGAAATCTAGGCAGAGACATTCCAGGCCTCTAGGCAGAGACATCCCAGGCCCATAGGCCGAGCCATCCCAGGCCCATAGACCGAGCCATCCCAGGCCCATAGACCGAGACATCCCAGGCCCATAGACAGAGACATCCCAGGCCCCTAGGCAGAGCCATGGGCTTCTTAGAAGGAAGTTGGTGTGTTCCATAAGGGGTAAAAAATGGAAAGTACAATAATATTCAGATGCTTAATTTTAAACTGATTATAGTTAAGTGTCAGCATTATATTTAAAAAGTCATAAACTTTGTATAAGTGATTATAGTATTTTTCGTAAATTTATTGTGTGCCCCTAAGAATCGCTGTTCCTCTGGGCATTTGTCCCCCTTGCCCCACCCACTGAAGCTTCACTAATATCCTGAAGTTAAGAAAATTGTAGGATTGGACACTTAGTATCCATGGCATGATCATATTTGACTCACAATTTCTAAATTATTGTAATGTAATGGAGCACTTATATATTTTGATGCTGGAACGTACTCATCCATGGTTTCAGCTGGAAGAATGTGCTGACAGTGTTATGATGAATTTTTGTCATGCTTACTGTTAATCACATGAGTTTTGTGGGAAATTTTGCACGAGTTCATGTTTAGAACTGCGTTCCTATGACTAAATACTATTGGAGACACACACCATACAACTGCCAATGAGTGTCTCTGACTGAGAAACCAGGTCAAGACTATCTAACATTTAAGGAAATACCCACAGCAATTGTTTTAAAGAGATATCCAAGTATTTTTTGAAGTTTTTTTTGGGTTTTATTATACAATGCTATACAACTAGGCACTTTTATAACGCGCTTTAACAAGACAAGTCTTGCATGAAAGCACACACACATCTTTACGATGCAACTGCAGTTGTAATGCAGAGCAATAAGGTCTTGCTCAAGGTCCCTACAGCAGGAACTATAATTATGATAAACAATAATTGTAGTATGTTGTTTTTCCACTCAAGGTGTATATATGTATACATGTAATGATATATATATATATATAACATATTTATGCAACAGCACACAATCTACACATGTGTATATACATCTGTATACTGAATTGGTTGGCTGCCTGAACTGGGATTTCCCATTCATTACTAAATTAGCAGAAAGTCAAAGTATCATAATTATGTAGGATCCAAATGTTTGCCTCAACTAAACAGAATGTTTCCTCTGACCAAATTCTCTGAGGATTGCTAAATAAAACCCTGTTTTCTTGTCCCATTGTGTTCTGTGCTTATACAATGCAGACTTGGGGCAGACATATAATTCATCGTGGAACAACAGTTGTGAGTCTCATGTCTCTTGTCAAAATGGTGATGAAAAATAATGCGCTTAGAAGAGTGACGAGAACAATGTGATGGGGAGAGCAATGAAAAACAATGCGTTTGCAAAGAGCAATGAAAAACAATGCGTTTAAAAAGACTGATGAAATACAATGCATATGCAAATTATAGTATTTGTCAAACTATGTATAAAAGACCCACATAGTTCTTGCTTGAAAATTCAGAGAGACACAATGCCGTTGTTGTTTGCTGTTAGGGCTCACTTGTAGAGTACTCGATATGTATTGCTTTCAAGAGGGATGCATTGATGCCGGTCATAAGGTCAAGGTTCAAATCGTCACAAGGGCAGAAATTTGTTTTGATTTTGTGCACTCTATTGAACTCAACTATAATGACCATGCGCTGTAGTGGTAAGACAATTGACTTGCCTTTTGTGTTTTGCATTGTCCACCAACCCTCATATCTTAGAAAAATGAAGCAGCCAACACTTCATATCCTTGGCTATCTCTTGTTTGGCATGAGGTACTTCTTCAAGAAGCTTTTAGAAGGCACTGTGCAAAATCTCCACCTACATTTCATAGCATTGTCTTATCCATAAAATGATCTTAATGTTGATGTCAGGAAGGTTATTAGTGAGATATGGGGCTTCTGAACCCTGTTCAGATACCCATTGACCATGGGGCAATGTGTGTAAACAGCGGACACTCACTGACAACTATTTTTTGTCAATGCTGGTCAATCATTGTTAGCTGCTGCCAGACATTTGTGTTGAATTGCTCTGCTTAGTCAACATTTCTGTCTGCATATAGGTCACAGTGACTATTCTTTGTTATCAGACAATCAGTGTCGATGGCAGCTCTAGTGTGTTCCATGTGTTTAGACATTAGTACGAATAGTGCAGAAAAACAGCTTTTTGTGTCAGCTACATCTGGTGAAAATTTTTTTGGCTTCAGCATGTTATAGTTTGAGACTGAGATGGACTTAACAACGACATCTGTGGTCTTTCACTGCAGATTTTATTAGTTTGTTGTTGTCATGGTAATAGTGTTGATGAAACTGATGATGAAGATCATTTGAATAATGACACGGGTGGTGGTGGTGGAGAAGGTTCAGATGATGGTGTTATGATGATGGTTTCAGTGACAATGGTGATGATGATATGGACTGAAATGCAGCAATAATGAATTAAACATCAATTATAATCTGTCATCTGTAAATCATTGCTATTATGCCTGTGATCCTGACCTCTCTCCACAGTTCATTGTTAGTCAGAGTGGATTTACATTTGTGCGATTTTCCAGTTTTTCTGCTATTTATAGAGATTGATGTATATGCATTACCAATGTATGACATAATGTGCTTGTCTACGTATCTGTGTATGTCTGCCTCTGTTTTGTGAGTGTTTGAAGACCAATCTATTTGATCGTCATCTTGTTTTGTCAGATATGAGCATCTGTTAGAAGTTGTCTTGAGAAAGCTCTATATCAATGTGTTCTTTCAACTGTCAAATAGAGGTAGAAAAAGGATGTACATCAATACATGCAATCATAGATACATACATACGTACATACATACATACATACAAGTCATACATAAATACACATCTTGGAATAACATCCCATTGGAAATTCGTCTGTCAAATAATACTACAGCATTCAAAAAAAAGTTGCGAGCCTTCCTCATCAATTCATTAAGTTGCAGTAAAGGTATATTGCCATTTATTAGTGTGATATAGTTGCTACATGGGGGTCCCTATTTAGCGGGATTCGCATCCCTTCTGGGGCTCCCATCGTGGCCAACATAAGTTTGCTTTAACACACATAAATACATACATACATGCCTACAATCCTACATATGTATGTATGGGCGTACGTACTTATATAGACAATGTTCGTGCAGCAAGTATGTAGATCTTATAGTACTATGGTAGAACTGCTGTTCTGTTTTTGTAGTTACACAGAGCTCTGCCTTTAGACGAATGCGATGAATGTGCTGAATCTTGAGGAGTGTGAGTTGCTGTGCGATTCCAAATACCGAGCATACGTTTCACAGGTGGACAAGGCGCTCAAAGCATTCGAGTACACGAGCGAATGGGCCGACCTGATATCAGCACTTGGAAAACTTAACAAGGTACAGTTTCTGTGCAGCCTGTCTTTCTGGTACTTTCCAAATGATTGTCATATATGAATGTTTTTGCTTTGACCACTGATTGATGAAACCTTGGGTATTATGAGTTTTGAGCTTCAGATATTACAGATTTTAGTCGGTTAGATATCGTGATGTGTAAAAAAAATAGTGAGCAGGTCAGTAGTCCTTAGTAGTGCAAGACAAGATATTCTTATGTTATTCCTGTATCTCGTTGTTTAATACCTATAGTGGAATGTAAGTGAGATGCTCACATGCCTCTCTTTTCCCCCTTGGTAATGGTTGTTGGTGAATCTGAAGGTTCTCCGCACTGGGCCAAATTTTGCTGCGTAATTGATATTTGAGATGTACGCGTGTGCAAACAACTTGTCTTCGTCATTACACAGAAGTTGCTGAGTACAGACGTGGTCCGATGACTGGTTGTGGAAGGCCATCTGTAGACCACACTATATTGCACATC
This sequence comes from Bimastos eiseni, assembly GCA_959347315.1. Lineage (NCBI taxonomy): Eukaryota > Metazoa > Annelida > Clitellata > Crassiclitellata > Lumbricidae > Bimastos > Bimastos eiseni. The sequence continues at coordinate 15,378,801 of OY365815.1, forward strand.
TGGTAAAGTGCTGTAGAAATTCGATATATGGTTCATTGTGGCACTGCAGGTGTTTTTTTCATTTCCTCTTGTTTGCGTAGACCGATATTTTTTTCTCAGCAATTTGTTTCTTTCTAAAGGCATGCATACATTTAAAGCCCATTTAAAGCCCATAACTTCATAGCACTTTGCAAAGGCATCATTTTGACATTCACATAGAATACATTCAGATAGAATACATGAATATTTTCAGATAGAATACATTGAGATAGAATACATGAATATTTTCAGATAGAATACATTCAGATAGAATACATGAATACTTTCAGATGGAATACATTCAGATAGAATACATGAATATTTTCAGATAGAATACATGAATATTTTCAGATAGAATACATTCAGATAGAATACATTCAGATAGAATACATTCAGATAGAATACATTCAGATAGAATACATTCAGATAGAATGCATAGAATATTTTCCAATAGAATATTTTCAGATAGAATACATTCGGATAGAATACATTCAAATACAATACTTTCAGATAGAATACATAGAATACTTTCAGATAGAATACATTCAGATAGAATACTTTCAGATAGAATACGCTCAGACAGAATACATTCAGTTAGAATACATTCAGATAGAATGCATAGAATATTTTCCAATAGAATATTTTCAGATAGAATACATTCGGATAGAATACATTCAAATAGAATACTTTCAGATAGAATACATAGAATACTTTCAGATAGAATACATTCAGATAGAATATGCTCAGACAGAATATATACATTCAGTTAGAATACATTCAGATAGAATGCATATAATATTTTTAAATACAATACATTCAGATAGAATACATTTAGATAGATTACATTCAGAAAGAATGCATAGAATATTTTCAAATAGAATACATTCAGATAAAATACATTCAGATAAAATACATTCAGATAGAATACATAGAATATTTTCATATAGAATACATTCAGATAGAATACATTCAGATAGAATACATAGAATATTTTCAGATAGAATACATTCAGATAGAATACATTCAGATAGAATACTTTCAGATAGAATAGATAGAATATTTTCAGATAGAATACATTCAGATAGAATACATTCAGATAGAATACATTCAGATAGAATACTTTCATATAGAATACATTCAGGTAGAATAGATAGAATATTTTCAGATAGAATACATTCAGATAGAATACTTTCAGATAGAATACTTTCAGATAGAATACATTCAGATAGAATGCATGGAATATTTTCAAATAGAATATTTTCAGATAGAATACATTCAGATAGAATACTTTCAGATAGAATACATTCAGATAGAATACTTTCAGATAGAATACGCTCAGATAGAATACATTCAGATAGAATACATTCAGATAGAATGCATGGAATATTTTCAAATAGAATATTTTCACATAAAATACTTTCAGACAGAATACTTTCAGATAAAATACATTCAGATAGAATATGTTCAGATAGAATACTTCAGATAGAATAGATGAAAAATATTTTCAGATAGAATACATTCAGATAGAATACTTTCAGATAGAATACATTCAGTTAGAATACATTCAGTTAGAATACATTCAGATAGAATACATTCAGATAGAATATGTTCAGATAGAATACGTTCAGGGAGAATACGTTCAGATAGAATACATTCAGATAGAATACGATCAGATAGAATACGTTCAGATAGAATACTTTCAGACAGAATATGTTCAGATAGAACACGTTCAGATAGAATACTTTCAGATAGAATACTTTCAGATAGAATACATTCAGATAGAATACGTTCAGATAGAATACGTTCAGGGAGAATACGTTCAGATAGAATACATTCAGATAGAATATGTTCAGATAGAATACTTTCGGATAGAATACATTCAGATAGAATACATAGAATACATTCAGATAGAATACATTCAGATAGAATAGATAGAATATGTTCAGATAGAATACTTTCGGATAGAATACATTCAGATAGAATACATAGAATACATTCAGATAGAATACATTCAGATAGAATAGATAGAATATTTTCAGATAGAATACGTTCAGATAGAATACATTCAGATAGAATACTTTCAGATAGATTACATTCAGATAGAATACATTAAGATAGAAGTGAATGATCATATCTAAGCTTGTAACTGGTGTTGATGGTGCACTGGGTGTTCACCTCTGTAGTTTATGGTTGCAGTTTATTGTAGCAATTTATGGTGTTGGTTATTGGGTGGTGCTGTATGGGTGTGGTTAGTAAAGGTTTTTAGTGGTGGTGATAATGATTATATAAATGGTGGTGTATGGTGACATTTCACCATTAACTAATCTGTTGACTTACGGTACATAGTTTTGCTAACTGATGTATCGGCCTGCGCAGAGAGCACCTCTGATTAAATATCTTAAGGTGGCAATATATCAATTTTCAAAATGAATGAATAAACGAATTTCTCTTGGTAGGATTACCTGTGCTTTGTTTTACTTTCAGGTGCTGAGCAGTCACATTCGATATCCGGTGATTCCGAAACGTGTGACGATTGGCAAGCGCCTGGCGCAATGCCTTCACCCGGCCTTGCCAAGTGGGGTCCATCTGAGGGTCTTAGAGACCTATGACATCATCTTCAAATGCATCGGAACGACGCGTCTTGCGTCCGACCTCTTCACCTATGGCTCCGGTCTGTTTCCACTGATGGGTTACGCTGCGATGAATGTTCGCCCAGTTCTCCTTCAGCTCTATGAAACGCATTTCATTTCCCTTCAAAAGCACATCAAACCGGCTCTGACAGGGCTCATCATGGGGCTCCTACCCGGTCTTGAGGAGGGCTCGGAACATTTCAACCGGTACGATAACTGCATTTGTTTCTGTAATGTAAGGATTTTTCTGATTTTTTAAGTTGGGATATCTGTGTTGGGGACCAGTTGACTGGAAAACGCTTGACTGGCTGATTGACCATTGAGTTAATTGAATGTTTGATTGACAACATTTATTAGTGACTGACTCATTGACAAATGAGTTAATTGACCATTGCCATGAGGGATAATGAGTTTTAAAATTACTGGTTGATTGACAGGCATTGATTGACAGATGAAGAATTTTCAGACAGGTGGATTGACAAACAGATGAATTTAATCATTGAGTTTTGAGGTGTGCTGTCTTGATAGGGTGAGTTAAGAAGTTGTTGTAGCTGACCCATGCGGCTGTGTTGTATCATTTTCAGGACTGTTCAGTTGTTGGAGGAGTTTTGCGACGCAGCCGAACCGTCATTCTTCTACGGATGTCTCTGGGAGTGCGTGCTGGCGAGTGCTGCTAATCGATTGGCTGGCATCAACTTCGTTTTGAGTCACTTCAACCGGAAACAGTCGATGGAAGACCAACTGTTTTTCATGGGGACCAACCTCGACATTCTGGTTGGGCGCTTGTTCTGTGCTTTCTTGAACTGTAGTCAACTTGGGGAATTGGTGGACGTTGGGATGATACCTCCGCCACATTGTAATGCTGTTGAGAGGAACTTTTGAGGCTCTATTCATTATATTAAGTGCCTTACATACGTTCTTGCATGGGGCGTTTGAATGGTAATACCCAGGTATAAAGAATAGAATGATGCATGTTCAGTGCCAGCCCATTAAAATTTACTCAGCCTTTCACTGTCTAGGGGCGATGGTAAAAGGAGCTGCAGTAGGAGAGATTGGCTCCTTGCAGGCTGCCAAGCAGTTATAAAATTGTCTTTGTTTAACTTGTTGTCTTTTGTTCTTGCTCTTTTATGTAGTCATACTGTAATTTGTCAATTTGAATTGAATAAATGAATATTTATTGTATGTGCATGCATGCATATATATCATACATATATATCATACATATATATCATACATATATATCATACATATATATCATACATATATATCATACATATATATCATACATATATATCATACATATATATCATACATATATATCATACATATATATGTATTATAAATTAGAGCTGTACCGATATCACTTTTTGCCGATTATGCTAATACTGATTATTGCCGATTATTTCATTTACCAATACCGAATGTAATAGCCGACACCAATAACCGATTATTTCAATGTGTTTTCCAAAGATGAACTGTGACTCACTCTGCACAACAGCTATAAGCAGAAGGTGTTGATATAACAGCATCTAGTATCAATCAGGTAAACCTTATGCCCAGGTGAACCTGCTATAATGGCATGGCTAAACGCGGAAAAGGATCTCTGTCGCACCATGCAAAGTAGAATGAGCATTGTAAGCTATCATTTTCCCCCAAACATTGAACTATTATGATGGGAACGTCTCTTGTAGCAAATTCAGACATACAATCACTTTCTTGTACAGTCAAACACGGCATTCCCTCCCGCAGACGAGCTGCCCTTGCGAAATGCCACTTTGGCCTGAAATAGGGCGTCAGTGGTGATGGCCGGTGGGCAGCCAGCAGGGGTGAAATAGCTGCCCAGGGTAATTGAGCAGGTACTGTGACTCACTCTGCACAACAGCTATAGCCTTCGAACATTGCGGTATTCCACCTTTTATACGAGCTCAATGCCTGCTGGGTTGTCTGAAGTAGCTGTACAATCTCTGCCTTCGGGCTGGTTACACGCTATGGGAATGGATTACGCAACTAGGGTTATGTGCTAAAGGGGTTAAAGGCTGAAAATAGTATTATAAAATAAAAATTGTAATTTTTACTATCGGCACCGCATTACTGATAACCGATACTGTCTGATAATCGGCCCGACTAATCGGCCGGCTGAATAATTGGTACAGCTCTATTATATATGTATATATATATAGATGTGTGAGGTGGGGGTCAAAACCCGCCGTTTGTCGGCTCCAAGTTATTGAGATAAAGGTTAAATAGACAAGAAGGGTAAAAAACACATAAAATTGTTTTATGGTATATTTTTACAAAACAATATGTCTACTTTGAATATCTGAAATTAAAAATGTTGAATTCAAATATTTAGTTGGAGAAAAATGACTTTTAATGCATATGGTGTTTAGATTTGCATTGCTAAAATATGCATGTTTTCAAAGGTGAACGACCAATATTTCATACGCCGACATTTCATAAGTCGAACTGCCATAATTTGCAAAATAGTAATCAGATTTTGATGCCGCATGCCTTATCTCATGCAGAATATATCACTTTATTGCCCAGCAGAGTTGTTCAGTAATCAAGTAATGGTTTCTAAGATATTCAATGACATGAATATTCTGAAACTTTGACTTCGATTTTCTCAGTTGTTAAGATTATACTAATGAAAGAGTCAAGCGAGCATAACGTAAGTTAGATAAAAGCTGTTTCGATTTTGTAAAAAGTATTTTGAAGCAGATGCATTGTAGAATATGATTTAATAAATAAAGTCAAAAACGACTGATGGGTGATGGGTTTTGACATATATATAATATATGACATATGTATAAAAAACTCTTTGCAAAGTCACAAATATTAATCTGCATGAAATGAGCTCACATGGCAAAGGGCAACAAATGGGTCACAATGAGTTCTTTGAACATAATATTTTATGCCTTGTGTTAGTCCTTACATGGGTAGATGTTTCCGGTTAAAATTTTTAGGATGCTCTGAAAAAATTTCATTTTGAATGTTAGATTGATGACTGATTTGAAGTCATGTGCAACTGTTATTGGATTAATGACCATGTCATGTAAATAATTGTTCATACCAGTTTTTATGGAGATTTTATTGATGACAACCTGAGAGTTCAGATGACGTTCCTTATGTATTTGTAGTTATTCGCATTAATCACCTGTAGACATGCACTTTTTAGTTGGGGTTAACTTGAACTTGATATTTTCTCAATTTGCATTTTCTAAAAAGTGTTTGCTTAGCTTCAATTGTTTTTAACTTTTATCCATATTGTTATAGAAATTATGGATTTCTCCTAATTGTGATTCAAAAATAAGTCTTGACTTTTTTGCATTTTTATGACAAATTTTCTCATGCATGGTCACAGGAGCGTCCACATAGGGGGGTCTGGAGGCAAATGCCTCCGATTTCAGGTAAGGGGATAATTTTTTTAGTCTTAGGGGAATAGCTTGCCTTCCTAACACTGGGGAGCGGTGGTTTGCCTCCATCACTCAGAGGGGATTGACGCCCCTACATGTTTAGAAGTAGAAGAGAGGTCATTGACACTATTCCCAAGACAACCGTGAGTGTAAAGTGTTAACATCTTAATTTTCTTGGCCTTGGCAGTTATGGCAGGGTTTGTGATTGGTTGTTGTTGTTTGTAGGTGAAAGGACTTTGCGTTGCCTTGCAAGACAGCAGCATCCTTGTTCAGCGCAGTACTCTCGACCTTCTCATCGCCTGCTTCCCGATCTACAACAGCCAGCTGCCGAAGTCGGACATGATCAAGCTCCTGACAGCCGCGATCAAGGTTGTCCTACGTCGAGACATGTCGCTCAATCGACGCCTGTACGCCTGGCTGATCGGATGCGACTCCAATGGACTTCCTATGGCTGCTGCGGCTGCTGCCTCAGTAGGACCAGCATCTGCAGATCAAGGACGTCTGGAGAGGCAGGACAGTACGAGCACCAACACGAGTGAAATGGACTATTTCAACACGTACGCGAAGGAGTTGTTGATCGCAGCCGTGCGCAACAGTCTTCTAGAGAGCGGCGATACGGAATGTGGCCACGATGCAAGGGTCGTCAATCTGAAGCCGTTCAAAGTGCTCATGAGTCTGCTCGATAAGCCGGAGATCGGCAGCGCCATCTTGGAGGACATACTCATGGAGATCTTTCGTTGCATGTACCGCGAATGCGTCACCAAGGTCGCCGAAAGTTGCCGGAATGTTCCGTCGAAGGAGAACGGCGGTCTTCCTGCCACTGCCGATGATCTGCATCCGGTCGGCGGAAAGTCAGACGGAGGCGGAGTCAACAGTGAAATTGTAAAGACGGCTAATTTGCTGTTTGGGGCGTTGGAGCCATACTTTATTTGGCATTTTATAAGCCGAGCATTTAAAGAGGCGTGCAAGAACGCGCCAAAGGTCCGGGGTGGGACGTTTGGTAAGGGTGATGCATCAATCACAGAACTCTGTCAGCTGGTCGACTTCCTGCTGGATAAATTGTCTGTTGTAAGTGTCAAGAACTCTTAGTAAATATTTGATTAAAATATTTGGTTGATATATAGATTTTGTGAGGAGCTGAAAAGACCAAGATTTTAACAATACTGGAGAGGGTCTATGTAGATGTGGAGAATTATGTAGATATATGGTTAGTAATGCACATATGTAGAATGCATGTAAAGATGTTTGTAACTCTACATATCTGCTATCTGTTCATCCTTTAACAAGTGTGATTGGTTTGCTTGGTCGCATCCCATCGACATTCCACGTCTTAGCTTTGCCTTGGTCAACCTTAGATCTGTTCTGCCAGTGGATGATCTTGGTTGTTTACAGTCAAAATTCAACCATTTTTCATATCGTATCTGTGGTTTAGTATTTATGAGTGTATTTGGAGAAACACTGCTTATGTGTTCATTTATGATTTCTGTTGTTCATCTATGTATATATGGAAATATTTATGTATAATATTGTATATATGTATTTCTGTATGTATGGAAGTATATATGTATTTCTGTGTATATGGAAGTATGTATGTATGTCTGCATATGTGGAAGTATTTATGTATTTGTGTATGTCTGTATATATGAAAGTGTGTGTATGTATACAAACATTTATAAATACAAATAAAGACTTATATGCATGCAAATATATATATATATATATATATACAATACCACTGTTATTTGATATCGCCCTTCTTTCAGTATAGTTCAGAAGTGCACACACACCTTGATGGTGCAACTGCAGTTGTAATGCTGAGCAATTTTGCACAGAGGACTTGCTCAAAGTCCCTACACAGTGATGCTTCGGCCAAGAGTCGAAGCTGCTCACTCAGTGCACACCGAGCATTACGGGCCGACCGCTCTAACCCATTGGCCACCATGCCACAGCTATATATCTACTTATCAGTATTCACTAAATACACAGATATATACACAGATTGGATGATTGACATCTGCAGGAGGCATACAAAGAGACTCAGACGGAGCACCTGCCGAGGCTTCTTCAACGTCTGATGTCGTCGCTGACTGAATGCATCGATCAGTTGACCGATTCAGAGCTCCTTCTCTGCCTCCAACTCTGCTCCAAAATTCTGTCGCGCGTCCAGCCGTCCGTGATGCTTGTTGGGGCCAGTGACATCCTCTCGAAACCACGCAGCAGCACCTTGACCCACGACTGCGCGAAGGACAGGGACGCGGAGGCCAACATGGACATCAGCCTTCCGGCGACAAAGGAAACATCAGACAAGGTCGACGACAATGAAGTGCCAGATGTTGTCGTTGCTAATGGTAATGGCATCGGTCCTGCCTTGGCGAGCTGCAGAGATCCGAGCGGACGAGTTCCGGACTCTGAGTTTTGCGATTTTGTTCAGTTTGAGAATGAAGAGGATCGTTGCGCGACGACGGATGGCGATGGCGAACCGAAAGAGAAAGATCGAGAGACGCAGACGAACCTACAGAACTGTATCGAGAACTTTGTGCAGCTGTTTGAGGCGTTCTTAACGAAACGTCTGCTCATCAACTGCAACCAGCCGAAGATCATGCAGTTCCTGAGTCAGGGGCCAGGCACCAGACCGGTCGATGCCAAAGACTGCCCTCTGGTGGCTGACGAAAGTCTCTTGTCTCACGCGAGGGATGCGAATGAAGGCGGGACCGTCGGTCGGTTGCCATTGGCCCAACTGTTGCTCAGGTCTTCTCAGGCGTTTGCGTCCGCCTGTCAGCTGCTCGTCGAGTTCTCCTCTCTGCCAATATTCTGCACGAGTAACTACAAGAAGATTCAGAAGTCTTTCCAACAAGGTAATAATTGCTATTATTGAGATCAGAATCAGTAGTGCATTTTAGGAGATGCCAGACAGGTCTGTCTGTCTGTGCAGTGGATTTGTTATGCAATGATTGCAAGTTTAAACCTGCCCAGCAGACTTTGTGACACCCTTCCCCTGTCGGCTCGATTTGAAATTAATAGTGATTGGGTTTAATTTCATTTAGTTTATCTTAATTTGTTATTATTTTCATTTACTGTTTATGTGTCAATTTGTAACTAATAAATGATAATTCTGAGTTCTTATTTCTGTAAGTTATATGGTCTATTATCTAATTCTACAATTACTTGAAGGTAACACAAGCTTATTATGGACCACTGTCTACCAATTCAACCGTTTATGTAATAGTTGAGTTGAGAGCACTCCTGAGTAGTAATGTTGAATAAAAATAAGTCTGGTGTCAAGAAAAAAATTTCGGTATTTATATGGAACCTTTGTTTTTAAACTTGTCAAAACTAACTTGATGCCGTCATGCCTACAAAGGAACAGATTTCCTTGGAATCTTCGACACGAGATCATTTGGTACTTGGTTTCAGATTTTACTATTCCTCATTGAATTTTGCTACAAATATTTCTGTCTCTTGTTTCAGATGTTACTATATCCAGTTGTATTTTTCTGCAAATCTATCCTTTTCTAGTTTCAGATTTTACATTTCCCAGCTGGCTTCAGCTGTTGTTGACTTGTGCCTGTGCCATAAGGAACTTTTCCATTGAGAGTGCTGCTATATCTGCTGTCTTGGACCTGATTGGTCTGACGCAGTCATTTATTGCCCAATTGGAACGCAAGGGAGGAAGCAACCAAAGCTATCAAGATGGCATGGAGGATGTGGAAGATGGGAGACGAATTGCTGGAGATAACACTGTGTCAGTCCTTATTCTGCCACTCCTTACTCCAAATGACCTTGTTTACATGAATGAGAAAACCAACTTCTACCAGGTAGGTATCAATGCATTCATTCTTATAATTCATATTTTTCCTCTTTGTTTTTGCCCCTGAAATCACAGGTGTCATCTTGAAATATTTGTGAGTTTTTGGAGATATCATCTAGAAACACCAATGTTAGTTGCCATTATGCAACTTGCAATTTGGCATCATTAAGAGATATTTAGAGCTAGTGTATAAGAGTCTTGAAGGCAGTGTTGATAGAAAATATTGGAGATATGTCATCTAATAACATTATAGGGATATGTTATTATGTCCTTGCAGATCTAATAAATGTTGGGCATGATTTGAGAAAGACGAATAAGAATCTTTGGTGTGAGCATGCCTGCCAAGAGGGGAGTCGCAGGTTCAAATGCCCATGGGCTCAACGATTTTTAATATTACTGACCCTTTACTATGATAGTCTTATTTATCATTTTCTCCTGTAGAACATGTGCAATTCTGTCTAAGAGGCCCATGACTGCTCTGCCTAGGTGGTCTGAAATTTCTCTGTCTATGGGCCTGGAATTTCTGCTGTAAGAGCTTGAAACTGATGCAGGTGACAATATCTTTTTTGCAGTTGGTGGCCAGAAACCTGTGGGAGTACCTGGATGATGAGACACCTGAGTTCCATTCAAGAACTGTGGAGCTTCTTTATCAGTTGCAGCAACTGTCAGCGAATCCATGGACCTGTGAAGATGTCATCAGTTCTGCCCTCCTGTCAGATGACAAGGCAAGCGTTTACTGCTACTAAGAGATACTGATCGAAGCCAGCAACTGGTGTTATGGTGCAATTGGTGGTCACCTCAGTGGTTTATGGTGACAGTTTATTGTGGCAATTTACAGTGTTGGACTGTTCGTTTATGGGTGGTGGTGTATTGTGGCGGTTATTAGTGGTGGTGATGGTGGTGTTGAATTTGTTTACTAATATTTTACCATGATGATGATGGTTTTACTGGTTTATGGTGGTGGTGGTCATTATTGTGGCTACTGACTATGTCTGATATTTGATAATTCCTCCATTGTTGCATTTAGAAATGCACTTTGAGACAAGACGAAAGACGTTGGCAATTCATGACCAAGCGTGTGCATGATGATCGATCATCATTAATATGAAGATAATTATCGATTATAACCATAACCATAGCCAGCCATGATTATGATTTTGATGATAATGTGTTAGCAATTATCAGGGCCATACCGAGGGGGGCCAGCGGGGCCGAGTTCCAGGGCGCAAATGTGGAAAGGATGCAAATTTCAGAATGGAATAGCTTATTATTCCATAAAATGCACTGTTTTCAAAATGTAGGGATGCCAGATTGTTGCTAGGCACAGGGCGCAATTATAGCTTGGTACGGCCCTGGCAATTATTATTTCTGTTCTGTTCTGCAGACAACGAAGTTTTCTGCTCACAGGAAGTTTGCCATCTTTTGGCATCTACTACGTGACCGAACTACTGCCACTCCTCGCATTCTGCCCGTCCGAACATTTGACAGGTTTTGCATTTATCGTCCTTTTTGAGTCTTCTTTTGCTTTGACCGCAAAATATTAACTGATTTATAGTACGGTGTTTTGACCGTTTAGAGAATCGGAGCCCAGTGTTGTTTGCATGTGCTGGGAAAACTCTTGGCAATTGGCCATGTTGCTTGTATTGTGTTTATTCTGTTGTTGTATCCATAGGTCACTGTTGGTGATGTTGGACAGTCTGCAGAGCGATGTTCACCTGTCTTCTTCGCTTACCCAGACGTGGCTGCTCCATGCGGTTCAACGCGGGGACCTGATGCGGATTCTGGAGCCACTACTTCTGATCCTTCTCCACCCAGACACTGCTCGGTTAGAAGGACTTTGAATTCAAAGTATTCAGAGGCTCTTTATTTGAGCGCAGTTACATAAGGTATAAGTGATTCCTCAGGATTTCAAATTGCTCCTGAGGCACAGGAAAGTTCTTGGCAAACCAAAAGTACCATGGAAGGTACTGACGTGAAAGTATTGGATTGTAAAATATAGTTGATATTGTTATTTATATTATTATTGTAAATCATCATTTTTAACCATTATTATTATATTATTATTAAAACTTGCTTTGTTTTGACCATTGTTATTATTGTTAATGTAATTTTAGGGTTTCAATTCAGCACGTCAGCATACAGAAGTCAAGACATCTTCGCATCAGTACAAGCGAGCGATCGGAAGACAGCAACAGCGGAAGCGGAGCTGACGTCGTCGAGACCAACATCTTCGCTATCAGCAGTGAAGGAGGCAACATCATCTATCATGTGAGTAACAATGGCCGGTCCTTTTCCAAGAAAACAATAGAAGACCTACGAACGTACACTCTGACATTTGTCTCAGAGAAAGGATCGGCCACGAAGGCATCAAAGGCCAACGTAGAGATGGATCTCGACTACACTCGTGTCGATCCTTCAGATGTTAACTTGACAGTGAATCCCTTTGGGTCGCAGCACTCCTCAGACAGCGAAGTTTTTGAGAACGGTGGGACGAAACCGTCGCAGTTGCAGGCGGTTCAGAAGGCAGTGAGACTGACAAAGGACGAGAAAGAAAAGATTTTCTTTGACGATAATGAACAGGAAGACTATTTGAAGACTTCTGCCACTTTGCAAGACAGCGAGTTAATGTCTAAACCTGAGGATGTTTCTCCTGAAGTGATAGTTCGCGGCATTCTTGATGAAGTCATAAACGATGTTCTGATGCACTCATCTTCGGCCACGATCATTGAAAGTGCGTCTGAGGCGGTCGAAGATGATCGCCCAAGGGATGACGTGAATCGGTCACAATCGTCTTCAAAAGAAAAGCCCCTTATTCTGGACTTTGACGACGACCACTTCCTGCACAATGGTCACATTTCCGACATCGAGAGTCAGTCGGATGCTGGTGTCGGCGCCATTCGTCGGAACTCTCTGAGTCGTCACGAGGAACTGCCAAACGTTCATCCGCTGCACACGCACATTCTTCTCTACACGCAGAAGTACGACGCACGGCGGACCCTCTATGCCTTATCCTGCCTCAAGTCTGTGATATCAACGAATCCTCATCTGGTTACGGTTGCTCTTACCACTTCAAACATCGGAAGCACGAACACTCCGCACGTCACGCAGGTCCTCAACCTTCTCATCCGCCATCGGCGCTCCGTGCTCGGAAAGAACTTCAACAGCGAGCTTCCACCGGATGCTTCGGTCGGTGTCCGGAGCAGCATGTTCGTCGAGGTTCTCATCTCCGTCTGTTTGTTCTACATCCGTGGCTATTACCCAAACCTCATGATGAGCAAGCTGAGTGAGGTCGAGCTGAACGCGAACAAGGAGATTCAAATTCTGAGCAGCGACGTTCTGACGATGATCTTCTCTGAGCTGACGGTCATCGCTCAGAGCAGCGGCAGAGGAGTGGCGACGTATATTGGCGAGCTGCTCTTAAAGTGCAAGGTAAACGTATGTGCATTAAGGTGCTCAATTCTAAGGCTGTCAAGAAATGTTGCAATCACGGCCCAGGTACCCGTTGACCCACGAAGCGAGTACCCGGGTACCCGACCGTGCAGACATTTTGTTAGGAAATGTAGGGAATTGCACATTTTATGGAATGTCGGGTACCCTAGAACCGATTTCATTGCCTGGGCAGTCAGCCTCGGACAAGTACCCGGGCACCAGTTGACAGCCTTACTCAGTTCTATTTGTGAATGCAGGTTCTAAAGCAAATGTCTGAAGCCTTCAGGTTAAAACTTGTGTGCTTGCTTGCTTGGGCCTTTGATTATTGAAGATGATGTCACTGCTCATTGTGATAATTCTATGAATTTGTGGTTACTTTAGGTGTAAGTTTTGCATTTGTTTTGGTCTTTGTGTCTTTGTCAAGCGACATTGATATATAGCTTACGATTTTGTTTTAAATCCCAACAATATGGGTTTAGTGGCTGCGTCATTCTTTTCACCTGCAAGATATCCCATGGAGAACAAACCAAACTCAATCTGAGAATCATAATTTGAAGAAATTGTCTTTTTGCCATTCAGGTGCAGAAAGCTCTGCTGTATTCGCTGATGGCGAGTGTCTACAATTCGCGTCGTCATGTGACGGGCCAGGAAGAGACAATCGACATTAGTGAGGCGATCATCAACTTCAACGACAATAACATGGATGCCGATGCCAATGAAACCCTCCAGATCAAGCTGATCAAGCTGCTGCTCGCCGTGATCATGCTCGAAGACCAGATCCAGCGATCGAAGGGAGACGCCAGCGCAAAGAGCGGACTTCCTCCCGAGTACGAGAACGCCAATCTGAATGCGCAGCTGTCGTCGATTCATTACCTGGGGGGCGTGTCGCTCGTGTATCAGCCGATGCTGTTGTCTGCGATCGTCAACATGTTGCGCCAGCAGCACATGTGTCACATGCATCGCCACTGGGTCATGATGTCCATCTCGGCAATGCCGTTCGTCGGCCGGGCGTTGCCGAGAATCGTCCTGGCAACCGTCAACCAAGTCTGTCGCAATCTCGAACTGCTCGCCCAGCTGTTTCAACTTGGACACGTCATCAAAAGGCCTGATACCAACCTCATTGTAGCCTTTTCTAATAGCTGCACCCTTTGCTGTTTTGCTATTTCTCTGCTTATCCCATTTGTGGATGCTTGTCTCTTTTGCTGACTCATTCCATAGTTTACCCTATTTCCATAAGCATTAACCTGCTTTCGAAGACCATTTGAATTGTAAGAGCACCCTCTGAAAACTTGCTATGCATGACCCACATTTATTGTTATGATTAAAGTTACAGCTGTTATTCAATTGCAAATATTGCACTGTGTCTCATGGTAATATTTCGTTGTTTTAGGTCCCTGAGATTTCATGTTTGCTTGTTGTTTCTCTGTTACAGTCTGACCTACCAGCCCGATCGCATTCCTCCTGATCATGTTGTCACTCTTCTCGAAGGCCTGACAACGATCTGCCATTACTGTCTGCTCGACACGAATCAACAGGATGTCAGCGTTGTCGGTGTGCTCGGTCAGTCGATGTCGTCTTCGGCCGCTTCTGTGGCAGGTGGCAGCGCAGCCGCTGCAACGGGGGCTTCAGCATCTGTTGGAGATGTCCACGGTGGCCTCCTCTTCAATCTCATCCACGTCTTCCAGCTCAGTTCCGCCAACCGAGTAAGTCCATCATCATGTTATAGTGCGTTGTATTGGATGCTGTTTGTGCATTGGAATATGGTGACCCGAGTCGCTGTTGGCATGTTGGGCTCTTCAGAGTTTGTTTCCTGTATTTTGTTGTATGGTGTACTGTCTTGCATGTAGGCATTGACAGACATGGATCTGGTGCGTGGTACAATGTTAATCCATTCTGAGCCTTGTCTAAGATTCCAAATTATTTTCTTCGTTATTTACATCTGTGTTAAATACGGCGTCTATCAAATTTCTGGCCAGGTGTGTATTCATTATGTTTGGACGTCATTCATGCATAAAAATTTGTAAAAAGACCATGAAGAACATTTTTTTCTATTGACTGACAGACCTGCAATTGTTTTTTGTCTTTCTTTGTCTTTCAGGAGACCAGTCCAAACAAGGAGACTCTGGCCGTGAGTAACCCGCGCATGGAAGCTCGTGGCCACCTGCTTAACATCCTGCCTCGCATCCTGGCGTCTTTGGCAATTCTCTGGAAGGCCATTCACATATCAGAGAAGAAGCAGCAGCAGGGTCTTGTCCAACCATGGTGGTCTCTTGGAACCCCAAAGGTTTCTCCTGGTTCTCATGAATCAGCTAATGCTCATACTTCAAAGGGTTGCCTTTGAAATTTCAATTTCATTTATTTATTTTACTTTTTGGAGTTTTAGTTGAGAATGAAAAGTTGTTGAAATATCCTGATACACCTGAATTCTGTTATATTGTCATCATTATTTAATTACTAAATTCATTCTTTTGCAAATTGCTTCCGTTTAAGAGGATCTCTGTTAAAAGTTTCTCTTGTGGCTGGTCAAGACAATGTTAATTAACAGACATTATTGTCCTTTGATTTCACCTTTTTACAACACCAATCAACAGGTATTGTGCTGCTGCAACAGTCTGTTCTGTACGTTGACTATTGTACATAGTTTCAAGGTTGAAGTCAAGACAACAAAATGAAAGTCATTCATTCATTCATTCATTGGTTCATTCATTCATTCATTCATCGATTAATATATATATATACATAATAAAATATATTATTTTTTTCAAGCTGACAAGAACACAGTATAATTACAAGTCATAGTATGAACAGATGATCACAAGTTATTACAGTAGTCAGACCAAACTGTATGGCAGCCATGGAAGACACTCATGTCCTCATGTCCTATATCTAATTTAATCAATGCTGCCACCCAGCAAAAGAACTGACTAGTCAACCTTATGGGAGTAGCTGGATTCGATCTCGCTTCCTATCACTCCTCACGCCACTCTGTCATCCATTACGCTCTCCTCCCCCATTTATTTCTTTACGCTAACTGTTGAAAAATGTGAGTCATCAGATTTCGTCCTGTGTATTTTATATTTAAATTTATCATAGGCATTCCATTATCTGTTTGGGATTATTTCATTCATATTATATCATATTGTGTCATGCAGAATTGTATATGTTGTGTTTGTCACATATTATGTTAGTGTGTTGTGTGATACACATTGTTGTTTATCATTTGCATAGTTTCGTTGTGTATTTTGTATTCTATTCTATGATCTACTAGATGATAATGTTGTTGTTGTTGTTGCTTGTGGTGCAGATGGTGAGGCATTGTATTCTGGAGTTGCTCAGTCCAGTTGCCCTTCATCACGCTCAGCACTTGATGGCCGCCGTTGCGGTTGTTTGGAATGAGAGGCGACAACGAGGTCCAGCAAGCGTCAAAAGGGTCAGTCGACAGAAGACGAGGGTCTACAGATGGATAGGGTGGACAGAGGGTAGATCATTGTGGTTGGGTGATGATGATGATGACGATGATGATGATGATGATGATGACGACGACGACGACCGTGATGATGATGACCGTGATGATGATGACCGTAATGATGACGGTGGTGGTGACGGTAGTGATGTCAGTGGTGATGACTACAATAATGATGTTGACTGACTGTGTAGGTAATTCCTGTTGCTGCTGATGATCAGTTGATTCTGGTCGACTTGATCAGCACCGTAAGGCTGTTGCCATTGGATACGATCATCCACACGGTGAAACAGATCATCCGACAGCCAGGGCAGACAACCACAGACACAATCAGGGTTAGTTGAGTTCATTGGGGTCAACTGAGTTCATAGGAGTCATTTGGTTGCATCATGACCTGTTAAGTGTATCGAAGTTGCAATCAGACTTTGATCAACGTTTACTGTTCATGGCTGTTAAACAATTTTTGTATCTCTGGATGGTGAGCTGTGACATAGCAACAGACCTGCTCTAATAACAGTTAAAGTTCCATGGAATGCCTAGATATACAAATGCTGTATACTGTTGTATGTATGTGTATGTATATATAATACATGTATATTATATGTGTACATGTTTAGATAGTTGTATGCTATATGTTTGCATGTGGAAGTTTGTTTGTGGATTTTGCTTTCTGGTGCTGCTTTCTGTTGTGCTAAGAATTTTATCCTTGTTGACATTACATTACATTGCAGAAGCGAGTGCCGTTGGAAGTGGGTCTGTTGCGCTTTTTGTACGCCTACATCCAGAGGGTAGATGGCGCTGTTCTTGACGACACCTGGCCACTCCTGCTTTCGCTGTTCCGTGAAGGTCTTCAGATTAATCTTGTACCACCTGGACAGTTTGTTCTACTCAGGTAAGAAAATACTGAGGTCAAAACTAATCTAGACATGGCGATGTAGATTATTCTGTGTCTTTGTCGTTTTGTCTGTCCGTCCGTCCGTCTGTCTTATCAATTCATGTTGTAATAACATTTCTTAATAAGTTTCATTTGTCTATCCTAGGTATTTACTGAATGCCATTATTATGCACCATAGTGAACTGACTGCCTATGCTGCACAAACCTCAACCTTTGTTATATACCAGGGGTGGATATCCGGGGGGGTGAAGGACAAGTCCCCCTCACCTTTTTACAGAGAGGGGACACGTTATACGTTTGTTCCCCCCACATTTCTTACCCCTTTCATTGGGTGTTCTCCCACCTCGAACGAGATTGCTACCTCTGGTTATATCCTTGAAATATCTCTCCTTTGTTATGTCCTTGAAAGGTGTTATATAAATAGCGACAGGATTGTTTTACTTTTACTCTAGGAGCAATTCTAGAAACCTTTAGGATGCCTTGACCTTTGATTTTCTGATTCTTCTGTTTTGAAAACTGTGTAATGTTTCTTGTAGCATACTGAACGAATTTCTGCAGAAGATTGTGATGTTTGAGGATAGAAAAGATCAAAAGGATCTCCAGGTTGGAGAGGTTTTGCCTATCTCTGCATTTTTATTTCATATCTGTGTTCAGCAGAGGTTGGTGAAGCACAGGGAAACGCAAGTGAATAGATGACTGCAGCTGTTGAGAAGATAATGTTATAACATTGGATGAAAACACATGTTGGTTCTTTTGACACCACGTTTTGTATACTGCAAAAATCGTAGTAATGTTTATTTTGAGAGGGCTGGGAGGGGATTGAGAGGGATGGGAGGGACCTTTCCATTGGTTTCTTCATACTCTGTGACTAGCTTTGGACACATTTTTACTCTGTGAAGTCTGTTCTGATATTTGGATCTTGACTAAAAATTGCTATCTTCTTTATCGCTTTTCCTCTATAGATTGTGTCTGTATCTTATTAGATTTTGCTCATGGCTGGCTCTTCACCAGACTAACCCTGGAGTTTGACAACGAAGAACAATTTTGCTTACAGCATGATTAATGTCTTTAAAGTTATTACATTAGAAATATCAGATTGGATTGTATGATCTCCATTTCTTTGTCAAGGGGTGTGATAATGCTCCTTCTCTGTCATATTTTTCCCCTTGTTTGCTTAGGAAGACTGTAGTAAGAGTATGGCAATTGCATTAAATGGGTTTTCTCTACTGTTTGTCAGGAAATAACACAAAAGCTCCTGGAGGCTTGTAGTGAAATTGCTGGTTCATCACTGGAGCAGGTGACCTTCTTCCGGAGAAATCTTGCTGTCAAACCAGGGAAACAAATGGACGTCAACGAAATGGATGAAATGACAACAGACGTGGAAATTGAAGGTAAGAAGATGATTCAAATTTTCAGGGCAATTTCTTATACCTATTTTCCCTTTGTCTAGATTGTTGCAGATTTCAAGACACCAGTATGTCCTTCAAATGTTAACACCCTGAGAATTAACGTACATAGAGGTGGAAACACATTTTTAATCGAATCATGGTAAAAGTTCCAGTAAAAATTGAATCTTGATTCGAATGATATTCATATGGTGTGTTAGGTAACTTAATAGCACATGCATACCACAGTAGCACAGTTATCAATAGAGGGATAGTAACTTTCTGCAATTGAAATCAGTTAAAAACTAAAAAGAAAGTATATAAACATAAGTGAAAAATTTTTTTTATTGAAACCCAGGTCCTGTTTTATGTTGTGATGTCATTTTGGAACTTAGTCGATTACTGCCATCCGATTCATTTGTGAAAGAATATTGATGTCTCGCACAACACTAATAGAGCCGCATAAAGTGGTCTATTTTGTAGCGCCCGGGTCTATGATCCAACAATTTCAGGGTTCAGGTCTGCTGACCAAACTTCATGTAACAATCCTGGACAGGTTGTTCATCAGTACTTGTCTTGTGATTCAGATTTTCTGACCTTGCATGTGCAGTAAGTGCAGAAATAAAGTCTCTTCCTGATTACTCCACTGGTCAGGGCATCAATAGATTTAACCCATTTAGTTTTGTTTATAGACCATAATATATATCACTTGGATGTCAGCAAAATACAATACAATGGACTGGTAACTGCTTTTAATATTTCCCTTATTCCTAAGTTCCAAAGTGCACTGTATTATCACATGACAGAGCATTGATATACACGAAGGACTTACTGCCGGACCCTACACTGTGGAGACCCTATGCACTTGGTTAAAGGACTAGCACTCTAGCCAGTGGCTACCATTCCCTACATGAAGACTAACTTAGATAGAGGAGCATAATGAGTGAGCGATTAATTGTACCTTACTTTTATGTTTAATTCCTCCGTTTTTATGAATTGATGGTTGTTACTTTCCAACAGGACCAGAGTCTCCTCCAGTGTTCTTGACAAAGCCACATGAACCAGTTACTATGACGACAGTGGGTTCCTCCAACCAGCATCAGTACAGCGTCCAGGCCCTGATTCTGTTGGCTGAAGTTACAGCAACTCTGCTGGATGTTGTCTATCGCAGCGAGGAAAAAGAACGAGTCATTCCACTTCTCAATAACATCCTCTACAACGTCTTCCCATATCTAAAAAATCACCGGTTTGTAGCACACATTTCCAAACCTATTGAAAAGGTATTTTTAGGGCTGGCACTAATTAAGAGACAGTTAATCAATTAGCCTCCAGAGGTCAGCTTCAATTATTCAATTGAATTAGAGTAATTTGATATCTGTTCTATAAAGCATGAAAACTGTTGAAAATATAGTCACTAAGTTGGTTACAACTTAATTTCTAGAAAAACTTCAATCATTCCATTCGCTGAAGTGATAAATCAGCAAATTGTTTATATTACAATTGTGATTGTAAATTTTCACGATCTTCACCTTTTCCTTCAGCGTTTACCATAAATGCAAAATGATCGCTTAATTATCATTCAAACATTCCACATTATCATTGTTTGCCGTATTGTTTACTCAAGAATTGAGCCTCTCTGTATCATGAAATCAGTAAACAAAACTGATCAAACATCATGAAATTAATTGATTACAATCTTTAATGATTAATCGATTAACTTAAATCTACAGCCATAGTTTTTTTTGAATTTGTTTCTTTTATATTGTTATTTACTATTTTGCAGCCTTATCAAAATAATAATAAAATATAACAGCAATGATTTAAACTCTGATATTGTGAAATGAGAAACATGGATCTCCAAGGGCCGCGTGCACGAAGGCTTTTAAAACGGTCGTAAGTTTAGTCCAGCTTTGCGCCCAAAGATGGACTTCATAGGCTGATTTTTGAGACTACGGGAAAATGGCATGCACGACTACCAGACTAACAGGTCAGAGACTTGGATGGGTGTGGGAAAACCCAGCATCAATGGCTCGTGCGATTATGGCTAGTTGCGCATGCGAAGCTACTTATAGGCTGTTTTCGGATTGATCTAGCAAAGAAATTTATTATGCTCATTGTTTTAATTAACAGATTATTTTGTTAAAACACTGTTATCGCAATATTACTCCTCTGCAAAAATTACTATGTATAAATTAAGATTGCCTTACTCAACTATTATTTAATTTGCATGTGAGAAAAGTTGGCTCAACCATTGCAGGCTAAAGATCCATGTTTCTCATTTCACAATATCAGAGTTTAAATCATTGCTGTTATATTTTATTATTATTTTGATAAGGCTGCAAAATAGTTTAACTGATGTGTGTTCGGCGATGCGATGTATCAACCAGTGTTAAAACTCCAGATTAAACTAAGATCACCGTTATTATTATCATTTTGTGATGCCGAAAACAAAGACCATAATTAAGTTCATCGTCCGACAATAGCAGAGTGAACTATGGTCTCTCTTAAACCCTCTTTGACGTCTGAAACTGCGTCAAAGTGGACCAGTCGAGACGTCTCGGCCGCCATTTTACTTCTCCCAGCCAAGCCTGACTAGTGGATTTATGCCTGCCTGCCAGGTGGACTAGCATAAGTCGGTTTTTAGAGACTTAGGCGTTCCGTGCACGCTGATCTAGTTCTCTAGTCAGGTTTACAGCGAAAACTTGTCCGGACTAGGACTTAACGACCGACTAAAGGGAGTTCGTGCACGCGGCCCCAGACGTTGTTCAGATTCAAGATTGTGTCTTATAGTAGGGCCTCAATTTAGCATAATTATTATGGGGTTATTACTTGAACTTGTTGCAGCAGATACACATGATCAGTGGTGGATTTGCACTCTTTAATCGGGGATAAGCGGCAAGGTCTGGCTTGTAGTAGCCAATTGTCTTAAGAAATATTTAATACAGCTCTTCCTTTACAATTTCGCAACATTGCACTGCGTGCAGCCAACTTTTCTAATTACTGAAATCGCATTTGTTTAGATCTGTTGGGTAGCTACGTTCAGCGCCTTCGAGAGGTTCTTATAAGGCGCTATATAAATAGCCTAATACATACATACAGAGGCGAAAAATTTATTTTTTCCCATGGATTGTTGATGAAATCAACTTATGTGATGTTTGTTGATTTCTGTGATTGGCAGCGCACACAACCTTCCAAGCTTCAGAGCATGCTCTCAGCTGCTGTCGAGTCTCAGCAGCTACCAGTACACGCGGAAGACATGGAAAAAGGAAGCGTTTGACCTTCTGCTCGATTACAACTTCTTCCAGATGGACGACAAATGCATTCGGTCATGGATAACAACCGTCGACAATCTTATGACCCACGACCGAGGATCATCTTTCAGGGATCTCTTGAGTACGATACAATGCGTTAGATTTAGACTAGTTATACACTACAATACGATATGACAGAATACCTTTAAAATATACTGCAAATTGTGCAATATGATATAATTTCATTATTACAGTGTGATATAATGCATTCAAATTATGTACAATACATATTATGCCACACAGTAAGAGAGAATATAACGGACATAATGAAGTTAATGTATTTGTAATATCCAACCTCTTAATGTTGTGCCTTTAATCCTTTGACGACCAGCGTGTACTAAAATGTATGGGAAAACCTATGTAGCTCAATGAAACAATAGGTTCATCGCTGACTGATGAGCTAACCAGATGAGTCATTGCTGGTGAGCCCTCACAAGCGCGTAGTACCCAGCCAACAGAGTTGCTCCTGTTAAATGTTTAGAGGTGACAGCTTATTCAGTATGGATATATGGTAATATATGAGTTGCAATTGTCGGTTGCTTGTCATTACAACTGTGATTTTTCTGTTTGATGTGCAAATCCTTTTTAATGTTTTTCAGTTCGGATCAACGCGACTCAGAGCAGTCTGTTCGGAAGTCGAGAGGCAGAGTTTGAACAGCGGGCACAGCTGCTGAAACGGCTTGCGTTTACCATTTTCTGTAGCGAAGTTGACCAATATCAGAAACACATGCCAGACATACAAGGTAAATTGTCAGACCCCTAACCAGTGCTGAATGAATATTAGGCCAGATTCGGATTATTGGCATTTTATATGTATGTATGTGTGTTTGTGTGTCTGTAATTCTGTAATGTATGAATATATATACATATATATATATATATATGCATATATATATATATATATATATATATTTAAATTTTATTCTGAAATTTGATATCGCCTTTCTTCCAACATTTTTTTGCTCAGAAGTGCACACGCCTCGATGACACAATTGCATTTGTACTGCAGAGCAATTGTGCGGGAAGGACTTGCTCAAGGTCCCTACACAATGACGCCTTGGACGAGGGTCGAAACCACTCACTCAACTGTCACCATTGTAAACAGGTTTATGATTACTAATAATTGCACGGCTGTGAACAACTGCTTCTTTCGAAACAGGTTAACCACCCTGATATGTGCCGTTTTATTCATGTTCATAAAAGAAAATGTTTACTATTATCCAGCATTGGTGACAAATGGTGCAAAATTTTAAATTGTTCAGTTTGAATTATTTTTGCTTAATTTTCAAAACTTTGTGGCTAACAATTGTCTTAATTTCAGAGAAACTGGCCGATTGTCTTCGGATGTCAAACGTTCTGTCTCTGCAGGCACAGGTCTTCCTCTGCTTCCGCGTCCTCATCCTTCGCATCTCGCCTCAGTACCTGACGTCCCTGTGGCCAACGATCATCACTGAACTAGTAAATCTTTTTGCTGTTATTAACATTGTGTGCCGTGTAATCGGTGATCTATTGTTTTCTCTTCTGTGTTTTCGTATTCTACTGTATTCTCTATCACATCTCGTTCACTTTACTTCTTTCAATTTTCTATTTCCCTCTTCTGCTCCTTCCTCTCTCTCTCTCTGCTTGAATTCTAATGGCCATCCACCACAACCTTCTGACTACAGGCCTGCCTGCCTGTCTGAGCCTTGGGTTTTGACTTTGAGCCAATTCTTAATTTGCCTGCATATCATATTTTTTTGTACTGACTACCCATCATATGAGTTTGTCTCTGTGATTTTGTTGTTTGGGCATTGTAGGTTATTGAATGCAGTCATGATTTCAGCTAGCTTATAAAATTTCAATAGCTCAGAGATTAGAGAAAATTAGATTATAGCGGATGAGTAAGTTGAAACTGATGAGTATATCTCAGCTGTTCATTGTGTTGGATTTTATTCTTTTGTTTGGAAAACTTTTTTGTTCTGTTGAACAGGTGCATGTGATGCTTCAGATTGAGCAAGACTTGGCTCCAGATGCTGATATCTTGGATGGGTAAATGAACATTTTCAGTTCTTTTGGTTTTCATCTTCTTTATTGACTGATTGCCATGTCCGCTTGATATTACTCCCTAAACTGATCTTCCCTATCTACAAAGGATTGGGTGCAATTCATGGATTAAACAGGTGTCCTTAGGTATTACTGAGTGCCACTTAATTTTTTTATTTATCGAATAAATGTAATGCATAAAGTTTAATAAATATTTGAAGATAATCAGAAAGAGAGACAACGAATAAGGAAAGAAATGTACAGATGGGTCTTGTAACGGTAAATCAGTTTAGATGATGAGACGAGCAGTCCCTAAAGCCAGCCTAAGTCAGAATGGGGATGAAGTGTTTGCAACCTCATTTTCTTAGCCTCAGCACATGCGGGCGGGTGGCCAGTCCTCTCCCTTGTCATCGCATCTTCTTACTGACATTATATGGTCAGTGTACTTGTCATAGCTCAGTTTACTAGGGGTGTGCATAAAGCAGAAATCTCAGTCTAAAGTTCCATCATCATCATCAATCATCATGAAAAATATAGCCACGACCTCTCAAGTTACAGTCCAGCACGCTAGCCCACTATGCTATTGAGCGGAAGGTAGCACTTATCTAAATATCTGTAATATCTGTAAGGAAAGCATGACCCCAGGTTCAAAGGATCATCTGGCCTTTGTGGTGTAACATGATCACATAAGTGACACCAAGGGTCAAAACCCGTCGCATGTCATTTTTTTTACTTTTTTATTTAGCCATATTCTACTTTTTACAGAATCAAATAGCTTTTTTCTAACTAAAGTTATACTCGTTTGAATCTTTCATTGGTATAATTATAATAACTGAGAAACTAAAAGTCAAACTTTCGGAATATTCATGTTGCTGAAGTTCTTAGCAACCATTACTTGATTGCTCTACAATTTTGCTCGGCAATAAGGGGCTATATTCTGTGTGAAATAAAGCATGGGGCGTCAAAATTTGGTTACTACTTTGCAAATTATGGCAGGTCGGCGTGTAAAATCTAGGGCGTTCACCTTTGAAACATGCATATTTTAGCAATGCAAATCTTGACACCACATGCATTAACAGTCAATTTTCTCCAACTTAATATTTGAGTTCAACATTTTTTATTTTAGATATTGAAATTATTAAAAATATACCATAAAACAATTTTTTGTGTTTTGACCCATCTTGCCTATGTCAACCTTTATCTCGATGACTAGGAAGAGACAAACAGCAGGTTTTGACCTCTGACCTCACATTATTAAATCCAATGATACAACACTTTCTTTTACTACTCTAGTGGTAGGTTACTGGTACTTGCTTGGAAAAAAGGTGGCATATTCTACCGACAATCGTCCATTCGAATATCACCTAATGCGCTTTATATGCTTAAAGTACACAGGTTTCAGAACTTGCTGCATTTAAAGGATGTATCTGGATAAATGTTGAATGTTGACCAATTTTCTTCCCATGTATGGAGCTGGAAGAACTGATTTTGCAGCTCTGAAGCACACAGAAATTGTTGGTATCTACCAGGCTCAATTGCAAGTAGCACAGAGGGTGCATTAGTAACTATCCAGCTCAATTGTGCCTAGTACAGAGGGATGATTGGTACCTACCCGGCTCAGTTGCACCTAGCAGCATATCTTCTACAAAACCATGTTATTTTATTTAGTCATCTAATAATGCCTTAGAATGAATCTATGTAGAAGTGTCTAGTTAATTCGTTGCTTTGTTCTTTTGTTAGATGTCGATTAAGTAGTAAGCACAGGTATCGACGGCTAAATCTCTTCTACTCCCAATTATTCCCAATTATTTGCCAATCGATTCAATGTTTTTGATGCTGCTTTAGTTTGATTCAATTTCGTTTACTTTTTATTTTACCACCTTCTGTTATTGTTGTGCCAACCATACTATGCACGTATATGTATGCAATACATATATGAATACGTTTCTTAATACATACTACATACATACTTGCATGCATACAGTCTTCCATATTCACATTGCACATGTATGTATGCATTTATATATGTGCATAGTGCACACACATACATGATGCAGAGGGGCCTGCTGGCATGGGCCTATAGATGCTTTTGAGGGCCATATTTCTTAATACATACATATTCTTCGTGAAAGAGAGTAAAAAGAGATAGAGGTCCTTCAACATAAAAATCAATGGAGATTAAAATATATATAAATTGTAAAAGAATAAATTAGAAAGTTCTGTCTTAAATATTCATAATATATAGCCACTGTACATTACCAAAATACTTTATGAGCCCTTACCATTTGGATTAAATGGGGCCTGCATTTCCCATCTGGCCTGGACCTATCACCAGCTTTGCACAGACCTGCATACTTGCATGCGTAGATTCATTCATATAAGTTATTTACGCTATGTATTGTATATACATACATAAGGACATGTATAGCATGTACTAGTTCGAAATCAAAGCTTTTTTTGAATGAAGGGCCATGGTAACGTAAACAACCTTGTCATTATTAATTCAGTTATTTAAAATGTACACAGACACGATGAAATTATTACAGATATAGACAACAGTGTAATTGTTTTAATAGTAACTATGGTAACGACAATTGTTTCATATAGGGGGGAGGCATAGAGTATTAAATGGATAACACGGTGGCATGAAGGGGCAGTAGGAAGCAAGATCGATTCCGGCTACTGCGATAAGGTTGACTAGTCCTTTCATTCGAAGCAAGCAGTATTGGTTAGATTAGATGTAGGACATGACTGGAGTCTTGCAGGGCTGCCATACAAGTTATGATGTGCCAGTCTCTTGATGAGCTTTTTTGTTCTTAATGAACTTTGATATCGTTTAGGTTGGTATAGGCAGTGCTTTTGTGAAGCCATAATGTTAAGTGGCTAAATAGTTTACTAAATTATTTTGCTGTAGTTGGTTTTGGTCGTGGTTTTAGTGGTGCATGAGTTATCGATTATTTTAGTGTGGAAACCATTCGGTAAACTTGTCGTGAGATTTTCCACTTTATTCTTTTCGATGTGTTTATATTGTGCATGAGTCTATTGTCTGTATCATCATCATTCATATTCGTTGTATCTTTGGGGTACACTGCATTACCGTGACATCTGGAAAGGAGAAAAAATTATGACATTACACAGTTGTTGGCTGTCAAAAAACCTTAGTTTAGACTGTCATTCAGTGAAGATTCTGATGTATTAGCCAGGTGGATAAAATGCCAGTTGATCAAATCCCTTACTTTGCACTAGTGCACCGCATGATCTACATTTGAATTGTAATCGTACATTCCAGATTTCGTAATGATACTACTATAAAGCTGAGCACAGGGCACCAGCGGATTCAAAGTGCTGAGTGGTGTGAGAGGATTGTCCAGATAATGATGTCCTGCAGAGGTCTGAGTCTTGTTGCCAGAGACACCGAAGAGTAGTCAGAGCAGCTGCTGAGATGGATTGCATTGAGGATGAGAAAGGGACATGGAAGGTGAAGGACTGGATGGATTCTTGAAGAGTTGAAGCTTCACTGTTTGTATTAAGTTTGAAGGAGAGAGAGAAACAAAGGAATTCCCCAGACTGCACCGGATAGACAATATGAGCGAAAACATAAACCTTAGACAAAGCAGTAAGGGAGCACTGGATTTTATATGTACCTTTCCTTTTTGCTTCCTTCCATCCATGGGCTTGCTGCTCTTTGCTGTACTGTGCATGCCTCTATTAGTTAACCGCAGTGATATTATCCATCGTCACGATCGCTTCCCATCTACTGCACATCGTTTCCATCCACACGTACCTGCTGAGTACCAAAAGCACCAAGTCAAGAACATTGGAAAGCTCCAAGAGTCCATGACTTCCCAAACCCTGGGTTCTGGGGTCCAACTGTTTCACTCATACCTTTGCATAGCCTTAATCTTGCATTATACTTTGCTTGTCTTTTTTCATTTACTTCGATCTAACCTTTTTGTACC
This sequence comes from Bimastos eiseni, assembly GCA_959347315.1. Classification (NCBI taxonomy): domain Eukaryota; kingdom Metazoa; phylum Annelida; class Clitellata; order Crassiclitellata; family Lumbricidae; genus Bimastos; species Bimastos eiseni. Next base: position 15,407,137 of record OY365815.1, read on the forward strand.
TAACCATATGACTTTTGTCATCTTAATTTACCTTACTTTGTCTTGCCATTACTATAAGTGCTGATGATTGCATTTTGATTGAGTTTGATTGTAGCTGCTGTTACACTGCAGTCATGATGCATTTGTAGGAATCATTCATCGAGGATGGTGTTAGATCCATCTTGGACGTTGGGCAACGGAGTTGTTAGTTTCAACAGCCCTGCCTGGCTCCAACTCTACGTCTCCGCCTGTAAACTGCTCGACCTGGCCTTGTGTCTGCCAGCAGACCTCCTGCCTCAGTTCCAATTGTTAGTACTTCATCAATGTCTCAAAATGAGTAACCAGGTTTTTCCAGAAGACTAACTGTAGAAATCAGAACATTCCAGAAGAATTTTTCTTTAGTATAATGTTCTAATAGTGTATCGAAAGTAATTAGAATATCCAAAAAGAATTACTAGAATTTGTCTGAAGTATAACTAGAAAGGGGCATCTGGAACATTTTAAAAGAGCAATTAGGATTTTTTCTTTGGCTATCATTTTTTTTTTAACCAGTAAATAAACAAATTAAGCATTAATTATATAGTACTTGCATTTGTGGTCATTTATAGCTGATGAAAAATTGAGGATTGATTGAGTGCTAGTTCACCATGCACAGCCTGGGTTCACGTCAGATGGAAATAAAGGCTACTCACTACTTGTTTACTTAGGTATAGATGGGCATTCGTTGCCGATCCAAGTGGTCTGCAGCAAGACATCGAGAAGCGGAAAATACGCGACCAGCCACCGAGTTTTGTTCCTCATGTCATCCGGATTGCAAGACTTATGAAAGCCAAAGTGAGTAGCTAAAGACCTTCTCCTCTTCATTGCTTGAATCAGCCTGTAGAAAAGATCAACTAATGTGATCTCATTCAAAGAAACATCTGTGCTGCTCAACAACAAAGTATGAGAATATTCATCAGGGGTGATGTTCATAGTTTCTGTAACTTTCATAGATTGGATTTGAGCAGTTCTGTTGTGATCACTAACTGATAAAGGTCATACAAATTAGGGCATAACCGAGTAGACAATTTCCACCAAGTACCGAATTCGAGTATTTGGATGCACTATTTTTTCGGATCTGGGTACGAACCCAATAGTAGTGGCAACTCTGGCCCGGTGAGTAGCATCCGCAGGAAAAGCTTAAAATTTATGACTTTTGCCGTTTTGCATAAATGAAAAATTAGCAAAATAAATGTTTGTGCCTGTAATAACTACTAATCCAGCTGGACATTTTTAATTTTGTTTTTAGATTGTTAAATGTGTATAAAAAATGATTGAATTAAAAATATTTATTTGTAACTATTTGTATGTGTAATATTTGCTGAGGCGAATACTTTCGAATAGTCGCGAAAAACAGGATATTCAGCCGAGGTGAATGTCCGAGGCAATTTACAGTTATGCCCTAATACAAATCAATCTTATAAGATAAACTCCTACAGTTTGATTGTTCATTTGGTTGTATCTTAGTTTGGGGATGTTCCGCTGTTGCTTCATGCGGTCCAGCGCCCCCTGTTGACGGCTCCTCGCAGCTGTTCCGTTCAGGATCTGTGCAGTTTCTTTGTGACGATCTACTCGATGCTGCAGGATGGAACAATCGCTGCATCCACGAATCCCGACGCCGCATCACCGTCCTTAGTAACGTCGCCTCAGATGCAGAGGTCTGCTTCGGTGCCAAATATCCACAGTGGCACACAGACTGCCACAGCATCATTCAACCTCGGCAACGGCTCGGGCGCTGCGCCAGCATCTACAGTGCAGCTCATTGAACAGATCATCATTCGTGACTTCCTGGAACCAATACCCAATCACTGACACTCGCTCGCTTAGTGACTTTTTTCTCTTGTTGTAATATAATGTCTTCAGTAATCGAATGTTTTATGTATCTTCTCTGGTTCTCCACGTCAATAATTCTGTCATCCATTCAGTCTTCAAAAGTTTAGTTCTCGTTTCCTTGTGTTGCATGTTGAATAACTTTTCTGTTTATTTAATATCTTCTATCATCCAGTTGTTCAGTTCCTGTTCTTTAATCTCTTAAGTCGTCCAGTATGGTGAATAGTCTTAAGCCTTCTTCCTTTAGTCATTTCAGTGAGCCAAGTGACTGAAGAGATATTTCTTGTACTTTAATCTCTTAAGTCATCCAATGTTGTATTCATCTATCCTCTTGTGCATCAACTGAGCTGATTCTTTATCTATCCGTTTCATCTGTGTTTCTCAGTTATGCATTTATTTGTAATTTTTAGAAATAGGATCTCTACCATAGTATCATTTGAAATTGTCCATTCTTGTGTTTTCCTTTACCAAACGGATGTCTCTTTTAATTGAATTTTCCTTTTATATCCAGTATATTAGAGTAAATATTCATCAGTTCGCACCATATTGTTTCAGGCTTTCAGCTGCAAAAGATGTTTGGAATGCTTTCATAGTGCGCCTTTTGAGATGTCCTTGAAAGGTGCTAGATAAATGCTTGGATAGATTCAATTGTACACATGGAGTTACTGCCCCTTGATGCTACAGAAGACTTAATCAGACAAGGACCAGAAGCTGTTTACAGACATTTGTAGAAGCTGCTCAGAAGTCCCAAGCTCATTGGCCGAGGCACAAACGCAGCCACAGCACAGACCAGCAATGGTTTATAATTTTTCTAATGTATTTTTCATTAGCAAAAAAGCTGTCGAGTCAAATGCTACAGAATTTTTCTGATAGTGACACCATGTAATTATTTGAATATGACTCCAGTGATTATCTGTTGGCACATGTTCTAAATATAAACAGATTTTTACACTGCCTCAAGGTCAACCTCAGCTTCCTGTTCAAATGTTAAGCATTAGTGTTTTAATGCTCCTCAGCTTTCCTTACTACAACGGCCCAACAGTGACTTCAGTAAGATATATTTAAGCTGAAACACAAATAAGTTTACTAACAAATTGTCAGTGACACCCTAAACTACAGGAAGCGACCAATGCCTGCCATCCGTATTACTGTGGGATTATGAATAGTAGGTCTGGGCATGTCTGTTCAGATGTTCTTTGGTACATCTTAGTGGTTCTTGCCAGTTAAGCAGTGTGTTAAGTGTATTGATACATGCATGCATACATTTGTTCTTTTATGAAAGTAAGTGTGTACTCTACCTGTAATTGTGTGTTATGCTTATTTGTATCAGCTATTGGATTATTCGAGTGATCACTCGTAACGGTGAGTGTTCAGGTTTGAGCCCACCCTAAAACAGTTACTGAGCAAATCTTCATGTACGTGTTGTCAATTTCCTGGCTACTGGTTCTTCATATATTATGTATATGGTTCTATGGTACGTATATAGAAATATCTGTTGGAACGAAGTGCGTTACGTTCTAGTTTATCCGTATAAGGACGTGGTTTCTGAGAGACTGTTTCTTTATCCTCTGCCAATTTATACTTGCTAAGGAAACTTAAGAACTCATGCTTTGAATGTCTAAGAATAGTTTAACCTTGTCAGAATAATTAATAAGTAACATTGATAATAGTCTATTAGAAAAACATTTGTCAAAATACGTTTTCATCGACAACAGTGTTGCTGTGACATGAATTGATTATGCTCAAGTGTGATTCACATTCGCGTATGCTCCGAGCCTCCAAGTACAACTCCATGAGCTGATCAGGTGTAAGTTGAGGAGGTAACACCTTGGCTGCATAGCAAGTTTGGGCTTTAAGTATCCGTGACCTGGGTTCAAGTCTTGTGTTTCTCATGAAAATCAATGTTGAATTGTCGGAAGCCTTGGTGGCCAGCATCTTATATGGCACTCTTTAAATCCAGTGCAGAAATAATTACTATATTAATATATGTCAAGTACAATTGAGTATGTTGGGCTGGGCCAAATACACTGGGTGATGATTGTGATGAATCCTGTTATGTGTTTCAGTGTTGTTTGTTTATGATCTTGGTAGTGTGTTTGTGTGCGTGCGTACAGTCTTTCAATTCCCTTCTCACTAAGGGTGGCAGCATAATAGTTTCTCTGTAGGGTTTAAATTTCTGAGGTTCTTGATTTTAGTCAACAGCATGGATGTTTCACGGTGGTTTTATTTAATTCATTGTCGATTTTATGTTTAAATTAGTGTGATATTGTGATAGCCAAATTGTCGAATGCTTTCCTGTAAGATGTCTAATTTTCATGAGAATTACATATTCTGAAGTTTGATGCTGTAGCCTTATTGAATTCCAGTTATATCACCTTCATTAAGGATCATTTTGAGCATTATGCATCATGAATGCTGTGTACCATTTCTACAGGGCTATAGTACTCAAACTCTGTTTCGCCTGGTTAAACCTATCTTACACAGATTACATTTTTTGTGTAGACAATTTGCTCTTATCTGTAAGTGTTTCCCAATTGTTCAAACTGTCAATTGTTGAGGCTACGTGTACATACAAACGCAGCCCCCCCCTCCCCCACTAGTTCCAAACATGTTTGGAGGATTTTACATTGAAGATGCTATTGAAATACTATTTGGGTGTTCCTCTATTGTTCATCCTGTACTATATAATGGCTGACATCTTTCGTTCCCCATCATCCCAGTTGATTTTAGTATAGTATTCAATCTCTCTTTAATCTACTTCAATTGGAGCACTCCTGGATGTCATCTAATCGCATCTTGGTTCCCCATACTGCTATGTCTTGATCCTTTCATTCAATTTGGTCCCTCTCTGTAGAACGCGCGTCCTCCTAATGCTTGCTCTAAAATTTTATCTAACAGTCTCTTATCCTCTTTCGCTTGTCTCTAAACCTGCTTATTCTCGCAGGGCTTTTGCGCACGGGCGTTTCTGAACGGATCGCCGTATTACAAATGCTTGATACAATACAATGTAAATATGCGACATTTCTCAGCGATAAACAAAGGTCGTGCCAGATAGACCAGCTTTATCGGCGCTATATCAAATCAGGTCCGCAATAGCCAGGCTGCTTTCTCCGTAACGGTGCCAATTCAGAATCCAAGTGTTTATTAGAGAACAAGCGGCGCTAGTTTCATGACAATTTACTCTTCCAAGACACAGATGCTAGACAACAGCGCATGCAAACTTGACCTGTATGCGTACCCTTCAATCGGCGCATTGGGAACTTGACCTTTACCCTTTAATCCCGCTCTACGTTGGCGCGCTAGGCCGTGTAGCGCCCTGAATCATTCTTAGCCTTGAATTTATGAGTAGATGAATATTCATGTTACACTTGGCGACACTATCCAATCACAAGTGAGTTTCCCTCTGGCCGCCAGCTGATGCAAAAGAAGCGGACAATCTCATATGGTACGTAAACTACTATTTCAATGTATAGATTAGAAATCTTGTAGTCTACGACTCTACCATCTTTGATGTTATTATATAAAGGATGGTCAGTCAAAAATCTTAGAACTTTGATTGTACTCTCAAAAATGTCTACAGTGCCGAAAACGCTAAGTCGTGGGAACTAGCTTCTTCGAGTCGGTTAATGTCACTCTCAGTCAAATTCAAACTCGGTGAAGCAAGTAAGCTTATTCAAGTTCATATTTGGTTTCGGTGGAGATAATTTTGTGAAAGTTCTGCGTTGATCGTTCCACAATTAAATAACGCCAACAACAAATCAATCAACTTTCGTTTATCAGAATAAGCCGACAAGTAGGCCTACGCAACTTCTGCATAGAGCTTGAAAACTGGATCGTATATTCACATTTACTTACAAAATTATATTCGCAATTCTGTTTTAAAGTATGCGCTTTGGATAACGCAATGGCCAACGTTGCGTATTTTCGCAAAGTTTTTTCATACGCTATTTAGTGTAGTTTATCTTTTGCGTGTGCTGGGCGGGGCATGAATATGTATCGTTCGGCGGCTGTAACAGTGAGGAACTTGGGATTGAGCATAATATTGAGGGTCCTACCTGCTGTAGTTGTAACCTAATGGATGTGCTGCTTCTGCTTCTTCCGTCCGTCTGATCCAATCGGAACTTAGGATCATACAGTTCAGTTGCGTTGATGGACGCAGACGATGCTTTCTGGCGTTCGGCGTCGCAATGCCTTTCGCTAAGGCTGTGCTCACACGGCGGAGATACCGAGACCCCGTCAATGGTACGGGCAGCCCTCAGGTCGCCTACCCCCCTCCATCCAAACCCCCAGAGGAGCAGTCGGAAGATTTAAAGGACGCTGATCGACTGTTCCACGATGATCTCGTGTCCATCGGACGCCAGCTGTCTGCGCTCGTACTTCTGGCTGGGCAGATTTTCGATGAACTGTGTGGAGAATATCGATTGATTGGAGATCGAACGGATCGAATTAGCAGCAAGATCAATGGCCTGTCGGGAAAAGTCTATCAGTTGGATGCCAAAGGCGCCGAAATTCGTAAGTATGAACGTTTCAGCTCATCTCACCGCGATTGTCATGTGGTTTGGTTAACTTCCATGATTATCCGCTGAGAGATAAAGGGCTCAAATCCGAGCTGGAGCTGAAAGCTGCTTTCAAATTTCTGATCTACTTGCACCCTCTTGGTAATTCTGCCATAAAATGAGTGTGGATCACTGATTAAACATCGCTGATGGGAAGATGAGGGTTTGAGGGGATATGTATGTAATTATAACTGATTGTACTCAGGGTTTGAATTTTCAAATTTGAACTGGGGGTGAAAATTTTCACATGTCAAGATACCCTGACTAAAATTGTTTTGAACTTGAAACCAATACATGGACTATATTGTAGAGGATTACTGTAGGTGTGTGTATGCAACTGAAAGCTGATATGAGGTTTGAGCCCAAGGTAATTTTTCAAAATTAACAGGCAGGGTTGAAAAAACGAACTGGGGGTTGAACCCTCCCAACCCCGTAAATTCAATCACTGATTATACTGCCTCTGTGGTGTAAACTTCACATTTCTTATATATCCTAGAGCCAGTGTACGGGCAAAGCGGCTTTCCTGATGGGCCTTCCAGACTGCAAGATAGCATTGTCTGAAGGTAGTCCTTTGAACTTCGAGGCTCAGATCTTGCCAGGGATGAAAATGAGATGAGTGTGAAATGGGAGACCAGGGTTTATTGGAAGATCTGTCCATGCTCCTCTCTCTTTCTCTCTCTCACATACACACTCTGCATGCATATATAATATATATATATATATAGTATATATATATATGTATATATATTATTTAGTGATGTGAAGTGATGTTAATATCTCCTGTTCCAGAGGTTATGTCTGGAGTGATAGTCATTATAAATCACTAGAGCTGTTAATCATGTCAGTCTGTTGCCATGGCTTACATCTTTACCAGGGTGGTGTCCAAGCTCTCACCTAAATTCCCACATGCAGCACCCACTGTATGCGCTTTGGCTTAACAAGGCCTGCTTATTTACACCATATCAATGCCTATGAATGCAATGTATAGCCATGTGTGCTCATGTGGGTGTATGCAGGGATGTGTGTACGTTTGTGTGTGTAGATACTGTTGATACTATGCAGTGTTAACAGATGGGTGTATAAATATGGGTGACTACATGTAACTGATGAAAATAACTAATTTGCTTGTTCCTCTGAAGACAAATATAATGGCACACACAATGAAACTGTGTCTTTTTAAATTTTTATCATGGTTTTGATTTGATTGTTGTTGTTATCATGTCGATCTTGATTATTATTGTAGTTTCGTTTTGCTTACCTGATCTACATAATTATGATCGTATAGGATTGATAAAGTAGGAACGGCATTTCTCAGGAATGGCTAGTCTTTATTGTCTGGCATCACTTGGCTTTCAAGTGGAGCTTTAGAAGCTTAGAGATTATGATTATTGAATTTGTCTGTATATTTGTTCATATATATCTATAAATAGATACATATATATACATATGTATGTATCTTCACACAAAGGGAAACACAAATACCACCGAAGTCTCAACAGGTTTTGTCTATTATTTATTTCTTTTACCCCATTATGGTTTATGGAAATAACAATTACTAATCAATTGCTACCAAATGTTTAAAGGTGATTGTTCACTTTCACAGACATGCAGAGATAGACAGACTGACACACACATACAGTGAACAGAGACACATGCAGGGACAGACATAGGCAGCAGCTGACACAGGCAGGCAGCAGAGAGATACTCACAGGCAACAGAGTGAATAGATACACACTTCCAGCCAGATATACAGAGATACATAGAAACATATAACACATGCAGGCCAACAATAAATATGCTGAAAAGAAGTCTGATTAATCTGCCAGCGCACTTCTGGGAAAGCGAAGGTAGGGCAAAGCAGGGAGGTTAAATAGGAATAGGGGAGATCTCACTGACCCACCGGGTCCATACAGCCATACCAATGAAAATTGACAGCAGGAGTGGGAGACCTGTTTTAGGGAAGATTCGGATTTATTTAGCCCTTCAATGGAAGCCAGTTAAATAGTCATTATATTTGGTTAGTTATGTTGAGTGGGATCCAAACCCGCGATGTCTATGAAATTCGCTTGATGTAATAATGGACTCCTTCATCACAGCGCGACTAGATTACTGCTGCTCAGTCCATGCTGGCCTCCCAGCAGGGCGGTTGGGGAGGGAGGGTGTGCCTGCTGGATCGGGCCTTTGCATTTTGCGGCACGTCTTACTGGGCGCATTTCGAAATTTGGCCATGTCTCCGGCTATATGCTGGATGTGCTTCGCTATCACTGGCTCCCTCTCCAGCGGCAGATCTCGTACTAGGGCATTGCTTTGTCTTGGCGGTCCTTGCTGAGTTGCTGAGCCTCCCCTCAACCTATCTTCACGAATCCCGACCTCTGCTGCTCTACCTGGAGTGCACCGGGTCACCACTCGCCTCTCCGCTCTGCTGAGTGGGGCATGCTCAACTTTCCTTTAGCTCACACAACTAAGCTTAATCGCACCTTCTCAGCATTTGGTCACTCACTCTGGAACGGTCTCTCGCTGGTGCTGCGCTTGTTCTCCAGGGTCCACTCTGACTCATTTTATGTTCACATTAAAATTGTTCTTTTCAACGGTCGGAAGAGCTCCTGAGTAATAGCATAGAGAGTGCTACATAAATATTCATACATACATGCATGCAGTATTTGCATGTATGTTTATAGGTTTGATAAATAATAAATAACAATTAAACAGAATAAAATAAAGTTATCATCAGTGTGTCAGTAATTAATTATTCTGACCTGTCTTGATCTCTGTCCATAGGTATTGATGAAATTCCTGTTAGATATAATTATATATATATAGGCCTGAGATTTGTTCCATTAAGGATTAGTGCTCAACTGCTCATACTAATTACTACTAATAAATAATAGTCTTTGCTAGTAAGTAGTGATTACTGCTAATGAGTAGTTATCACAGAACATATACTAGGATGTAGTATGTTAATTAACACTGATAATTATATGCATCAGGGATGTGGTCTCGAGACCGCAGTTTTCCAGTCTCGAGACTGGAAAACTGCAGTCTTGGTCTTGTTCTCGAATGCATCGGTCTTGGTCTCGGTCTTGGTCTCGAATGCGTCGGTCTTGGTCTTAAAGGAACGAGCTTGAGATTGGTCTCCATCTTAGATTAGCGTTCTTGGTCATTTTCCGTATCAGGGGTCAGAATAATTAATTTTGTTATATTTGTCGTTTATTTTCGATTATTAGACACCGGACGTTTAGGCCCTAAGCAATTGTTATCGAATTATGGCTTGCTGACCATATATATATACATGTTACTATGCATGGGGCAAAAAATGCCATTTGCAACAGAGCCAGCCTTTCAAAATTTGCTTTCACAAATTTCAAAGTTTTGGAACAATCTAATAATATGTGGTTGGTCACGTGTAGACACTGTTAACCTACAATTCAGAGTAAAAGTACAAAATTCAAACAAAATGTTAATCTACTCAGATGTCTAAAAGTATTCACCTATCGTATACCTAAGTAATTTATTGTGTGATATTCTCGGGCCGAAGCCAAGGGCTGAACCCCCACACATTCAGATTGGCCAGTAAAACTGTTTTCTGGACCATTATTAAGATTAGTATTCTTCAGCAATAAAATTAATGTTTTAAGCGTGTTATTCCGTTTTAGTTCCAGTAGGTACTTTTAATAGTACTATTTATTACTGATTAACGGTAGTAAATGTACAAGTAAGCTGTCGTTTGACTGGTACAGGTATGTAACTGGGGGTTCATTGCCTTCCTGTGAGGAGTGAGGTATCGTATTATGTTATCCTTTATCCACAGTGGTATATTATTGTATGCTATTTTCCTGGCTCCGTCGCTGACGCCAGTCGGTCGTATCTGATTTGGAGGATGGTTTATGATTCTGTGGGCTCTGTGCCGCTACTTGATTTTCGTGGTTATACCAGTCACACCACCCACAGAGATCCCTGGCAACTCTATATGTTTGGCTGTCCACAGTTGTGCCTTTTTCATTCAGTTTGCAATACAGACCAATGTATCACACACACACACACACACACACACACACACACACACACACACACACCATAGAGATCCATATTTTATAAGGTATCTGCTATACACAAAACAGTCTCTTTGGCTCTATTTGTTATAAACTAGGTTTCATATTTATAACATCATACCGTTTAACACTCATAAAATATGATATGCATATATGTTTATGCTTGTATATATATATACACACATACAGAAACTACTGTGTATATATATATATATATATATATATGCAGTTTGTATATGATAAGATATGCATGATTATTTAACTTTGATCTGTTTCTAATACATTTAGATATATATTTTTTTAAATTACAGGTTTATATATGCATTTATGTGTACAAAATACAATTTGCTTAATATATATATGCATATTGTATTTTGATGAGTTATACAATGAAAACCTGCATACTTTTTAGATGTATAGATCTTTTTTATAAAGAGTTTGATGATGTATTTAAAAGGCATGCGATAAGACATTTATAAAGTCTTTGATAAGATAGTTGATTAGGAATTTGATAAGATATTGAAAAGATATGTTTCGGTCATAGACTAGCTTACTGTTGCATTTTTATCTTGTGCAATTATGGCTGAATCTAAATATAGAACATGGCAGAGGTAGTGGTATACGTGGTGAGTCATCATTGCCCTTACTTTGGTTCATGGTCTTAGATTCTTATATTCTGGAGAATATGTGTCTTTCAAGACCAATCAAAGGTCACTTTGGCAGCTGTAAACACTCATTCATTTACGGTTTAGCACTTAAGTGCAACTTCTCAGGAACTGAATTACATAATGAACGAATGAATGAATGAATGAATGAACAAGTGAGTAAGTGGTTGAGTCAGTGAATAGTTTAATGAAGAAATCAATGAAGGGAAGAATGATGATGATGATGATGATGATGATGACGATGACGACGACGACGATGTTGTTGTAGTTGTTGTTGTTATTACTGGTGCTGGTGGTGATGATTATGAAGATGAATGACTGACTGAATGCACAAGTAATCAAATATTTGTGCATTTGTTCTGCACAGATTGATTTAGAGCATTGTTATTTCTGCAAGACCTTGAACTTCTTCTGATGCTAAACTTAGCTCCTTCTATATGACTTTTGCAAAGGAGTTCATCAGTTTCCATCCTCTGCAACCGGCTGGCCGCGTGTATCCGTATACCCATCGTCTCTTCCAACCCCATTTAGCTTGTGGTTAGGGGTGTGGACCTTTTGGGATGGAGACCCAATAAAAGAATCCACAGTGTTTTGGTTGAATCGGATTTATCATCTTGTGCAGCAGAGATAAATAGCTTCCTTTGGAAAGATGGAAAGGCCCTCTTCGAAGCCACGCCCAAGGCAGTCATTCCAACTGATCCACCCGTTCAAAGGCCTCAGCAATAACCCCCATCCCACCTCCCCATGCACTGAACTGGGTGGAGAGGGGTCTCTAGAGACCTCATCCACTTGCGCTTCCTTAGGAGACTTGGCTATGAAGTGAGTAAGTACAATGGCCGTATGCAGTGTTGGTCAACAGTTATTGATAAGGTCAGAGAGCGAGGGAGAGGGCTGGCGAATCGCCATCATTACTATGCTGAATGTGTATATATTTTATAAGGTTATGGTAAATCAAGGGTAGGGTTAGCATTGCAAGTGAAACAAAAACGTTACAAATATCTTTCTTTTTAAGCGAAGATTTGAACCTATAGAACGTCTGGTGTTAGACAGTCCAGATGTCTGACCACTGCGCTAGCTCGCACCCTACCATGTGTGTTAATAGTAATGCATATGTGGACTGTGTAAATATCTGGAGTGCAGAGAGACACAGACTGAGACACAGGAAGGGAGAGACAAAGACAGAGACACAGTAGGGAGAGACAGAGACAGAGAAACAGGTGGGGAGATGCATACATAGACAGCGACAGCGAGACATGAGGAGAGAGTCTGACAGAGGCAGAGAGGGACAGACAAGAGGGAGAAGAAGCAGACAGAGAGACAGAGTGGTTATAAATTAAGGAGCCGTAATATAGGTCTGGCTGTCGTATCTTCATCGTCAACCAATCGGTGGATTAACGGGAGCAGAAACAGAGGATTATCTCCCGAGGAGATTATCAGACAATTCGCTGAAGTTGATCTCCCTCCCCCTCGCCCTTCCCCCACCCCATACCCCAAATACCCCCAACCTGATCGTCAGTCAACTGGGCTGAGAACGATGTCAAAGGGCGCCATTGGTTTTATCGGTTCTGTTATGTCTATAGTTGGGAGAGGACTAATCGAACCTGACGTAGATAGAAGATAAGTAGTTACTTACTATCATACATACATACATACATACATACATACATACATACATACATGCATGCATACACGCGTACACACACAAGAACAGCTGTTGACAGCAGAAAATCCGATTTACATGTACCTGTAATCAAGGAACGGCAGGGTGCCCTCTCCTCATCTCACCCCCTCTCCGGCGGATCCCAGAAGTCCTCGGGGCGCGAGGGAGGACCAGGTATAAACGAGGTGTTATACTGAACACATTTATTGGAGTCATTTTAGTAAAACTCTTTATTTCTTTGTCTTTTCTGAATTTCATCAGAATTTTGTGTTGTATAGCATTATACGTATATGTGTCTATGTACATGTATTTATTTATGATTGATTGTCCCTTGAAGGGTTCTTCCTTCCCTGTTGATCCCGTTTTTCAAAATGATTTTGTCATGCATTCTGTTGGTGAGCTGATAACAATAAAACCATGTGGTTAAAATATGTGGTTAACGGTTATATTGGTTTTATATATATATATATAATATTATATATATATAATATTATATATATATATATTATATATATATATAATATATGTATATGTATATATTTATGATATGTATCGGGCTATTTATATAGTGCCTAATAAGAGCCTAACAAAATGCCTTTCAAAACATGACCGGCCATTTCACCTTTCCCCTTCAATCTGTTTAGGGCGTTATGCAGATTGTTTTTCCAACGTTCTATTAGTTCAGCAGCCGGTCAAAATAGGAGTGAGCACATGTTTGCACACCCACCACGGAAATGATTCCCCTCTCTCTCTCTCTGTCTCAGTCTCCGTCTGTCGGTCTGCATGTATCTCTCTGTCTCTGTCTTTTTGTTGACGGGCGACGTTTGATTGGAGTCTGATTGTGCATTTATCGGTTGAACTGAGGTCACCAGACGGTCTTTGGACTTCACCCTCAGAGGGTAAATATCTGTCATCTGTAGCGATGGATTGACGGATGAACTAATCAGATGGACGGACGAGTATCACCGGAGAGAGGCTAACTGGTTATGCCTAATGGGAGGGAGTTAACCAGAATAGGAAGGGCTTATAGGGTCCAGATTAAGTGGGGTTCATGAGCCGCTCTTGCATGCCTTCTCACCACCTCATTCACCTCTGTTGTCATACATGCGTTCTCTCCTTTTTCATCTGCCTCAGTCTTTTCCTCCTTTCCTCATTTTCTTCATCTTAAATATCTATCCTACTCTGCTCATTACCCTACTCCAATATTTTTCACATCATCCTTTCCACATCTGCTCCCTACTCCTACTCCTACTCTCCTCTTCCTCTTCCACAAATTCTCTTTTCATTATCAGCCTCTTCGTTTTCCTCTGCCTTGTCTTCTCTTCCTCATTTAGATTTTCTTCCTATAATTATCCTCATCCTCCTCATCCTGTTTCGTATCATCGTTCAATTCTTTATCATGCTTATTCTCATTCTTCTCTTAATCCTCGTGTGCTCTGCCCTCTTCCCTGGTATTGTCCTCTCTCGTGTAATAAGATCTCCTCCTCTTTCTCCTCCTCCTCCCTTCTCGTACTCCTCCTTTATATTTAAAGAAGCCTGAGGCTTCTGATCTCAACAGCTCTCATTTCATCTTTTTCTATACTTGATTCTGATTGACAACACCACAGAGTTGTTGAAGATAAATTGGTTGAGGCAATTCACAATTCAACAATTCCTTCATATATATATATATATATATATATGTATATACGCAGTTGACCATCTTCATTTTATTCATTCGTTTAGAGTTGTGAAAAACAGTTTGCCATAAAGTTTTATGCAGGTTGACCACCACCTTCTGCCTCCGGTTTCTGTCCGACCTGGCACCAATCCAAACTATACTTAACTCTTGTAGGTTATATAAGTTTGCTAGTATTCGTATCTGGAATGTCCTCTTTTCCCTTCAACAAGTACGGCAGCCTCCAATGTTTTAAAAGAGCGTTAGGTGTTCAATTAGTAAACGATGTCAGTCTTATTTAGTTTCATTATTATACTATGTTATTAGATACTAATAAATGTTAGTTTAGTCTTTATTTCTCCTTCTTCTTATGGTTATTTGTTACACTTCAATCGTTAATAGACATCTGAATAATGTATTTAGCAGAATACATTTATGATGCAATTCATATAGGTACCCTGTGAAATTATTATCCTGTAAGTGGTTCCCGGGTCGCAGCCAAAACCCTTCCCCAGACAAAAAACCTCCAGAACAAAAACCCCCTAAGAATTAATTTTTTTACTTTTGTTACTTTTATTACTTAGAAAAGTGTATAAGAAGCCTCTGTAACATGACTTCACTCTTCCCTTGGCTGTTTCAGTGAATTCCATTCTAGGAGTCTATCTATGTAACGCCATCTGAACAATACTTTCCGTTTTTATGTGATCAATAAAATTTTCCTATACAGTATGGGGTTCCCCTTTTTTAGCGGTGGTAATCGTATCTCTTCTGGGCCTCCCCTCTAACCTCCCCTCCCTCTAACCTCCCCTCCCTCTAATCTCCCCTCCCTCTAACCTCCCCTCCCCTCTAACCTCCCCTCCCCTCTAACCTCCCCTCCCCTCTTACCTGTTCGCTCATGATAAACTTCTCACTGTTTTGCTCTGTACTAAGGTTGCAATGAAAGGATTGATTGATTGCACAACCAACATATAGACTGTTACTGTTATGTTGGCCTCCAATTTGTTTTCCACCTCTACACATATGATTATAATTTTGTGTAGCAGTTATACATTCATTTTCCCTCAGGCTTTCTCCTCTGAATGGCTTATATCGTAAGAGGCGCTTTACACATTCTCCAATACAAACAATATTCTGTGCAGGGAACCAGCTAAAACGTTATATCAGAACTGCAAGATCCAGGTTGTCTTGAGGGGAGGTGCATGCCCTTTAGGTTTGTTAATGTGAGGACGTGGAGTGGCATCCAGTTGCTTTCCAGGGTTCATTTGTCATAGTTTAGTTGGCATACAGGTGCTAAACGTGGAGCATTCCGCATGCTCCATGCATCTGGAAGATGGCATTATACCGGTATTCTGAGCCGCTTGGAGTTCTAGGCTTTCAGGTCATTTTCCAACAAGGCCTGGTTTCTATTGACCATGATATCCATCTTCACCATGGTCTCCTCCCATCCCCCAACTCCTGCTCTGGTGCTTAGTCTAATGTGTGTGGTTGTTAATTAACAATATTATCATGAACAGAAAACCCTAATGTCTGGCATATCTTTACATAACTGAAGACAGTCTAGTCTTTGCTGTTTGGAATTGAATTTTAATTGCAGTCAGTGGTTTAAGACTTTAGAAAGTACACAAACAGTCAGTCTATTGAATTTCAATCAACAGCAATCAAAGGAGGTATACTATACAACAAACGACCCAGTGTATCAACCTACATGTACACATGTGTGTCTGTGTTATATCACTTCATGCATAGTCTTATTATGCTGGTAACAGCAGATCGTAGTGTAAACTTATAAAGCGCATCATTTGCCACTCTGTACTTTGAACACATTATATAAATCTTAAATTATATTGACCTATAGATTTTGCTTAAGAAGCAATATACTTGACTTCTGCAGCTGTGCCCTTCATCCAGACATTTTTTTCGAATTACTTGCTAGCAGGTCACATTGCGTGTATGTAAACGGCGTCCTGCTTCCAATCAATTGATGACTGTGAGTCCTGAGGCTAGACATTAATAAGAGACGAGATAACGGTAGAAAAGGATGCCCACCTGTCTTGATTCATCCGTAGCAACTCTCACAAGAGCTGGTCCGAGATCCGAAGAGGTGATAACACGATGACAGTAGCCACCTAACAGAGAAACGACAAACAACCTGTTTTTTTCTCAGTGTCTGGTTGTGGACCACAACCACTTGCTTTATTTAACACACGGCTGAGGTCTTCATTGTCTTCGTATACCTACGGTGGTTTAGTGTCTGCACCTGTTCTCAGATAATAGGTTTTGAATGAAGGAGAAAGAAGGATTCTGTCCGCGAAGGCTGTTGAAGGCTCTATCAGCAGCACACTGGAGAATCAGTAGTTTACTGGAGGAGGAAAAGGAATGGGAGGAGGATGGGAAGTAAGAAGAGGATAAGGAGCTAGAGGAGAGGGACTGGGAGGATGACTAGGTGGAGGTTGACCTGGGATGATGAGCAAATAGAAGAGGAGTGTAAGGAGATGAGGAGTATGACTTTGAGAAAGATGAGGATGGAGAGATATAGGACGATTAGTAGTAAGATGGAAGAGAAGCAGAAGGAAGCTGGAAGATCTGGAGATGGTGAAATAGTAAGAGGGGAATTAGGCATAGGAATATGGAGGAGCAGAAGGAAGGTGAATAAGAAGGTGAGGATCAGCAGTAGTGGGAGTAGATGGAGAAGGGTAAAAGGAAGAGGAGTAAGATTAAGAGAAGAGCTGTGAGGATGATGGATGAAATGGAGGACTATAGAGGAAGATGGAGAAGCAGTAATGTGAATATGAGGATGACTTGCAAAGGAGGGAAGGAGGAAGATGAGGAGGAACGAATAGGAGCCTTATGAGGATACTACAAGGATGAAGGTGATGTCTAGGCAGAGGCATTGAAAGAGAGGACTAGAGGAGGAAAGGAGGAGGACGGAGATGAGAGGGAGGAGAAGGAGCTGTCCAAATGCGTTGTGCGTTTTACTGTTGTTATTGTTATATATAACTGTTTGTTTTTTGGGTTCTGGGTGATAAACAAGTGCAGCAGAGCAGCTGCCACTGTTTCCAAGGTCTGCGTGTGTTTCTAACCTGTTTCTGTGGCTGGAAACCTAATTAGTAACTACAGAAAAAGACTCAGCACTCCGTTGTATACATAGCTCTTGCAGCTAGCTTCTTGATCCATATCAGTCGTTCTGTAATTGGCTGGTCTGGACCGACCTGACCCAAAGTTTGACCCAACCCATAAATTGGTAGTTCTTTGATACTGTGTGGTGATTGACTATAGCCAATATACAAATATTCTGTTATGCATACGTACTTAGTACTTACATCTGTTTGCATAGGCCTACTATCGCTATAGCTTAATATCTTTTTCTGAATGACAAGGGGATCATACGCATGTTAAGTGTCTTCGTACAGACACAGATTATAATTACAGATTGATATATTGCATTCAGATGGAATAATTAACCTTTATCACTGTAAGGGTTGTATAGTTTATTTGAGAGAGGGTAGAGTTTCTAATCGTTTGACTCCACAGCTCATTTCTTATCAATCCATTCAGAGTTTTTTCAGGCATGCCTGTACTTCAAAAGCTTTCCCTCATCCACCGTGTGACAAACTTCAAGGTAAACAACCCGTGACCCCTCTTCAAAAGTGGACTGGCTCGATCACTATGCATACACAACTAGCGGAATTACTTCTGTATAATTTATATACCCTCAACAGTGATAATACTTAGCATTGAGCTGCGCGGTGACCTTTGCTGGGACCTTGCATTTCAAGGTTGGATTGGGTAGAGGCTCTTGGGGAGGATTAATTAAAACCTTGCATGATTCCCAGTCGCATTAAGTAAGACTTAAACAGAGCGCCTCTTTCTGTTTCAGCTTGTGTCAGGCGTAATCCTAACAGAGGATTTAACTGGTCTGATAACATATATATACATGTGTATTTGCATACATACATATATAGTTATATACATATGCGGTATATATATATGTATTATATATTCGTTTTACTGAGAAAACCACTTGACGAAAAGCCGAAATGCTAGCTTGAGAGATTTTTAATTTAATAAGGAGGTGTTGGAAAATTTTTATATTATGACCAAGGGATAAAGTGAGAGTTGTCTTTGGATAAAAGGATTAGGGAATTTAGGGGTCCAGATGTTAAGTAAACAATAAAGCAGACAGGTAGAAAACAATCCAAAAACTGACTAATCATAATTAATGACATCCATGTACCTTTGGTATATTTTTGATAGGCACATACAATATTTGGATAGATTTTTGTATAGATAGATACTTGCATGGAACCAGAAAAGGAGCATTAGTTTATGCCCATATACAGCCATACATCATGACACATACATACATACATACATTGCCGTAACGTACCGTAACGTACCGTAACGTACCGTAACATACCGTAACATACCATAACATACCGTAACGTACCGTAACGTACCGTAACGTACCGTAACGCACCGTAACGTACCGTAACGTACCGTAACGTACATATATATATGATATATATATACAATATTATATATATATATATACATACATAATATTATATATATATAATATATATATATATTATATATATATATATTATATATATATTATAGATATTATATATATATATTATATATATATAAAATATATATATTATATATAGCTACGTACACGTCATTATCTGAGCACTTGAACTTCATGCCCTTATACATTCACATACATACATACATACATACATACATACATACATACATACATACATACATACATACATACATACATACATACAGACACACACACACACAGACACACAATGTCATACATACATTCATATACATAAGTACTTATACATTCATGCATTCATTCATACACATACATACATACACAGTTACAATTGAATGTTTTTTCTGTTGTCTCAGATGAATCCAGTGATTTATTCCGCTTTCCACTTTACTTTGTAAAGTCAACATATCTCTTGAGTTGATGACATTGACTGTGGAACGAGGGCTCAAGTGTAGCCCCCTGCCTCTGCTCAGTTGCTTAGGGGTCAACCCCTCTCTATGTGTTAGTATCTATGCATGTATGTGTGTTAGTGTAGTGTGTATATGTATGTGTGTATGTTGGTCTAACCGTGTGGATTGGTCAGATGGCAGATTTGCTGAGGCATTTCTCTTGAAATCTGGACATAGCTAAAGTTCATGTAAGAGAATATATAAAATCCATAATTGTTTTCATGCTGTGTGATGGACCTTTCACTTACAGTGATTATATAGTGTATGCATTCTTATATTTATAACATATATTATATATATAATATATATATATGTTATATAGGCCATATATGTATATATAACTTTACACAGAATATTATACACAGTCACAGTCAGGCTGGGTTAAACTTTCAATTAGAAATGATAAAAGTGTTTACAGGTAATAATCATTGGCTAGTGACCCCTTTTCAGTTAGCACTGCAATGGCACGCTGTTGTGGGATATTTCATAGGCCCCTGTATGTTAAGATAGCCATATTGGAGTTTATGGATAGGCTTATGTTGACATTTCAACGGTAGGGTCAATCAGTTGGGATGATGCAGCTTTAATCAAGGACAAAGACTAATAATTTCGCAATTACTGTGGGAGCTTACCTTGCTTTTGTTAAGCAATCGTTAGATAATGATGATGATAGCATTTGCTGCTTTTAAAGTACACCTGGGCATGTGCCATAAATCTGAAATTCTTTGGGTGTATCGTTTTAAAGAGTCTGTCCTTTTTCAAGTGGGATTTTAAGGTTTTATGAGTCGACGACGCTGACTCTTGAGCCCAAACACAGTCAGGCTGGGTTAGACTTTCAATTAGAAATGATAAAAGTGTTTACAGGTAATAATCATTGGCTAGTGACCCCTTTTCAGTTAGCACTGCAATGGCACGCTGTTGTGGGATATTTCATAGGCCCCTGTATGTTAAGATGGCCATATTGGAGTTTAGGGATAGGCTTATGTGTGACATTTCAACCGTAGGGTCAATCAGTTGGGATGATGCAGTAGGTTATGTAGTAGCAATCTGCAGAGGCCGGAACAGCACACTGAAGAGGAAGAAGTATTCAGGAGGTTTATTAGTAGTTATGTAGTAGGTGGTAAGTAAGTAAGCCGTAAATGCTGGTGAAATCAAATCAAGACAGCAGGAGTTGAATCCGTATGCAGCTAGTAGGATATAAGTAAGCGAGTAAGTAAGTACGTAGATGACTCCCATTTGAGTAACGTGTAACTGCAAAGCTTATGTGTGGGTCTGGGTGTTTTTTGTGTGGCTTGATTTCCTATCGAAGACATAAATTGCAATTTGTGGCCTTGCATGGTTGCATTGCTCGGATGCGTGGCAGGTTTTTGTCTGATAGAGTGAGAGAGAGAGAGAGAGACATACAGACAGACATACAGAGGCAGACAGAGAGAGACAGAGGTAGAGACAGAGATAGAGACAGAGCTAACCTTTTGCGGTGGTCGGTTGGCGTTGCTTTGACAGGTCTTTTCTTTAGGCCACAAACAATGTTGAAAGGTAGCCTACACCTCATCGGGCCCTATCATACCCTATTGAGACGGATGAATGTCCAAGTGGATCCCATAGGCTGCGCGACTGGGCACGAGCCAGTCAACCAGCGTTCTATGGCGCCATGCACCAGTCACTCACTGCTGGGTGGCGATCCTATTAGGGCAGAGGGACATGTCCCTCAATTTTAGACTGATGTGCATTGATGCATGAAATAGTGCTTCCATGATGCACTGTCTAAATATCTTGCCTGGGAGATGCTGTTCCGCTCCTCCTCTGCAACTGGCTAACTCTCCTGTGAAATGGTACAATGACCAGTGCATGTTGATGACAAGATCAGGCGGCAAAGTAGAGGACTATAAACCCACACTCATAATCCAAGACGCAAATCATCGTCAGTGCCTAACATGCCCTACCCAGACAGAGCTGCAGTCCTCTAATGCTGGTTAGTTAATTAGTACTGTAGAAGCCAAGAAGACCTAGTGTCATAACGTTTAATTGCATAATCTCAAAGGAGGAAAGACACCTGATTAGATCCATCTGATTAAACCTGTGATTGAAACCACGTGATTAAAGCCACGTGATAAACCCAACCTTACTCTCCCCCAGTGGTGAATATACCTGTGACCAATTTCCCATTTGTTGAATGCGTCTGATGTATGTGACCGACGGCAGACGTCAAAAGAATTTGACTGAAAGTGATGAAATGCCTTTGTAGTATTAATGATGACTTAGAAACTGCGTCAGTCAAAAAGCCTTTGATAAATTCACAACTGATGGTCACAGATGACAGACGATCAGGCATTTTTTATCATGGCAGCCGTCGCTTCATTGCTTTTTACTGACCTATTTTCTCTCACACTATCTCTGTCTGTCTCTCTGTTTGGATGTTTGTATGTATGGTTGGCTTGCATGTATGTGTGTCTGTCTGTCCCCATGTTTATGTTTGTATGTTTGCGTTTTTTGTCTATAAAGAGATTGAAGATTAGAATCATGCATCTATCTGTGTGTGCACCTGTTCGCCTGTCTGTCTGTTTGCCTGCCTGCTTGCCTACCTACCTGCCTGCCTGTCTGTCTGTCTGTCTGTCTTTTGCAAAGTGTCAGCCTGAGTGTCAGCCTGATCTGTCATTTTTGCCTTGTATTGCACCACCTCCACCTTAATAATAATAATCATCGTCATCATCATCATCACCTTCACAGTCGTCACCTGTTAAACCAAGTAGTCGAAATCCTCCTCCTCCTCGTCATCGTCATCATCATTTATGTGGTCATCGTAATTGCGTGTTTATAAGTACAGAGGGAGGGAGAGAGGAAGGGAGGGAGAGAGGGAGGAAGAGAGGGAGTCGAGTGATCTGATGAATCGGTCTGTATACTGTTGTTGTATTTGTCTGATTTGATTTCTATTTGACAGTGATCGAAGACAAATCGTCGTCCAAGGCATCTGTCTTTCTGCCTTGTTCTATCTGTAGGCCACTAGTTGAAGTGTTCAGCTGTCTGTATGTTAGTCTGCCTGCCTCTATGTCTGTCTGTATGTCTGTCTGTATGTCTGTCTGTATGTCTGTCTGTATGTCTGTCTGTTTGTTGTGTCCAGATGTGAAAGGCTTTAGGCGTCCTCTGTCGAGAGAAGGTTGATCGATAATAATCTATGCGTCTATTGGTCGGTGGCATTGTAGGAAAGAAACGAAGATAGATTGATGACGAAGAAGACATTGACTGTATACAAGACATGCAGAGGTATTGGGGCTGAGGATTTATAGAAAGTGCATGACAGAGAGAGAGACAGACAGAGAGACAGACAGAGACAGAGACAGAGAGAGAAGGAGGAGAGGAGGAAGAAGGGAGGATTAAGAGGAGGTCAGAAGGATAAGAAAGACTTGACAGTTGGAGGGCTAGCAGGTTGACATGGAAAGGGAAAGGATTATGGAGAAGGACAATGAAGAAGATGGAGATGTAAAGTACTGGGAGGATGGACGGAGGGATGGAAGGCTGGATGGATGATTAGATGGATGGACGGATGGATGGACAAGTGAGTGGATCGATGGATGGATGTCCGAATGGAGAGGTCGGTGGATGGATGGAGGGACAGATAAATAAATGGATTGACGTTTGGAGCTGGTGATATTGAGGAAACGATGCGTCACTGGAGTAACTGTGGTTGACCAGTGAAAGGGGGAGGGCTGCATTCAGGATGAATTGAATGAGAGCGTTGAAAGAAGATGGACGATGGAAAGACACGTGACGTCCGATTAAGCACCGCATTCATGGGTAGAAGGCCTGAGAGAGACAGACAGACAGACAGACAGACAGACAGAAAAATTAAGGAAGAAAGACGGACGGAGGAAGGGAGGGTGGGAGATTTAGATAGGGAGGGAGAGAGGGAGTCCCACCTGTCATGGCTCGTGGCCGAGGTTCCTTGCGTCAAGTGGTTCCGATCCATTGCAGACTCGCCATTGACGAATTCGACCGGAACGAAACAAACCACCAGCCATCGAACATTGACGATGAGGAGAAGGAGGAGAAGGAGAAGAGAGGAGGAGGAGAAGGAGGAGAGAGGAGGACAGAGGAGAAGGAGGGGAGAGGAAGAGGAGAAAGAGAAGAGAGAGGAGAAGAGAGGAGGAGGAGGAAAATTGGGAGACCGATGTAAGGAGGATGACGAGCAAGAGGAAGAAGATGATGGGTTTAGACATCCATGCGGAGAGAGAAACAGACAGACTCGGCTTAGTTGACAGACAAACAAACAGACAGACTCGGGACAAAGACAGCAAGAATATCATGCAGATGTTTTTGTTTCAGCAGACACAGACTGTCGATGATTAAAAGTAATGATCTGAAATATTCGACATGGTTGACGGATCGGTGGATGAATGAATGGATGGATGGACGGATGGATATTTGGGTGGATGAATGAATGGATGAATGAACGAATGGATGGTTGGATGGATGGATAAACGAATGGATGGTCGGATGCTTAGCCATGTAAGCCTTGCAAATTTGCAGGCAATTATTTATGGTGTTGCCTGTGTTTAGACCGTTAAGGACGTCGACTGCCTGGTAAGAGAGAGAGAGAGAGTGTGTGTGTGTGTGTGTGTGTGTGTGTGTGTGTGTGAGTGTGTGCGTGTTGGTGTGTGTGTGTGCTCACTTCTGTCTCTCATTTGTTTATAAAGTCGTCGTCTGCCGTGAAAGCGACGTTCAACCTTGGATGCAAGAGACACCTTTGTAGTTGTATAGAAACAGTGAAGATGAGGGATCGACGTGCGAGGGTGGCAGCGAACCTTCACAGTATGTGGTGCATGTTGTTGAAATTCATCGTTGATAAGAGACGAATTGAGTGTGGTAGCAGCATGCACTGGCGGACAGAGTCCGACAGACACACTGCATTAGAGACATAAATAATTGAAGCCTCACATCAGAAAGTTTTGTCTAGATTCTAGAACAAGGGGCCAGTCACTGTGCCCTCCAGAGTGATGGACACGGGTGTGAAGTACCCACTGAAGTCCATTGCTTAACCTACATATGATGAGGTCAGAGGGCAGTCATCTCCCTCGCTGCCCGACCGGCTCACCTACGATTTGCGTTTGTGTAGTCACCTCAAGAGCTCTTCTGAAACTGGTTATTTCGTCGAAATTTTTAAATACTGTTATCCTGGAACCATAAATAAAATGTGATATGGTGTATGTAACTAGGTAAGCTCATGCTTACTAATGCTGCTGCGTGGATATACTTTCCTATAGGTTAGAGTTCAGATCCTCAGCGAAACCCTGCTTAACTGCTACTGCTCTGCCTCTTCTGTCTGCCAGCCGGACTTTGACCTCCACTGTACGTTGACCTCTGAAGTAAAGCAGTGCTCGTGAATAAGCTGGTGTTCTCAGCTTAGTCATAGAGTAGAACTTGAGAAATTTGGAGTTCAGGATTCTGGTCTGTCAGATGATAGGTCAGGGTTCAAATCTCCCCAGGCAGAAAGGTTTTTCGAAAATTATGCCCCGCTAGTGACCTCTATAGCAGGCTCATTATAAAATAAATGTAGTGGCCATAAGAGGACATACTAGCACTTGAACTGACACTAAGAGAAGTAATGGACTTGATAAATCTCTGAAGACAATGGAAGTCATTTCTTCCTATACCCATTGCGGGCGTCAGGAACCAACGGTGGTGGTGGTGTTGTTGTTGTTGGTGGTGATGGTGTTGTTTTTGGTGGTGTTGTTGGTGATGGTGTTGTTGTTGGTGGTGAAGGCGGCGTCGATGGTGATGCCGATAGGTGAGTGGGAAGATCAGGCGGCTGGCAAGAGGACTGGCCACCTGTCCACATAGCATTCATATTCAAATGGAAAACAAAGTGCAGTCGATGAAACTTCTTAGCTGTGGCTGTCACTCAAGAACTGCTCGTTTTGTTCTCTTCGATTGCATGTCAATAGATCAGCGAAGACGAATACGGAGGAAAGCTCCTTTCATCGTCTTCACTGGTCCATTTCAGTGAAATTCTAATCATTTATGAAGCACTGGATAAACTGCTCATCACTACTTATGACCGCCTTGAGTCTGATAGCTGAACTGTTCTATTCTTCCTTTTCATTCCACCTTCTCCTCTCTTTCATCATCGTCTCCTTCTTCCCCTTTTCATACTCTCCTCCTCCTCCTCCTCCTCCTCCTCCTCCTCCTCCTTCTGCTGTTAATTCTTTTATCCAACACATCCAGTTGCATTTTCACAATTTCTGCAGAACGTGGTAAAACTGGACATTGTTGCCCTCACCTCTTCCTCTATATCCCAGCGGTTGGGTTCTTCTTTACTCCCATTGCCATGGTTTCTGCTGGGTGCCAGACATTAGCATCAAGAGAGCGGGAGGCATTCGTCATAAAGTGGTATGTGAGTCTGGCCGTTTTGTGCTAAAGGGTATCGGGTACCAGGCATTAAAGCAAACAATTTATCCTTTGTGATATCCAGAGCACATAGATTAATCAATCTTAATTTGGATCTTAGGCTGGCTCCTCTCACGGACTTTTTCTCTTCCACTTTGATGTCGTTTGCCAGAGAGCCTCAGCTGAACCAGTTATTTGCATTGGAACCATCTGAAGTCATTGCCAGATCAAAGTTTACGTAGAGCCAAATATGTTTAGTGAAGTGTGAACTCTGAACTTAACATGTGAACATGTATACTACTTGGAGGGTATCGTGTCTTATATTTTTGTGTTCTTTTCTTCCATATATTTTTAAATGGTACTACTACTAGTATTATTATGACTATTACTATTATTTCGGAAATTTCCACTATTACTACCAATGGTGTTGCTATTGCTATCACTAATAATAATTGTGTTTATCTTTACTGACACACCGGTGGGAGTGTTATCTTTTAAGATACAACACAAGCAGTGTTGTCTTTAGATAAAATAGTGGTGGTGTTTTAAGATATAACATTGGTGGTGCTATGTTTTAAGACATGATAGTGTCATGCCTTGAGATACAATCCTAGTGGAGTTTTAAGATAGAATACCTGATAGATGCAACTCCTGGAGGTGGTGTTATGTTTTAAGAGGTGCTAACAGCTGTCAAATAATTGGTGTGGTTGACATCTGACGAGGGAGACTTTGAAACCTGAGTCCATTCCAACCGGAAGAGGCCATTTCTAATCTAAACTGTTCTCTTCTGTCCAATACATCACCCAGTCTTTCCCCATATAATATTATATCTGTGAACGAGTTAAACGGATTGCTATTTCCTCTCACAAGGAATGTCTATAACCGGCAGAGACTGCCATGCCTAAAGGCACTATAGTGTCTTGAAACTTATATCCATACATAAGTATACACAGTTACATACCATGCATATGTACATTACACGTCATTTGTCTGATCCGCCATAGAGAATAGGCCTGGCATATTTTGCCTACACCCAGACACTTCTGTATCATTGTAACTTATGATGAGCCAAACCTGGATTTCAGTCGGCTGTGTTTAATGTGCTGCAACATTATACAGATGTCTGTTCTTTAAAGTAATGCATGGAAGGTCTTTAAAGTAATGCATCGAAGGAAACAGCAGATACTAGTGTATCTAGAACAGTTGTAGACATCAGCTGCCCAGTATTGACACATGGTTAATGTGACCTACAGCCAGACACCAATGTGGTCTTCTTAAGCAGTTACGTAGACAATTGTGTTTTGGCTGGTGACAATGAATGCTCTCTTACTTTCAGTCTTGTGACAATTCTGGGCTCAACAGTGTCTGCTCTGTGCAGACATAATGAGACAGTATAATTTTAACAGTGTGGTCACTGAAATGTGTGCTGTTGGCAGCCACCGTATTTAGAATTTACAGTCTGCTGCACCAGATGACTCCACCATCTGCCAGTGATGTGTTGAATGGCGGGGGGGGATTGAACTATACCAGAGGTCGTCACCAGTTTAGGACCGCTTGGAATGGTTGCATAGGTGTTTACGAAGGGTCTCTGGTAAACGGCAAAGTCCAGAATTGACAGTTGGGAGAACAATTGGAGAAGATATTATGCAGATGATAGGATCACTCTGTAGGTGTTGACAAGTGGGGGACGTCAGAAGGGCAGAAGTAAAGTGGCATCTTCACCCCGTCCTGTAAGGGTGATACTGGGTGGATTTCATGATTGAATGGTTATACCCCGAGGAACAGAAGGACACAGGATTGATACCCGCTAGCCCCACAAGGTTGACTCAACCTTCCACACCCTAGGTAGGGTGATGACAAAGTGAACAGCAGTAAGTAGAACGAACAGGCTGCAATACAGTTATAAAATTTTCTTGCTGAACTTGTTATCATGTGTTTCTACTGTTTCATGTTGTCGAACTGAGATTTGACAGTTTTAATTAAAGTAAACGAACTCACATATTATTATCAAATTGACAGGAAGTTCCTTAGGATGGAAACCTAATTTACAGAGAAGCAACTTTATGTCACAGTCAAGTTGAGAATATGTATAGCCAGATTAAAGCTAAGAATCATTGACAATAAAATGAAGCCAGAGTCATATTGAATGCAAGTTAATTGGAACTAACCAAAATTCCTTTAAGAATTTTGGTCGTTATGAATGCCAACTTTTCAATGGATTAAAAAAGCATCTTTGCAGGTATATATGATGATGCCATGTACATTCACTTTGAAGTAATTGCAGGAACTGACTGCCAAGAGTATTTGTAGTCTGCTACTGCCCTGAAGAGTTGCCTTAAGGCAACAGCTCTCTCTGTTGCCAACTGAATTGGCAAACTTGAAACAAAAAATCACTGGTTGCTTATTCGTAAAGAGTTTTGCCGAGACCTATTTTTATTATTACCTATATAGTGCTTGTGCAATGGTCATGCGATGAACGAGCTGAATGATGAACAGAGAAGTCATGGGATAAAATCCCGACCTGGGCATTGAGACGGTTTAAAAAATTTACTCCAATTGCGTCTCAACAAACTCATGTACAAGCTTAGTACATCAATTTTACATTGACTGTGGGAAGAGAAAGAGAGACAGAGACATGGAGAAAGAGAGAGACAGAGACAGAGACAGACAGACAGAGAGAGAGGCCAGGCCCAGGTCCACCGACAGATATTTCGGGCCCTACAGCAGAGCAGTGGTATACCTCTTAGACAGAAGTTTGCGTCTTCTATAGCGAAAAATCATAAGTAAGGTATTATGCGGATACTTGAAGTTTAAACTGATTCTAATATATAGGTATGTGTCAGCATCATTGTATGTGAAAAGGAATAAATCAGAAACATTATAGGCCTATAACTGCTTGTAATATTTTTCATAAGTTGATTGTGGGCCCTGCTTCTCCCCTTGGTTTCCCACCAACTTCATTTACTCAGGCTAAGAGATTTAAAACCCATTGCTTCCTGTTGATAAGGGACTGTCTATTTCTTTATTGTCTGTTTGAACAGCTGAAAGCACCATCTCGACTGTCGCCAGCCTTGCCAGACACTTCGAAACCGACTACGCCTACCATGGTCTGGCCATATTTGACCCTAGCAATCGGCCCTTGTCTGTCCAGGCGTTGTATGGGGCTGCTGTGCCAACCCCTGTGGGGCATCTCCGTGAATGCGATAGCTACCGGACGGACGACCTCCGAGGGGCGCAGATATTCTCACGGATCCCCATCGCACTCAACAAATGGACGGATGATCTGCTATCCATCGCAAAGGTAGGGCCTACGTTCTTCAGCTGCTATTGTTTGCTTGCTCTTTTGTTGAAACTGATGTTGCGTTTGCTGCTCTGCCATTGTTGGTGTTGTAGGTTCTTGCTAATGTTTTTTTTGCAATTATTGATCTCCTGTTGCTATCGGAAGTTAGTTATGTTGTTTGTTGTCGTTGCTCTTGATGCTTCTGTTGTTAATTGTAAAATCTAAAGTTGCTACTGTCACTGCGCTTTATAAATACTGTGAACAGTCTGAAATTTGCATAAGTATTGACTAAAATTTACATGTTTCGTGACTTAGTTGTTGATTCGATGAGATGACCTGGTTTATCTAACCTCACTTGTTCGATGATCATGCTGTGACCGTAATAAAAAGCGTTACGGCAATTGTAATAAATAGTAACTTGTACAATAGAGCGGATTCGCAATTTCAGAGAGTGGAGGTGTAGGGTGACAGAGCTTTGCAACCTGTGACCCGATTTATTGCGCCAAGTTATGATCTGAGTGGGAGATACAGCCTGTCAACATGCTATCCCATGCGGAAACTCCCGCTGGGTAGGGAGGGAAGCTGGGTAGGGAGGGAAGGGGCATTTGCAAGGTCACTGAACTATTTTTATCATCATGTAACTATACAACACTTTGACCTGCAATATTATATGCATGATCCTAAATAGAGCAATTAACAGATTAAGTAAATAATCCATAACAAATATCTTTGTACTCACTATTATCGACTACATTTGCATCATCATCATCATCATCATCAAATACATCTGCATAACGGAGAACAACAACCTTATCACTGTTATTATAGCATCATCATAATGCAGTGTAACTCATAGAAAAATACAGACCATAAACAGACAATCAACACTACGACAACAAAACTTCTAATATCCTTAGTTAAGGATCCTACTCCCTTGAAGTCCCTTCCCACTTACATATTTACATACCTACCTATCTACCTGCTTACCTGTACATATACTGCTTATGTTGGAAAAACTCACCTCACTGACATTAGCTGTTGATTTTGATTTAGCCACATTTTAGAGACTTTATGAGCTTCTTTGGAGGCACTATAAAAATAGCCACGAACTTACACTTAACTAACATAAATACATTTCCAACTGTATTTCTCTTAAAGGCAAGGCAGAAGATTACCTTCCTGCCGAAGAGCCGCACATGTAGGCCGCTGCAACTGGGTCTCGAAGCGAAGTCACTGCCAAACATCTTGCAAACTGGATCAGAGTCCAGATTCCACAAAGGAGGAAACGACATCAAGGCTTTTGAGAGCTCGCAAGATGTCTTCAGAAACAGGGAAAGATCCTCTTCTCCTTCCGTCACCGATGACCTTCACTTGTCCCCTGTCCTCATGGTCAACATCGACGTTTCCGGATCGAGTTTTAACCAACTGTGTAAACTTCACGCTCCGTCAAACGCATATGAAGTTCCAGACGGCACGTCGACCACAACCTCCCTGAGAAGGCGAGACAAATTTTTAACGCGGCCAAAAACGATAACTGGTATTTCAGATCTGGTTTTTCACGAAATCGACATTGATCCACCGGCCCTTAAGCACAGCCGCAGCGTCAAGTCCCGGAACTCTCCTCGAAATCCACTCAACAAGACCATGTCCCAGACGCTCGAAATCTACGCCCCAAAAGAACGAAGAACCCCGAAGGACTTGAAGCGGAGGACAACGTGCTTTGATGAGGGTGATGAACCCAAGTCTTGCGGGTCGTGGCGTCACTCGCTCAAGTCCGTCTTCCGAATATCAAGATCAAAGTCGAGAGATCTGTGGAACGTAACCTCTCCCACCACCGAAGATGTCACATCGAAGAAATCCGACAATTTGTCCACCCTGAAACGCTCCATGTCGCTACCTCGCTCCCTGAAATCGTCCACGAAACATTCAGCGGCTTCGTTCGGTTCCTTTAGGTCGTCGTCGGTTGAAGGTCGTCTCAACTTTCGAGTCATCCAAATGGATAAACCAGTGAACACTGCAAACAGTTCTGCTTCAAAGTCACCAAAGCCAGTTGCGGGCGAACGCCTCGGTCGGTCCCTCACGAAGTCGCTGTCACAAGTCCGAATCGGTCAGTCGTCGAGAAATCGAAAGAGTTTCGATGTGCCCTGTCGACCACAGTCGATGGAAATCCGCATGCCGTCGGTGGACGAAGAGGGTCGACCTCTGTTGTCGTTGTATAACAATGCATCCGTTACTAACTTTTCGTCGTCGATTGCCACAGTTAAAAGCAGCAGCATTTCCGATCATCCGTGGATGAAGTCGCTTTCAGTCATAAAACTTCGACACAATGAAAACAAAGAGCAGAAGGATGACTGTCAGTCTTCTTCAGGTAATTAAATCAGCCATCTGTAGGTACTTAAGACAGACATATTCAGGTACTTAAGACAGTCATCTTCAGATAATTAAGTCAGTCATCTTCATGTAATTAAATCAGGCATCTTTAGGTAATTAAATCATCCATCTTTAGGTACTTAAGACAGACATATTCAGGTACTTAAGACAGTCATCTTCAGATAATTAAGTAAGTCATCTTTAGGTAATTAAGTAAGTCATCTTCAGATAATTATACCAGTCATCATTAGGCTTGTCATGAATTGAGATAGACATATTCAGGTAATTAAGTCAGTCATCTTCGGGTAATTAAGTCACTCATCTTTAGGTAATTAAGTTAGTCGTCTTCAGGTAATTAAATCAGCTATCATCAGGTTATTAAGTCACTCATCTTTAGGTAATTAAGTCAGTCATCTTTGGATAATTAAGTCAGACATCTTCAGGTACTTAAGACAGACATATTTTCAGGTAATTAAGTCAGTCATCTTCGGGTAATTAAGTCAGACATCTTCAGGTAATTTGGTCACTCATCTTCAGGTAATTAAGTCAGTCATTTTAATGTATAGCAAAGATGCTTCAAGTAATGTACATCATTTGATATGTTGATGCTGGAGCTTACAAAACGAATTGGCAAGTTTTTGTTAGAATGTCACTAACATCTTAATTTTAAAAGGTTAATGTGGGACTCCATGTGTCTGCAAAGCATCCGTCATCTGTACCACTTAAAAGCACAGTCTGTGACTATCTAACATATTTAAACAGGTCCATCTTAAGTCTACAACTGTACATGTGCATTTTTTTGTATGTGTGTAATACTGGATCTAGACATATGGTGCTTTTTATGTACCTAACCAAAGTACTGCTGGCCTGTACTAGTCGAAAAAGTTTCAAAGTCATTACCAACACAGAAAAATTATTGTCTGCTGTTAGGACATAACACTAAGAAAACATACAACACTCGCATTGATAGTTACAAACGTATGATAACGTCATGAATCTTAAGATGACATAGACGGCAACATGAGATCGAAGATGTAAATGATTGCTTCATTATAACAAACCTTGTCATAATGACCTTCTCAAACAGATCGCACATAGTACAGCAACAACTCTTAGCAATTGATGTACCACATAAGAGTTTAATTAAGAGCATTGCTTTCTATCTGAAAAGCCAAATTGACATAACCAATCATAACCAAACATACTTGGTCTGTCAACAATCAGAAAAACAAAATCGAGCATTTATATGGCTCCTTTTCTAAACATCTCGGAATCCAACAGTGCCATCAATATTCAGCAAGACAAAACGAGTTCTTATCGAGTAAAATTATATTCCTGGTGAAGACAATGTCTGATAACTATGAAAAGAATGTTGAGTGTTTGCATAGGTCCATGGAATTGGTGATATAATATTCAGGAAGCCACTTTGCACGGTCAACACCAGGCGAATGTGCAGTTGCTGTCGAATGAAATTTGCGTACGGCACGGTGGCTGATCGGTTAGAGCGGTCGGCCTGTAACACTCAGTGTGCGCTGAGTGAGTGGGTTTGACCCTCATCCAAGGCATCAGTCACTGTGTAGGGACCTTGAGCAAGTCCTTTGCGCACAATTGCTCTGCAGTACAACTGCAATTGCGGTGTAGAGGCACGTGCACTTCTGAGCAAAAGATGTTATAAGAAGGGCGATATCAAATTTCAAGAATTTTAGTGTGAAGGTTTAAGTATGAAAGCATATGTGTTTCCATGTGGGTTGTGGATTGTTAATACATGTGCCTTGCAACTTGGGGTTCAAAACTGGACGCATCATGCGAATAACCTATTGTCAGGTCATGCAAGCTGCAGCAAAAATTTGTGGAATAGGAATGCTTGTCCTTGTATTTTGATGAGTTTCTGGTGGAGATGTGTAGGATGTTGTTCTGAAGTGAGCGATGAAGATGCTGTTGCGTATTTGACAATGTATTTGGCAATTCATTCATAGAGCTACAAGGAAAACTTCTCCAGTTGTATAAAATTTGTAGATGCTTTTATGCAAATAATGACATTCTTTTATTAATTCCATGCCGAGTGTCTGCTCTTCACGCTAGATCTATTTGGATCAAAGCCTGTGGCTGAGCTGAGATATGGCTAAAATTTGCCCATTGGATATATTTACAAAAGGCGTATGTTTGCGCTCTGCATAGGTCGGTGGAGTGGCAGCAGTGGACTCACGGAGAAGCAAGTGGTTCTGGAATCCGACATCACACAACCGACGTCGCTGGGATCAGCGACGCTAATTGGTCAATGTCCATCGGAAATGTCAGTCAACATCAAAGACTCGGCCATGTGTCTCCACTACAATCCCAACGATAGGTCAGCGTCTATGATGGAAGCTTGTTCTACTGGAGTAGTTGGTAGTGATGACGATGGCAATTTATTCTAATAGTTATGATGATGATGAAGATGATAATGATGGTAATTGATGATTATTATAATCTAACCTAATCTTGAAACTACTTCTGTAGTGAAATTGTAGTCAGTAACTTCTAATGCGGCCGTATCTAATGCAAAAGACATCAGCCGCTACTACACCAAAATCAAATGATGAGATCAATTTCCAGAAGATCAGTCCATCCTAAGATTGTAGTCACCACAATGCACAAAGCAACAACTGATGGTTGCGCTCCTGAGTAGTGGCCTCGTAGGGGTGCTATATAAATCTTCATAATGAATTAATGAAAAGTTGGTTATACAATCTGAATAACTTTCCTTTGGACAGATTCAGTCCAGAGATGGTGATGGTGAACTCTGATAAAGATCAGTTGTCATTGTTAGACTTCTTAACATCACCTACACCAATTGGTGCCCTAAAAATTTGGCAGACTCAATAGCTTCAATACTGATGATGATAACGATGACATCAATTACGATGATGATGATTGGTTTTCTTTTTTAGCTCATTTGCACCTATTGATGAAACATCAGACATGAACACAATCACTGCATCACGCGAGAAGACGGAAAAGTTCCGGATAGCTGTTGGAGGTGTAAAAAATGAAAGGGAAACAGAACAAAACAACGACAATGCCTTTGTTGAGAGAAAGGTCTCTCGCAAGTCCTTCATATCGTCGAATTCGTTGACAAGAGCGCTTTCTGTTGGTCGAAAGAAGTCTGCTCAACAATCAAGCAGATCGGGTAGCGATAAGGCACAGGAAATCATCCATAGCCAATCACGACATACCGATGAAATAAACGATGAAGATTGCTTTCCCCAGAAGCTATCTGGTGACGAATTTGCCATCAGCCAATCCGCAAAGTCTGAATCGTCGAAACCAAAAATCACCTACCGTTCGTCCTTCATGTTAAAACTCAAGAAACTTGGGAAGTCGTCGAAAGCCGAGACTCCTCCAAGCAGCGTCGCTTCTAGGCCGGCCGTGCGACCTACGACGATGTTGACTATGGGTGACTGTATTTCACAGGCTAGCAAGGAGACAGGAAGGTCAATGACCCCTTCATTACCTCCGGGTGAATCCAATGAACTGAGGAAGTTAGGTGAACTGGCTGACCGGCTGGCTGCTGCCAAAGCAAAGGTCAGTTGCACTGGTGCCCTGTCATCTTCACTGTCATCGTCCTCTTCATCTGGTTCATGCATAACATGGAACAAAGATAGCCTGCAGCCTGGCAAAAGCTCTCAGTCGCTCGTTCTGGGCGAGGTCAACCAGCTGCTACACCGAGGTGCCTTCAGCGCTCTTCCATCGTCTCCTAATGATAAATGCGACTTTAGTGATAGATACAACTGTAGCCCAACGTTTAAGAGTCAAGGCTATTTCTCTTTTCCAAATGTCAAACACTTCGGCTTCCCTGACGGAACCAATTCAGAAGTGAGCTCAACATCAGCCGATCCTCCGGTTTCTCCTACAAAACTGGAGCTCAGAGCGAGCATTAAAGGTCTAAAGATGACAGAACTCGAATCGATTCTCGAGACTTCGCATGAGTGTGAAACGACGTCACCCTATCTGACCAGAAGCAAGATGGCCGCTGTAGTGAATGGGGGAAACGGAATCCAAGTGAATATGATTGAACAAGACGCACATTCAGATCAGAGCAGCACTAACGATTGTACAGATTCAATCGATTGCGAGAACAACATGCCATCGCCTCACGCAAAACTCCCAACAACTGATCAGCCTGTTTTGCTATCGCCTGCAACTGCCGATTTGGTCGAAAGTCCGCTCGTCTCGGAGTCTGGCAGTCTGGTTCCAGCGACAGCTCGCCTCATCATATCCTCTCCTGTTGCCAGTCGAGCATTCTTCATCAACAATCCGTTCAAACGATCGCTGTGCCAACCACTATCAGCAGAAGATTTCACTAAGTTATGTGCCGGTGACTTGGAACTGCATGAATCACCGTCACCAGATGGCAGTCATTTTACATATCCAGAGGTGACAAAAGCGTCACTGGATGTGCTGAAGCATTCTGCAGCATTTCCAGTGATGATAAGAGAACGAGTCGATCCGAGCAATTATGGTCGATCGTGGTACGACGGCATATCGTGCGATCCCCTTGTGCCTTTAGTAGATGCAGGTGAACCAAAGGCAATGCAGGGATTAAGTCATCCTGCATTTGGGCTTACGAATCATTCAACAAATCCTAACCTTAGGAGCAAGAAAGATCAAACGATTGGATCTTTAGGGTATCAAAGTCAGACCTTGTTGACCACCCAGAAACCAGACACAGCCTTCTATCGAATACCATGCCATTCGTTTTCAACAACGTCGCCTACCACATATGATAGTTCGCCCAACAAGGCCAATGGCCAGAGTATCGGACAGAAAGGACTTGAAGTTTCCAATGTGAAAAGTTCACAAATAGGGCAAACAGGACTTGGGAAGAAGTGTGCTCATGTAGTCTTTCCCTCTTCAAACTCGGGAATACTTCTTAGTCAATCTAACCACCAAACTGCTTCGAAATCGACCAGAACACTGCAGGGTGATCAAAAGCCGAGATCAACGGTAAATCTGCTACATCTGAAGACATTCAGGGGGGCGGACGATACCAACATGCCCTTGCCAAGCAACGGTGGACAGGCCTTTAGGTCGGATCTAGTGTGGCCAAACTGTTCTGCCCCAAACGCCACTCAGGGAGTGAAATGTAATACCCTTCCAAGATTGCATCTGAAGACGTTTCCAGAATCGGTTCCCACGGCGACATCCCACCATTTGGACTTAAAATGCACTTCATCGTATAAATATTAATTAGATGAAGACAAATTATATCCATCAATGATTTAGTTAACAGAAGATCGTGTTTACCTGCATTTAAGTAATGCAAAATCAATGCCTTTTGTGTGTACAGGACTGTTTGTTCAGGTCACCCAGGTAACTTACCCTAATGAGTTACCTGAGGGTGAGTTACATGATGGTGTTACCTTAGGGTGAGTTATTTTAGGGTGAGTTACCATGAGACCTTATACTGCACTCTGCTCCAGTTCCTTGTTTTTTCACCACGTGTGAGTGAATGAGTTTGTGTGTGTCTTTGACCATTTTATGTGTTTCTTGTTGTATATTTTGTTCCATTGTCAGACACATGGTTGTTGAATCTTTCAAAGAAATGGCATGTGCAGTTACTTTGACTATAGGTGTGGTGGTCATTAGTAATCTTATGTCTACTTATTCCATATTTACTCAGAGATATTATAGGCCTTCATGCCGTTACATACTGGTGCTATAATTCATATGTGGCTGATTAACCAATTATCAATAAAAGCATTTAATTATTTTTATACATCGATGTGGCAGCTATAATGGTCACTTGAGTATTACCTAACCCCATACATAGTGCCTTTAGCAGTGGGATGATTCTCATAGGGACACCAATGCTAGCAATCTGAAAACTTTGGCTAACCCCAGCACTGCTTAGCAGAAAGGGATCATGGGTATCGAGCAACAAATAGGGTCATATCCCACACCACCCCTCGACTCTGGAATGAACTTCTCAATGTGTTTTCATTCCTCTATTACTGCCACTCCTGCCCCCTTCTGCCTCAGATTCATCTGCCACCCACAACGAAACCCGCCTTATCTGCCACGCCTCTCTCTGACAGCCAGACTTGGACCAACACTGGACATCAATCTTGAAAAAACCACTCTTGACACGATGCAGTGCTCGTGAATAAGCTGGTGTTATAGAGTATCATTTTAACTCTAGAGTAGTGCTTTAGAATTTTAGAGTTTACAATATACTAATACATGCTTGTTGTAAAAACAAATTGCATGCAAGTGTCATCAACATCATAATGCTACCGTGTTAGAGTGCAGCAATAATACTTATGGCTACCAGGTAAACAAATGCCAAAAGTCAGTTCTCTTATTGAACATTATAACAAGGTGCTTGAAGTCTTCTGTTTAGTCCAGGATTCTCCCTGTTTGGTCAGTAACACTGCTGATTTTGTCCTAAAAGTTGTGCTTTACAGCTTTTCACTTATGTTATGACATGATGTTCCAGGTTATGCCAAAATATGAGGTTCTTTGATTAGCATATTACTGGAACAATGGCCCTACTGAATTATGACTATTTTTCATCTATGGTAGAAAGATACACTATTGTTATTATTATTTTTCAGCATTGTGCACTTAGACAAAATGAAATACTTGTACAATTTGCAACAAATCTTCTAGATACAAATTGTTAGGCATGAGAATGTTTTATGATATATGAAATGAAGAGCTGTGCAAAGGCATGTATTCTGCAACCAATCAGCCCATTGGACTAGAATTCACAAAAGCAGATTGTTGCAAGTTTGTATTGTAAAACTGTATGTAACGTTGTTATATAAAGTTTAAATAGTGCAATTTAACCATTGAAAACAGGCAGAATAAATAATACTTCTTTTGTTATACCAGAAACTGTAATTGCTCCAGAAGCCAAGTCACTGTTGAATAACCAACACTTGCATAAAGTATATCTTATTTAAAAGAAATAAAGAAGAAACCATGGGGTGCTCGATAGTATAGTGGTTAGCATACTGGACTGTTAACTGAGAGTTTCAGGGTTCAACTCCACACTAGGGCAGAAAAATATAGTTCAAGATTTCTGCTCAACCTTCCTCCTAGCCAACTCAGAAAATAAAGTTGCCAACACTTCATACCTATGCTTTACTGGTCACAGCAAATTGCACCAGAAACTGGCATACACATTTGTTGCACATAAAAAAATAGCTTTCCAGAACATATTTTCCTTTACAATGGATCTTTTAACAGG
Organism: Bimastos eiseni; assembly: GCA_959347315.1. Lineage (NCBI taxonomy): Eukaryota > Metazoa > Annelida > Clitellata > Crassiclitellata > Lumbricidae > Bimastos > Bimastos eiseni. Next base: position 15,445,856 of record OY365815.1, read on the forward strand.
CAACTTTTGCATAGCGCCATTCATGTATCTCATCCTATCAGTTCAATGATGTAGAGCACGACCTCAACCCATCAATCGGTCAACTATGATCATCAGCGATCAAATCTTCCAGGTCGTCACAATCAAAGTCATATGGCCACTGTCATGATCATTTCGGTTTATAATTCAATTAATGCACGTCCACAGCATTCTCGGAGGCGCTATATAAATGCACAGTTGTGACTATGATTGTCTAGACCTCGTCTACGTTAGCGATTACAGGTAAACCGTCGCCAGTCGTCACTCCCTCTAACAGGATCTTCTGTTGAACAGCCATCTTGAACTGCCTCTCTGCAATCAGTCTCTGTGTTAACCGATATCGACAGTAGACCCTTCAAAGCAGAGAACAAAGACTACATTGTAATTAACTAAAAACTCAACAGCACACACTCCAAAAGGTTAAAGCTAAAATTTGAACACTGAATAATTTGTTCAATTCAAGTTCCACGTTTTGCTCGTGGACTCCAGTTACATTATGAATGATGGTCTATCGTTTCTTTGTTGTTTTACTTAACTAACTAAAGCATAAAAACAACACCGACAATAATTGGTAATACTAAATGGTAAAATGTTTATTATTATTACATATCATTGTCAGGATTATTTATTTATAATTTTTATTAATACTATTATTATTCTGGTACCACAGAAAACCTTCCACAAAACTGTATGCAGAAACATAAGTCAACACTCTAAACTCAGCAGCTATAAAGCATTGGCAAATTAAAATTTTAACACAAGTGTTAAATACTTCGTTGAGTTAATGTAAGTGCTTAACAGAAAAGAAAATTTTAATCCAGATAAAAGATTCCTAATTAAAATGACCACTTACCAAGATACAAGTGCACCACTGACATATGCTCCTAGTCCTACATGTGTTGCTCTTTTCGCTCGACCTTCACACAACCACCGACAAATCAAACAAAAAGTATTAATATGGAGACAAACAAAAATTAAAGCCACCTCTCCCATTTAATAAAAATCTGCCACTGCCCATCACCCCACCCCACCCCACCCCCTATCTTTCCATTGGCTGATTCATTTGATAACTTCTGCAGCAGAATTTCTACAGTGACAATGTATTAATGTTCCAGGCACCATTCAATGGTCACTACAATACAATATTGGTTTGAAAGCAAATTCCACGGCTCTTCTAATCAATACTATGACAAGAACATATAAGCTACATACATTAATTATTAATTTAATTGTTGAAATGGTCTGTAGAGGAAATATGTTTAATAAGAAAAGATTAATATTATTGTTTTAGTCGAGATCAGAAGGCCCACACATACATTGTCACATTCAAGGCTATGTTGATACATTTTAACAATAGGAATTCAACCCAAAACCTGAACCCAAAACAGACGATTTCTAAAGCGTCATAATGCAGCCATGCTGCTACAATGCTGCAAGGCACTTGATATAGGTCGCCTGTTTCACTCTGCTACCATGGGAATTATATTATTATAGGCCAAGCACAACTGACAAGTTTATGTACACAATACAGTCTTTCAGAGTCATATTACCGGTGATCATTGGATAATGAACAACACACTGGGTTGAAAGAGCTGAGGAACCAAAATTCGATTTCCGTATCCCCATAAGGTAGACTAGTCCTTCTATCATTAGGCTATGTTAAATTAGATGCATAAAAAAATGAGCCCACTGCATGACTGCCAACAGTTAAATTCGACTACTGCAATAGTTTGTAATGTCATTTGCTATAATATGTAATCATACTGTGATTTGTTATCTTTAATTTAATGGAAAATGATTATACCTTACAATGAGACTACATTATAATACGGCCATTCTGTACACTGGAATTACACTCTCCATCGCATCGCACCAGAATTGGTACTATAGCAAAGTGTTAAAATGATTCTCTAGTGTATCAATTGTATGTGTCAAATGTACAACATTGAATTGTCTGATAAGGGCCTACTGGTATGAAAGCAAAATTAGCAATAAAGGTATGATAAGCAGCATGAATATAACATAATCTCAATTTTGACACATAAGCACATTGCAAACAAACAAATAAATGAGTCTGAATGACGTAGAGATGAATAGCTACTAATAAGAAAGCAGCAGGGTGAAGGCATTTCTTTCAAGAGAAGCACCTGGCATACAGTAGAAGAATCAATAACTTCAATATGAAATAATATTAAGTCAACCTGTAAACCAGTGACTTACTGGTAAAGAGAAAGAAACCAAGGCCAGATATGATTCCAGTCGATATTCCAAACAGCATCGACGTTCTGTAGCAAGGAGTTTGCAACGTCCTTTTCAGAAACGATGGATTCTTAACAAAATGACATAAAAAATCTTAAAGAGCTAGTAATAATTATACAGAATAGAACACAGATTTGTTGAATTTATTTTACAGCTGAGTTTCATTTTCACAATATATTTAAGTTTCAAACTGCTCATACTTCACTTGCAAGTGATGTTTGAAACACAGAGTTTACAGATTGAAGTAATGAAAACTGTTGGGATTTTTCTCTTCCATACAAAAGCTGCATCAACACACCCACTTCATCACAAACAAGTAACGACCATTTCATCTCGCGACTTATATTGCTTTGTCAAGCTGCGGGTTAGAGGGCAAGTACATTACCCAAAGATGGTAGAGTCGTAGACTAAGAAGTGACACTTCCTATCTCCGCTGTGTATCTGATGGAATCTATTGTCGTTGCTAAGATACCACAGTACTAAGATATCACTATACCATTCGCTACACGGCGCGGAAAGCGTGGCGTTAGCCGCGCCACGTAGCAAATGGTATAGTGGACTTTGTGCTTTGACCACCACAAAGACCAAATGCACAGCAAGATAGGAAGTGTCATATCTTAGTCTACGACTCTACCATCTTTGCTATAACGAATCGCCCACCTTGCTCCCAAATGAGATTATAAAATTTGGATCTTTTTCCACAAAGTATAGAGTTTTCATAATGCACTAGTTTCAGTGTTTTGTATGCGTTTCCGGCCAATTATTATCCACGACAATTAAGAAAATAGTTTAAGTTTCATCTTCTGTGCAACGTTTTTGTGTAATATTGCAGCTGAGCGATAATTTAAGTATATGACAACCTAAACTCTCGTACCTCTTCTGGATCCTCGTCAATCATCGTGTCCTGAAAGATGTGAAACAACTCAAAACCTATATATTCCTTATCAGATAAAAGTGTATAAAAAAAAACCTTCCAATAGAACGTAACCACCAAAAAACTTCAAAGAATCGGCGAGGACACACCGAAAGTCACAGCAAACATGAGCCACAAGAAAACGATGATATTAGATGACAATTCATAGATGGGCCTCTGATTGACGGTCCGTTGATGTCATGGACTCCATGCTGAGATTGCGGACAGATTCAGAAGCTTCAAGCTGTCTCGTGAAGGCAGTGGCGCACAGACAGGCCTGTTCTGGTATCGTTAGAGTCAGACAGACCAAGACTTCGATGAATGCATTGTGAATATGCTTGGGTGATTAGTGACTTTTACTAACTTACTTTACTAATCGCGATTAGTTAGCGCCAATTAGATCACTGGCCTGTGCAGAGTCGCAGACTAATCATAGAAGTGGCATTGCATGATTTGCATCGCATTTATGACGCTAATGACATAATAATTATTTGTCTATGTTTCAGTAGGCCTACTATTTCCAAATTAGATGTAGACCTATAGCCAAAGACAGTGGGAGTCGTAGGCATAAATCTCAAGAAGTATCAAGAAAACCACACCATGCGGGCAGATTCAGAAGCTGTCTCGTGAAGTCAGAGGCGCGCCGAGTCAGACAGACCTGTTATGATGTTGTTAGACAGCCCAAGACTTCGACGCAAAGGCGTCACTCCCCCTTGAATGATGGAGGCAAACCCCCGGTCCCAAGGGTATGGAAAGCAAAATATTCCCCCCAAGACTAAAAATATATCCCTCCCTACGTGAAATTGGAGGCATTTGTTTTCAGACCCCTATCTGCATGAACGCCTCTGCTTCGACGAATGCATTGCGAATATGCTTGGTCGATTAGTCTGATATATGATTAGAGAATGAGACGAGTAAGAATTCAATTCCAACGATCCTATGATCTGATCGCCTATCCTGCCCTGTCATCCCTCTCCACCATCCCCCACTTTCCTCAAGCCATTTCAACCGGCAACAGGTCAATTGTATTTCGTTCCACCCCATTTCGAAAGCTTAAGTGTTTTTAATTCTGAAACAAAAGTTGAAGTAAGATGTGTAACTAAAGTCTGCAGTACTGGAAATTTAGTATGCTTTGTGTGGATCTGTAAATGATTATGGCATCAGATTTTTTAGTGAAAGATAGTAATAGTTAGTGGCTACATACAATTTAAAATGTGTTTTATATAGTAATAATTCGTGATTGTCGTGTGAATATCTGGAACAAATGAAGCAGGAAGACCACCTATAGGGAAAGGACAGATGGCATTGAAGAATGACATTGAAGAATACTGTCTTGGCTCAGTATCATACTTTAAAAATGGAATTCATTCAATGCAGTGCCAATTAGTATTCGAAATGCACCCACATTCTTCCTATTTAAGACGATTAATTAATTAATTAATTAATTAATTAAAGAATTAATTATAGAGAGGAACAATGGATTTGACAAATTAATTAAGGCAATGGAGATCATTTGTTCATAACCATTGCCGCCAAATGGCAGTGGTCAGGTTGATCACGACGATGCTGCTGCTGCTGCTGATGATGATGATATACTGTTATAATCGCATACCATATAGAGCCAACGAGATATCGGCAGATCCAAGAATCTAACGAAACTGAGCTACATAAATCCAAAATAAACAAGCAGTTTTGAATTTACATTGTAAGTGACGAATATATACAATTCTACTGAAGTGCTTCGTTCAACATTGCAAGTCGAGTTCCGCACTGAGATGGATTGATGATTGTTTCTTACGATGACTGGCATGATTAGGCCCCCTAGAATTCAGTTTTTAAAAAGCTGTGTTATTAAATTGGCTTTTTGAATCCTCAAAAGTCCAATTTTCTGCTTATAGCTTTTTCAGTTAGAACAATATAATTATTCTTTAAAGTATCAAATCATACCTATACACACTGAATGAATGAGGCCAATTATGGATAAATTTCATACTCTATGCATTTAATTTTACAATTATTTGCTTCACTATTTCTTCACTCGCCTAGCACTTCGCATGGTGAAGGCGTCTGCTGTAGGGGGTCACTCCAGTAAAAAGCCATTCCATTAGTCAAATCTATTTTTAACTCAACAAATCACGTTTTTTGAAACGCCAGTTCGTCGACCATCGGCGCGTCGTCTGACCACTAACATGGCATGAAATGCGGGTATTAGAATGAATTAGATCATTTATGTTATATAATATATTTCGTTTAAGCAAAATTACTGTTGGTACATTTGCTGTTAATTCTGTGTTAAAGTGGCTTAGCGTTTTAAGAAGCCTGAGCTAAAAATAGCTAAAACAAAATATAATGGCATCATTCGTTCATACTGTCTCTGTAATTATACTGCGTTGTTGTTAGTTTGAATAATAAACGAAATTATTATTATTAACAGAACTGATTAAACGCCATCTGGACGTCATCGTCGTCTGTCTAACTACAGCGTCGATAGGTGGCGGTTGTGTTACCATTGATTACATTAGTGTAAAAGGAAATCGAGTCAATCTGCTCTAATGTGCATTTAATATGATATTTATCTTCACTATTAATTGTATTATTTAACTGCTTTCGTATCTTGTAGTAACTCGTCCGTAAATGACTGAATTTTAAAAGTTATTCACCGCAGTTAGATTAGCCTCGTTGAGCTACCTCTTTTGAGCTCTCAAATTACCATTATAAGGCCTGGCGAGAACAAAACGTAATTGATCCTCCACCCCTTCGCTCATATCAAGGAGTTTACTCGTCAGCTTAATACGTGATACATACATTAACAACGGTTGCGTGACGCCGATGTTACTGGCTCTCGGCTTAGGCTGGTGATCAGTTAGCATCTGATCCGCTATCCCTGGTTTTAATGCGTTGTTGGCGCGGAGATGATGGGGAGAAGCTACGGTATGCTCCGGCGTCTCAATCTCAAAGCAAAATTCAGAGCAAAAACAAACAGCCTGGCCATACTGCGTAACGGGCGTGCTGGTTAATAAGATTCCCTTCTGTGAATCTCTGGAGTGGGTCTTCGACTGTTTACTAGAGTGCTTAAAGTTAAATGAAAAGCTCCAATCAGCCAAAAACACAGGTTATTGCAAAGCTGAAGCTTGAAAGGCAGCGTTAGACCGCAAGGCAATGCTTAAATTCAGGATGGAATAACTTGAATCATTCCATAAATTAACTTTCAAGACAAGTGTGGAAATGCCAGATTAGGCCCTAATGCTAGGTACAGGGCGCAATTATAGCTTGATACGGCCCTGCGTATCACATCAAACGTTTCGCATCGTTTCAACAGGATTGCTCCTGTCTCAGTCTTTCCCTCACTCCCTTCCTCCAACTGCATTAACTCCTACGTGTATGTGTTTGGATTCAAGAATATGGCCCGGGTGAGTAAGCTTACAGATTGTGGCGGGGAAATCTTCTACGTCTCTCCCAGGCATTCTATAATTTTGTAATTTGAAAATTCGAATGTCCCAAAAAGTAATGGGGCAAAACTATTGCCATCGCCCCAGGACCTTGACGAGTACTGGGGCGAATGGTCCTGTTGCCCCTGTGTAGTCGGCGCCTATGACAAATTGATATTATATATATATTATGTATATGTATGTATATATATATATATGTATGTATATATGACCACAATCAAGATTCATTAACAGCCGCTGCAGTTTGTGAAATCCGCGTGGCTGAATAGCATCTTTGAGCTGTCGACAGGGTCAAAGGTTGCAGATACTGTCTTTCTTCCTCCTCCATCTCTTCATCCTCCCTCGCATCGTCCACTTCCTGCTCTTCTTTCACCACCGAATTTGACGTTGTGTCCGTACTGAAGTACTTGTAGAATTTCAACTCGGGTACTTGGTAAACGCTCGTCACAGCGAGAAGGACGAGAACGAGTCCCACGTATAAGTAGACTACAAAAACAGAAGTACACAATGTCATGTACCTGTAGGACTTTGCAGGTGCATGCGTGGTGCCACGGTGGTGGTGGTGATGAGAGCGATGTGGTGGTCATGGGAGTGGTGATGAGTGGCGGTAATGATCAAAGAAGTAGAAAAAGAAGAAGACGACGAAGGAGATGATGATGATGATGATGATGATGATGATGATGATGATGATGATGATGATGATGATGATGATGATAACGGTGACTAAAATAGAATCAGTAGAAGGAAGAGGTAAAGGAGGAAAAGACGATAGGACAAAGGAGGTATAACAGAAAATGAAACGTATTCGGTTGAGATAAGATGTAATATAAACCCTCTTATTGTTATTGTTATGATTTATTATTATTATTATTACTATTATTATTATTATCATTATTATTGTTATAGGTTTTCGTCCCCATCGGGCTGAACAAAAGAGCCCCTGAATGCCACTGCATTAAAACGTTGTGTACAAATAGACAGACGTTGAATACGATGAGTTGTTTCGCGAGGGTCTCCCGTTGCCTGTGTCATACGGCGGCCCAGCTCTTGTAGAAACTCCATTCCAGTACGGTTTATGGGGCCCAGTGATTCGATGGCCACTGGCACAAAATCATGCGTGGGAGGGAGGGATGAGTACTTGATGCACTTTCGTTCTGCGGCATGTTCTGCTGCTCCACTGGCTGTTGATGCTGTCAGATGTACATAAGAGGATGCGCATGTGTGAATGGCTGTTGCGTTCCATGCTAGGTGTCTGCCTCTCGCCCATGAGATTAATGTGGCGCCATCTGGTCTCTTGCCACCGGTGCGGATCAGTCCCGATGGTTCTCTTGAGCTCGGAATGTCCGCTTTCAAGAGAGCTCTCCAGATTATTTCATTTATGGCAGAGTGTCGTGCAGCTCTTCCCATTGATCTTCTGCAGACCAGACCGTGATGTCCACCTGGATCGACGCTCTCCCAGCATTGACATGGATGCAGTGCACAGAGCACTAGTCCTAGGCGAAGTCCTGCAGCAACCCTGACCGCCTCATTGTTTAATCCCAACCCGCAGGAAGCCAAAGGGATAGTCCAAAGCCAGTCTCCGGTGTGCGGGGCAGATAATGCTCGCAGTCTGGCTTGACTAAGTGGGTTGTCGCATCCGGACCAGACTTTCGCTTTATCTTCGTTTATCAAAGGTCTGTCCCAGGTCTTCTGTTGGATCGGAACCGGTATCATCGTCACTGGAAGAGAATCCTTACGAACGTCGAACATTTCCTCCTGGTACACGTCGTTCCGCTCTTCCACGGCTAAGATGGCGCCCACGAGCGAGACGGTCGACGCAGCTGACGCTAAATAGGCTGAAGTTGCCAGCATCGATACCCGCCTGGTCCCGAGTCCTCCATCTCTAATCGGGAGCGAAGCCTGTAACCACTGAATGTCATTGAGCTCCGTGTTGAGGATCTTCTCCAGTTCTGTTTTAGTCTGATGGTCTATTGTCTCCAGTAACGGGTGGTTCCAGCACGGAGAAGTCCGCAGCAGGTAAGTCATCTTTGACGCCCCGAAACAGGATCTCAGCATTATTATTATTATTATTATACATATTTTATTATTTGTAAACTCAACAGTTTCTCTCCTCTTCAAACTCAGTCGATCAATTATTGCTGTTCCTCTGTTGTTGTTGTTATTATTATTAATAATATTATTGCTATTATTATTGCTATAATTATTATTATATTGTACCAATCAGGAATTGATTTAGGAATGCACGAAAGAGCCTCTGAAGGCAACTGCGTTGAAGCGCTGGATGCAAACTGACAATCGTTGGAACAAGTAGCTTGTCTCTCTAGGGTCTCTGGTGACATGTGTCAGAAGGCGACCCAAGTCTTTGATGAAGTCTATTCCTTCGTTGTTATTGTTAATATTATTATTATTATTATTATTACTTATATTATTTATTATTATTACTACTATTATTATTGATGTTGTTAAACTAGTCAATTGAAGGACCAGAGTTAGCTGTTTTGTTCCATCCACATGATCGCATCTTTCCCGCCATCTTCATCCTTCGATTCATCGATCCATCCGTCATTCTATTCCTTGATCTGATACCTCCCTCCCTTTCAGTACATGTAGTCATCTTTTAGGCCGCCCATCCAATTGAAGAGTCCTTTACCTGTGACGCAGATCTTATAGATGGTCTGGTGTTGGATGAGCTGAATGTCGTCCGCTGGAACGTAATCGCCGAGTCCGATGGTCGTCAAAGAGATGAAGCAATAGTAGAAGGCATCGAAGAAGGTCCAATCCTTCTCAATGGCATTCAAGATGGCCGACGGGAGGACGAAGAGTACGAGGAACAGCAGCAAGAAGAGGATGCTCAGTCGGAGCAGATCGATCTGGAAGGAAGATGGAGGATTGGCGGGCATAGGTCGGAGGTATCGCAGACGTAGGATGAAGCGACTGAGGCGAGCGAGAGCAATCGATGTCGGTTTCATCAGTCGCAGAACGGTTGCATCGAAGACAATCGCTGTGAAGATGACACCGATGAAAGCGTAGCCGACGCAGAACGACTTTCCACCATCAGACAACGGAATCACGTTTCCGTAACCTGTACGGGCGATAAATAACTATTACTAATTAATTAATTAACAACTCTGTAACACCTATATATAATGCATATAAATTAATAGCCAACCGATGGGGCATCGAACCTATCAGTCAGTCAGCTGATGGGGCAGAGGCGCAATCAGCTGTTGATTAGTCAGCTAAAAAAGGCAATTCTGCAGCTGGTAACGAAACGGTCGACGTAAGAGACTTAGCATATGAATGGAAGCGAGAAGAGAATTTAGAGCCCCAGCAATCGAAGCAGCTATATACAGGTCGTGTCCATTGGACATTATTAATACACTTAGGTCTTGGCCTATTTAGGACATGGACAACTCTTACATTGTACCTTGCCTTTTCTGGTTTCAGAAGTTCTTCTCGTGTTTTCTTTTTAGCCGTGCTGGGGTCTGGAGCGCTCCTGAGTAGTAGCCTTGAAGGGATGCTATATAAATCTTTGTAATGAATGAATGAATGAATAGCTATATCATATATTATATAGCGCCGTTATGATCCAAAGTAAGGATGGATGATCCCTTCAAGTTGAAACCGTCTTCGAGAAAGCGTCGGTCGGATGAGACCGTTTGGAAATGACCTATTAGGCTCATAATTATACATAGGGCCTACATGTAGGCCAATAAGTCAAATTCAATCAGATTCAAGATCATCATCCTTTACCGGACTTGGCTTCGTTCGATTGTACGAGGAAGGAATGCAGCTCATCGATGCAATGATATAGTAATCTATATGGCTCTCTCAAAGTTCATCAATCCTGCCTATGATTCAGCAGTCTTGCAATGTCTTCAATTACCCACCATCCTACACACCAGAGGCGGCGATCTGGCTTGACAGGTGGAGGGACGCCCAATGAGAGGAGTAGGAAATGTGGAGGGACACACGTATAAATTGTCACCTATCTGTAAAAGGTGGGGGACTTGTCCGCTCGCCCCCGGCATCTACGCCCCTGCTACACACACACACACACACACACACACACACACGCGCGCGCGCGCGCGCGTATAGATAAAAGACCTATAATATGTGTGTCAATACCAACCGATGGTTGTGAGCACTGATGCGGAAAAGAAGATGGATTGGCCGAAGTTCCAGTTGGTTGCCATCGAGTTGTTTCTATTTGTCGCTGAAACTCCTCGGTTCTCTACTTTAATGACGAGTTTCAAGAGAAGATCGAGCTCAAGAGCTGTTCGATGAATTTTGTAAAATAAAAAACAGATCCAATAAACAATTAAACTCTATCAAAAGATACTCCTACTCCGTCGGTGGTTTTATATATATATATATATATATATATATATATATATATATATATATATATATATATATATATATATATATAGAGAGAGAGAGAGAGAGAGAGAGAGAGAGAGAGAGAGAGAGAGAGAGAGAGAGACAGAGACAGAGAGACAGAGAGACAGAGAGACAGAGAGACAGAGACAGAGACAAAGACAGAGACAGAGACAGAGAGACAGAGACAGAGAGAGAGACAGACAGACAGAGACAGAGAGAGAGACAGACAGACAGAGAGAGAGAGAGGGATGCAGACCTTAACTCGAGTAATGGCTCAGGCTTCTTTCCCTTTAGCCGGATGTAGTATTTAGCCTAACTTCTACCTAAACGGCAAACACGCCATGTACCCATGCAAGTACATGTAGGCCTATAAGCTATCAACTGAACTTGATGTGGTTTCATTTCCTCTTCCTCGTTAGCAGCTTATGGTCTCAATCCAGCTACGAACTGTCACAATCCTCGCAACATCTCTATCTTGCGTCGTCTGTCACTCGTTTGTTTAGTTATTGTTCATTAATAACTGTTCACTCGAGATCTCGTCACTTTGAATAACGGAACGAATGTTATGACTAAGAGATTTGTATGAATACGTCGTAAAGGTCTAGTCTCACCCGTCAGGCATTGACGATGGTCAACAAGGAACTTGTCAATGGCGTTGTTAAGATCCGACTTCAGCTCCTGCTCCATCGGTCTTTCGATAAGAGAGAACAGCCCTGCCCCCACGATCACATACGTCACATAGACAGCGACCAACAACACGTAACGAACTGTCACACTCATACACATTGTCTCATTCATATGCACTATAGGCCTACAGACCCAATGGTCACACAATCACCTACACAGTGAACATTTCACTAATTAAGCCGCAGTAAAAAGCGAGATATATATATATAAAACGGTAAAAAACGGAAAATATAAGAATAGGTCTAACTTTCGCCCCATGAGCTTATTCGTGTGTATTTACTTCCGTGAGCGTCGTATGTCAGCTGATTTCACATGCGAGCAGCACGATCGCAGTGTAGGCCTACAGTGCATCAATCAGACGCGAAACCCTGGTCTAAAAAGTGAGGCTACTGTATCGGCCACTGCTTTATTCTTCTACTTCAGGCCATCACCGAGCATGGCGCTCGCAAAGCCTACAATATCAAATTGGTTAATTGGGGCCTATATGCCGATTAGGAGAAAATTGAGTTTGTTTGCTCTCTGTTGTTCCAAGTGGCACCAGTCGGCCTATGTGAAAAAATTGATAAACTTTTGAGTTTATTCACACACAGAAGGAAAATTGTCAATGTTGCAAACGAGTGCGAAACGGTGTCTTTGTGGTCTACATTGTATACAGAGTAATCTCCGATTGACTGATAAACTGACTGATATTATTCCAATTAAAGAAATGGTTTTATAGTCATCCGAAGAAGAGGTGTAGGCCTATAGCCTAAGAATTTAACTCCCATGTAAGACGATTCAAGCCAGCCGCCAGGGATATGAAGTAGGCCTATACAAATAGGCCTACAACTTCAAGAGTATAATAGTAATAATAATAATAATAATAGCTCGGTAGCGTATTCTTACATGGTGGTAGTTGCAGTTTAACGACACTGTGTGGTAACAATGACCATTAGCGTCACCCTCCTCCTTTATCCAGGCTTGGGACTGGCACTGGCAGAGTGCAACCAGCGGAAAAGCTGTATTCTTACATGTAGGGCCTAAATGGTTTAGTAGGCCTAGGCCTACATTAATTTAAATTTTCTTCGAGCCAGTTTATGTCAGCATGGGCTTGTGAGGACTTGCATATAAAAGTTTAAGTTTAACAGATTACATACTTTCAGTATTTTTAATTTCTTAATATCTCATTGGACCAAACTGATAAAACCCCAAAAATTGGCATAGATGAATGCTGTTTGATAAGAAAGTTGTGTTATTGGACATTGGCTGATTAGGTCCTACATACAAACTGCATGCAAGCTTTTTAATTTTAAAATGTAGTAGGCCGATAAGATCGCGATAACGTTAAATTATTTTATATTTCGGGTTTTCCCGGTTTCACTCCCGCTTTTCTTATTTCTTTCTAAAAAAAACGAAGATTTTCAGCGTTTTGTTAATTCAGAATTGTGAACGTCATAATTTGACAGCTATATTTGCTATATTTCCCTGGAAATGGAGGAGGTGAGGTAATGGGAGAAAAGGAGATGAGGCACTGTAGGAAAGGGAAGAGGTGAGGTATTGGAAGAAAAGGAGGAGGTGAGGTATTGGAAGAAAAGGAGGAGGTGAGGTATTGGAAGAAAAGGATGCGGTGAGGTAATGGAGGAAGTGAGGTATTGGAGAAAAGGATGCGGTGAGGATTGGAGGAAAAGGAGGAGGTGAGGTATATTTGAGTACGTAGGCCCTACAAATTTTCAAGACCTCCTTCCCCAACCGCACGTACCTCACCTCCTCCCTTTCCTCCAATACCTCACCTCCTCCTTTTCCTCCAATACCTCACCCCCTCCTTTTCCTCCAATACCTCACCTCCTCCTTTTCCTCCAATACCTCACCTCCTCCTTTTCCTCCAATACCTCACCTCCTCCTTTTCCTCCAATACCTCACCTCCTCCTTTTCCTCCAATACCTCACCTCCTCCTTTTCCTCCAATACCTCACCTCCTCCTTTTCCTCCAATACCTCACCTCCTCCTTTTCCTCCAATACCTCACCTCCTCCTTTTCCTCCAATACCTCACCTCCTCCTTTTCCTCCAATACCTCACCTCCTCCCTTTCCTCCAATACCTCACCTCCTCCTTTTCCTCCAATACCTCACCTCCTCCTTTTCCTCCAATACCTCACCTCCTCCTTTTCCTCCAATACCTCACCTCCTCCTTTTCCTCCAATACCTCACCTCCTCCTTTTCCTCCAATACCTCACCTCCTCCTTTTCCTCCGATACCTCACCTCCTCCTTTTCCTCCAATACCTCACCTCCTTCTTTTCCTCCAATACCTCACCTCCTCCTTTTCCTCCAATACCTCACCTCCTCCTTTTCCTCCAATACCTCACCTCCTCCTTTTCCTCCAATACCTCACCTCCTCCTTTTCCTCCAATACCTCACCTCCTCCCTTTCCTTCAATACCTCACCTCCTCCTTTTCCTCCAATACCTCACCTCCTCCTTTTCCTCCAATACTTCACCTCCTCCCTTTCCTTCAATACGTCACCTCCTCCCTTTCCTCCAATACCTCACCTCCTCCTTTTCCTCCAATACCTCACCTCCTCCCTTTCCTTCAATACCTCACCTCCTCCTTTTCCTCCAATACCTCACCTCCTCCCTTTCCTTCAATACCTCACCTCCTCCTTTTCCTCCAATACCTCACACCTCCTCCTTTTCCTCAACTCGCTAAGGAGGACTCGTTCGAGTGGTTAAACGATATTTAATTTTTGTCATTTTTTCTCAATTTTTTAGTTACGTCCATAAAAATTTGATACATTGCATTGCCATGCAAGCCTGAAATGTGAGCAAAATTTCAGCTCCGTAAGTCGACGGGAACATACCTGAAAAACAGTTGATAGATGTCCAACTGACTGTCCATCCGTGACAAACATTACGCAAGCCAAGTTAAATAAAAGAGAGTAAAAATGAGACTCACGTTAATCTTCCGAATAATGTCTTTAACCTCAAACATCTCAAAAAGCTGCATATGCACATAATATATACATACACAGATATTTAAATCACACGTGTATATATATATATACAGTAAGTATAGAGATGCTTAATATAGCATTATCTCTTGTCAATCAAAAGCATTAAACATATATGGTTCTAAAAACAAAAGTATATGAAGATGGTTGGCAAATGTACCCCTAACAATGTTAAAAGTAATAGCACCATGTGTACATATGGAAGTCAATTTCAATGCAAGCGTTCAACACATGTTAAACTTCAAGTACCACAACAGTATTCAACACATGTTAAACTTCAAGTACCACAACAGTATTCAACACATGTTAGACTTCAAGTACCACAAACAGAAGAAAAAGTTCATTTCAATCGGCCAAACACATTTTACTACCATTATCCAAATATAATCAACCCTTTTTTATCACAGAGAAAAACACAATCATTGATAAATATTTGACAACTTATGAATATATATTCACATAAGCAAATAAATATGCAACAACCTATGAACAGATACTGTTAGCATATAAAATAGTCAGTTATAACTATATAATATTTATGATTTATTATAATTACTAACCATATTGATAATCATACAATAATGAGAGCATACATATTTAAAGAATAATATTTTAAAGAAAATCTTAAATTGAAATAATAATAATAATAACCACACCAATACGCATTTAATTATGAAATTAAATTAATTTACATATTCCAAGGCTGTTTTGAGCATCAACTGAACTACTTCAAACTGCCAAGCAGTACATGTATGAATGCATGATGTGCTTATCAATGCATGTTGGTATGTACATATGTTTGAATGTATGTTTGATATGGGACACAATTCTAATTCTACTGCTCCATTTAAGGCAACTGTAAATTACCTCTCCAATACAACAGGCTTCTGCTGTGCACCTATTATAATAATACTGTAGTTTTACATGACACCGCTTCGAGAATGTCTCAACAGAACAGTCTCACAGCCCATCCTGGGTCGAACAATATACCAAGACCAGAGGAGAACAGGGTAGAGTGAGGTCTTAGCATCAGACTTAAACCAGTACATAGCACAATCAGAGCAGAGACAATGTCATACAACCAATTGAAACCCCCAGTTGCCATAGGCTGCTTTAAGTAACCATATGCACAGATTTTCATATAGCAGCTGTTCCAGAAAATACCCAGTCACTTACTGACAGACCCACATGAGCCAGAAACTGACAAATTTTTCCCCCATTAAGACATACCAAGGGCCCCTTGGTTTACACAATTTTGCATAAACATTCCTAAATGGAATTTTTTCACAAATTATTGCATAAAGTTCGGAAATGTCGCTCGGTGCCAATTATAATTGGCTTGTCCAGGCTATTGATTAGGGTATAGGGGCTATAGTTTACTGACCAGAGGATATAATTGTTGATGACTAGAACCTGTGGTATCTGGAATTATGCGATTTTTCGCATAATTTACGAAATTTTTTCGCATAATCCACGATGACCTAGACACACCCAACGACGTCACACAAAATTAGTAAAGGAAATACACTTAACACAAAATAACCAGAACATGTTCACACAAACTTAACAATAAAAACAGTACTATATGTACGTAATAAATTAAACATATAGATAATCTTATATATGCAGAAGAAAACTTATATAGCGCATCATAAGAGCCTCTCAAGAGGCGCTTTCACGCAGCTCTATCTGTAAGATGGAAAAAGGTGTTTCAATATATTTTGTCTCTTATATAGTGTACACCACTGAATCAGACACAATACTGAAAATAATATACATAAGAACATAGAGACCTTCACAGTTTAAATAATACTTTAGTAATAAATTAATGTTAACAAAGACAAGGACTGACTGGAGCTTAGGTAAAAAAAATTTAAAAACACAAAAAGAAAACTGATATCCAGATTGGTCTCGCCTAATCTGGAAATTTCTCTGGCATTAATGGTTGCTTCAGTACAACACACTTCTGGCAACTACAGGTGCAAGAGGCAAAAGATCATACACATTTTGGAGCATTTTTTTTACATAGAACACAGTGGAACAAAGAATGAAATTGCATATATTCTTCTAAATGCTTTAGTCAATTGTGCATCAGTTTACATCAAAGGATAAATTATTTTCAGTGCAGTTCAGTAATAACAATACCGTCAGTGCAATTTCATAAAGCTATGGATTACAACTATGGAAGATAACCTGGAAAACCCTAGCTAATGGGCAAAAGCATCATTGGTGCCTACACCATAAAGGCAAATAGGGCACTAGTTCCCCCCCTGGAATTGGCATGTCCATATGCAACTCAGAGTCAACACTAAATCTAAAAATAATAATAGTGATGAAGCAAAACCTAAATATGATCTAGGACTAAGGCTGTCAAAAAATGTTGAAATCACAATCCGGGTACCCGTTGATCCGCGCGGTCGGGTAACCGAACACGGGGATATTTTGTTAGGAAATATATGGAACTGTGCATTTTTCCGGAATGTCGGGCACCCGAGAATTGATTTCATTGCCAGGTCAGTCAGCCACCAATATGACCAACGGAATATTTCTGGCATATGTTCAAATAAAATCGCACATTTTTACGTAACCAAAAACTGATTTCATTACCCGGGTACCTGTTGACAGCCTTACACAGGCCCCTAATAGGCTGGATAAAAATAAGATGCACTTGAATGCAAGGCGGATTTTTAAGAAGCAACAATCAACATTTCTTTTAATCCACTGTATAAAACACTTTCAACATAAAATGCATAGAAGTTGAGTCTAAAAGAACACATCACAGCCAAAGCCACTCAATTACCGATCTCTGGCAAAAATGTGTTAGGTTTTCACAACACAGCAAAGTTAAACATTTAAAAGAAATTAGTTGAATTGCAAATCAGAATTAGCAACTGAAATCTGCTAATCGATAATTAGAATAATCACGTAGCAAATCGATAAGCATTAGAAGCTTTTATAATTGGGAAGATAAATTGGTCATCAGTCAGAATTAGGAACTGAAATTTGCTAATCAATTAGAATAATCTCTCAGCTAATCGATTAGAATTAGAATCTTATCTAATTGATTGGCTAATCTGTGTTAATCGATTAGAATTAGCTACTGAAAATTACAAATCGATTAGAATTAGCAAAATCTCTCAGCTGATCAATTAGTCCAATTGATTAGCCAATTGATTAGCTAAATTGATAAACAATTAGAATTATCAGCTTGTCTAATCGATTAGCTAATTAAAATTGCAATTCGATTTGATTGAAATGTTGCCCATCTCTATCATTCACCAACACTAAGTAAAGCAACAAATATGAACACATAACACATGTCTTAATTGACAAATAACTCATAGTTTCATTCCATTTTATTAACACAGTTCAAAGCATCACTTGCCAATCAAATGGAATGCATTCTCATTAGCACTTCATTTCTTATGTTTCTGTAGCTCCATTACCTAATGAAAACCATCAATTAACCTACTATCAATTCTGAATGAAGAACTTGCTGAAAGTTACTGTACCAAAAACAGACACTATAGGAAAACTCTGTATTACAAGGTTATCATTTAGAGCTCTCACGCTACCAAAGTCATCAGCCTTCTCACAACATATGTAACATTGCATTAATTCACATTTGAATGTCTAAGTTAGTGGGAATGGTAGTGGAATGTCTAATTCAGTGGGAATTGTAGTTGAATGACTAATTCAGTTGGAATTGTACTGCAACAGAAAATGAAGCATTCTCAGAAATTATGTCATAACCATATTCACAACCTGTAAGTCTGCAGAAAGCCATTGATATTGAAACTGTATAATTATGTGCTTCATATATTTAAAGAATCAGGTAATCAAACAAATGTGAAGCACAAGAATCAAGCTATTGTTGACAAGAGGGAGAGATTGTCACTTGCTCTTTGTATCTAATGAAGTTTAAATTACAAACCGAGTAAAGGCCTAGTATGTTAGTTTTAAGTCTAAACAAGAAGAAGGTCAGATATTTAGCCCAAGAGTATTTATACGATCACTATGAGGCATGTGGTAGTCCTCCCCAACCTTCTCTTCTGAACGACAGTGCAACCCAACATGCTCATGCTAGCTTAAAAGCTATCAAACTGGAGGCAAATCCTAATATGTCATTGACTGAAATAGCCACATCATTCAAACTTTTGAAAGTTTACACAGCATAGTTAGTTTATTAATTACATTCTGGCTTTATGAAAATAGTGGATAGGAAAACCCTTGAAGCAGGAACACTGATATTAAAGAACATTGGATCAAATATTTTAACCTTTATTAGAAACATCATTCTCCACATTATTTTCAGCAAAGGTCTATGTCTAAACAAACAGTATTAATAACAGCTCTGACCCAAATAGTAATATAATCTGAAACAAAACTGTTCTGAACACTATGTCATTTGTAGCAAACTGACTGGATTTTTATCAAGAAGAATTCAACAACCATGCAGTAGCAATCTGATTGCCTATAAAAAGGGTTCCATGGCCAAAAAAGATTGGGAAACACTGGCCTATAGGGTTTCAATCTGGCAGCCTACATTATAGAACAAACCTGGAAGTATTTTATCAGCCAAACCTTCAAAATTTATCAGTACATCAGAGGCAGTTATAGCCATGATATATTATTACTAAACAGCATCCTAAAACTCACCCACCACACATCACAAGATTAAACCAGTTAAATATCAACACAGGTCAGCAAATGGAAAAATCGAACGACAGACAAGAACAGTGTAACATTATGCAAGCCAATACATCACTTGAACAGTCAAACCACTCCACAATACAATGCAGTCTTTAAACTGGTGGTTCCATGGTGTGACGTAGGGTAATATGCGGCCGAAAGATCTCCTCAAAAGCTGACCAAAGATTCCTACCACATCCCAGATGCTCCTTCACATGGAAAAGGCCACAGAACAGAATGACGGCGAGGAAGATTGCCACGGAAATAACAGAGCGACAACAAGAGGCAACAACCGGAACATTGTAGGACATAGCTGTTGTCGGGTGGTCACCATCTCCATCATATCGTTGTCTCCTAAGATATGCAACCAAACCTTTAATATTAATTATCAGTCAGTACAACAGACCCCCTTTGACAGCCACCGTCTTCTGCTGGGCCCACTGCAGGCCACCAGTGGCTCTGTGTCAAGTACAATGAATGCGGCATCATGAGCCAAAATGTTACAACCTGATCGTATTACAAGCTTCTATACTAAACCACCTATTGGCCAATTCATACAGTTTCAGAACCACCAAGAACTAAACAAGCACAACTCAGAGATCAATACAGCAGCCAAAACTTCATGGTGCCTTGAAACTATAGACCTGCATCATGGGGAATATTCAGATTGCTGGGCAACATAGTTTGAGGCAGAAGAAACACGACCGCTAAACACAGACTACCGGTGCACTTAAGAATGTTAATTTGGTCACTGGGCCAAATATTGAAAGCAAAACTCTGCTCAAAACAGTCTTTGAGCCTATATGAGCCCATTTTAACCATTGGTGGCAGCTCCATCCAGGACTTCAATATCAGCTCAGCTTTCTATAATGATCTATTCAGCATGTTATAACCAAAGAAACTTGTCGAGACTCTCAATACCATAATTGATAAGTACTTGCAAACTAAATGCATGCAATGACCCATTTATATAATGCCTTAATTAAAATACTCTCAGACTTCTGAACACGTGAATGACAAGGGATATCCATGAGTAGCATTAACATATCAGAAGCCGAAGGAGGATGGAGGATGCCATTTACACAATAAAAGCAATCATAATCAGTAACCACTAAAATGATTGTCGAGAACTGTCAAAATGATTGTCAAGTATACCACAAAATCTCTGGCATACAAGTAGCAAGTGGAAGAAGTTCAAATATCACAATTAATTTGATGCAAAATTATTCAACAGTTAATATTACACTGCAGTCCCATCATTCAAATCGTTGGCCAATAGCTGAGAAGACAGATCTGGTAGATTCATTAATACGGGTATACGAAAAGGCCACATTCTGTGTTGAGATGCTATGCTAGAGTTCCTCTGATGAAGAAATTGCATAAAATGTTCTGCACTGGATCGAACGGGATGTACAAAGTGTTCAAACTGATGCAAGAATGAAGTGAATCTGGAAAAGCAGAGAAAACCAATGTTGGTATACATTTTCCAGACACTATCAAATCAGCATTGTTTAACACAAGCTAGACCCAACAAGCTATAGACTCAAGAGAAGTGTCTCCACAAGCTGCATAACGTCACTGCATAACATCTTCAGAACATCACCAAACATATGAAAGTTGGTCTGGCTGCAAGACAAGATAAAATTGAGCCTGTTTGGCACTTGGATCTTTGGAACACAATACCATGATGCACTCCTCTGAAGCTGAAATTGATGCTATTCATGGTAGGTGATCAATGGCATCTTCAGCATAGTTGAGTCCATTCTGGTCACAGGCATAGCTTGTCTGGCTGTGGAGTGTCGATAATATGTTGACAAGTGCATTGAACTGAATCACTTCGGCACTTGGGTCATTGAAACACCATGCTGCTTGGTGCACTTGACCTTATGATAATCATGCTCTATGAATATCATGCTACCTGGTGCACTGTTGACCTATGGCAGTGCAGCAACATTAGCAAGCTTTGAGTAATTTGGAATTTCAATGGGTGACAATCTGTGATGCACTAGGCCAGTCCTCCACCCATTCAGGATTAGTCAATATAAACAGGATATTGTACTGCTAATACTTGCTGAAAAAGTCTTCAACAGTAATCTATAAATTGATTTTAGTTGCGATAAATAAAAGACAGGTATGTTATCCAGTCACCACCCTTTCTGTTGGCATTTGTCGGGTTAAGCAGTAGCTGCAACAATGTGGTCGATTCAAATTGCAAAGTGACCATCTGTTGACTAGAATCTCAAAGATCAGTTTATTAAACAGCATGTTGCTGCTAGTTCAGATTCTAACCTGGTATCAAAGCTGATAAACAAACCACTAGCAAATAAGCTGGCTATTTTATGGCACTAGTGAATAAGCTGGTGATGCAGCTTCATTCGCACTTATAAATTGGTAATAATATTCACATCATCAATTATTATTAAAGTCAGATGTATATATATTGTACTCATGAATGAATTCAACTCAAAGAGCAGAAGTAGCTGGAAAAGGATGACAGTCCGCAAATTGAAGAGATAAGAATAGAAAGAGAGTGGTTCCGCATAGCTGGCGGTAGTGAAATTACATTACGGAAGGTTACACTGAATGCAATAGCTTACCTGCTAACTTGTAATGTACGTGGTGCTTCAGTTCTTTGAGAATCGCCTTGTCCTTGTATATTATGTGCCACTTCCTCCATCTTTTCACCATCATCATAATCTTGAGTTGCATTAACCAATTGAACTGGTTCCACTGATGGACTGTGTTTGTACCTTACATGTTGTCTGAACACCTCCACCAACAGATTCAACATCGCTTCAGATTTCTCTGCCTGAAACGAAAAAGTCATACATTCTTAAAGCATAGTATTCCATTTAACAATATAAAAGCAACAGCATTTAAATGTCATAGGTTAAACTGAACATAATTAATATCAACCATGCACAAAAATAGCATTAAAATCATCCAGAAACAATGATTCAATCTGATAACAAAATACAAAGCGACATAAGGTTGATGCTGCATAAAAAGTTGCAAATTGATTGCTTCGTGATTGAAATGAGTCATAAGCGTAATCTTTACAACAGACCATCAACATAGCACACAGAAATAGCAAAAACATCATCAGTATCTGATCCTATTGTACCTCAATTGAAATCAACGTTTTGTTTACAAGTCAACAACTACAAACATTGTAGCACAAAGGTAATTCTGCTGCAAATGCTCACACAAATCAAATCTGTTATAATGTCCATTAAACCTTTTGCACATGCAACTATGCCACAGCAGATACAAATAAGGAGTAATTTTACACCTTGCTCTCTAGGTTATAAAGGTAAACCAAGTGAATCACAAAACAAAAGATTCAATTAAAGTCAAGCCATATAACCATTAAGGATTTTCAAGGAACGGTTTGCAATGCATGCAAAAATCACTCCATTATGAAACACCAACAAAACATCAAATTGGCGTTCCCCAAACTCTGTTCCGCGGAACACCATGATGCAGCGAGATGAAAACAAGGGTTCCACTGAAAACTTTCGGTGTGAATAATAAGCTTCAAACAATTTATAATGAATAATACAAATTTTTCAGGGAAGGCTTTTTGCTTAACATCTGTGTGTAACTTTATATATAATAAAAAAGAATTCAGGTCATTTATATTTCTGTCATTATCAATCTAATCTAGGCCTAAACCTATAATTGTCTGCATTCTCAAGCATTTGTACCTACAAGAGAACATGTTTAGATTTGGACGGGGTTCTGCCCAAATAACCTTAAGCAATAAATCATCACCCATACAAACGTATCCCAAATTCAAACACTTGGCTTTGAAGTCAATTGCCCAGGAAAACACCAATACAGGCAAATGCACGCAAATACCAGAATTCATGCTTTATTGAAGTATGTTATAAAGATGCAGACAGGTAGAAGAATCCCATGATGTTGCAGTTAATAGATGACTTTTGCTTAGTCGTGCTCCCCAACTCCTAGAATCTTTCACCTGCTCTCAAGCATTGTTTACTCTCTTTTAAAATGAAGAATGGCATCTGACATTTCTTCCATCGTCAATGTCTATCACTCACCTCATGCTCTTCTCTTTATCAACACTGGGGCTTGTCTTTAAAACTGAAGTGTCACATCTTCAAGAATGCATAACCTAACCTAACCAATCACCCACCTTTCCACTCTCACCTTAAATGAGATACTCTGCTCATCAGACTACCCATTGGACAACCCCACTAACTCAACACGAATAAGCAGGTGCCCTGCGCCTTGCTTTAGAGCGACAGATTAGTTTGGAGGTTATGATTATGATGTATGCAGAAGTTCATATTGTGTTTTTGACATTTTCCCAATAGTTCTGAAACACAGCTTTCTCAAAGACCTACAAAAACTCTGCCTTAACGCAACATAAAATGTTTCTTGCACTGTTTGAGTAAACAAAGACTATCAGTCAAAGCATCAATTTGTTAGGTACCTGACTTATTTGTTTGTCTGTCAGGTTGTCAAAATATTGAACGCCAGGGCCGTACCGAGCTATAATTGCACCCTGTGCCTAGCTAATTGCATCCTGCACATAGCATCAATTTGGCACCCCTACAATTTGAAAATAGTGCATTTTATGGAATAAGAAGTTATTCCATCCTGAAATTTGCGCTCTTTCCACATATGCATCCTGGGCCTAGGCCCCCCTCGGTAAGGCCCTGTTCAATGCTAGCCACAAATTGCATGACACCGTATGTATATATCCAGATATAAATAATAAAGCCCCTTTAAGAGCCCTCGAAAACATGGCTACAGATCGAAGTGAACACAAAAATGTCCTGCTGTTGATTTCAACTACATAATTGTGTGCATGATATAAGCCAAGGTAAGGTACTGGAAAACTCCAAGAACTATTATTGTCCTTTCATCATGTTATTGTTGAAATTGCTTAAATAGTCAACCCAGGGTAAGTGGATCTGAACGAACAAGTCAGCCCTCCTTCACCTATGTACTTCAGGTTACACAGCCAAGATGGCAGGCTGAGTTTTGGATGATAGCATTAAATAGTGAGAGAACAAGAGTTTGAAATGACAATTTTAATCTACTTGGAATAACATATATCTACCAACATGCAATTCTCAAGCGTATTCATGCACAACTAAACTAACAACCGCTAAACTAACAATGTCTCACACATATATTGTCCACAGAAGTTTTTGGATTGCAGTTGCCATTGGTACTTATATACTCCTAAATTTTAAATTACAAACAAATATGGATTTTTAACACTTGCAAAGCTCAGAACATACACTTGCATAAAGTCAAACTCATTTTCTGCAGGGAATTTTGGAACCAATTAATTGATCCAATTAAAATGATTAAAATGATCCACTGACCAATTCTTGATCAATGTGGAACAACCTTTACCAGAAATTCAAACCAAAAAAAGCTTAAGCCAACAAATCTTTTATTCAGAGAAGCAAAAATCTAGCTAGAATTATTGTCCTTTCGCCGAGCTAACGTCGAACATATTTTTCTACAAGTGCTGACAACCTAAAAAATAAAACAAACTTAAGCACCAACTGAGAATCTTAAAACTACTATATCGATTGTATTTTGCTTAAATTAATAGAACTGCTGAGAAAACTGACAAGAAATTCTACACTTGAATTTGAAAATGACTTCCACACCACTTGGGATTTTGCGTCAAAAATAAGTCCAACAGGTACCAATTTGTGGCTGCAATCCAACAACCTTGGATTACAACTTGCTTGGCTTGATGACAATGAATTAATTTTACGTAAGTCGTGAATTTAGCAGTCAAATTTTGTCAAATTTTCAAGGAAATATACATGAAATTGCTGTTGTAACGAAATTCCAGCCACCTGAATCAGATATATTGAAGACATTTTTAAGCCACCTCAAATCACATCTGTTTCAATCAGTTATAAGAAGATGTTTCACAATGCTCTATTATTAGGTGTTGATCCATCAAACCATACAAGCCTAAAATTAAAATCATATTATGCAACATACATTATCTTGCAGTCGGTCGGTGACATTTCGCTCGACAGTTCTGTTGCCAGGTATACGTTGGAATCTGGAATCATTGTGAGGATGGTACACTGGTTTCATCTGCTGGTCATCTTTAATGGTTGACAATCTGTTTTACAATAAACCATCAAGTATGTGAACAAGCAGGCATCAGACAAAAGATACCTTAACCATAAGGGCCATCCACTCAGTATGCATGCATTGAGAGGGTGAACCCACCCACATGCTTAATATTGTGTATTGGGTTTACAGACAATGCATGCAAGGCATTGCACGCACAGGAAATGTTCATTTGTGTCTGAAATTATTTAAGGCGGCCACCTCCAATCCTTGTGCTTACAAGGTACCTCTCTGGAGTCCCTACGGAATAGCACACACAATCTTCGTTTATGGGAACATGGGTTCATGCTGCCATCGTAAGATGACCGAAATTATTTATCACAGCCCCTCTATTGTGACATGCATTAAATAATAAGTTATAAAGATTAATTTACAAATGAGCCATTGACTCCAGAAGTAGGACTATGGAAGAGCAATACCACATTGCCTCTGACTGATAGTAACAATCACAGAGCTCAGCTGTGACTGACCCAGTCTGGCAACATTGATTAAATTTAGAGCCTATAGATTTTAGGGACATCAAGTGTGAAAATGTAGGTAGAGGTTGTACACTGTACAGCATGTCTGCATACATGGCTAAAAGATTGTGGCTCGTCAATCTATTACATGAGTACCAATATGAACATTCTGGACGGTAGCAGCGTGGTTTCCTGGGTCTCTTCAGGTGAAACGTGATATTCTGTAAATTTTATACCAGTGATGCATGCGGTTCTTCTGCAAATTATTAACGATTAGTTCAACGTTAAAGTTAAAACGTAATTACAGAAATAGACTTTATTTGGCTAATACAACTTTTGCTCATCTTTACACTCTCAGACTGTCTCAGTCATCTTCATCAACAACAAGACACATTACAAAGTGTTCATTTAAGTTAAAACTCTCTCTATTCAGTCTCTCATAATCCACTGAAGACTGGGTAGACACTAGGGATTTGTCAAATATCTCCTTAGCTACTTTAAGACAGATACATAAAAATGGCTCACTCACTCAACATTGTGGCTACATCCCAAGTTAAGAGAATTACGACAACCTCTGACTCAGTTGCTTCTGTTGCCTAACGGAAAAATGGAAAAAAGTGCAGACCCAACAAGGGAACTGTGGTTCAAAGTGAAGGTGTAACACTGGAGTGTCTGTGTTGATAGAGCGAGATAAGGGGCCGTCCACATATTACGTATGCAGCAAGGGGAGGGGGTTTCGAATCTCAGTGGTTTTGCAGGGAGGGGTCCCAAAAACATGTATGTATGTAAATAAAATTGTCTAATTATGACGTACACAATACGTGATATTGAAATCAGAACTGTAAACCCAATCACAGACTATATTCCTGCTTAATCAATTTTATGTAGCATTAAAACTTTAAAATGCAATATTGTTAGTGTTTATTTCTTCATAACAGTTAATAAATTTAAACTGTTCAATATGATGCTTAAAAAAAATAAATAGCCCGTGGTAAAATCAATGTCTAATAGATGTCTTTAGCCATTTGTCCTTTGAAATGGCGGCGGGGGGAGGTAGAGCTCAGATGTACGTATGCATGGGGGGAGGGTTCCACAAAATGTACACAGTGCAACCGGGGAGGGAGGGGTCCGAAAATTTGAATTTTGCATAAGTAATATATGGAGGGGCTTTAAGGATGTAGTTGAGCTTCTCAACTGATCATGCACATGAGATGAAGAGATAGTTGAGCACCTGCAGGGTCAAAGCCCTGACCATGCCATCAAGTAGTTCTACTTGCTCGAATACTCAAGGTCCACATAATCGATCAGGAGGAATATAACTTCGGGATAGATCAACCGGGCCAAGAGCCTACAACGAACCTGAAACATATGACCACAGCGGGCCTGGGCCCATACACATGGGATGTAACCAGATAGAGCTAGTTACTTAGAGCTAGAGACAGGCATGTAGCCATCACCAGGGAACTGTTTGAGTAACAATATCTGAAGTACGAACGCCCAACTGAAAACTAAGCTAAGCCTTTTCAAGGTTTAACTGCCTCCTGTAGGCAGTCAAAACTATAAATAAATCTCGATGCCTTTTGACTGATACATCAGGCAAATTCTTCTCATATAAGAATGTGCCATCAGTGTTGTAGTTTACATCAGCACAATTCTAGCAATGATCCAAGACTTCTGTAACTTCATGCATCATGACCACAAACAAGGTCAATAAGCCATACAAGAACTCTGCAGGCTATCATAGCTGGAAGGTCTCACAGGGACATCATTGGTCGAGTTCAAACAACATAAGGTGCCAGGGCCCCAAGATGATAGGCAACAGTAAATGATCAATAAAGGAACTCAATATGCAACAACTGCTAATCAGGACTGATGAACATATTAACCAGGGTTGTGATTCAAGTTGTCACCATGGTAGAGAACAACAGTAGACATTCTCATTTACAACAGATTGTTTATTAATTACACTAATTACAAGACATTCTCATAGTGCAGTTCTGAGCAGGAACAATTGAATTATTGATTTTAATAAATCACAAGTATGCTGAAAAATATAGCACAGCATTTAATACATTACAGATTCTACATTGTAGGTTTGTTTAGGGGCAGGCAGCAAAGACATCTGAAATGTAAGGCGGAGTCTCTGTTTTTCTGTATACCCACCGAACTCGATTTTCTCTTTCAGCGTTGGTCTTAGCATTGTTCAAACAATCCTTTTCCAAGGAAACAATCTACAATAACACAATTCATCTACATTTACCACAAAATCAATGACAACTGCATTTAATTCACCAGCTGTTGCTCAAGTACTATGTATCTGTAATTTTACTACAGCACCTTTTAAAAACCTCACACAATTGTTCCAGATAAATTGCTGTTTGACTAAACTCGAAATGACATTATGGACTGACGGACGGAAGGACAAACCTTTGGATTTAGTTAGATAATGGGTCATTGATCCATCTTAGTCAGTTTTAAGTGACATGATTGATGGCTTGTTCCCTATGACTCTGTGTTAACAGATCCGCACTACAACTGAAACAAGTAACTAAGTTGTAATTAGGTCAATATCCAGAAGAGATTAATTAGGTCAATATCCAAAAGAATACTTGGTTGATCAGCGATTGGACTATGCATATTTGCACAGCCAATTGAAGATAATTTTGTAATTCTAAAAAAACATATTTTTTGCTGAGCATTTATAACTATTAAAATTAGATTCTATTTTAAGGCATTGGAAATATCAGAATATTTGACTACTTTAGCACCATAAAATGACCACATAATCGCTCCCATGCACAGTTGAAAGGTCATTTATAAGTCACAATTAAAGATGACAAACCATGAGCCCTAGATCCTTGTTCCTTTGCTTTTCCAGGTGAATCATGAAGTTCTTCTGCTTCAGACAAGACTCAAACTCCGCTGTTGTACTTTTCCGTTGATTTTCCAGTTCTTCCAACGCAAGATGATGTATGATACCCTGCTCTTCCATGCGTTCTAAACCAAATCAAGTTTAGGATTTACGACATCTGCAAACAACAGGTGCTTTTCACATGCTGCTTTGTTTAATTTCCAATACGTTTTTAAATCAAAAAGCATTCACCGTGAAAAACAGTAATAATTGTCACTAGGTAAAGAATAAATAAATACACGGCTATCTATGGCTTGTGTCCGAATTGAATACCTGTTGTGATTAGGATTGTACAAGTAACCATGATCAACACTTGCATGTTATTTGGAGCAATACTTAGACCATGTCCTAATTGGGTTTCCCTATTGTGTCCGAATTGAATACCTGTTGTGATTAGGATTGTACAAGTAACCATGATCAACACTTGCATGTTATTTGGAGCAATACTTAGACCATGTCCTAATTGGGTTTCCCTTTTGTGTCCGTATTGAATACCTGTTGTGATTAGGATTGTACAAGTAACCATGATCAACACTTGCATGTTATTTGGAGCAATACTTAGACAATGTCCTAATTGGGTTTCCCTATTGTGTCCGTATTGAATACCTGTTGTGATTAGGATTGTACAAGTAACCATGATCAACACTTGCATGTTATTTGGAGCAATACTTAGACCATGTCCTAATTGGGTTTCCCTTTTGTGTCCGTATTGAATACCTGTTGTGATTAGGATTGTACAAGTAACCATGATCAACACTTGCATGTTATTTGGAGCAATACTTAGACCATGTCCTAATTGGGTTTCCCTATTGTGTCCGTATTGAACACCCATTGCGAAACGCAAATATAGCACTACTTGATTCATTGAATGCTTGGTTGGACAAATAAATTGGTGGCCATGGTTACGAAACAAAGAAAATTATTTCATGCCAGTGACATATTTTGCCGCATGGCAGCACTTGAGAGCAGTGTTTAAAATACACTATACAGTGTTCAGAATATCTCATGATAAAATTCTCAAACTGGTAGCCATTGTCTTTATTATTATTATTATCAAGTTGCAGAGAGAAATACACAACGGTTCCACAGAACAGAGCTAAATCAGGAAATTTAAATTTAAGGCAAACCAAATTGCACATATAACACGAACAATGAATAAAGGCACCAAACATTTCACAGAGGACAGACCTTGCATCTCACGAAGTGTTGTCGACAGCACAACATTTCTGAAAATAAAAAAGGACTAAATAAAACACACAAGATATTAAAAATACCGCAAACCACAAGCATAAAATATAACAGTTTTCCATGAATAATATTGTTCAAGCAAACAGCACATTTTGTAAATAAGTAAGCAAGAGACAGACAGCAAAGCCCACAAAACACTGAAACCACAAGCCTTAATGGAGCCCACAGCACCTCTAGTTCATTATCTAAAAATGGAGTTATATCAATTTACAACAACAATGTCTAAAAATAAATGATGCAATTAAAAAAAAGCAGCAGCTTACTTACAATCTACCTCAGCATACAGCTCAGGAGGCAACTAACAGAAACGCAATCTGACACAGAACGTGGAATAATTGTAGGATTTAACAGATAAATTCAGAGTGTCTCTGAATAGTCATTCTGTGAGATGCATAATATAAATCAAAAGATATGAAACAGAAACTAATAGCAGCATTAATACTCATACAGCCAGTTTATCATGAAAGAGTTCAAAAGAATTGGTTGGAGAATAATATTTACTGTCCAAAACACGCGATTCTTCCCTCCGTTAATTTCTATGCAAGACTAAAATACTGCAAACCGTTGTTCTGCGGCAATTCGTGCGTCTGTGCAGGCAGCCATCCGATCAACAAAGGTGGCCAGCGTCTGCTTGTACCGCTGTATATTGCGGGAGATTGCCATCTCTGCGATACTCTCCACTTCTCTCGTTAGAGAATCCTTCATGCGAGTTATATCGAGGTAATCCTTGACAAAAACCAATATCACATAAAATCAAATAAAAGCTTTATTTACATTATTCAGCAAAAATTAAGAAAAAATACACAAAGAACTTTTTCCATACATTAAACTAGACAAAAAACTTTGATTCCATTAATTTTTAATAAGTTAACTTATTGCATATTTTACTATTAGTAATCGCTTTCAAACAAGTCTGAATTGCACTGATTAACATATGAACCAACAACCAAACAACAACATAACAGGAAAAATTTATATATTTAGTATTAGGTGAAGTATAAAGGCTTTGGTGATTTTTTTCTATCCAGATGAATAAGCAATAACATAATAATCGTAACTACAATGCCATTTTGTACTCGGGTTGTGAGCACCACAGATAAGTTCTTCTGAAGAGATGCTATGTAAATAAGAACTCACAATATTGACACTATAGAAATTTAACATAAACAGAAACATTACCAACAGTGCACAGCAACATTGCAGGATTTAAATACTACAATAGACAACACTAACATTGTTGTTGATTTTCCTATAGCGCTTAGAAGCTGTTGAGGTTGGCGTTGTCTTGAGAGGCGATAGGTCTGCGTTCATGTCTGTGTCGTCATCAAATTCAGCAATGTAGCTGCCGTCAGTTGCATCCTTTGTGATGATCGAAAGGCCTTCACCAGAACCTTGGAAAAGGCTTTCTAGTTCCTTGGCACAGAGTGGGGAAGGAAAGACTGGCTCTTTCACCTGATAAAGCATCATCATAAAGACCACTGATTTCACAATTTTACAAAGAAGAAACTGCTAGACATACAGTTGGCAATCACTCATTAGCCTTTAAATATGAACATGAACCAAAATGTATTGGAATACCTTTGCAGTTGGTTGTTAAATGATTTAACAACGTGGCTCAATCTACTTTAATCTGCATACCTATAACCATCACCCTCAAATCCTATCAATCTAATTTTGACTATTACTTATAACCTATTTCATCACACACAGAATTCTATTCTTGAGCCCAAGCTATGTCACAGCCCCATGTAAAAGTATTGACATTGGTCTTAAAAGGTGAACAACATCTCAGCTAAATCAAAATAAATTCAATAAGATGAAAGGTAAGATACAGTTGGACAACCTTAATGTTGAAGAAATCATAAAAAAGTAAATACATGCAATCAACCCCTCAAGCAAAAATTGTGAATAATTATATTAAAGAAATGCTCATATAGTCAAATAGAAAGTGAGCATAAACTACTATTAGCAGCATTACTTAAATCATAGCACGGCATTTGACAAGGACTGTCTTGCAGCAAGGTTGGGTCATGATATATAATAGTTTCCTAAGATGAATTATATTTTATGACCATATACCATATACAATACTGTACTAGGTATGAATTGAGTGTCAATTTCCTGCTGAATCCAAGTTTTACGGTTGAATGTTACAGAGTCCGAGCGCCAAATATTTATCAAAGTCTCATTCTCTTGATTTTTAGTTTAGAAGTTCGCACAATTTATAAGAATTTTTTTTCCTCAGTTTGCACCAAGAAGTAATAACTAGTAAGTACTAATAGTAACAGTATGTGTGTTTTTAGTTAGGCTGATTGTCTTTTTGTAAATAAAATAATCCAAATTTTGACCCGAGTTTGGTTCATACCTATACATAGATATATAGATACATAATATAACTAAGGAACTGGACTTTGAATTTCTGCAAAATCATAATGATCATATACTCAATAACAATACCAGAAATAAGATGAAAGCATGTTCTACTTACGATCTTAGAAGTGAGTTCTTTCTGAAGTGAAACAATATTTCTGAATTGTGGGGTACTCTGCCTGGGTGGCGACAGTATGTGCCTTGGTGCAAAGGGCATCAGGTCAATGTCGTCCTCAATTTCCTGATCAAAGCAGTCACATAACTGCCTCTTACTGAGCTCAACAGCCTGCTTGCTAAAAATAAAGACATGTGCTAAATTGGCATGTGCTAAAAAACTCGATCATTATAATGTGGATGGAATGAAATCAACCTTTCAAATAATTTCACAAACACAAAGTTGGACTCAACTAATTTAAACTGTTTTTTTAAATGGAAGTGTATTTAAACAT
This sequence comes from Bimastos eiseni, assembly GCA_959347315.1. Lineage (NCBI taxonomy): Eukaryota > Metazoa > Annelida > Clitellata > Crassiclitellata > Lumbricidae > Bimastos > Bimastos eiseni. The sequence continues at coordinate 15,478,815 of OY365815.1, forward strand.
AAAAATTACACCTTTAGTTCAGAGGCGGTCTCAGTGTGCAAGGCCACGAGAAAAGAAATAGGATATCCGAAAAGAGGAGACCTGGCAGTGCACTCACTGTAGAAGATTTTTCTTTTCTGTTAGCTGTGTTTCAATTTCAGAACTGTGTTTCATCAGATTCTAGAAGGAACATACCAAAAGAAATCACAACAGGTAATTGACAAGTTAACAACGACCTGCATTGGCTTCCCTGTCACTTTTAGTACACACTCATCGCTAAGTGTTAACAACTTAGATTAACGAAGTTCCCTCAAGAAGCAGCAGTAGCACAAAACCTCAACGACTTCAGTTTCTTAGGCTCAGCATATGATGGTAATTTAACTGCTCTCACACTACCTTTAGGAAAATCGAAGACAGTCCTAAGATGACAAATAAAGCAATAAATAGGTACATTATAGAAAAAAATAAGGAAAATAATAAACCTTATTGAGGTCTGCCAAAGCACTGACTTTCCTGTCCAATTCTTCAATTGTGCTGTTTTTCTAAAACAAGAAAATGTTTTATGTAATCCAGGCTACCACATATATAATAAAATAAGAAGTATACAAAACTGTTCAAAAGGATATAGCACTTTTTAGAAGCCTACTCAAAAAAGGTGCAGGACCAAACAAAATTAGCAATTGAAACACACATTTAACAAAGGACAATTACACAGAAAACATTTCTTTTAAACTGAAAAACAGCATAACTGAATTTTAAGCGAGATGAAAGTCAATGCAATTTGAAAACTGGTACATTACAACAGTATCAAAAAATGTATGAAATTACAGCTGAACACCCCATGCATAATAATGGAAAGTAAGAGAGACGTACACTGGCCAACTGCAACTGATAAGCATCCAATGTTTTCTCTAAAGACAGCAGCTTCATCTAAAATGAAAATCAAAACAAAGATTACAGGATTGCGAGGAAAAAGCACCACAGTATTTTAGCCCATGACTGTGTGGCTTGGTCAACCTGTTTGATTTGAGAACAAAGAAATAGGTTACAGAGAATGTAATGAGCATTTACATATAGGGAGAGCATTTATATAGTAGGGATGAACCAAAACTCAGTTCGGAACTCGGCTCGGTCCAATTTTCTTGGTACTGAGCAAAACTCGGACAAACAAGGGTTTTAAGCATTTTAATCTTTTTGAATTTCTGTTTGAAAGCAAAATCGGATTTACACAAAATGACAATCGAATTAACTAAAGTACAAAATACTGTTATTTCTATTTACAAAACGACAATCAACCTAACTAAACACTCATACACTGCCACTCTTAGCACTTACAAGTCACTACTTCGTAGTGTTAACTAAGGCAAAACTAAATAATTCATTAAAGTTGTGCAAACTGCAAAATTCAACTCGTAAAACCCGGTACTCAGCAAATTCAAACTTGGTTCATCCCAAACCTACAGAAGGCAAGTTATTAAGGATCAACGAGCTGACCTAAAAATCTAAACCAAAGATTACTGAAACCCGTAACAGCTGCAAATTTGTTATGCTTATTCATCTGGATAGAAAAAAAGCACCAAAGCCTTTATACTTCACCTAATACTAATATATTTAAAAAGTATAATTGAAAAGTCCATTGTCGTACAGATGTTTCTTTTTATTTTAAATGTTACACTTACTGTCTTATCATTGAGCAGTTGGTGAAGATTAAGAATATCCTCTTCTGTGCTCTCAATTTCTAGTTGGGCAGAAGACAACTACAACAGCCAATTAAAAGTTTAATTTATTCATCTAATTTTATATTTCTATATAGACTATGCAACCATACATGATTGACTGAAGATAGCTACATAGTAACTGTTTCTGTGGAACCATTGTGTTGCACAGTAATCACTTGGCTAACATTAGTAACAAGATGGCAACCAAATATGTCCTGTTGCTGAGAGTCAGCCAAATAATCCTTCAACCTCAGAATCAATGCTATACTCCAACAAGTGTCAGTTCACTATGGTCATGCTCCTCAGATTCATATTCATGTGGCTATAGCATGCTCAATAAGTAAAATAATAACTACTACTTTTTCTATCATACCTCAACAGTCATCATTTAAAAAATAGAATTACCACTACTTCTTTTACCATATTGTAACAATCATTATTTAAAAGAAGAATTACTAAATACTTTGCATGAAAATATATTTGAAACCCATACACTCGTAGTAACTATCACCTGATCGTGGACACTGGTCACGTTGTCAGACAGAGCTTTGTTGGCCTGCTCTATGTTAGTCAATTTAGTCTGAAGCTTCTTCTTCTCTTCTATGCATCCATCAAGTGATAGCTTTAAATCCTCATTCTCTCTCCTGATTGCAGAAAAGCGGTCGATCGTCGACTGGTTACTTAAAGTGCAAAAAGCAGAGATTATCGCACTTCTGCATTTGAACTTACTGCTAACAACAATGTACATGAAAATTTAAAAACTTCGGTTATAGTTATTGACTTTCTCAAAAGTTCGTTAAACTGGTGCAATCTTGTCGCAAATGATTACAGATTCTATTAAAATTGAACACAGATTAGACCTGAAATAATTCCACAATGAATGAGCGTGTACATTGTAATATACTTTCTAAATAAGTGACCTTTTCAACAATCAGTCATATACTCAAACTGCTCAGAGATAACCTAGAGACTTTTCTTTTATCAACTTTCATGATGAATGGAACATTTACCAAGGGAACATTAACCAACAGTTTAACAGGACTAAAATTCAGATTTGCAGACTATGTGTGCATAATAATGTGACTCAAAAAAAAAACAGACAGCCTTCAGCATCTAATATGGATTTAAACAATCCTCTAGATTGTCTTGTAAGGCATAAGGTACTTTTAATCTCAATCATTCATGCATTGACATTTCAGCAATGTAGAAGTCAAAGAAAATTATCAAATACCCTTTAAGCGTGTGCTTCAGATGGCAATTCTCCTGTTTCAGCTGGGCAACTGTGTCATCAGCCAAGTTCAGCTGCTCCCTTAGATCGGAAAGTTCATCTCCAAGCCGTCGATTCTGCTGATCGATGTACTCCAGACGATTTTTTAGTTCAATGGTGTCACTGAAAAATTTAAAAATTCACAAAAAACATTGAAGTGTTAAATAAAAATCAAATTTTGATTCCAGTGCTCACTTTTTTAAAGTACAAAATAAAAAATGAATCAGCAAATCATGGCTGGCAGCATATATAAAAGATGCACTTCTAGTCTTCTGCGTTTCCTCAAGCAGGTGAGATGACGACACAAGCATGGTTGGTTTATTACAAAACTTATTTCACCATTGCTACCAGTAATAGCCCATAAAACAGATAACCTAACTTTACAGATATTAGCAAAAATGCAATCAGATCTTACTATTCATCATTGGCATTGGACAACTCACAACTGGAAGAACTCATTGGAAAGAGACCTGAAAGAGACAACAGAAGCTAATAGTACTAATCACAGTAAACAGACATCATGTTTAAACACACTGAGAACAAACAAAACACTACAAACACCTTATCAAGAATTATTGGCTGACCACAAAATAATTCAGAACAACCTAGAAGAAGCTCAGATAATACAAACAAACACAAACAGAAAGGAAGCTAAGGAAGCTGATGTCGTCGGATAAGAAAATGTACATAAACATACTTCCAAAGATCAACATAACAAGTAAAAGATGTGTTAGGCTTTCACATTGGAACAATAGTCTGTTGACTAAACACACTGATTCATTGCGTTTACATTTTATACCCATTTTCGTCAATAAAAAAAGTCAAAAACCTGTATACAGTGGTTTTGTGAGGTTGCTAAAAAGAACCTTATTTATCTTGGACACACACATGCAAGCACTGCAAGTTGAATGAACTTACCCCCAGAATGAACAGCTGACTTAGGTGAAGCATCATCATGGCTCCCTGCAGCACCTGATAATTCACTTTCCTCATCTCTATAGAAACAGTAAACACAAAATTGATGCTACATGTGACAATCAAACTTTACGAGACATACTGTAAATGGTTAAATAGTAATAAACTTGCAATTATTTGGAAAGTTCAATCAAAATCTGCTACAGAACTCAGTAAATTTACAATTCCTTACAAAGTTCAATGAAATCCACCACATAATTAAGTCACTCACTCTGCAATGCTCAATGTTCTGGAAATTGTCCGATTCTAAATGCGATAAATTATCATTTATCTATCTAAATAAACAAAAGCAGTGTCTTAAAAAGACAACCAGACTTGAGTCCATTCAATTAAAATCCAAGAAGTTAAGATCCCCATAATTAACTTCATTGACATGACGACGCAAATTAACGGAAAGGTAGAAAAACTGGGAAATTAGTAGAGAGCGAAAAGAAGGTACAGGACAACTATAAACAACAAGTTCATGTCAGAGGATAAATTTTTTAAACTTTAAAACTGTTCAGATATAACTGTTCAGAAAACTTACAGATATTCGTTAAGCCTTAGCATCGCAATCCAGCGGTTGATACCCGATCGATAAGAACTCATACTAATTTTCGGATTTGTACCACTGGGATCCAGTAAGTCAACCAGCAGCTTTAGTTTGTCATTTTCAATGCGGGTAGGCTGAAAAACAGATAATGCTGAAATCATAAACACAAATCAGCCTACACCTTTCCTAAACTTAATCAGGCATCATACCACTTAATTACATCTTGTTCATTACCAGAAAAATTGGCATTGACCAACTTAGACCATAGGAAGTTATCACAGAAATGTTCCTGCCTTGCATCTGTACTTCTTATGATGCTAGTCCTACACAAAGAAGTATATAGAGAGCAAGCCTATAAAGAAAGCTACATTTTAAAATCATAATTAAAATATGCCCTTAAACCTATTCATCAAATATTCCACAACTACATATTATGCATCATGTAAGTGTTGTCGATGATTTTCAATGATTTATAGAAACCATAACCAAATATTCACCTCGACTCTTCTATTTAACCAGATTGCTAGGAGTTCCTCAGAGTACAATAATTAATTTTGAAGTATGCATTTATGTATGTACATAAGTAAGCTGCTAAATGCTTAATATAGCATCATAGACCTAGATCACATATTATATGCCACTACAATATAATCACCTCACAATTTCTTAAAACAATGTTGACAGACAAAAACTGTACTCACGTTGCGTTGACTTAGACCAGCCACGCAGTCAACCAACCGTGATACTTGCACCCAACCCGTACAACTCACATCACACGTTTGGAACACAGTATCAATTATCTGCTCCTCTGACATTAGTTGACTAACATCTGCGTCTGAACTCATTTGGCGCGAGTTACTCATTGTCATGATTGATTTAATCCAACGAGTTTCTTGCTAATACTGTTTTCTTCCTCTGCACTCCTTGTGCATGATGTATACCTACAAGCAAGAAATCTAAAAATGTGACCCGCAGAAAATGTTAACAAATATTCTGTAGACATCTCTCATGTTGTTTTGGGTTTATGTATTGTACATGCAGTAGTGTCTGACCCCCACATGGAATGGCAGAACTAAATCCCCCACTCAACTTGTCTATAAAAGACTCAGAAGTCACTCAGATCCTTATGTTATTCGAAATAAACAACCTACAGTTTATGTTAAAAACATTATGTCCAACTTCCGGCAACCATGAGAAATGCTTCTGCAACCCTCCTGTCCTACTGATGGACACTACTGTGCATATTCATATCAAAATCAGACATGCAGAAAATGTAAACAAATATTCTGTACAATTCATCCTGAGGACTTAAACAGGTCCCCTCCAAGACAGCCTACTCAGGTGGTCCCAGCCCAAACCCTACAATAAAGACGTTTTAAAATGCTTACAAAATGTGTAAGTTTCTAATTAAAAGAGCATGCAGATTTGAAGGAATGTTATTCCATGTGGTCAACCGAACCATTGAAAACCCAAAACATTGTCTTTTGAAGCGTACACAAAAGGAACTAAACGCTCACATCGATATGCAGAACGAATATCTCTACGAGCATCCAAATCCGATGGGGTAGGGACAAAAAACTCCCACAAGTAGGCAGGTGCGCTTTCCAACTGGCATCGCCAGTCTCAAACCAAAATCCTAAATTCAGTGAGGTGGGATACAGGAAGTCAGTGGTGCATGTCAAGCTTGTAATATGAGACTTGGTAATACTTTGAAAATCCACCAACAAGCCTAGCAGCTGAACTGAGAACACGCTATCCGCTCATGCTGCTAGGGTCAGTTACGTGTCATGAGGGTCATATAGGGTTAGTGTCGTCATTAGAAATTAGTGTCATCATTAGAAAACATGGCTTAAAAATGTTTCAAACCAAGTCTGAGATGGCTTAACAAGTTGACCGCTAGGAACATGTATACGCGTCCCATATACTTCCCATACACGTGTATTTAAATCCAAAGTTCAGCTGTCAATGTGTTAATTATTCTTAGGGAAATCGTCAATTCGTTATTTTTCTACCACATAGCATTGTTAGGGTCAAGTTAGTGTTATTAACAGAAAACATGTTATAAACACCTGTCATCGCATTAGAAATTTCTGCATGCCTTGAGCGGCGTAAGCACTCCGCTTAAATATCTTACACATAATTAATGCACCAAGCATTTGGGGCAATATTTAAAACCCAAACCAATTTGTAAACACTCATAAACCAACTTCTAAATGTACTTTATTTTACACACCACTGAAGACTGCCATAAAACTGCAACCCATAGCGTAACTGTGCCCCACAAATTGCTGGTCACCAATCCAATCTATGCCTCCCTCCCATCACCAAATTGCACTGTAAACAACATAAAAAAAGACACAACCAAGCTAACGTTTTGAGGCATAGGTTTATGTCAGGATTGCAATAAGTTTATAGTTTAGTAATTAATATACAAAACACCGCCGTTAACTGTCAAAGCTTGAACTTATTTCAAACCAAAATAACGCCGTCTTGACGCAAACATAATTCATCAAATGGTTGAAAAATTGTGGTCACTGTCGCCATCGCTTTTTAAAATAGTGGGTTATGACCGGACCCCACCGTTACGCCCTAGTGCCTTCTCGGTCTGAGGGTCAATAGAATAATTATTAAGTCTCCCAACTTCGGTTCAGCAATGCACATCTGTTACTCAATTTAGTCCAAATTAAATACTTATTTACAGTGCATAATGACTTGGAAATACTTAGCGAAACACGCTCTCGTGCAAGAGTTGTTTTGTTAAAGAGCACTATGAAGTTTAAATTGTATTGCTCTTCAGTAACGCGCGTTCGAAAAGATTAATTACCCAGACGATCACAAATCTAAAAAGTACAAAATTAATCAACTATACCAAAAAACAAAGTTGATTTACCTCGGTTTGAACTCGCTAATTATGCTTTCGCGCTGTGATACCGCATCCAAACGTAACAACTTAGTCTAATAAAACCAAAAACTCGCAACTTGTTCGAATACAACGCACAAACTATCGTCGCTGAAAACTGTAAATAGTTAACCCGAAGTCGCCGGATGTCATTCAGTTCGCGCTTAAGCACCACCAGAATTTATTTAGCGCTAATAATTTACGCGTTGAGAGCGTAACGATAAATTGCATCTGACTTGTTAAAATCTGGAACCATTCGAAGCTTTCGATAACGTTGCAGTTTCCACAGTATTTGTGAGCTTGGCATTTTGATAGAAATTGCGTTTTGGTACACATTTCTCTGTTACAGTCACTCCTACGCGCCATCCCTGCGCAAGTGCGTGAGTCAGTCAGTAAGCGAGTAAGGAGATAAGCAGATAAGAGGGATGGGTAATTCAGTAGATAACTAGATATGTAGTTATAATACAAGTTGTCACAAGGATTTTGAAGTATAGACTCTAAGATCTTTGGTAATTAAGTATAAATATCAAAGTAAATGAATAAATGCAGCATGAAAGCGAAAAGATGATAGGCGTGAAATCTATAACCGAGTCGGATAAATTGACCACCACGAAAGTCACATCGGTTGATTACGACTTTTTGTCTCTGAATAATTCCCAAACATTTAAACTCTCAAGTCTAAATATTCAAAACGTATGATGTAGGCCAAAACTTTAGCATAAGCTGGCCTTCAGTCTGTCTGTGTTCATCAAACGCTGTGGTCCTCGACTTCAAATTGGTCGTCAACGCCGTCGACTGCTTTTACTTTAGCATAGAACTGTCTTTGAATAATATCATATTCCTTGTGAAACAGCCCCAGAACCACTCTCAGTCTATAGGCTATATTTCAACCTAAGACGCTGGAATCTGGCTTAATCACACAACGATTGTAATTGAATATTTGTATGGCGCAACTTAAGATACAAGAGGCACTACCAATCCAAGTGAGTTCTGTAGCTTAACAAAAAGGAAGTCTTCAGTGAATTCCGGGAAGGGGAAGGGGAAGGTTCGGGACCTCTGCAGGCAGCAGTTCTTGCAGAAGATGATTCCAAAGATAACGGGCAGACTTGGGCATAACTTCTCGACAGAGCAGTAGCACGGTGCATGCGGGGGACATCCAGAAGTCCTGAGAGTGGATCCGAGTGCTCGGAAAGTGAAGAGACTGTGGTACATAGGGACTAAAGTTATGATGGAGCTACTTTGACCAAAGAGTTGCTCAAGGGTGTAAGAGTTTTGAACTTAATGTGCTGGAGCACAGGAAGCCAGTGGAGAGTTTTAGTAGATACACACTGGCCGATGCGCAATCGAGTTACTCGATTATATTCCCATATCAATACGTCACACAAATTCAACATAAATGCTTGTTAAAAGTATTTAAGGTGCAAAAGCAGGCTCCTGGCATAAAATCAGAATAACTTATTTATAAACAGTCTCTTTTTATCACATATTGCAAAAAATCTTGCTACTAGCCTAAAAATTGCATTTCAACCCTTCAACAACCAGCATCATTGATTATGCCTTATGTTTTATATGCACTGGTCATCAAACGGTTAAAGTTCATTATAATTTAGGTCCCTGGTAAAAAATTAGTGTTCATCCCCTCTGGAAGCAGGACCATGAACATTCTTGGACTCTCTGGACATGAATCCCTCTGATTGAATGATGCAGCGCTTGTGCAAACCTTTAGAGTGGCGTTGTAGAAGTTTGGATATTACGATTATGTGCAAAATAAGCAAAGGTCATAATTATAACATATGTGCGATCTTTTACAAGATTTCAAATACACATAATTATGAAACTGATACATGATTCATAACATCTTTCTCCATTGTTTAATCCTGACCTATGCCGGATTTTCCGACAGACAGCGAGGCCACACACAAAACCTACTTTGGGGTCTCTCCCATTTTCCACAGCTGGAATTCCCATATTCCCATACTCATCTCCATTCGTGAACATCTGCACTCAACCTGCTGCTGTTGCCTATATTAGACTACCTTGTTCATCTTCAGTGATGTTATAAGGTGGGGGTGGGGGGTGGGGGGGTACTGCAAGGTGGTGTGTTCAGCAAAGGGAACCAGTTATGTCTAGTGTGTAATATTGTCTGCTATCCCAATGGAGGTTGGTATTTACGGCAAAGGATATACAGAAAAGTAGTAATATTTGTCCACCTCTTTTCCTTCAAGGATAAAACCCATATTCCAGACAATGTCCCATGTTTGCAGACAATTACAGTGATCAATGACATTCCAGTTACGAACATGACAAAAGTTTATTGTCTTTTGATTATACAAGCACGTAACAAGAGCTTCAACATCATTCAGCATCAGTATGAATATCAAACATTTTGAATACTTGCTACGCAGCTTAGCCTAAACTGTCACTATGCTGCCGTCATCATTATCATTCTCACTATCAATATTATCAATTAATTCGAAAAGTTATTATCAAATCCACACAAGTAATAAAAGATCTATTAACACCACAATTAATATTAGAAGTTAAGTAATATTATTTAGTTATAAACAAGTGCTTCAAAATGTTAAAACTTAATTCAGTTGAGGAATCAAAAAATTTATCTTACACAGGCCTAATTTCATTCAAAGAAGCAAATACTGGTCATAATAAATAATGGACAATAGCAATAATAATAATAAATACATATCATAAAATTAATATATAATAATAATATTAACATAACAAAAACGCCAGTATCCTAAAGTATTTTCCAAGAAATTACAGATATAGAAAAAGCAAGTGCTATACACATTTGACCTAATAGTACTGTAATATAATAATTATGATGCAGGCAAATGGCTTTCTCGCATAGGTCTCGTCATCTTAGCGTTAATGCTCGTTATCTAACATTTATCGGCTATAGCTAAAAACATTTACAGAAAAAACCATACCTCACATGGTAGAAAAGGTAATAACATTTACAATTTGTTTAATTGCAACAGGCACTACTATACCAAAACTACAACTACAGGTATCTACATATTTTCACTTGATAGTTAGTTATTTAATGGTTCAAAGCAAGTTGTATGCGCAACGTAATCTAATGCACATTGCAACACAATTTCATTTGATGTTACCGAGGCCAGAACTGTACAGGTATACTGATTAGAGGTGCAAGCACAGTCGAGAGACAAGACGCTAGTACATAGGAAGTAACAGAACACAACAGGAACTTAATGACTTCATCAACAAATGCTTTCCTAGTGACTATCACTGTCATCATCGTCATCAAATGTTATAATTGTTTTATCACAATCACTTCATCACAACCGTCATCATGCATTCTCATCTTCATCGATAACGACGACTATGGTAACGATGAAATGACGTAACAATAATCTTCACGAGCATCATGCTCATTGTCAATCATCATCCCTGTGATTATAGTCAATGCATCTTCATCCTGTTATCAAAATTCTTGCTGGTGAAGACGCCAAACAAGGAAAACTGGATTACGAAGAGAGTATGCTTAGAAAAATACTCCCGAAAGGAAACAAATTCGGTAGCATTGTCGCCACAGCAACCATCGGTTTCGTCACCATAGAAACCACTGGTTCCAATACGCGTGGCACCGCCGCCACGTGACTGTCACGGAAACTACGTGTACGGCTACTTTTGCTCGTCGGATTCAGAGGTTGACGCCTTTGATGAGAGATGCTTCAAGGGATATCTGGAACTCCTTCAGAGAATCGAGGATTTGAATGAGGAACTGAACGAGCGACGGATCACGCAGAAATGAATGCTCCTCGTACATGCTCGCTGTTATCGGTGTTTTGCTGATCAGCTTTATCCAGCGCTGAATCAGTCTATCTCTATTAGCAAATAAACAAACTGAATTTAGTTAAGAAAATCATCAAATTGCACATAATCTATATAAATATCGGTAAACACCTGCATTTATAAAAGTAAACAAGCCAGCTGCATTTATCTATTAACTGCAATTATTTGAATAAATAAACTAATTGCATTTATCTAAATAAAAACCACTTGATTCATCAATTTAAATAAGCAGACTGGATGTAAATGTGTTTAACAGTATAAATAACCAAACTGCATTTATCTGTGTATGCTCCTTATCAATCACAATCACAACCCATTTATCTATATAATGATTAAAACATATCACTGGTGTATATATATTTCCCGTCTCTTAAAGACAGAGGAAAAAATTAAAAGAAACAGAGATACAGACACACAGTGAAAAAGGAAACACAGCAAGAAATAGCAACAGACAATTATATATATATTCACTCTTGTAATGCAGAAGATTGAGCTTGGTCTCTCTCAGAAAACGGTTACTGTAGAGACCTCAGGCACGTTCTAAAGTCCTTCACAGCCAACTGCTCAACGCCACTGATCGGTCAGACTTTATAAATTATACAACTGAAATTTGATATCGTCCTTCTTCCAACATATTTTGCTCAGAAGTGCACACACACGCCTCGACGGCGCAAATGCAGTTGTACTGCAGAGCAATTGTGTGCGAAGGACTTGTTAAAGGTCCCTATACAGTGACTCCTCGGACGACGGTCGAACTCGCACAATCGGCACACGCTGAGTGTTACGGGCCGACCGCTGTAATCAATCAGTCACCATGCAAATGGCAATAATAAATCAAAAAGAAGAAGCATGTAAATAAATGTAGTTGGGTTCTTTTGTGTCCATAGGTATCTACTTCATGATCTTCATAAGAAACGACAAGGCATATTTCCTGCATGCCCTAACCAGATGTACCTCTGCCTGTACTCCTAAAACTTCATTTCCCACGGGTATTTTGCACTAAGAGCGCCTCTGACTAGGTTGTACTGTAAGAGCTTTGGAAATCCTTAAATACAATACACTAAACACAAATAACCCAACTGCATTAATTTATATGCTTCTTCTCTTTGATATACAAAAACAGGCAGAGAGAAAGAAACAGGGACAGACAGACACACAGAAACAGCACATGAACAAGACAGAGAGAGAGTGAACAAAAGAAACAGAGAACAACGGATGTCTTGATATGGATCATGACGATCGCGACGGTCACCTGACTCCGATGCAGATGAAGATCTGGAAGCGTCCATCTTTGCCGATCGATTCTGACGCCTGATTGATGCAAGAGACGACGTAGCAGAATGACTGCATCGTTGTACTGATCTCTGAAGCAATCTGGTAGTGTTCTGTGTCACTCAGCAACGTCTCAAGGTACGACAACACCTTCTCTGCTCACAAATACACACATAGCACTGTTGGAAACACAGCAAAACTTACACATGGTAGTACTGAGCACACATAATACTACCAATCACACATAATACTACTGGGCACACATAGCACTACTGGGCACACAGTACTACTGAGCACACATAGTACTACTGGGCACACATAGTACTACTGAGCACACATAGTACTACTGGGCACACAGTACTACTGGGCACACATAGTACTACTGGGCACACAGTATTACTGAGCACACATAGTACTACTGGGCACACATAGTACTACTGAGCACACATAGTACTACTGGGCACACAGTACTACTGGGCACACATAGTACTACTGGGCACACAGTACTACTGAGCACACGTAGTACTATTGGTCACACAGTGCTACATTACCTTTGATACAGATTTATTTAAACTGTCATTGCAATATATGAATCTCTGTCTCTGTCTTTCTCATGCATCGATTTTGTTTGTCTCTCTGGACATGTTTCTCACTACCTTTAAAGCTCTCATTTCTTCTGCCTCAGTTATGATGACACAATAAGAAACATGTGTTTGAGCATAGCACTGTAATGGATCTCAAAAATGTGCATCTTGTGGTAGCTGATAAATGACAAATTCCAGGTGGACCTGACTGAAAGCTTAGATGAGATGCTGAGAAGACATACCTAAGAAGTCCCAGATGAAGACTCGATTGCGAAAGAGACGCGATGACTTGAAGCCATATTGGAACACGTGCTCCATGCAGTAAACGAGACCATATTCACCACACAGAAGTCCAGTTGCACTTCCTCTCTAGCCACAAAAACAACATAATTTAAAACGCATTGTGTATTTACAGAAACATTTATGATGCAGCTTTTAATGATTTCTCTAAAACACAGAAAGTTGCTTATAGTCTATAGGCTTATAGTATTGATCGTCGTCGTCGTCGTCGTCGTCGTCGTCGTCGTCGTCGTCATCATCATCATCATCATCATCATCATCATCATCATCATCATCATCATCATCATCATCATCATCATCATCATCATCATCATCATCATCATCATCATCATCATCATCATCATCATCATCATCATCATCATAATCATCATCATCATCATCATCATCATCATCTACAAAATATTAAATTTTACCATCAGGACATCAGTATAGATCTGCAGCAAGATAATCACAACAATACATCATCATAAGAGTCCTTTCAAAATATTCTTTCAGTAATCATAAACTATATTTAAATGAGAGATTGTTTAATACACACCTCTCAAAAGAATCAGAGTAACAGAGCTCTGGCATTTACAGGATAGTATTAATGTTATCCCTAGCAGAAGAAATCACTTACCTCTTTTTCAGGTTTACAGAAATGCTTCACAAGGTTGTTGACAACATCGCTTAGCTTCTCTTGAATCTCCGATATCTGCAAACCTATGAAGACAGAAGAGCCAGACTCTTTGTCAGCCTCATAAGACTATCAATATATTAATAAGCAGAGTTCCACATCCCAGGTGGAACTAAAGGGGCACACATTTCATCCTCCTTGGCTCCTGAATTAACAGTGGACAAAGGTTCTGAATAACGGGGGTCACTGTGGAGCTGAGTGCAATGTCAATATGCTAAATAGTGCCAGACTATGGTTAGCAGCAGGTGAGAACTTACTGAATACCCTACCGTCTGCAGACAAATGAATTTTAAGATTATGACACCAAGAGGATGCGCCTCAGACTCACGTGGTTCGTTGGACTTTCGAGGCATGCTTGGTGACCTGCAGCGAGGAGGAGTTCGACATTTCTCCATGAGTTCTACAATATGCGAACATCCATATTTTCACAAGAGCAGCTTTGAATAAGCATTCTTATGTAATCACCATCCTATCCCAAATGTACACAAACACTGTTCAAAAGGGTTGATTGGTTTGATCAGTTACCAATAAAAACTGTTGGTCATGGTCATGGTTATAATGACTCTGAGAAGCTCCTAAGACATGCAGTACAAGTGTTCTGTTACATCACATCCACTTTACTTCACTCATCCAATAGATAACAACTTACGATTACCATTTCATCAGAAAAAACAGTATGTTATTTAGCAAACAAACTGTATGTTATTTAGCAACAAACAATGAATTCTGTGCAGGAATACGTTAAAAAAGCTTCTGAAGCAACTTTGTCTAGGTCAAACTGTATTTTGCCTGCACAACCATGTGATGAATATCTTGTCCATTATGATAAGGGTTGAATAGAATAGAATCAAGAAAGGTACCGTTCGCATCTACAGTGGGAGGCACAGACTCAGCAACTAAGAGACGCTCCAGTGCTCCGTCGTCAGCGCCTTTACCAAGCCATCGACCGCATGGAAACCTTAACATAAATCGTGACATCATGTAAAATGAATTCAATGCATGACGTGTTTCTGTAGATATCAGTCCCTTGTGTCCATCGTTGAGTTCGAGTGAAAATAACAAGGCATCTTAACCCTCTAAAAATGAGCTGCATTGGTCGACCATGCATTTTAGTATGCGCTTGTTATTAAAGGGTTAAAAGCTACAGACACGAAAAGAAAAATTTCCATCATTGCCAATAATTTTCGTGATGTCACTATCAACAGCGAGAAATGCAGGCTTTGTTGAGTAAAACTTACTAAATTATTACACAATCACACATGAATAAGAACTAATTTCTGAAAAAAATATTCAGAATAGCGAGCAGCCAGTAATTAGAAAGACTGGAGCAAAGACTGACAGAAAGGATTTCTTCATCTAAAGAGTTGAACACCAAAGTCAATAATAACTTTACAATAAAATTAATTTTAAAAAAGACACAAAAAGAAAAATTTCCATCATTGCCAATAATTTTCGTGATGTCACTATCAACAGCGAGAAATGCAGGCTTTGTTGAGTAAAACTTACTAAATTATTACACAATCACACATGAATCAGAACTAATTTCTGATAAAAATATTCAGAATAGAGAGCGGCCAGTAATTAGAAGGGTTGTGTTGCCACAGGTTGTGCAAAGGTTTCTTTAGATGAGGTGAACAAAAGCTGGAGCAAAGACTGACAGAAAGGATTTCTTCATCTAAAGAGTTGATCACCAAAGTCAATAATAACTTTACAATAAAATTAATTAAAAAAACCAAATAGTACCTGTATGTCTGACCAGTGACTTCGTTTCTGACTAGAACATGTTCTACCATCCATTTGGGTGATATCCCTCCATTGTCATGACCTATTCTCATCGTCGTCAGAATCCCAAGATTCTTGTGCTACAAAATACATGACAGCCGCTGTAATAACAAGCCCCATTACAGCACATGCTACTGTCTACTTACAGCAGAAAAGCAGCCCTCAAGATTTTAAAGATCATTTACCTAATGTAGAAATGATCCAAACAGCTTTTGAGAAATCAAACGTGTAGTGTAGCAAGAACAGTGTGTACAACTACCAACTATTACAAATAATAAATATAATAACATTGATGATAATAATAAAAATAATGGGAAGCAGTAGATGATCAAACTGCTTTGCTTGTAATTTTGAGAGAATGGTTCTGAGTATCTCCTGAGATATGTACAGGGACTTTGAGCAAGTATTTCACTATCTACTTATTACTATTACATTTATGGCTAAGTAAAACAGGGTCAAATGAGAACCATGTAATTCGTTCTGTAACACGTATAACACATTTTCACAAATACAACACTGTCAAAACAACAACTGAAAAGAGAGCGTTTGGTGT
This sequence comes from Bimastos eiseni, assembly GCA_959347315.1. NCBI lineage: Eukaryota > Metazoa > Annelida > Clitellata > Crassiclitellata > Lumbricidae > Bimastos > Bimastos eiseni. Next base: position 15,495,189 of record OY365815.1, read on the forward strand.
TGAAAATAGCACGCAGAACGAACCAGAATCCCAAGTTACCGTGGATACACTCACCCGAATCTGCCACTATCAAATACAAGTAGGGGCTTGAAAACTGTAGTTGGCAAAATAGGCACGTGGATTGAGAAGTTCTGATACCTGGATGGAGATATCGAGAGTGTGTTTAGGCAGCGGCAGTTTGTCTGTCTCTCTGAGCTGACCAGCCAGACTAAGCCAGCAGTTGGCAGTTGTTGCTCCTCCACTCAGTTTCAGTCGGGGAAAGACGAGAATACGATAAACAATCACTGGATAAACAGTAAACAAACAACAGATTAAAACTAAGATATGCTCTACATAAAGAGAGACAGCAAGAGGGAAGACAGGGAGGAAGAAGCACACATACATGGAATAAAAACAGGTAGCCATTTTCAACTGAGTACAAATATGAGTATTTAGATGTACTATTTACCGAATCCTGGCGTGAAAACCGAGTAAACATTTTCAAGTACTAAAAGCATAATTAAAATAAACTTGTTTACTCATAATAACTAGCTAATACATGTCTCATTTTAGAAATAAATAATCAACAAATGGTCTTCAGTCAGAGACTTTTAAATTGTGTTTTTATGGCGACTAATAAATGAAACAAGTTTAACTAATAAAAATTAAGAAGTATAATATTTCTGTTATTTCATTATTATTTAGAACTATTTGAGTGCATACAATTTGTTGAAGCAAATACTACCGAATAATGCAGAAAATGGGAAATAACAACCACTTGAAGTACATCGAAGACAAAGAGTTGAACACCAGAACTGTGCAAAATAGATAAACAAGTCTGTTAATAGATGGCCAAAGTGTAGAGCTCACCAGTAGTTGTAAATGTATTAGTGAAACAGAAATAGTCAACTGCGTTCAACGATAGAAGGTGGTAAAGGAACTGTTCTCGTTCATCTTCACAGCGCAAGAACGCATATCTCTTGTACAGACTCCTAAAATTTAACACAACAAATTGCCGATTAATTATATTTACCAACATCCAGCTCTACATCACCATCATCAGTTATTGAAACAGTCTTTTTTGTAGTACTAAGAAAATATTATATATTCAACCTGTTAGATCATTCATGAAATAGCATTTTTCTTGTGTTTAGTCCAAATTTTTTTATGCTTTTGTGGATATTGTCAATTCAACCTTTCTCTCTCTCTCTTCTTTGAATCTTGCATGAAGCTCATTATGGATACTTACTGTGCAAGTTTTGCAAACTGAGGTACTACATTCGCTCATAATGACATTTAACATCACTTAGGCCATCGCACAGAGGGCCTCTGAGTATCTTGAAGGGGTATTATATAAATGCTCGATTACAATAGTGGCCTCCGAGATCCCCTTGGAGTAAAAATTCAGGCTAAGAATTAGAAATTTTATTTCTTAAAAATTAATTCACTTCCTCAAGATGATTCAAAAGTAGTAATAATTATTAATGCTAGGGCATAACCAAGGAGACAATTTAAAACGAGAATCAAATCCGAGTATTTGAATGCGCTATATGCTGGATCCGGGTACAAGCCGAATAGTAGTGATAACTCTGGCCCGGTGAGTACCATCTGGAGTTGAAGCTTAAAATTGGCGACTTTCATCACTTTCGCCATTTTGCATAATGAAAAGTAAGCAAAATAAATGCTTGTGCCTGTAATAACTACTAATACGGTTTTTAAATTTTCATATTCATTTTTAGAATGTAAAATGCTTATAAAAAATTATTGAATCAAAGTTTTCTTATTTTTAGCTATTTGTGTGTGTAATATTTGCTGAGGTGAATACTTCCGAATAGTCCCGAAAAACAGGTAATTCGGCTGAGGCGAATGTCCGAAGCGATTTCCAGTTATGCCCTAATTAATGCTTGTATTATTAGCCCAAGTCACATGGAGAAGAACATGGACATAAGATATGAATTGCATGCGTACCGAAGGAGATCTTGGTTCGAGAGAAGTTCTTTGAGATGTTTTGACAGTAACTTCTTTTCAAGCGACAATCGTACAAACGCCCTTGCATAGCCAACATCAGTTTTGATTTCAGTCATTTGCTGTACATTCCTTTTTAACCACAAACAGAAGAAATCATCAGAATCTTACAAAATGATTCTTTAATCTATATTCCTGATTGATAAATCACACAGAGCATCATCCTTTAACAGCTAATCTTCTGAAAAGTTCTCCACCCATTTTCCCCGATTAATAAATACTACCCAGTATTAGCCTAAAACAAGAGTAATCTGAAAAGTGATCAGGAAACCCATGCAATTCCTCATCATCAAAGTGACAACAGCTAATCATTTGAAATGTTCTTATGACCTAGTACTCTGGTTATTTAATCATACTCAGAGTTCTCTCCTGACGACAGCACTTTATCTCATAAAAAAATGGTTACTCAAGTTTACTCATGAGCAATTACATATACTTTACTTACATCATATCAAACGGATTGGTGATCATACAAGTTATTCTAGTTACCTCGTTTAAACTTGGTCACCATACTCTTGTTACCTCATTCAATCGTGAATCCTCTAGTTACCTCAAAATTTTTAACTCTAGCTACTGCATGTCAAAATTGGCAATTTTACTCACTAGCTTTCGCAGTTGACGGTCACAATCCCAGAATACCACTCCCTTAAAGGCAGTCTTCTTACCTCACATCAAAATCAGTCTTGTTACCTCATATCGAAGGCAGTCCTCATACCACATATAAAAGGCAATCTCTTACCTCATATCAAAGACAATCTTCTTACCTCATATCAAAGAGGACAGAAATTGGCAGAGCATCCAAGGCAGGTAGTTCTGGACCACGGCTTGGCTTTCGTCTATGCTGCCTTCGAATTGGCCATGTCTGAGTTCCGCTTGGACATGAACCACCGCCCTCAAGCGCGACACTCACTGAGAGATCTGCGAAACCGATATAGAAACTTACACATTTAATACTGAACAACAGAGTTCAACCGAGGCCAGACAATAAACACTGACTAAATCAAAGCAAGAAGGATGAAATATGAATTTCATGATGATGATGATGATGATGATGATAACGGTGACTAAAATAGAATCAGTAGAAGGAAGAGGTAAAGGAGGAAAAGACGATAGGACAAAGGAGGTATAACAGAAAATGAAACGTATTCGGTTGAGATAAGATGTAATATAAACCCTCTTATTGTTATTGTTATGATTTATTATTATTATTATTACTATTATTATTATTATCATTATTATTGTTATAGGTTTTCGTCCCCATCGGGCTGAACAAAAGAGCCCCTGAATGCCACTGCATTAAAACGTTGTGTACAAATAGACAGACGTTGAATACGATGAGTTGTTTCGCGAGGGTCTCCCGTTGCCTGTGTCATACGGCGGCCCAGCTCTTGTAGAAACTCCATTCCAGTACGGTTTATGGGGCCCAGTGATTCGATGGCCACTGGCACAAAATCATGCGTGGGAGGGAGGGATGAGTACTTGATGCACTTTCGTTCTGCGGCATGTTCTGCTGCTCCACCGGCTGTTGATGCTGTCAGATGTACATAAGACGATGCGCATGTGTGAATGGCTGTTGCGTCCCATGCTAGGTGTCTGCCTCTCGCCCATGGGATTAATGTGGCGCCATCTGGTCTCTTGCCACCGGTGCGGATCAGTCCCGATGGTTCTCTTGAGCTCGGAATGTCCGCTTTCAAGAGAGCTCTCCAGATTATTTCATTTATGGCAGAGTGTCGTGCAGCTCTTCCTATTGATCTTCTGCAGACCAGACCGTGATGTCCACCTGGATCGACGCTCTCCCCGCATTGACATGGATGCGGTGCACAGAGCACTAGTCCTAGGCGAAGTCCTGCAGCAACCCTGACCGCCTCATTGTTTAATCCCAACTCGCAGGAAACCAAAGGGATAGTCCAAAGCCAGTCTCCGGTGTGCGGGGCAGATAATGCTCGCATTCTGGCTTGACTAAGTGGGTTGTCGCATCCGGACCAGACTTTCGCTTTACCTTCGTTTATCAAAGGTCTGTCCCAGGTCTTCTGTTGGATTGGAACCGGTATCATCGTCACTGGAAGGGAATCCTTACGAACGTTGAACATTTCCTCCTGGTACATGTCGTTCCACTCTTCCACGGCTAAGATGGCGCCCACGAGCGAGACGGTCGACGCAGCTGACGCTAAATAGGCTGAAGTTGCCAGCATCGATACTCGCCTGGTCCCGAGTCCTCCATATCTACTCGGGAGATTAATATAATTATATTAATAATTATTATTATAATTATTATTAAATCAATATTAAGCGTGCTTACCTGAAGAAATTTGGCTAGAATCAACTGGCTGATTTTCCTGATTTTTTAGAGTATAGTCGTTGTTGAAATTGACTAAGTGTGACCACAAAGCAGACTTGCCCTGAAAGATCATAGAAATGTATGCAAAATTATCAAGCTGCAGACTTTCCTAAAAGCTGAATATAACACATGCATAATTTGCATAAACATATGTATCTACACATATATAGATACACCATGTTAGTAGTGCCAGTCACAAACCTTGAGTAAAGGAGAAGGGCAACACTAATCATTCTTGTTATGATGCATACAGTATTGTTTAAGAGCAACAAATTATTTAAAAATAATACGCAACCTGCCTGTTAGACTGGGTTCAGTCGGCGTCTTAAGTATAGCAGACACAAGACAAACTTTTAAAAGTTACACATTCAACATTTCTCTTATGCGCTGGACTATCTATTTAATAAACACGTTAATAGTATCAATCTTCAATTGTTTCGTAGTGGATTAAACATAAGTCCGTTCTATAGGCTGCATAGAGTGTATGTATGCATGAGGTAGGGATGTAGAAAAATATATGAGCATAGAGGGAGGGTGGAGAGGGACAATTTCTCCGGATTTCTGTATACTAAATGGATGGCTCCTAATATATTGTGGCGTAGCTTCAGAATATCAATAGAGAAGACTTCACTTCCACATAGATAGCTGAACACCTACACAAAACACGCAACTGGAGCTGATTCTGCCAGAACTTCCTACCTGTTTCTGCTGCAAACCATGGCTCCATATACGCTCAAGGAGGTCACACAGACTGGCGATGAGGGTGTTCTCTTCGACCCCAACAACAGTCACCTCGCCATGACCAAGATCGACAGCCTCCTGACCCATCTTCTGCACCAGCATTCGCTTCGTCTACCAACAGCAGAGGTTTCAAAGTCATACGTAAATATACGCAGCATATAGATGCGTGCAAATGTGACCAAAGTAAAGCTCCTACATCCCAAGTGCAATTTAGACGAGTCACTCATTACCCACTCTTAGACCTCTGAGATCGAATGCCAAAGACCTGAGTCCAGTGCGCAAGACATGCCATCTAATGCCTATCTCGTTTCGATGCCAAATTATACTGTGACCAAAAAAACGAGAACATGGAGCAAACGACTTCACCAAGGTCATCAAACAGTCTGCACATCATGTAAGAATCTGAGAGCCTCAATTACATATGCAGAGGACTAAACTACTAACAACCTTGTCAATGAAGGTGCTACATAAATGATCAGGCATGTTGTGTGTAATTGTCACCTAAACAAAAGCTTAGAACATAGGCAGAATATATACCACATATGTCAAAACCTTTTCAATTGAAAGCCAGCAGATAAATTTTCCAGGAAGTGATGGGCCATGGTGCAGAAAGCACCTCAGCAAAAAGGGATAGGAGTCTGGAAGGGGCTTGGTGAGCCCCAGAAAACACTTGCCTAGCAAAATCTTTAATGATGCAGTTTTAGTATTAGCCAAATTAAACTCAAAATTCTTTATTTTGACCTTCATTATAAGTCACGAACATCACAGAAGTCTCTAGGCAAGACTCCAGGAACCAGAAAAAACATCCTTAGTGGGTCAGAACAGGCAGCGGCCCGGCTTCTTTATCATCCCTGGGATAGACCCCATGTAATCCATGGTGCAACCAGTATTTTGACCAATGACAGCTAAAACTTGACAAGACAAAACATATCTACAATGACACCAATATAGATAGTTTTGCAGTTAGTTCAGCAGGACCCACCTTGGCTTTGCATTCTTTCAGCAACGTATCCATGAACTTAAGGTTAGTGTTGACCATAGCCTTAAGATTCATATCTGAAAGGTTCGGCTGATGCGCTCCCTTCGACCGAACCTCCTGGATATACTTCTGCAAGAAAAAACACAAACTCATAACAAAAAGTAATCTTTCATCTACCCTAAGCCCTAATTTCCAACCTGATTCTACCCTAAGAAATATATTAACTCATTATTAACTCTGATGATGAAACTACAAAGGAATTGAGGAAGACTTGATTAGAAACAAGAAAGAGGAAAGTAAAGCAAAACATACAGAACAAAGCCAAAATCCGAGATGAGAACGTAAAATGCCTAGGAAACTTGCAAAACCTTAACCTTACACTAACCCCACACCAAAACTTAAATGGGGGATTAAAAACCTGACATTTTACAAAATGCCACGTTTCACACATTGCCCATGATGTATATAAGTACTGTGTGCTCCATCTTAGTCGTCCTTACCTCTCGTTGTTCAAAAGTCGTCTGCTTGTGTTCCGTTCCTCTGGCTGTCAGACCATACTTAGTGCGCCACTGCATAGAACGCGACCTACGAAATAATCAATCGATACCAGTTAACAAAGCCAATCACCACAGATTAATCAATCCAAGGTTTCTGCTCTACTTGCATTTGTAGAGATTTCAGACACAGCAGATGGGAAGATTGGACATGAATGGCCACCAACATTATAACAAGCTGCATTTTTGCCAGCATGATATCAGAATAAACTAAAATTGATTGATTGATTGAACATTGATATGAATGATGGATTGTTCTCTTAACCAAAACCATAACCTTTATTGTTTCTATAAACACAACATAAAAATACAGACAACATATTTCACAATAACAGGGGCCGCAAGGGAGAAGAAAAACCCTAAAGGGATAGACTGGTCGGGTCACCCTTAAATGAGAAAATTCGGTACACAGATTGCTCTCTTTCTTTCCCTTACCCACTGGATTGCTTCTAGTCTAACAGATTGCGAATTCTTACAATGGCTCCACCTGAAGTGATCATTGATAGATCCATCGTGAATTACAAAGGCACTCATATTATATACAAAACATATTAGACCACTGAACATGCTGACACACTATTTGACTAACTGCAACCTACCTCTTTCAGTCTCCGTGTGACTCATAGTGGTTGTTTGCCCGGCTTCAATGTGCACTTCTGAACATTTTGTCTTTGTAAGTCCAAGGGCATTATCAAATTACAGTTCTATTGCATTATATACTCCTCAGGCAGCCATTAGAGCAAGTGACTCACCTGTTACTGGTAGGTTCTTTGTTTAAGGCTGCTGAAGACAATATAGGAAAGAATCCTGGTTTATGATGATAGGAGCCACCATCTTCGAGCATCTTGGGAGAAACAGCGATTATATCGATCATCATCGCTCTCTTCTCAATCATGCTCTCTGCATTCAAGATAAAAATAACCAAACAGTAGACATCGCAAGTAAGCAGTCCTGAGTGAACGAGTTAGTGACAGTGAGCACAGAGTAAGTTAGTAAATACATACGAGACAATGAGAAGCGAGTTGCTTAAGTGAATGCTGAATTAACTTGAGCGAGTGAGCGTGTAATTGAGACGGGTAGCAAAAGCAGGAGGAGTACAAATGAATAACTATTTACGAGTAATGGACGAAAAGTGAGGAATACATAAGTTAGACGAGTGAATGAGTGCATGAGAAACTGGGTTAAATGAGTGATGGATGAGAAAACAAGGAGAATAAAGAAACCAATAAATCTCCAAATGAAAGAGAGCAGAACGAACCAGCCTCCTTGGCAGCAGCAGTCCGGAAGAACTTCCTCAGCCTCTGATCGGTCTGGTCTTCCCGGAAGGCCTTCAGCCTGGCTTCGAAGACCACCAGGCTTGCCTCCGGATCTTCCCACTGCGACATAATCTTGCTGTCGATGAAGCTGGCGAACATCTGCGTCTCCGTGAAAGGTGAGAGAAAATGCAGGTGTTCTTCCGCATGATCACTCAGGAATGCCGTCTTGTCAAAGTTCTGCATTGTCTCGCGATTGTTGATCCACGATTCCATGTCCTGAGCTGTAGCGATGATGAACTCCTCGTACGATCCAAAAATGTGCAGGAAATAGTGGAGAAAAATCTCACGTATCGCGCTGTTGAACATCAGGTCTTTTACATGATCGTTAAGCGATGCCCGCGATGTCGAGAAGCCAGACTTGTGAGCTAGAATTGCAGCGTCCGACAGACTATCGCGGATATCGTCGAGCGACGATATTACCCCAGATTTTTTGGACAGCGCCATGACCTTCGCAAGGGCTTCGTTCTGCTGCAGCATCTCAAGCTTGTCAGAGATGCTCCAACGGAGGCTCGCCGTCGAGCTCTCAGCGCTGCCTAAGGCCGAATCGGGGCCGAAGTAACTGTCTCGAACGAACCCGCTGTCCCTCTGGTGATTATTTCGGTCATCGGCTGCACTCTGTCGGCGCAACTCCTGCAAAATGTCCTGCTTGAGCTCTGCCATGTACGGAAATGCAGGTAGATCTTCTGGGCTTTCTACGATACCTGAGTCGATGTCAACTAGACACATGTTGGCCTAAATGAAAAGGCAAATGCAACTGTGCTAGATATATGTCAACGAAGAGCACTGGTTCAAGTCAACCACCAGAGCAAGCTCAAGTCAACCACAAGAGGAAGCTCAAGTTAACCACAAGGGAAAGGATGAAATATTAGAGACACCATTCATCTTAACCTTAGCACATGACTTCATTTTAATTTGACTTCAACCTATACATGTGTACTTGTAATGTTTCAGCACTCTAAGAAAGGTTCCAGTATATAAAACAGAGTAATTTCATTTCTTACTTTGGAGCAGGCTTCAAAGAGCGACTTGCTGTTTGTTCCCTGTAGGCCCATGATGAATGGCACAGGAGCATCCAGAAAATGGAGTAGCGATGCAGGAAGGATTGGAACATAGACATGCTGCCAGTGGAAAGGAAAGATCGCCGCTGAAATTCCCTCTGAGACTAACATCAACCTTTGGAAATCTAGAGCAACAAATCAGGCTCAATCTAATAACTGAGACATCACCATTGTACTTAAAATAGGGTCGTCAAAATATTTGAAAACATGGCTCTAGTTCCTGAGCTCATTTCCAGCTGCCATATAATTGGAAAATATTGTAAGACAGCCAACCAATATTAGTGTTACTACAGTATACAGTATAGAAAAATGGCATCATAGAGTTGCTAATTGTGAAGAGTTATCATTCGCCATATTACATGTAACTAACTCCTGAATAATTAATAACTGATGCACAGTTTATGCACAAAGTTTAACAGTTAACTGCACTTATGACATTAGACAGTTAAATACACAAACAATAAAAATGAATCTGATAAAAAACCAGCACTTTTACTGACATTTGACAGTGAAACAACAGCAATGGCAGCAAATAACAACATCTTGTTTACAGTTTTAAAAGACCAAGTCAGCAAGTAGGTCAATTTCTGTGCAAAGGGTCAATTATACAGGGAATTGTAATTAGAAATAGATCAGATATAAGGCATGATCTAAAATCTACCACTAACTCAGCAGAGGCCACAAAAGAGTTCCAAAGTCTGGGTCTGACATTGAAAATGCCTGTAACCCACATGACAGGTTCTTCTCAAAAGGAAACTGAGTGGATGTTCTCATACAGACACACAATCGCTTGATTGATCAGTCATTTGATCAAGCTTTACTTAACACCAAAGACGTTAAAACTATACTATACAACATATTTTTGGCCTAATGTTGATGCCTAAGGAAAACTGATAGAGTCAAAGCTACTGATTTGCAGTCATAAGGTGGTTGGTTCATCTAATTCCTAGTTATCAACCGATGCCTTCAGCAACAACCCATCAGAAACCTCATCAACTTCTTGTGCAGACAAGTCAGAACATGGTATTGTTAAATCATCTGCCATCTGGCAAGTTGCAAAAACCGTCAGAATAATCGCCATATCGGTATACCTCTACAGATTTCACCACGATTTGCAGTCATGAGGTGGATGGAAAGCATTTCCCAGGGGGCATTGCATCTTACCTTTTGAGAAGAGCAAGATCTGATGTTCCAGGAGAACACTTCGAAAAATGGCCAGAATATTATCAATACTCATCAACAGGAATAATTCTCTCAGAGAATAATCAAGAAGCGGCAATTCCATCCCTCCTACAGAAACAAAAATCAGTGGCTACTGATTTGCACAAGAAACAATAGGGCACAAAACTAATTAGCACCACCTACATCTTATATTCATTCTAATATACTATACACACTAATATGAAATCTGAAATAAGTGGCCTGGATGAAGATCCAAAATTAATTACCCTAAGGAAACTCAACTCGCTATAAGACTATCTCATTTCATCATATGGTGGTTCACGATATGGCCATAAAAACAGCACAATTTTTTTACATTAGAACAAGTAGTTTGTGTATTACCGAATCACTTAATGACCTTCATCCATTTTCCAGATAATCCAAAACTAAACAGACATTATCTTTTAGTTCCACATACTAAAACACCTAAGGCTCAGTCCTGGTCCTTTACCTCAATTGGTCACTCATACGGAATGTGCTGCCTCCATCTACTTGCTCACAAATTCTGGCTAGCTCCTCCTCTTTCAGAAACACCTATTTGTTGTCTCTTGGTCTTGTGCAATGGGTGCACCTTCTCCAAACAGTTCACCCAACTAGAGGCACTTCATAATTGCCTGAATACAATACAATACAGTAAACTCTGAGTGTTAAATAATGGTAACAAATCTCACTCGAGACAGAAAGACCTTAAAATGAACCTGAATGAAAAATGTTAAACCTGGACTGGGTGAAACCTGTAAGCTGAAGGAAGAAACCCTGAAAACTTCAATCTCTTCCAATCCCCATTCAGAAGATATTGCTAACAAACCTGGTCTCTGGCAAACAATGGATTGCTTGGGTATTGCGATACGTATGCTTCGTCCAGGAGGTAGCAACGGAACTTCATGTATAACATTATAAATGTAACTACTCAGAGGCAACTCAGGTGGCTTGCTATCCAACACCAATTCATACAGCGACAGCAGGAACTCGCTGAATGTAAAGACTAGCGGCAACCGTGAAACGATCGAGATACACTTCGTTCCGTACAGCGTGTCCTTTTTCTGATCGTAGACCTTGCCGGCGGCCATCTGTCCGAGTGATTTACCGGACGGCAAACTGTGAGTCGTGTGTGCCGGACTTAGGTGGGGATAGAGGGTTCGCGACTGCGTATTGCTTAGTTCGGCCATGTGCATCGCCTGCAGCGTCTGCATGGCCAGACAGATCTCCTTGCTCTCGATCTCTTCATAAATTGTCAGCGCGGCTCCGTAGGTGTGTGTTCCGTCCTCTCTCGTGATTAGAAACGAATGAAATGCAGGCTCTCGATTGTCCCTCTGTGTCCGAAAGTTCAAACCTCGTGGATGACATAGCTAAGATAAAACAACACGTGAAATCGGTCATGTACGGTAAGCATTGGCATTTAGAGGCATTGTGGAGATACACCTCCATCTTCCATCTAATGTAAGCCACCTACTGCATAATTTATCTATTTAAACAAGTCTAATGATACAAAAAAGGTAGATAGGAAATTAAGGAGCATCTGGAAGGGTAAGTACTGTGACCTCACAAGCAGGATCACTCAAATGGTCACCCCCCAGGTATTGGGCAGGCCCTGTCTTTTGCAGACCTGGTCAGTTCCATACATAATTTGCAGGCTTGCATTCTAGTAAATGATTCTGCTAAGCTGCTTATCGATCATAACAAACTTAAGTGAGCTAATACCATACAAAGCTCTCACCTGACAATTTTAGGATAGAAGGTGCAAATGGATGCCATTTCTCAAATGTTTTTTGTGATGGGACAGATAACAGAATCTGTTAACCAATATTAGAGTCTAGAGTTTAAAAACGTTCAAAAACAGAACTGAAAACATAAGTTTAACTCTTATCAAACCCATCACAAAAGTAAAAACAAACTAAACTTTACAAATGCCTTAAAAGTTGAATTATATCCTGAATGCATAAATCATTGACCTAAGGTTCAGCATTTGTAACTTAAGTAGCTACTAACTACTCAGCATTTAACAGTTTCGTTTCATGTTTTGCAGAACATTCAGGAAAACACAATACTGTTATAAACAATCACAATTAATTATAAGAGGGGATGTGACCAATTCCCTCTTACCACAGAAAGTGTAAAGCTGAAATACTCATTTAAGAATTGTGTTTCCTATATGACACTAGTTGAACAAAAAAAGTGCAGAGAGCTGAACCCAAGCCTGTGAAGGTTGAAAGTACAACTTACAAGTTACTGAATGTGTGATTATTAGAACAATATATACAGTAGTTGTCTAAAATACAAGCACAAATTGATGTGAGCAAAGAGCTAAGTAATCAAGATCACAAATTTAACCCAGTAAATCAGATATGTCAACAGTTCTGATGTCCAGATGGCCATTTCTGGCCCATGGAGACTAAAGACCTAAAGACTACATAATGCTGAGGATAGATATTCATATTTTGTCCTTATTCACTGCTTATGAAAAGAAATCAAATTACTGTGCTAGCAACAGCCGGTCAATACCAACCCCGCACCCTGCTTTACAGAGGTTTTTGATTAATGATATCACTGCACTATTTTTACTCAAATGCATATCTCTGTGTCCGGTTTCAAGTTCGTTGTCTGTAAAAAATATAAAATGTTAAAAAGTCCTTTTAAAGTTAAGATGTCAAAATTCAATTAAAAGTGAATAGGGATCAAGATCATTTCCTACAATTTAGATTAAGTTAAGATGTCAAAATTCAATTAAAAGTGAAAAGTGTATAGTGATCAAGATCATTTCCTACAATTTGGATTAAGTTAAGATGTCAAAATTCAATTAAAAGTGAAAAGTGTATAGTGATCAAGATGTCTTTTAAAATCAGTATGAGTAATCCTATTACTTGATGTACCAGCCGGCACACTGGAGAGATATTTTACTTAAGCTTATTTAATTAATATTGTTATTGAGAACTTACTATGCATCTGACAATGACTTGTCTTAAAGATATCAGAATACAATAAGTTAGAGTTCCATATATTATATATTGACCTTAGCTTAAAGTTTAACGAGTTTTAATATGATGTTCACGACTGATAATGAAGCTCAACATGAGTCTAAATGAACTGCTTAAGTGCTAAAATGGCAACATTTAGAATTTGAAGAAAAATATAATTTCTTAGGACCAAGCACCTCCCCGACACCTGCCCATTTTGCTCAGGTCCACAGCTTGCAGGAAAATATTGCCAATGATCTAGCATCAAAATAGTTATCTTTAATTCAACGTCCCTACAGTAGATAGACAGATTACATAGAATGAGGTAATACAAGATCATGCAAGGTAATGTAATGCATGGTAAGGCAAGCAGGCTAGGTAACCACTCATCATTTTATTGTATATACCTCTGTCAACCCTTACATATCAGAGGCAGGGTTCTAGGCTTGAACCTAAAGAATATATCAGAGGCAGGGTCCTAGGTTTGAACCCAAAGAATATTGTGGCTGAAGTGCACAAGAAAAAAGCAATTCAACAAATGAATAACAATGTAAATATATCAAATCCAAAAAGATGCATTTCCAAAAAAATTTAGAAAGTATAAACATTTCCATCAGATCCATTTCCAATCCATTCCAGATTTGCAACATTGTCAAAGTTCATTCTAAAAAATCTAGTTACAGAAGATCGATTTGCAATAGATGATCAAAGCCCAGAAGATCAAAGCACAAATGACACACTTGCAAGCGATCCTTGCAAAAGAACCACTTGCAAAATATACACCTGCATTCCTACAAAAGATGCTTTAAAATAAATCCACTTGCAAAGGACCTACTTTCAAGAGGACGAAAATCAAAAGGGCATCAGAACAAATCTTTTACTGATCAAAGTGATGAACTAGACAACATACATTGTCACCCAAATCCAGAAAGTCTGCTGTCTAACACTGAGCATCAGTCTGATTCAAATTAGAAAGAAGCAGTGAACAAAACTACAGCCTCAGATGGATTGATCTACAATTACAGTCGCTTCATAGGAAAGATAAACAGCTCAAATGGGTGGCACCATGGCATGCATAAAAGAAACTGAGACAGAGGGCAAACCCTTGTATGTTTAATACCATCCAATTCAATTTAACCCAAGAACCCAATGTCTTCAAGTGCTATTTTAATTCAAAAGGTCTCAATTAATGCCTGTGGATATGCAAAACTAATCGTCAAGCTGAAATTCCGGTAAAATTCAGTAAAGACTGGTTGAAAACAGGCCAGCCATATATTTAACAATGTATCTAGCATGAATGCTCTGAAGCACACTATCTTGTCATAATGCCGCTCTTGGTGTGGCTCATCAAGGACGAATTCCAATCTGACCTAGTTATGCCTATCAACTTAAAGTGATTCTTGACCTCAGTACATGATAAGCAGACGAGCAGTCCCTTAAGTAGGTCAGGACATAAGTGTCAGCAACTAAATCTTTCTTAGACTTGGCAAACGAGTGTCAGTTGCAGGTTCTGTTCTTTGCTGTCTGATCTCCCCACCAACCATGCACAGTCATGCGCTCATTTTATAACTGCTTTTACTCACGCAGTCTCAGGGCACCAGTAACATGAAGCTTTGAAATGAAGACACACATCTGTTGTGACAGGAATTTTAATCCACTTCAGAACTCTGCTGTCCATAAAACTCCTAGTTGAGAAGATGAATGGCATTCCTTTTCAGCTAATCCAGAGAGGAGGAGATGGGTATTAAGTGTTAGGACAATACATTTCTGAACCTGGGCATTGACTATTACTGTAATTTAATACAGCACCCCTTCAAGACTGACTACAAACAGGCATCTCCCAACCCAACCTCAGTCGAACAATGCAGGCATCTCCCAACCCAACCTCAGTCAAACAATGGAGTCCTAAGGCCAGAGAAAAACAGGGCAGAGTGAGCTTTTGGTGTAAGACGAAGTGTTGTATGGGAGTCCAGCTGAATGATCTACAAATCCATGCAAGTCATCATGGCTTATACTCATACTATTAATTTTAATTAAGACCTAGAGTTGAGCATCAAAGCCTGTTGAATCTGACACAGAATGTGCCTTTCTGGCAACATCCTGGTTCCTGGTTTAGTAAAATAAACATAACTTCTTTACAAAGTCTCGGCTGACCTTAGACTGACAATACATTTCTACAAAATCCTGCATCAAATGTCATTAAATGAACAAAAACTTCGCAAAAGGGTACGCATATATGTAAATATCTTAACGCCTTTAATCCTTCAACGATGACCTACATTGGTGATTCCAGTCACTTTAATACATGCATGCTTGTCGTTAAAGGGTTAAATCATCTTTAGAAACTTCTCAAAAGCACTTTCCAAGAACAATAGCCTTAGAATGCTCAAGCAAAGTGCAACAATTGTAAAGGAGCACTAAAAACGATCACATCAATAATTTATCATCCATTTGCCATCAGGGCATAAGCAATAGAAATCTAACAAATGTTGCAGGTACTGCGCTACTAGAAATTCTCATATAAACTATAAAAAATTGTATGGGAAGAAACATTTGCATGCAGAAAATAATTACATATAAAATAATTACATGTAAAATAATTACATATAAAATAATTACGTATAAACTATAAAATATGTATAGGAAGAAACATTTTAATGCAAAAAATAATTACATAAAAGGTCTTACCATGCAGACGGCTTCAGCATCGAAAGGATTCCCCAAAACATTTTCAGGATAATGCGCTAAAATGTGCGACCTGTACGACCTTTCCAATGGCGAGCAATGTAGGTTGTCACCTTCAAAATAATATAACAAAATTGCATAAAACCCAACTGATCATCAATTATGTGTTTCCAGGCCCAATGTAATTTTGGCATCAAAGGAGATCAAATCTGAACTGTGTCATATGTCCATCACAAAACAGGGCAATTTGCCACGTTTCTTAGTCAGCGTAGTAAATAGCAAGTCCTGCAATGCCTTGGCCATTGGCCTTCTCAAGGACCAAAGAAAGAAAAATAAAGTGCCACTCCATGTCACAGTTTAATATGGTAGCTGATCAATGTATAGTACCACCGCTGACGAGTTGTGGGCCGTTCAGACATGGGCCACAATTAACAACCTACGGTTGAATACTTCGAAGTCCATGGAGATGCTGTTTGCTCGGCGTCTGCCTCCTCGCTTCATTCTCCCCCCTACAAGATATTGAAAGAATGTTGGAGATGCTCATCGATAGTGTCATCCTGCGAGGGACCTCCGGGCCACTTCGCATGTCCACAGAGTATTGGAGATGCACACCACCTCGCTACATGCATTGAGGGTGCTGCGAAGCCATGGGCTGTCCACCGAGGCTGTCAGCGGTTGCTGAGGCGACTATCATCTCTCGCCCTCTTTACACTTTGCCAGTATGATGGGGCTTTACATTGACAGAGGAACGAGACCACCTTGAAGCCTTTGTATGTAGATTGAAGCAGGTGTCTGATACCAATGTCTTGAGATCACTATTTCCTCATATGACATGGTGCATGGTGCGCCTAAAGCCTCCGACTCAGGGTTCACCCTTTTCAGCTTCCTCTTAAAGACAATCGGTATTACGTTCTAGTTCAATTTATGCAATAACCAAAGTACATCATCCAAAATGATGGAAATTAATCTGACCACTTTTTGTCTTTGTACAAACATGTTAATTGCAGCACATTTTCAGCCTGTTCAATAAACGAAGATATATATATAATATATATTATATATAAATATATATATTATATATATAGTACATATAAATATTATATATACATTATATATCTATTATATATCGAACATCATTTATATGATAATGTTTTTGTTCCAGTGAGACTATGATACCAATTCTTCAAAGTGAACTTTGTGGGGCACATGTTGCATTGTATAATTTGTGTCTATGATCCTACACTGCTTTAAAAATTTTAAACAAAACATGTGCATGAGAGGTTAGCGATTTGATCTGATAATGAGAAAGATGATATAGGGAAACAGGTAAGAGGCAATCCTGATGATAGAAGTGTGAACAGGATTTAGCTCACATTGTGGTTTGACGAGAGCTTTCTAATTTAAAAGAGGTCGCACTCCTAATTCAAAGGCTTGAGAAAAGAGGAGAGAGTTGGCCACAATGCTTGGAGACAGAGGAAGAGGTTCTGAATCAATAATAATTTAGAATTTAGAATCAACAGTAGGACCTGGAGTCATACACAGATGCAAAAAACTCCAGGTACTTGTATGTTATGCGGCCACCCCTTTTCGGATTATCATATTATGGTGCAATATGCTTTAGTTAAGCATTGTGAGGGTCGGTTACGGTCAGGTTAAGCATCGTGAGTGTTGGTTATGGTCAGGATAAGCATCGCGAATGTAAGTTAGGGTCAGGTTAAGGTTCGTGAGGGTCGTTTAGGGTCAGAGTTAGGGTTATTGTCGTTTTTAAACACTCAAATGCAACATTATCATTCTAATTATCATCATGATTTCTTTAATATGTATCATAAGCAGGCTTTCTGGGCCACCAAGGCCAAGAAATGTGTAGACCCACCAATGAATAGAAAATCACAAAATTACACACTAAGCACTATCATGCAATACCACAACTACCCTGCTCTGACAGCCTTTATCTATACACTACAATAATATTAACCCTAACTGACCCTCGCGAAGCCTACCCTGACCCTAACCGACCCTCACAATGCTTACTTTTAAATAACTTAGAGAACATATTAAATATTTGTTGAGGCCATATTGTTTGGGGTCGTATAAGAGACAAGTACCAAACTCCATTGTAAAAAATTCAGAACCTGAGGAATTTCTTCCTTTTAAACCGCAGGATCAATTCTCTTAAAAGAAAATATGTTAACACATGATCCAGTACTGAGGTATTTCATAACTAAAACGGTACAGTACCAGACAACTGATCTGGTTCCAGACCAGACGAGATATTCAGCCCACTGATGACAAAATAGTCGACAAGTTTCTGGTGGGTTAATGACATTTTGTTCGCGAAGCTCTGTGACAACGAAGATGAATCCGCGATTAACGTTGTTCTGTCATGATATCCAGACGGTCGTAACCAAAATCACAACTTTCGACGGTGTTGCCTTTCTTATTCTGTTAAACCACTGATAGTAAACGTTCTTGAATTTTATTATGATAGAGATTGTAATCAACATAATCTTTATTAAAATTTGTTTTCGCAGTCTTCCATGTTGCCCTCCTCCTCCTCCTCACTCCTCCTCATCGTCGTCGTCGTTTCTCCAAAACATATAGCCCAAATTCTATCGGGCATTAGCAACGTGGACGCCATGCCAACTTTACATAATCGCAATCATAAATCCAAATCGAACTCGCAAAATTTAATGGCAATAAAATTATGTCATAAAGAATTGCCTTCAGACGTGCTCAGTCGTTTTTCCCAGACTTCGAATACATGTCGTAATCACATTTCAAAATTCATATTTCTACAGCGCCCACAAAAAGCTAAGCTGCGGGAAGTTGGAACACGCTTATTTCAGGCGCTTTATCAATACAAAGTCGATGGACAGATGGTGATGATCTAAGAATAGGTACAGGGTATGATTCGGAGCCAGACAATTAGATGGCTCAGTTAGATTGTGATCAAAGATCATAATTTTATGGCGAAGGAAGCATATCACGAGTGAGCGATTATCTCATATTGATGCTGAATAAACACGAACGCCGATCCATTCTAATTTTTAAAAATTAAAGAATAATTCTACAACTCAGAATATCAAAGAGCTGAATCAAAGCTTACACTAAGATTATACCTGTAACCAGAGGTGTAACAAGGCTTTGAAAAGTGGGGGGCATAACTGAAAAAATAGTGACAAACACATAATCTTTACATAGGCCTACAATGTGTAAGCAGCAAAACATGTTCTAGTATTTTATTCTTAAATTGTATTCTGGACGCTGCATTGGAGAAGTGACAGGACATTCGCCAGATGACGTAACTAAAATCATGTCCCTCTTTGAGACAATCCATGATACGATAAAAAATGTGAAGCAGACGATTAAAAGAATGCGAAGAATGCAAAGAAGTAGGCCCATAATGCAAAAATGAATAGGAGGAATAGGAGTAGGCCCTTGAAGGAGGTGGAGGGAAGAAGGACCCAAATAGTGCGTTTGTGGCACAAAGTGTACAGCTTAGATTGTCGAATACGCAGTATGCAGTGTGCTGTGTGAATTATTGAGTGACTTAGTCAACTAGGCCTACACAAAATTTCTTAATACGATGTAACTGAAATTAAGTTGATGACGACTTAAACGATCTGGAGCCTAAAAAGAGCTTAGCTAAAGCCAGAAATGCACACAAGAGAGTAACACTCGATTTTTCAATGTACGCCATGCGCAAACACCTCAAGGCAATGTGATGAACATCAAACCAAAATAGAAGGCGCCAGTATCAAACGTGGGTAAGCTACCTGAGGTAAAATTCTGTGCTTGATGTTGTTTGTTGTGCTGTGTGTTCATCACGCAAAAATAATCTAATAGTTAACCAGATTATAAAATTTATGTATTTATCCATAATTATAATTCTTACGCCAGCCATCGATCTGAACAACATGAATAAACAACGCATGGCCAATATAAAATTTGTTTTCTTAGACCAATGTGCATACTGGCGCCACCTGTTTCTACTTAAGGAACTGCCCACATTCAACCTATGACTTGTATGATAATGAGGACAATAATAGTCGGCAGAGATTTCGACTTCATGACACATTTCATGTACATTTCGCGACACGTTTCATGGAATATTTCATGACACGTTTCATGCACATATCATGCACATTTCATGGCACATTTCCTGACACATTTCATGGTACATTTCATGGTACATTTTCTGACACACTTCATGGCACATTTTATGGTACATTTCCTGACACATTTCATGGCACATTTAATGCACGTATCATTCACGTATTAGGCACATTTTAGGACACATTGCCTGACAAGTTTCAGGGACAATTCGTTACATTCCTCTTCGCGTAGTCTTTCGGTTTATTTTGTTTGTCTTTATTAGCGGATGATAGTTAAGTTGATCTAATCTCAAAATAGCTTCCATAATACTATTGAGCCATTGTCCACCTAAGCTTGGCAGACTCGTGGCTTTCTTGTTTCGCGAATTCAGATACTAAATCGAAGGTTGTCCACTTCGCATCGTAATTAACGAATTCGAGTCTGAACCCGTGTCTGCATTACCTGCATGACCATTGTGTTTTTAGTTGTATTGTATTTTTCGAGTTGTATTTGTCAAACTCTCCAGGCGCGTTCGCATCTCCCTAATCGCTATAGGCCTAGGCCTATTCTTAGTCCGCCATATTCGAACTTAAGCCTACCACAGCTATAAGACAATCGTCTGACAGCATTTTATCAATGTTGATTGCCATATTAATTTTAGAGTCACAGGCAAAGCTACTAGCTAGCTAGCTAGCTATCACATAGCTATCGGTAGGCCTATACGCTGCTATATGTGCACCTACACAAGGCCCACGCGAGGCCTACACAAGGCCCACAGGTCATACGGTGACAGCAGTCGGCAGACGAACACTGACGAGAAGTAATCCCCTTATTGTGACTATGTGCTATATTACGCATACATAGATATAGACTATAGCAAGTTCTATCTAGTCTGTCTGTAAGCGTATACATGACTGAATGCGTACGGATTTAGGCCTACAAAAGGAGTAATAAGAGTTCTTCTACCGTATACTATTCGCTTGATAGGTAAGTTGCTGGCTAGTGATTCAATGTAGCCTACTTTTATATAAGGGATTAGTTTCCTCTTTTATCAGATGGTGGATCTAAACGTTTAGGCTTGGGATCTCGAGTGCCGGAGTTGCTGGATATCAGAGATTCGATGTGATTGAATGAATCTAACCGTTGTCTAAACTTCAATAGTCATAAGTCTCCTAACGACCAGACAGATCAGAGCCAGCCATAATCATTTTCATCGACGTAGTGTTGCTAAGGCATAAGTGTCTAGTTTCAGACTGATATTTCGTCACCCGCCTGAGCGTCTCACTCTACGACCGTCCGTAAAGTCCGTCCCTTCCCTGCGTTCATCCCAATCGTTCATCTAAATTTATAAAGTCATTCATTTACTGGTTACTACACCTGGCAGGTCTTAGGCTTCTTCATAATAAATTTTAACGCGCGTCTGTCTCGCCTCACGTACGCTCACGCTGCTAACCCATCGAGGCACTCCTTAACCCAGCTGTCAATCTGACGGTAACCACGCCTAAGCCCATCCTGCTCGACCTGTCAGAAGAGAAGCTCAGCAGGTTATTCATTATTTCGTAAGCCGCAGCAGAGGCCGACGTGTCTCGTCTGGTTAAGTGTTCGTGGGGGGAATTTCCAGACGTCAGAGACTGACCCCGATGACTTTGACCTTACTGATAACGAATCGCGAAATTTTAGCCTCCTAGACCTACGCTATTCTTTAACTCTTGCCAAGCTATTGCTTTACACTATCTGGATTTTCTATATTGGAGCCTACGCTTACTTTTGTCTGTTGTTAATCACAACAAACGAATGTGAGCATGATGATGATGACAACGATTATGATGATGTAACAATGATGCGGTAATGGTGTTGATGATGACGACGACGACGACGATGATGACAATGTAATGATGCGGTGATGATGTAATGACGATGTGATGATGATGATGATGATAATGAGAGCGCGTCTCGAAACGTAGGCGGAAGCAGGACGAAGTGCGTGAATAGTCGAGACTGACGCGAAGGCCGACATTAGCATGTGACGGTGTGAAGCCAAAGAAGTATTGGGTGAAATCAGTTCCTATCCCTATTGTGATTGGTTCACGTGACCATTGATTGGACATTCGTTTCAAACGACTATTATGACCATTCTTTGGCAAATTGCTGCCATGCGGTCGTGAAAATTATTTGCTTAATTTTCAATGAAAGAGAACAGATATAAGTAGAAGTTTTTGATTTCAGATAGATATTTTGCATTTGCGAAACGGTTATTTCCTCTCAAATGAACATATAGGTTTCTTTGAAGCATTACTTTCGCTTGTGGTCTCGCTTATGCTTACGATTTCAAACTTCCTGTCAAGTCAAAAAGTCAAAACTCAAAAGTGGGCGGAGGCGGAACCGGTTTCGCCATCAACCCATCTGGAACCACCGTGGAACCGTTGACGAGTCCAGAGAGAGAGAGAGAGAGAGAGAGAGAGAGAGAGAGAGAGAGAGAGAGATGGCGTAAGAAGGTCTTTGGACATCATTCTGTCTGGGTTTAGACTATAGAGGACACCAGGCGGTCAGCGTAGGCTATAAATAAGCAAGAACAACGTTGCAAACGTGAAAATTCTAGGTGTTTTTCAACGCGAGGAGTCGATTCTGTCCAGTCGTTTCCTATTACTGTTTAGTATTCTGCTGCGAAGGTAGGACGACGTTTTCTAGTTGTTGGTATCTTTGGAATCCTGTGCGTTGCGAGCATGAAGACGTTTTAGATCGTTTTTGTGCAGAATTTGGATTGAAGAGTGCTATACAAAATCGTGTATATGCTTTTCAGCCTAGTGAAGCTTGACTATAACGTAATTTATATCTGTCGATGTTAGGCTTATGTTACGCCGTAATTTCAGTAAAGATCATGTGGGTTGAGATCTTGGATAGTTTTAATCGTCGTATGTGTCGATTGCTTACGGAGTTCTTGGAGCTGAGTCCAAGCTGCAGATGGAAAAGCTTCGAGCATTGAGAAACCTTTTTGCCACTTTTACCATACCAGATGTACTCAGTGACATGCTGTTGATGATGCTTCAGTATAGCAAACATGGTATCGTCGTTGACTAAGATAAGCTTAATTTGTCAATTTGCCTCATTTCTTAGCCAGGGTAGTAAACAGCAAGTCCTGCAATGCACTGGCCATTGGCCTTCTCAAGGACCAAAGAAAGAAAAATAAAGTGCCACTCCACTTTATGAGGAGATGAGGGGATGGGGGCAGGAAAGTGCTTCCAACTCAAAGTTTGCATTAACAGATTCCCTGATCGAATGACTGACTGCCAATTAAGGGTGACTCTTCCTGTAGAACACTTTCCGGTAGGGTCTGTAGTTGCACCCTGTCTTTACAAATTCTGTTTAACAGGATGTTTATACAGTACTCACTAGATCTGGTATCTACTGTTATCTAAGTGACTAGTGTTAGCCTAACGAGCATCATTTCCATCCTGGTGTGTGTTTAGCATTACTACTGAAGCCTGTGTGGTGTGATACATGTTTTGACTGCTCAAAACACAGTTGGTTGGTACTGTATTTAGATGGCTAAGGCATCTGTTTAAGCATTTGCTATGCAAGACTTTTGGTATGAGTCTGACATAAGGGGGTGTGTGGTGTGCATTGCAAATATCCAGACTCCCTGCTGTGTTAATAGTGCTTAACATGATTTTAAAGTGTTGCTAGAGCATCATTCTGTTAGCATCTGTTACATATGTTCTCGTGAATTTCAAGTAAGAGAAGCTGTGGTCCTGATTTGAAAATGTTCTATTGTACTGGCATTAGGGGCAGATTTATGGTTGCTAATATAATTTGGACTAAAATTGAAAGGAGGAACGGTAACTGTTGATCCCAAAACTTGTTGAACTTGGATACCAGTCCTGCAGCCACTTGAATGGGCAACTACTCCTTCTTGCATCCTGTCTTACTAGTTCAAGTGTCCCTTTGTTCTTGGTTGATGCCTTGTACACTGGTGCTATAGAAGTTAATATATATTTCAGCTCGGTTATTGTCATTGTTTTGATGCATTCCATCATTCAGATTAACAGATTAATTCTTTGGTCAATAGTGTAAAGTAACCGTATGTGCCAGCTTGTAATCGTTTTCATTTGTTTATCTACTTTTGTGACTAAGCCTGTCTTCACACTTTTCTGTTGATGATGCGCACTTGTATACATCTGGTTCAGGCTCGGAAGCTCATTGACTGCAGCGGCAAATGAGACAGCTCGGAGTAGAAGAATTGGGAGGCTGGATGAGCTCAAACCGTCATCTTACTTAACACCTAATAAGACAGATTTTCTCTGATGTTTGACACATAGATGATGTGGTCAGCTAAGTGTAGGTGGGTCTCTGGAGGTCTGCAGTGAATGACTGCTGCCAAAGGGATAGTCTGTGACCTCGGTGTTATGCTTGATACTGACCTGCAGGTCAGTATCAAGCATAACGCCGCTCGAGGTCAACATGGTGATGACGTTCCATGTAAGACAAATGGTGAGGCTAATCAGGAGCTGCATATGATCACTGCCTTTCGAATTAGCAAAACAATAGTTGTCTGCTTTGTGGACCCTTTTTAAGATCTGAGGTATAGGGCAATCTGCAGGTGCAAAAATCAAGAACAGGCTTTGGCAATCATGCCTTTTCTGTGGCTGGAACCAGGTGCTCGATCGCATTCCTCCTTCAGTACACACTGCACAGTGCACACACTAAATATTGAGTGATTCAAGTCCTGGCTCAAGACATATTACTTTGAGTCAGACTTAGAGTTGAACTTGTTAATCTGCCCTTGTGATGACATGTGATGTGTTACGGCACTCTAAAATCGTCATAGTCATTCATTCATTCATTCATTCATTCATTCATTCACTTGTTAATCTGCCCTTGTGATGACATGTGATGTGTTACGGCACTCTAAAATCGTCGTAGTCATTCATTCATTCATTCATTCATTCATTTAGATTCTTGTATTCAACAGATTAGACATCACTTGATTAGTCGTGAGCCATGGACGTCTCGGTTGTCGACCAGTTGTTGGTGAAAGTTTCGGATGAGCAACACCATTCCAGTGCCAAAGTGACGATCGTTGGAGTTGGTCAGGTTGGAATGGCTTCAGCTTTTGCCATGATGACTCAGGTGAGAATGATTACCATAACCAACCAATTCTAATGATTGTCTCTAACTGATAAAATAATAATACATAAAATAAAAATAAAAAAACAGCAGAGGATCAATGGGGAGAAATTAGAAGTCCTTACAGGACCAACAAGCCTGACCACCCTTCTCACGTAAGATACAAGCAAATGGAAGGAATAGTTTGTGCGACATTAGCTATACAGACTAAATAGTTAAGTAAAGTAGACCTTACTTCTAAGCTCTAGCGACATTAGGTAAGGCTAAGGAGCTCACGTCATAGGGTTCTAGACGACTTATTCCAGAGATATGGCCTGATCGCAGCAAAGTTTCTATGCTGCACTGTGAAAGCTTTGATAAAAGTTTAGCCTGACATATATTGATCTGAACCTTTGTAGCAAGACTGAAACTGGTTTTA
Source organism: Bimastos eiseni (assembly GCA_959347315.1). NCBI lineage: Eukaryota > Metazoa > Annelida > Clitellata > Crassiclitellata > Lumbricidae > Bimastos > Bimastos eiseni. The sequence goes on from OY365815.1 coordinate 15,520,676, forward strand.
GTTCAGAATCAAAGGAGTTTGATGTTTGCAGTTGAAACAGTTATCAGATGCAAATTTTAAATGAATGATAAAATGGTAATGTAGTATCAGCTTTGAAAATATTGTTGAGGTCCTGTCCTGTCCTGTCCAAATGATAAATTTATCTCTTTATGCAGATCCAACAGGTGGCAGATGTGCTTAGAAATTGACAGAAATAATTGAGCTTGAGAGAGCAGGTGATCTGACAAAATTATTGTTTTTTATCTGAACTATAGTTTCTTAGTCAGAGAAGACAATAAAGTTGAATGTGATTGCAGTATTAGGGCTTGATCATGTTAAGTAGGCTTGATCATGTTAAGTAGGCATGATCATGTTAAGTAGGCATGATCATGTTAAGTAGGCATGATCATGTTAAGTAGGCATGATCATGTTAAGTAGGCATGATCCTGTTAAGTAGGCATGATCATGTTAAGTAGGTATAATCATGTTAAGTAGGCTTGATCATGTTAAGTAGGCATGATCATGTTAAGTAGGCTTGATCATGTTAAGTAGGCTTGATCATGTTAAGTAGGCTTGATCATGTTAAGTAGGATTGACTAGAAATAAAAATGCAAAATCCTTTTAACACTTTGACGACGTGTGTGTACTAAGAATGACTGGGAAACCAATGCAGCTTGTTATTAAAGTGTTAAGGCGGTTATTATGTGTTTTTATACTATATTTGCATTTATATAATAAACATTGCCTATAAGAACCTAGCAAGGACTGTTCTTTATACATTGTTTAATTATGAGTATTTGTTTAGTAGCTTACAAAGGACTGCTCCCAATCCCAACTTGGCCAAGTAAGCCCAGCCTAAGGTCATAGAGGAATGTCTGAGAAGGTTAGACAATTAGGTGCAGTTTTGAGAAGATGAATGTAATTTCATAGGCTAAGGTTATAGCTATCAAACCTGTCTTAACCGGTTTGCAAAAAATATTCATGTATGGCAATTGCTGTGCAATGTATCATGCTAAAAATCTGAGAGCATATCTTCAGTACTGCCAGTTGCTTAACATTAGTAAAGGAATTACATTTTTGCTAAATAATAACAATTGGGCCGACAAGGATTAAAAACACTGTGTCCTGACAGAGAGGTCTCGGAGTGCAATCTATGAAGTTGAATGTCTGATATGGCTCAATGTGTAAAAATATGAGGACCATTGCACTTAAAATGCAGTGGAGCAAATGCCTCAATACCACAAAACCTATTGTGCTGAAACCTCACATCGAACCTCTTACATTAAGAATCGCTAGAGTAACTATTTCTGATACCAGAAGAGATGTTCTTACTCTGGCTGGTTACATTAATCATCTATGGATTCTGTTTTGGAAACATGCTAAAGCAACCTACTGTGCTTAATTTGGATTCAGTATATTCAATCTAGGTTTGGATGGGGATATGTTTTTGGGGAGATTTTTATTATCTGACCACAGAGATCCAAGCAATGACTACCAGATTGTGTGGTCTCCCCTTAGTCCTCTACAAAACCTTAGGACTTCTTTTTTTGCATTTATGGTCCATCGATCGATTCAAAATAACTTCATAGAGGCGTCAAGTCATTTACATATTATGATTAGTATTATCTACTTGCTCAGTAGAAACTGCCAAAGTTCAAGTGGCTCAACTAAAATTTCAACTGGCATTTTTATACAGATACGATTTCCATGGATTTTGTGACATAGATCCATGGATTTAAACAGCAGATCCCCACTTCACAGACTTATTTTGAGAAATCCAGTACTTGATAATTAAGAATTGGGGTTGCACTGTTTCCTATTAATTTTAGTTTTTAAAATTTTAAATGAAAGTAGTTGCTCTCTGTAGTGTGTAGTTATGAAACAATTATGAATTTTTAATCTCTTAAATAGAAAGAATTAAATATAGGGAATTTTCATGAAAGTTATCGTTACATTTGCTTTTCTGATCATTTTTAATTTTACTTATTGTTGGACTAAATGAAGCATTTAATTAAGACTGCTCAACCACGGTTATTAAAATTTTATGTGATTTTATTGAAACTTCAGTCAATTGAGAGTAATCAATTTATATAGTGACAGTTCTGTAGCCTGGAATTGCATACTGAACATCGCATCATAAGCTTTTCCAGCTCGTTGCTCATACTGTGATTGTTGTCTATCCCAAGTACATTCTGTGCTCTTATATTTACCTCTTGTTACAGTTGGTTCCATTGTGTGTGTCTTTTCCTTGCCTAACACTCTTGTGTCCTTTATTGTGAGTCATGTTCCATGAAACCAGTGATAGGATTGGTTGAATTTTTAGGGCGTTGTCTCCGAATTGGCACTCGTTGATGTTGTTGCGGACAAACTTCGCGGGGAAATGTTGGATCTCCAGCATGGCCAGGCCTTTCTTCGCACTGTCAAAGTGGTGGCCAGCACAGGTACAAACGGTTCATTCTCTGAATTGCTGAGTTTTGCTTTAATGAATGTTTGATCACATTCAAAATTTTGTTTCTTTTGTTGTTTATTTTTACTGCTTGCTTGTTTCATATGTCTACTGGAATAGATTTATGTCTTTGTGGTTTATTCCCCTTTTGAGTGTTTCATATCTTTTAGACTTTTCCAATTGTTTGGGCTTTTTTAAGACTTTAAGCCTAGAGTATAATTTAGGTAGCAAAGAATGTTCTTAGCTAACTGAACTGTGCTATCACAGAGCTAGGTTATACCCAAAACTGATACCACAATACTGAACTAAATTGTTGATTTGAGGACCAAAAGTGGTAAAAACAGGTCTTCAAGTTTTTGGAGAAACCAATTGGTCTGGTGGTCGTGCTTTGAACTAAACTAAAGAATGTCCTTATATAACTAAATTCTACTTTTGGCTGACAGATAAATATCCTCATCCAAAAATAGCATACTATGTAGTTTATGTACAGCTTAGTTGAGTGTATATTTAAAAAAATTCGTGGTGTTGAAGTTAAAAATTATCTTTTGATTCTTTTCACTGTAGTTAGTGTGAAAAGACTCATTGCATAGAGCTTGGTCCAGATTATATATGGTAGTCTAGCTTCCGGCTGTGAAGCTTTCTGTTTGCCATCTGACTTTTCAGGGACTTTTTTCACATAGGGATGTTTGCTTCTGTGCTATTTTTAAATACAGTGTACCATTCTTAAAATTTGCTTCATTATAAACACATGACAAATGCTGTTATCAAACACATCGTAACATAGATCTCAAATTTTATTAAGCTGAAGAATGTGATATTTATTTTAATATAGCTTGCCATACCATAACACTTATGTAAAACGTTGATATATGTAACATAAGTTTGTGATAACATGTGACATTCCGTGATCAGTGGTAGCATCATAAAAAGGTTGTGGCCTTGTTTAATTCATTATGAGGTGAAACCGGTTATAGTGCTATGGACAATTGGACATTCAACTTTAATTCAGTGTTAGAATAGGACTTAGGTGTAATATAACCCTCTTTATGGAGTGGTAGTTATTCCAAAATTGATGTTGGCCCCACAAAAGCCATAGTCTCGAATAGCCTAACATCTTGCTTCATAACAACCAGCTGCCAATTGATTAATTTAGTAAATTACTTAAAAGGGCAATCAGTCATATTGTAATGATGCAATGATAGTTATGACACTAAAATGCTTTTTATTCCCGTGTAGTTTTATTTGGCTCGAGTCGACATCAATGGACCTGGTTGTTGACCATCTGCTTTGTTTGATCAATCTGGCTTTGCATTGATAGGAGTTTTATTTGAACAGAACTGTCCCAGCAACATTAGCTTTGATTATTTGCTCTATGGCACTTTGTGGGTTGAGTGGTATGAACCATGTAGACCACTCTTTGGCTAATGGATGGAATGCATGGTATAGCTATTATGAGTGATTTCATCCTGTTTGTCTTTTATGATTATAATATGAATGCTTTTTAATTATTGATTCAATTTAATTATTGACAGCATGCTCCTGTGTTTATTATGTTTGCATGCTTGTTAACAACTTCCTGTAAAGTTGAGACTTAGTGGTTGATGCAGTTCGTAGCTGTCTTTGGCCAGCGTGATTGCTGCGACCGCTGGACGATTTTCAGGCAGCTGAATTTCAGTCCAAGATGCAATTTCTTTCAGCTATTGTTTTTCTGCAAAGTCAGGAATCTTTTTCTTGGATGTGAGACTGGTTTGCAGGGTTATTACACAGAGTCCTCGCATCAGGCATGAAACTGCAATTGTTGAATGGCTATACAAACCAAGCACCCTGCTGCACTGTCTAAATAAATTCATTAATGTGAATTACACGAGTGTCAGATGCTGAAAATGCTTTTCATCATTCAGCAGGAGATTTAAAGAGCTATCAGTCAAATACATTACAGTGAGCCAAGCAATCGCAATGCCAGTGGACAGGTCGTTTATCTCTCGGTTCTAATGGAAAAGGCAGTTTTTTCTCTTGACAATGCAGGTCTGAGTTCAATGAAAGTGCATCTATGGACTGAGGACTTTCCCTCTTTCTCTCTTTCTCTCTCTCTCATTGTGCACCTGTTCTATTGATTAACTGAATCCATCTAGCCAGGCTGCACTACCTGAACTGTACTGTTCACTCAGTTCTGTGCTGTGGTGATCTAGTGCTTCTAGAAATTTTGCATTTTATTGCACTTCATTACACACAAATTCTGACAACAATACCTGGATTCATTTAGCTTCTGCTCTGCTAGTGATGTCTCTCTCTTTCTCTCTTCCTGTCTCTGTATTTGTCTGTGTTTGTACCCTTTGTGATGTGTGCTCTCGGGATCAATTTATAATATACTTCTTTGAGATGAGATTTCTGATATTTAAAGCTGTGCAATAAAATGCAGTGACTTCATAGTATAAACCTCTGAATAATATGATCTGTTCAACTGTTCGACTATAATGACACCTTGTTAAAATGCTCTATTTACAGCTTCATGCGTGATACATACCATTAGTGGTTGTGCAATGGTAGTTGGATGGTTTTGGACTGGCATCTGACCATGTGGCGTGGGGCATGACTTCTACTTTTGTGTTTGAGATTGGTAATTCATGTTATATTTGAAGATGTTGTGAGATTGCTGCTGTCTGCTGTCTGCTTTGCACTCCATCCGAAAGTTCCTTTGCTGCTAGAACAGTTCCTTTGAAGGTGGTCATTTATCGAGGTGTATATTGAATGGGCAATCTCGTGCAAAGTTATCTTGCAGCACTCTGATGCCCTTGTTTTGCACTGTGCTGGTCTCTTGCAGTACATAGGCGTAACCAGTGGCAACCATCCAGCCAATCTCTACCACCAGCAGTGTTGCACTATTGTTCCGCAGAGGGCACCAACGTGTGCTGATTGGTTGCTATGCTATTTGCAGGCAGTTTGTTGTGTATTGGCTCCAGTTGATGTTATGGCTGACCGATTGCATGATAAACATAAAAACATTGCAGTTGACCAGGTCTTACTGACTATCCATGTACCAATATTGTCTGACAAAGGTGCCCCTAGACAACTGAACTGTTGTGATCAGTGTTACCTCTAAGTTGTGCGCATGTGAGCATTACACATGGGTCAAAATGCTAAGATGGACTGTAGACCAATAGTAGCAGGAAAGAATAGAAAACTGCAAATAAATTGAAACTAATTGCAATTATGCACAATACAAAGTATGCATCATTGGCTCTAAGAGACATTTTAGACAAGGGACTTTTCTTAGGTTATCAGAACTTATCACCATGGACTTTTAGATGTGGTCTTAATTTGGCAATCATCGCATTCAGCTCGGGCTTGTGCACAAAAGTGTGACCAATTTATAAAATCTTGCACACACAAAATTTCTTGTGCACACTGTCCCTACAAAATAAGAGGGAACATTGGTTGTGATACAATATCTTTGTCTGACAAATTGTTCCTGATTATGTTCTTCAGCACCTTGCTTTGGGTTAATTAATAATCGAAAATGATAAATGAAAGGGTTTGTGTCGTTCAGCTGTCTTCAGTGCTATGGACGATGAGCTTTATAACTTCATAGCTGTTCAACAGTCATTCTAGATTAATTTAAACTCTCATACTCATCATTCTTCTGTCCCCTACACTTTAAGGTTCAGCCTTTGCTCAAAATATGCATCCAATTCTCCTCCAGAGCTCCACTTTTCCACTGGAATGACCATACCCAAACTCTGAAAACTTGTGTAGTTTCTTTTAGTTGCCTCTCGAAAGAACTCTTGGTGGCTGTTATGAATGGAAACATTCACTAAGTTTTCTGACAGAGTTTCTGGCAAATGTATGAATTGTGGCGAATTTACACTTCATAGATGGACAGCCTTAAGCTCAACTCTGATTGAGTTGACAATACTACTTTACTGTTTAATTTACTGGTTTATACTGTACCGTTTTTATGCTGACTGATGTAGCTTATGCAACTGTAATGACATCTAGCATCATATAGGCCAACGTAGATATCTTGAATGGGTGCTATGTAAATGCTTGATTACATTACATTACCTAGTGATATTTGGTGGTCTTATGGATGTGGATATGGTTTGATTTTCTGTGTTGCTGTATTGAATGAGTTGTGCTTGGTTCATGATTGTAGATTATGCTGTTTCAAGGGGATCAAAGATTTGTGTTGTGACGGCTGGAGCCAGGCAGAAGGAAGGAGAGTCAAGACTTGAACTTGTCCAGAGGAACGTTGAAATTTTCAAATGTAAGCAACCATTCTTCCAATGTCGATACTTGCCGACTTAATTTTGTGATTAACAAGAAGGACACAAGGCATTTGCGCATTGGCCAATGTCAACCAGGTATCAAACTATGGTTGGCATTGGCCAATGTCAACCAGGTATCAAACTATGGTGGACCAGGTGGATGTAAGCACGCAAGTGGTACCACCGGGTATTGATAAATGTTGATCTATAATATTGGATTTAGTCAAGACTTGCTATGCATGAAATCGCAGCAGGGCACCAATCCTGATAATCTGTTATGTTGTCTGTCCTGGTTACATCTCGCATTGTCAGTCTAGATTATCTACTGTGTTGTCAGTTGTATAATCTGCTTGTTGTCTTCCTGATAGTCCCCTGTGTTGTCTGTTGTAATAATCTCCTGTTGTTGTCTGTTGTGATAATCTCCTGTGTTGTTTGTGATCTCTTTCAGTTGTTATTCCAAACCTGGTCAAGCACAGTCCAGACTGTATTCTTGTGATTGTGTCCAATCCAGGTGAGTAACAAGTCTGCTTTATTAACTTTTGTAGCTCCTGTACCCGGCTCACCTATGGTCTTTCAGTTTGAGCAGAACATTAACTTGCATCCATAGTGAACACTTGAACAGTTGGAGAAGTTTACTTCTGATAGGCACCACAGCAGTTCACGCTAGGTATGGGTTGAGAGGGCATAACTTGTAGTCCCAGCCTAAATCTAGCCTACACCAGCATAGTGATGATATTCAGCAGGCATGAACAGGTCTTAGCTAAGCTGAGACTAGCGATAGCTCTGCCTTTGGGCCAGCTTAGTGGCAATATGCAAAATGGTGATTGTTGTGATTTGCTGCATTCTCAGTATGCATTGAAGCCATGGAATTGACTCTCTTGGTTTACCCTAATCCTCACCTCTTGATTTTACTTGCATCAGATATCATTCGTATTAGTTAACAATAGCAGCCGTCTTTTAATGTCTTTGTTTATTTTTATGTATGGTATTGACTGCCTATAAATACATTTTGTGCCTGCACAGTCAACCATTGCCACTTAAATATTGTAAAACCCAAAATGACGAATCATCTGATGAGCCGTAGTTCTGGAGTAGCTAGTCCATTGCTTCAGCATGCTTTGTGCATACTGATGAGCAGCCATGGCTACTGAATAGTGTAGTCTCAGCTAATACACAATACAAGGAATGATTTATGCTCAATTGCTCATATATGGTCCCTATTTTATCTTTTTGCAATGAACCAAATCTTCTCCCTCTGCAGGAAATCTGCATTCCTGTTTGGAACCGACTTAGTTGATAAAGTGCGCTTAGTGGTCGTCTATAGTCCTTGCTTTCCTGTGATTGTGATTCCTTCTGCAATGGGCCACAGATCTGGAACAAGCATCCACTGGAACTCCATAAGGTTCCTGAAAGACAGAACTCTGATGACATGCACTGTTGATGTTTTAGTGGACATACTGACCCACGTTGCTTGGAAGCTGAGTGGTCTCCCTCGACACCGGGTCATCGGAAGTGGAACGATGCTGGATTCCTCTCGTTTTCGTTTCCTCATCAGTGAGCGTCTCAAAATTGCGCCACAGAGTTGCCATGGTTACATCATCGGAGAACATGGAGATAGCAGTGGTTAGCACCTTTAACTGATGTTAACTGTTTTCTCATTTCTTTAAACTTGTAATGTAATTTTATGAAATTTCTCATTCCAATAGAACAACTACATCGTATTTACAATCATCTTTTCAAATTGTCAGGAGCCAAGCTATGGGGCAGTTTTAGTACCAAGTTGAAATCCCAGGAGTGCTTTTCCAAGAAAATGCACATGTAAGTGTGGAATGATTATCAGTCCAATAGTACAGTACATCTGTAATCAGCTGATTACGAATTTGAGTCTGCTGTACCGACTCCATGTAAGACACTCCTGGGCAAAGTTCTTCATGCAGACTGAGTCTTCTATACATGAAATTCCGGTTTGCTGACCTTGCCCGCAGAATCGATGTGAGGAATGGATAAAGTACATGATCCAGTACAACTGTAAATTGATATTGCCCTTGGTTCAGAAGTGCACAAATGCCTCTACGGTGAACTTGAATGATATAACAGAGCCATTTTACACGAAGGACTTGCTCAATATGCTCAAGGTACCTGCACAGTAACTCCTTGGACAAGGATTGAACCCACACTCTCCACATTACAGGCTCTAACCAATCGACCACTGTGACGATGAATTGGATTGTGTCTCTGATATCGGGTAAAGAGAACTTAATTAGACAATGATTGTTGTTGTGATCATAAATCAGGGAACTGGGTAATTGCTTGTGTCCTACTTCCTGTACCAGAGCAGATAAGGAGACCGTGCTGGGCATTTTAACCTGTTGTTTATTGGATTGGTTGTAGTGGCTGTTTGGAGTGCTGTGAATGTTGCTGGAACACGGCTTAAGGATATCTGTCCTCACGTGGGTGAAGCCAACGATCCAGAGAACTGGGAACATATACACAAGGATGTCATCAACAGGTAATGAAGAACTAAGATACTAAGACAGTTACAGAAGCAAACCTAATGAACAATGCTCATTATTGTTCTGGCATGTATGTATGTGTGTATGTTTGTATTAATATTTTTATGCATGAATAATGTATGTGCTCATATGTAAGTATTTGCATATCTTATGAATTATTATTATTATTATTATTATTGATTAAATGTATGTATGACGTAACACTGGTCAGTCGATGGATTAACATCTGTTAGATTTTGAAGTATTAAGAAGTAGCTCGAGCTCGTTAGAACGTGATTATTATACCGTTCGTTTTCTCTCGATATCTAGACCTGGAATATCTATTTATTTTCTAGCTTTTTGTTCGGAATTTGGCAGGATTGTAAGTTCAAATGTTTGAATTGTAAAACTGGAAAGCAAAATTAATAAATTTATAATCCACAACGGTATATCAGTTAACATCATGAGACGTCACAATGCATGTTGCTAAGCAACAAATGAAGACGCCGACTCATTTGTCGTTTAAACGTGAAGTTGTTTACATCCAATATTCAAGATTATTTCTCAAACTCCTGGGCACGACCTAAACTGCAACCGGTTATGGGCTAACCTGAAAACCTAGAACGGCGGACAGCAGCGCAGTTCTTATCAGTAGCTGGCAGATGAGGAGCACAATGCACCCAACGGCAGCCACTGAGCTTATGATTTGGCACATGCCGGGTCCAACCTGGTACAATGGTAAATCAACTGCAAAACCAGCAGGAGAATGGGGTACTCAGTTGGTCACACACTCCCCACAGAACATGAATGGAACAGAATATAGAAACTATACTGGCTCGGACGTTGCCCAGGATAAAAAGGCCGCGCCATCCACCGTGAGAGTCAGGATTGATGCCGACAAGTGTGCTACTGACTCATCATCATCGTCGTCGTCGTCGTCATCATCATCATCGACGCCATCAACAAAATCGCCATTAGAAAACAAAAGAATGGAAAAATCAATCCAGTTAAACGATAGACACAAGATCAAAATAGGAAATGGAATGTGAGATCAGGAAAATTATCGATACTTGGATATGAACTTGAAAGATTAAACATCTCCATATGTGGGTTATCAGAAACCAAATGGTCAGATAATGGCCACTTCAAGACGCTAGATGGACATACAGTAGTACTCTTCTCAGTTAAGACAAACAGAGAACACCATGGAGTAGCCATCTGGATGAACAAGAATGTTGCTTCTAGTCTCATATCTTACAATCCACTGAGCAATAGAGTAATGACAGCCACAGTTTCATCTAGACCAAGAAACGTGACAGTGATACAATGTTATGCACCAACATCAGACAAGCCAGATGAAGAAATCAATCATCCTACACAGAGTTAAATCAGGTTATTGCAGAGACCCCCAAACGAAACATATTACTGATTACAGGAGATTTCAATGCTAGAGTTGGTGAGGGTGCAATGGAAGCAGATGTTCTCGGAAAATATGGCACGGAAAAAGAAATAACAGAGGACAAACTTTGGTGGATTTCTGCACACAACACAAGCTGGTTATCACCAATACGTTTTCTCGACTGCACAATAGACATAGATATACTTGGAGAAGCCCAGACAGAAACACCAGAAAGTAGATCAACTACATCCTGATTAATAAACATTGGAAATAATCGATCAATAACGCCCGCACATGCTTCAGTGTAGATTGTGACTCGGACCACAATCTAGTAATACTGACAATGCATTTAAGATTCAAAACGAATCATCAAACCTCTTCTCCTAGACTTGGAAAAACTCAGAAACAATCAGATAGAACAGCAATACCAAGTTGAAGTAACTGACAGATTCGAAGCACTTGAGGGAATTGCCGAACCACACACACCAGATGAACTATGGCAACAACTTAAAGAGATCACTCTGAGTGCCACCAAAACAACACTACTGAAGAACTGCGACAAGCAAAAGAATTGGATCTCCAGTGACACCTTTGAATTAATAAAAAAGAAAAGAGAGGCAAAAACAAAGTCTCCACCAGAGTACAAAATTCTACGAAATGAGGTACAACGGATGTTACGAAGAGACAAGCAGTCGGAATTGGAGACTTTATGCAACAAGCTGGAGGAGAACGAAAGGAATGGTAACACCAGATCTGTATTCCAAATGGCGAAGAAGCTCACTGGCTCGTTCAAGCCTCGAACCACAGCCATCAATGACAACGACAAGAAACTTGTTGAACCGAAAAAAGTAAATCAAAGATGGAAAGAATATTGCGAAGGACTCTACAACAATGAAAAAGAGGAAGAAGACATAAAATTCAAAATACAAGAAAAGGAACCACCGCCACTAAAAGAAGAGATGAAACGAGCCATATTGAAAGCAGCTATGCGGAAGTCACCAGGCCCAGATGGCGTAGCCGCTGAGCTGTTTAGATTTGGTGGAGAAATGACTCTGACAAAACTACACGAGATATGTGTGGACGTATGGGACGTCGGGGATTGGCCAGAAGAGTGGTCACAGTCAATTTTTATTCCACTGCCGAAGAACGGAAATCTACTTCACTGTGGTAATCACAGAACAATTGCGCTAGTCTCGCATGCCAGTAAGATTTAGTTATGAGTGATACTGGAACGCATCCAGATCAAGCTGGAAACAGAGATCGCTGAAGAACAGGCTGGCTTTAGGCCGAGTAGAGGCACGCGAGATCAAATTGTGAACTTAAGAATCATCTTTGAGAAAGCGAGAGAAAGGAATCATCCACTGTACCTCTGCTTCATTGACTTTACAACAGCTTTTGACATGATTCAACATGATCAACTATGGATAACCATGATGGAAATGGGTTTCCCACCCACCTCATTCAGCTATTGCGAAATCTCTACAAACAACAACGAGCTATTGTCAAGTCAGACGGAATTATGTCGATATGGCTTAGTATCAAGAAAGGAGTCCGACAAGGATGTAATTTATCACGAAGCCTGTTTAGCATTCTGGCAGAACAGGTAATGCGAAAAGCACTACTAGGCTACAACAAGGGATTCAGGATTGGAGGGAAGACTATTAATAACCTTAGATATGCTGATGACATCGTGCTACTGGCCACTTCACCAGAGGATTTACATGAGTACGTGCAACATGTTGAGATAGCAGCAAAAGAATACAGTATGCTGATTAACGCAGCAAAGACAAAAGTAATGACAAATAACAATGACACACTTTTGATCAAAGTGGACGAATACAAACTGGAACAAGTGGACTCATTTACATACTTGGGGAACAGAGTATCGAAGGACGGGGACTACGCGAGTGAGGTAAAATCAAGATTAGCCATGGGAATGTCAGTCATGTTTAAGTTGGTAAGTTTCTGGAAAAATAAATCAGTCCGTACTAAAACCAAACTGCGACTCATGAAGGCCTTGGCGTGGCCAGTAGCAACGTCGGGTTGTGAGGCGTGGACAATAAAGAAAGATGACGAGAAACACATACAAGCATTTGAGAACAAGTGCATGAGGAAACTGCTCAGAATTCCATGGACAGCAATGATGACCACCGAACAAGTGTATCAGATGGCGAAAGTTGACTGCAAACTGTTGGGCCACATCAAATCCAGTAAACTGCGGTACTTCGGGCACATCGTGAGACAGCCTAAAGACGGTATTGAGAACAGTGTAATGTTGGGTATAGTGGAAGGAAGCCGAAGTTGTGGAAGACCCAGAATCTGCTGGTTTGACAATGTCATGGCGTGGACTGGTGTAAGAGGCAGAAGCTTAATGAACATCGTACGAGACAGAAAGTATTGGACATCACTTTCCCATTCATGTAGTCTACCGTCGCAAAGTGACGATGACGATGTGACATGACTTGACATGACATTGATTAAATTTGTGACATTTGCATGGGCTAACTGAAATGTGAATATGAGGTGTGTATAGTAAGCTGCTGAGAGAAGATGCAGTTAGATATCTAAGTGCTTGAAAGCCAAAGAGATATTGTGAGTTTTGAGCTGCTTTTGATGGAACTGAATGCAAGCTGCAAAAGAGAGAGATTAGATTGGCAGTCAATTCTATTCCTTAGCACTGAGGCTTAAGTACGTGGGAGCTCATGACCGTTTCTGCAATAAGGCCCATGCTTATGATCACAGGCAAAGGTTGCGATGTAAGGAGTTAGTGAATGAAGTTAGGGAAGTGTGCTGTGCTGAGGGCTTTGTAATATATACATGTATGTTCAAATTAACAGGCTTGCTAAGATACAATAGGAAATCATCTAATTGAAGCCTTCACCGGAAGAACTGCGGAAGTCCATTTTCGGTTTATTGATATATCCCCCAAAAATTGTTTTAATCTTCAGATATATTTATTATATCTGTAGACTTCAAAAATTGTGTAAAGTATAAAGATATAATATCTGTAGACTTAAAATTTTTGTAGAGTATGCAGATATATTATATCTGTAGATTAAAAATAATTTGGGGGGGGATATATCAATAAACCGAAAATGGACTTCCGCGGTTCTTCCGATGAAGGCTTCAATTGTTTACCTAGATATGATGTGTTTTGATCCTTGTTCATGCCTTTGTTACCATCAGAATTGATCATTGATGCTTTGTTTTTTCTGGTCTCCCATCAGGCTTCGTCTGAACGAACACTGTTCATCTAGCTGGCTTATTTATTCTGAAATTAAATTTGATATCACCCTTCTTCCAACATTTTTTGCTCCAAAGTGCACACTTCTTTAAGGCGCAATTGCTGTTGTACTGAGAGCAACTATGCGCAAAGGACTTGCTCAAGGTCCCTACACAGTGACACCTTGGACGAGGGTCGAACCCGCTCACTCAGAGCACATTGAGTGTTATGAGTCGACCGCTCTATCCAATCGGCCACCATGCCACACATAATGTATCACGTCAGTGTTGTTGCTGGCCCCACTAGATCCATAGCAAGTGCAGTTAATAAATTATAAATGGACCAAAGTGCTCAATTAATTATTTTGATTATGATTGATGGTGTTCTGTTGTTGCTGCAGTGCATACGAAATCATCAAACTGAAAGGTTACACGAGCTGGGCGATTGGCATCATGGTCTCATCTCTTTGCAATTCCATTCTAAAGAACCAAAAGCTTGTCTACACTCTGTCAACTCTGGCTAAGGTCAGTAATTCGGTTTTCTTCTTGACATCTGTATAATGCTTTCATAAAGGCACTTCCTGACAGCTACCTCTCCTAGAGCTACCTCTCATTTTCTCTCTCAGTTAAGTAGTAGTTGTTCAAAGGCACTTCTCAGATCTACCTTACCCTTTTGATTTCTGAATGCATGTGCAAGTATGTGTTCTGAATGACATTCCCTACCAGTCAATGATCTACCACTTTTGTCTGTTGCTCTCCCAGTTAAAGAATGTTTCAAACGTTTATTATAGTACATGTTAAGTAACTCCTTAAAATGCAGTACAGGTGATTTGCTAACTTATCAAAATTAGTGCCTGATTAATATTGAACAGTCCATAGTGTTGGTGATACTGATGGGTGTATGTTCTATAAGGTATGTTTACTTATATCGGATTGCCTTTATTAGGGTGGCTAGTCTCCTCAGATTGGATTTAGGTGGAAGTCTAAATTAGATTATGTGCAGTATGTTAAGTATGAATAAATTAGAGAATAATAAAGCATACCCCAGGTAGAAAAAGGGATAAATTTGGACGAGTGAAAGAATATTCCAATAGTTTTCCATCATTTTGTTGGAAAGATTATTTATATGCTCTTTCCAATTTGGATGCTGGTCAATACCTATGCCCAGGAATTTAGTAGAGTCTACTTGGGTGATGGGGTCCCTTCAATAAGTAAAGTGGATTTTTCTGGGGGATATTTATTTCTCATGGTATCTAAACAGGATGTAATCGCTTTTATCTACGTTGACTGATTGAGGGTTAGTTTATTTGGCCAAAACCAATCAGTCACTCGGAGTTAACATTTTAGAAAAAGGTACCAATTGATTTATGAGAATGCAGTAATTCATTAGAATCATCAGTAAATAATACAAACTACATAAATGGCGATACAGCAAGTGCAATAATATAATTAAAAAATAATGTTGGCTGGTTTCCATTGAATCTGGTTATGGCAGTGTCTGGTTTCCATGGTATTTACATTTTATTCTAGGGTCACCATGGCATCGAGGACGAGGTCTACCTGAGCCTGCCTGTCGTCATTGGTGAGAATGGGATCATCGCTGTCTTTAACCAGAAGCTGAGCGAAGAGGAAGCGAAGAAAGTGAAGCTCAGCTCCAAGACGCTTCACAGCATCATCAGTGGCATAAAGATGTAGCCAAGCTGCATGGTCATTGGTCAATGAAGAGGAGGTGTGCAAAGATAATAAGTCCAATGTATAGTGTTGTATTTCTTCAAGTTCGAGGGTAATTTATATATTGTTGAAACGAATCGTGTGTCAAAACATCTAAGGAGTACATGTGTGATTGCCCATTGAGTGATTTCTGTGATCCATCATCAAAGAGAGTCTGGTGGGAATAAAACTAATCAATGTTGTGTAAATCCTCTGGGCTGTGCAAATAATAGTTTGGATAACAGGCCCGACTGACACCATGGTCATATTATTTGGCCTGAAACAAGAAAACGATCAATTTAAGCAAGGCTAAAAAATTCATCAGTGGCTTTCGACTTGAGAAGGATTAAAATAAAACTTAACATATTCGTTGTTTTCACACTGAGGACCAATCTAGTTGATTTCTGCTGACTGGGAACAAAGAATGCTTGGGTTAACATTCTTGACATAGGAACCATAGTTAATGTTTTAATTAATTATAAATTTCACGAATCACGGAATCAAATCCATATTTTCAGTATTTCCTTTAGGTTCTTAGTTTTGCTGTGTCATGGCAAAATCTGGTGTCTGGCGCCCTCTGCATGTATACTGTTCTTGAATCCAATACTCTTCTAAAAGTAATGTCTGGAAATGCCAGACACTAACAAGTCTCCTGTGTGCCATGAACGTATAATGTTGGTGATGCACTGGGTCAATATAATCAGTTGATTGCAGGTTCACATCTGCCGAGTCACATCTGCCGAGTGGATGTCATGTTAGAAACGGGAGGCGAGCAACGACTGTGCACGCTTCTCTTACAGTCTTCCTAATGTACACTTCTCTTGCAGAATTCTAACGTACACTTCTCTTGCAGAATTCTAACATACACTTCTCTTGCAGAATTCTAACGTACACTTCTCTTGCAGAATTCTAACATACACTTCTCTTGCAGAATTCTAACGTACACTTCTCTTGCAGAATTCTAACATACACTTCTCTTGCAGAATTCTAACGTACACTTCTCTTGCAGAATTCTAACATACACTTCTCTTGCAGAATTCTAACGTACACTTCTCTTGCAGAATTCTAACATACACTTCTCTTGCAGAATTCTAACGTACACTTCTCTTGCAGAATTCTAACATACACTTCTCTTGCAGAATTCTAACGTACACTTCTCTTGCACATGAAATCAAGATTTACTGAACTCTGGTGCATGTAATAAGTGAAGGAAGTAAATATCATGAATAGAATACTTGCAAGTTACAGAAGTTGGCTGGTAAAAAAATACAATCATTATAGTTTATTACCAGACACTTTTGAGATATTTGGACAAAACTATCTGGCAGCAGGTGACAGTGAATGTGTACTGACACCAGAATGTCTAGACATTTTAGCGATGCTGGTATTTGCTTTCTGCTGACATTTCTGTAAGTATTTTATCTCCCAGTATAAGCTACTGTGATGTCTACCCCATGTTGAATGAACTGTGATGTGTAAATGTCAAGGATTTAGCTTGAACAGCTTTGTTACATTTCCAGTCGATATCATTTTATCGTTCGTAATTAAGTTTGGTGATTATTGTTTTGTTCTTGTTATTCCTACACGTAGGCATTTCAGCCCGTTCATATTATTTAAATGTTTAGTATGACTGTAATTAGGTTTGTATCTCTTAGTATTTAAAAATACTATTACAGCTGCTACATCTATTTCTAACTGTATGCTGTTTTGGGAATATGGGAATTGTGGATAATGTTCAGCTGAAAAGTTGCTTGTTGAATACAAAATGACAATTAGCTAGAAATTATGCATTATAATTTCTCTTGTTTTAATGCAAGTAAAAGTGATAGAGAAATGTGGGCAGTTTTGCATCGTTGAGAAATTCTTCAAAGGTGCTCAGAAAATGTCCAGAAATATTCATGCAGAGTAATTGTCTTCTTTGAATGCTGACCTTTGATAAGTTGATTATGTGATACATTTGCTTGTTATAAGTAATTATGGCATTATGTACATGCAAATCATTGCACACTTGTAGGTTTGGATGCTTTATGTGGTTTAATTTCTTCTGGCACTATATAAATGCTTTGAATACTTAAGGCGATGCCACATAGCAGTCCAGTAGGATATTTTTCATTAAACTGAATTTTTCATTTTAAAAATCATGACATGCATTTGCCCATATGATCAGCAGAGCCCCGTGGTTTATGCGATTTCGCATTTTTTCGCATAATTGCCAATGAAAAGGTTTTGCAAATTATTGCATATATTTCAGAAATTTCGGTCAGTGTCAACTATAATTGGCTTGTCCAGTCTATTATTAGCATATTGGACTATAGTTTACCGACCAGACAACATAACTGTTGATGACTAGGGCCCATGGTTTATGCTATTTTTTTCACTTCATTTAGGAAAACAATTTCGCATTGATCACAGGGCCTATTGAACAGTAGATAGAACGGTGATAACTTTATGTCAAAGACTTATTCTGTTGTTTGTGCTTTTTTTAGTTATACAGTGTTGTATTTGTGGCTTGAATATTTATAGATGACTATGAGGTCATTTGACGTTAAGTTTTTAAAAGATTAAATTAATGTTAATAGTCTTTACAGACATTAAAAGTTGTTCATTTGTTGGGTGCTCGATAGTCCAGACTGTTTCAATTTCTTGATTTAAATAAATCCTAGGTTGTTTTAGTGCATCCTGAACTAAAATTGTTTAAAACGTGTCAAAGCTGACTACTTCTGACTGGGCTACCCAGATTTATACATCATCATAATCTTAATCTCCAAACTTCTAAAATGCCGCTCGAAAGCCAAGCACAGGGTACCAGCTTATTCACAATTGCTGCATTGAATCAGAGGGGTCAGAGTCGCTGTTAAGGTAGGTGTTGTTAGGGTAAGAGTTTGGAGGCAGAGGATTGAATGAGTCCAGTTATACATTCTTGGACAGATGACACTTCAGTTTTAAATGCATTGTTGATTTTTTAACGACACTGTTCCATATCGAAAATTTTGTGTCGCCCTCCTCCTTTCTCCAGGCTTGGGACTGGCACTGTCAAAGTCCAAGCAGTGTTGGAGTTTTGACTTGGAAGTCCAAGAGGCGATAGACGGAGGAGCTTGAGGCAAATGATGGTGTGTAATTGGAAAGAATGAAGAAGGAATCTTAAAATTTGCAGATCTCAAGGGTGTGCTCGTTCCAGAAGCATGGTGCAGTGTGGGATATGTCCCTGTTGGAGAACTTGGGATATCTCAAGAGAAAAACCAAGACAGAAGTATGATCAGGTCGAACTGGTTGGGTGGATGGTGACGAATTTAAGAAGATTTGTGTGCTTGGAGTATTGTAGGAGTTGTAAGTAAGCGACAGGACTTTGAAGTGGATTCGTTCTGGGATTTTTTAAGCAGTGGAGTGACTTGAGGATGGGAGGATACAAGGTTTTGTGTTTCTGGTGATGGCTCGGGCTAGTGAATTTTGGATAAGCTACAGATGGACGCTGAAGTTGGGTGGATTCGAGGTTGAGAAAGAGGGTGTGTCAGTAATCGTGCTTTGATGGGTCGGTTGCAGCAGAAGTAACGAATGTGCATGTAACAGGAGCGAGGTAGATTGGAGATGTAGATCAGGAGTAATGCGAAAATTGCGGACAGGGTATGAGATGTGTAGGTACGAGATGAAGAGTTAGTGGGTAGGTGTATCGAATGGTCACAAAGTTTATTGATTTGGTGGTTAAGGCAGAAGAGGTTGAATGACATCCTTTAAGATATTAGGTTAACCACATGGAATAATTGCACATGAACTTTGGAGGATATATAAAGAGTAGCATGTCATCATCATAGAGATGGTGGTCAAGAGAGGAGCTTAATGGAGTGGTATAAATGATGAAGAGGAGTGGAACCAGGATCTTAGACACACCATAAAAAAGTGAGAGGGGTTGCGAGCAGCAGGTGGAAACTTTTAGCACAAAAGGATTTGGCAGACATGTAGGATTAGAACCCAAGTGGAGCAGCATGAGAGATGCCAGACTAGGAAGAAAGTCAATGAGGAGGGAGACTGCGATCAATAGCAATGTGATGTAATGGAATACTTATATAGCGCCCCTTATGAGAGGTGCTCACAACTCAACAAATAGCTAAACAGAAAACAGGAAAGAGAGAGCAGCTCCTCCCAAAGAGGAAGGGAGAGGCTGTTCCAGCTGGTGGTACCCACAGTGTAGAATGCATGACAACCATTTGGCAACTGAATAATCTCAGTTTGAATTCACAGCAAGTTTGAAATAAAGTCTGACCCAATTTTGTAATAAGGTCATCATCTCTAAACAGTTGAACCAATTTGATTTGTCTTTTTTATGCCAAGTATTACACTTGTACCATTGCCAGCATTGCCTGCAACTATTTTGTGATCAGGAGCTTCAGTTCATGAGTTATGTTTAACTGTTGGGATTACAGAATTAGTCAATTATATACAAACACAGACAAAAAAACATTTTACTATTATAAATTTATTTGTAGTCATTGAGCATCAGACCCTAACACAAGAAAAATATTACAAAAACAAAAATATACAAAAATTAACAAAATTTCACGAATGTCTTGAATATATAATAAAATGATATGCATAAAACAGGAAGATGATATAGTATGAAACTCTTCACTTTGAAAATATAAAATGATGGATGCTGTGTATAAATGTAAAGTTATTAACATATCGAGAACTCTTGATAAGAAATTTTAATAGAATACATACGATTGTTTAAGCTTTGGAAAATGAAGTTTTATGACCCGTTGAGTAATCTTAGACAACTAACTGATAAACGTTAAATATTTGCTCTCATTCTTACATCGAATAATAACATGAGCAGAAATAGTTACCACAAGCCAATGCTTAACAAATTGTCTATTGAACTGAAACTGAATGGCACCAAAATTGTAGCAACAATAGATGATATCAGTGAATTTAGTTAATCAGTTAATTTGTATATCTTGACTGGTTGTGTCCCAAATATTGCAATTTATTCATGTGCATAACTATTGGTTGAGTCCTTCTGTATTATCAGAGCTGTGCCAGATAAGTTTCCAGACAAGAGTGGAAGCACCAGCCGAATATTTTTTAATTTTATATGAGGATTTGATTAGCACCACTGTAATAACACCAGGCGGTATGTAAGCGAAGCTAGTCTTACAATATGTACATTGTACAGCATCACTAATAATGCAAAACAACTGATGGTCACTGCAAACAATTTCTCATGCATACAACTGTGAGTTGTAGTCCAGTGCTGAGTATTTCAAAGTCTGTAAGGCAACTCTAGTAGCAAGAAAACGTTACAATACACATTCCTGAGACAATAAACTTTACATGTAAACACATGGAGGTAAATATATAGGCCTAGGTAATGTAAGATACTGTAATTGCACTTCCCAGTCAGTGTATACTTACGATGTTTTAACGCTATACATAGTGTAAGCGATAGGTAGCACTAACGAAACCCTGAACTATGTTAAGTGAACCAAACTTCGAGCCAACGACATGTATTTACACAAATACCTCATTGAAGTAATTACAGAAACTGAACAATTATTCAAACTAAGACACACAAACATTTCATCACAACTAGTGAATGTGGTTGTTTAGATTTAACTTTCAATACCTGGCCTTCAAATGTATTAGTCATTTAAAAAGGTTCTGGCCAGCTTTGCTTTTCAATATAGGCCTAAACAAAGGAGTCTTCCATGCTTCCCATATGGAAAAAAAAGTGATCCCCATACTTTCACGGCATACTGCTTTCTATATAGAAACATACATTCAATGGGAGACTGTCCTGCTTAGACAGAATTCTTACAAACATTGTACAGATTTCAAAAGAAAAGAAATGTAAATCCAATAAAATGTCACAACAAATTGCACAGCTTTAAATGCTGCCCAGTCAGTCGTCCAGTCGGCAGCCAACGTCACAAATACCTCATCAAAGAAATTGAGTAATAAAATTGGATTAATGCATTCAGACATTTCAAACTGCATTTACAAAATTTCAAAACTGCATTTACAAAATTTCAAAACTGCATTTACAAGCCATACTACATGCACTAAAAATTCAACTGTTGATATGATTTTACTAAGCACCGGCAACAAGTTTTACATTCAAGTGTTTATCTAGGCATCACATAGCACCTTTGTGAGCTTACTTATGCACAGACACAAGGCCTTTGAAATTAACAGCCTCATACGGTTCATAATAGTTTTCAAAAAGCAGAAAGAGAGGGGTTTAGCAAAAACACAGCTACTGTAAATGCTTGAAAATTCAATAACTGGCCATCTAAAATCATACTCACTTACTAAATTTAAACTACTTTAAAAATTTAAAATACCTGTCAAAGTCTAACTTACTTGCTTACTAAATTTCAGTGGTTCTAACAGACTAAACTTCTTCTTAACCACTTTTAACCCCTTGTTATGTAATGTCATACCAAATTAAAAATACCAAATTCTAATAATACATAACTCAAGGACCAATCAAGAAAGCACTCAATTTGAGCAATTATGACAAGTGTTACTTCTGCCCAGAAGCTCGACAATGCACAAAACTAAGCGTTCACTTAAAGATGTCAGTGAACTTAAACACCCATCACCTGCCTCTCTGATCACAAGGGGCTGAAGGTGACCAACTGATGTAGCACCATCTTCAGGAAAAAGATTGGTCATCTGTGGGTCTGGTGTGAAAGGTAAAAGCTTAAAAAGTGCTAAATAAAATTATATTGTAATGTTCACGTGTCCATTTACACTCAACCCGATCTCTGGTGATTCGGTCAACGAACTATTGTACGTCAACATTATTATCGTAATTAGTGAGATTTTAGTGATTCAGGCTGATTATAAGATTCTTTAAATCCTGTTGATTCAGCGAATATAAGTTTTTTTCTGATTCATGTCATCACTAATATTTAGCAACTATTGCAGTTCAGGATTCTAGTAGTTCTCTTTGATTCTACAATTATGATTGTTCTTGATTCTGTAATTCTAGTGGTTGTTCTTGATTGTGTGATTCTAATAGTTGTGCATGATTCTGCAATTCTAGTGGTTTCTCTTGATTCTGTGATTCTAATTAGTTGTTCTTGATCATGTGATTCAATTACTCGTTCTCAATTCTGGGATTCTAATGGCTGTTCTTGATTCGGCTATTCTAATGGTTGCTCTTGATTCATTGATTCTATTGCATTTTCCTGATTGTGAGATTCTAATAAATTCTGTTGATAATACATTCTCTTAATCCTGCTGATAAATATTCATCTAGCATTGGTTCTTGATTCCATAATCTCTGCTTGAGATCCTGTTCTGTTGAAGAATCTAATGTCCAACTGATAACCCAAATGAGGGCGGGTGGATTGGTGACAGTGGATATTCATAAGCTTGTGAAGAGTGGTGGGGTGGTACTATGCATGGGTTAAAGTGGTAGATCAGCCCACCTTCACTGCAGGGGATCAAAAGTGGTTGGCCCATGCCACCCATCATACCCGGACTCTGAATGGGAGTAACCGGACCAGGACTGGGCAGAGGAGTCAATGCCCCTGCGTACATAGTCATTGGTGGATTGTGATGGGGGTTGTGATGGGGAGTAGGAGGAGGAGGAGAAGCAAGCAGAATTGGGGCGCCAGCCTGGTCAGGTGACGACTTGAATGGAAACATCGTTGGACCCATTGCGACATGTGGTCCCATGACGAGATCATGAGGACCAAAGGAAAACGGAGGACCAATGGCCATGTGGGTCCCAAGAAAGTTGGATCCGAGAGCTAAAAAAAAACACACAACCACAATCAAAAAATGAACCGAGCAACTAGAAAAAGAAAAGTGAATAGACTTGAAAAAAAGAAAAAATGAAAGAAGAAAGACAAATAATAATACAAATATATCATGAAATGCAAATGTTTTCAGATATAAGATGGCATCAGAAGAATGAGCAGGCAGAAAATGATGTCTCAAGTCTGAGGAATGCAAGCAAATAGTGGTGATGCAATTAAAGGCCAAAGAAGTAAACGTTGCATGTGAGAGAGAACGATTGAGTGAGCAAAGAGAACTCACGAGGTGTTCCGTTGGCAGCAGCTGAGACAAAGATGCCATTCAGTCCTCTGTAGGTTCCGTTGAGAATGGCGAGTTCAATCAGTTGACGCTTCTTCAGTTCGTCATCACATTCAGGCTAAGAAAGGTCAAATGTTCAAACATCACGTAAAGTATACCATGCATACCATGTATACCATGATGAAAACGATTAGGAGATGCTCATTTCTCGCCAACCTGTGTCGGCAATGGATGAATCCCAATATCCTGGACAGAGAGCCAGTTCAATGTTAGTCTAATTGAAATCATACATCTGTTTGACCATTATCAATGGCATAGCATAAGCCAGGACACAGGGCGGACCATTGGAAATGACAACCTGGCTATGATGGAAAGATTGGCGCTCCAATGTGGATAGTATGGGAAGTCTTTTGTTATTATTATTTTTTTTATGCCCTGAGGTTCCCCCAGGAAATTAGAAGTTACTATTAAAATAGTTGTCCGGAGTGTCAGGCCTCGTCTTTAGGGTTCAAAGGAAAAGTGCCATATTATTAGTATTACTAAGAACATTTTAAATGCACATAAAGTCACAGAGAAATGCAAACCTGGGACATAATTGGCCAGTAGCCAGATGAAGTGCAGTTAGATATGCAGACGTTTGAAATCCAATGAAAAGTACCTCAGCAGTGAGTTTAAGATTTTTTAAAGGCAGAGAAAAAGTTCCAGTGCTCATCATATAGCATTGGTAGTCGTTCATTTCAGTATTAACAGACAAGATGATGTTGTTGAGAGCAGCTTCTGTGGTAAGGGAACAAGATCAAACAGTAGCCTTCATGGTAAATTTATTGGCAATGACAAGAGTTAGAAGACGAAGAAATGTTTTCAAACCGCATCCAATAATCTTTTAAATGTTATTGATATTGGAATGGATTTAAAGTTGGATGGGTTTCTTAACTAAAGAATATTTAAGAAGAAGGTCAGTCTGTTATGTTAGCCCTATGGCAACCAATGGTATGAAGTGTTAGCCACATTATTTTGTTAACATTGGCATATGAAGGTGGGTCTTGCTGTCTTATCTACCTCATCATGATGGAAGCCGTCTTCAGCAAAAGAGAAATGGGACAAATATGCTCTAGGGTGGGGAAAACATAAGAACAAGAAACAATAAGTGATGCAAGTATGTAATCCATTGGAGAGGATTTATATACTGTATGAAAAGAGAATAGGACTTCAAAGTAGGTCACGTGAGGTATATCGTTAAAAACAGTGCCAGAAAAATCAGAAGCAATCAGTAGATCATTCCATTTAAGATCAGCTATAAACCAAGCAATTGTCTATTTTCAGATTGTCAGTTTTGTTAAGAAAAAGAGGAGCCAGAGCTGGTCTCTTGTTCCGATTTGTGTCGAGGTTTCTGTAACACCAGTGCTCTCTAGCAGTTTACAGAATCCTTCGAATGCACAGAAGCCACTGGGAGATGCACCATCATTACATATGACACCTCTCACACAATTTCTGCTGATCAACACCATCTCTCGTGTGTGCATTTCTCAACTTTGGAAGGGGGTAATAATTATAAAATACAATGTCGTATTGTATCCTTAACATAACTGTAACTGATGTCGACTCCCGTGTCAAGCAACAACACTTTGCTATGTTCTACCTAGAGTTGAATAGATATTTTATGAGGCTTGTAATGCGCCTGCAATATGCAATCTTACTGTTGGTATTTATTAGTTTTTAAACAGGATTTGTACAAAGTTACTTAGTCTCTGAATTTCTGGATGCTTCTCTTGTCATAGTTAGGAATGGGACAATTCATTCAATCTTGTTCCAAGCTCAGCAAAAGTCTCTTTCAAATTGGGACTCATTATTAATGAGACATTAACCTGAAGTTGAGCATATGATACCAGTCCTGTAACACAAGTACTGTGACACAAGTCCTGTGACACAAGTCCTGTGACACCAGTCCTTTAACACCAGTCCTTTAACACCAGTCCTTTAACACTAGTTCTTATTCCTCAGTGTCATCACTTTATTTGACATGATAATCTGACAGCCTTTCTCCAGTCATGCTTAAAACTAGGACTGTTCTTTATGACATCTATTGGCTGCTGGCTCTGTGTTTTGGAATTTGAGATTCCAGTTCACACTTAAACGACAATCGTACTAAAATACATGGAAAACTAAACATTTTCATCATGGTTAAAGGGTTAACTTAAGACTCATCTGGTAAAAATTGTGGCCAGATTAAGGCTAGCATTTGAAGTGCCATTGATTGATACTTTTGCACTAGACACCCGCATTATAGAAGTCGTTAATTAATAATACTAATAATAATAATAATAATAACATTCATCAGTATTTTCATTTGTAGGTATTTAAATGGTCATGCATAACTTATAGCAGCATTTATTACGATGTATCTGAAGCAAGAATCATTAAACGTCAATGGCATCAAGAAGAATGATATAAATGTCAGAGGCATCATTAAATTCAGTGTTCAGTGTTTGAGACATAGTTCAGTGACACAGATGCCATGAATTGGTATTTTGTGTTGGTGGGATGGGAAGAGGGGGGTGGATTTCAGAAGAATGTGTAAGACATAAAGAGAGAGAGGGCATCATTGAATAAAGCTATGAGCCTGTCCTAAACTGCACATTCTGCTTCTCCTTTTGCCTGCCGTCAACAGTGCTCTCAACCAGAACCAGCATTGTAACCAAGCCAAGGTAATGATCTCTTGCTCTCTCTATCTCTCTGTCTCTCTCTGTCTCTGTCTGTCTGTCTCTCTCTCTCTATATATATATATAATCATATGAATATAATTTTAACAAATCTTGAGACACAGAATATTATCTGCATGTGTACATGATCATGTTGACTAAGCCTCCATATTTCTTGCTTTATTCATTGATTTCTTGTCTGTCTGTCTGATTCCTGTTTAATTGGTAGGCATTCTGCAAATCGCTGTTGAAAGCAATCCCCATGCCACCATCTGAAATCCTTACTTATCAACATGCACTCAAATTTGCAATCACGACCCCCCACCCCAACAGTCCAGAGTATGATTCTTATGGGGATCTTGCCTAAAGACTGCATGAGTCTTGGAAAAATTGCATGGGCCTATCACTCATGCTGAGAATGCCTCTGAATAGCCTGCTGTGAGAGGTGCTTTGCAAATGTCCATATAATATTAATAACAATGAAACATTATAGAACAAAATCTTCAGCATCACTTGTGGTCACCCCCATTGGCCCAATCATTTCATATCGATGGGTGGGTGGCCAGTCCTCTCCCTCACTGACTCAACTTCCCATGGACAACCTGTAGCTAGTTTAGTCATTATAGATGGAGGGGGGACAGGTGAAGTCTGCACCACAGTTTCTTCATACATTTATTTAATTTATTTATTATGAAATTGATATCGCCCTTCGAAGGTGCAACTGCAGTTGTACTGCAGAGCAATTGTGCACGAAGGACATGCTCAGGGTTCCTGCACAGTGACTGATGCCTCGGGCGAGGGTCGAACCCGCTCACTCAGTGCACATTGAGCGTTACAGGCAGACCGCTCTAATCGATCATCCACCGTGCCACACATTACATTGTAGTGGCTCGATGTTCAGGCCAATTATTCTGCTACCTATTACAAGGTAACTGATAAATTTTATCAAATGTTGGTTCTCTTCAAGACTTACGACAGGGACTAGCAGCTTCTTGACTTCATCGACAGCTCTGTTCAGTTTTACTGTAGCTCGATTTCTCGAGTCTTCAACCGTGATGAGGACATGAAGTTCTTCGTTGAGATGTTCCCATTTCGGTTTGCCCTTCATCTGCTCCTCCTATTGTAAATATATGTATGTAAGTAAGTAAGTATGTACTTTATTGAACCGCTTGCAAATGCACTGCAGGAACATCCTAATATGAACAATCAAAGAATGTACGATCACAAAATAATTATAACAAGCAATTACACAGCAGACATCCTTGGAGCAGTTAGAGTAAATAGACAGCAAGCAATAGAAATTACAATCACTATAGATTACAATCACAATTACAATCACTATTCATGTGATAAAACCACACTGGGTTAGTGTGTCAGCACGCAAGATCTCTCGATTGTGCACAAAAAACAAAGTGACATAATTAGATCTACAGCACAAAGAATAATATCAACCTTTCTCTATCTTGGGGTACATAGTCTGCAACCTGTAGGGAATTTACATGCATTCATCTGATAAATCTGTAGACTTGCCACTCACCTTTGCAAATTGAGAATTAGTAGCTATATCCTTGTGGTTCAGAGCTAATAAAATCTCACTCAATCTAGAAAGACTAATGTCATACACTGTTGCTCACACAGGAAAGTCTCTCCCAAACATGACATGAAAGTTATTGATGGTACAATGATTACCACAAGTATCAGTGTTAAAATTTATGTATTTGTCCATAATGGAAATTATTTTTAATTTTTACACCAACCATCGAACGGAACAACATAAACAAACAAAGCATGGCAAATTTTAAAAAAATTTCTTAGACCTATATGCATACTGGCGTCACCTTTTTTTACTTAAAGGAACTGCCCACCGAGTCCCCCATTGGTTCGAGTAATAATTCTAAAAAAGAGTTAATTCTCTACAGGTTGCAGACTATGTACCCCAAGATAGAGAAAGTTTGATATTATTCTTTGTGCTGTAGATCTAGAAGCCTAAGAGTTAAATCACTGAAAACAGTTCACCCAATGAGTGATTTAACTCTTAGGCTGCTATATTGTATACATAAATGGCTGCATTCTGTAAGCTATATTTTGTCAATAAACGGAAATACATGCATAAATAAAAAATCTTCATGTATAAAGAGATCAACATGTTACATCCTGTTTATAGTTAAAAAGCTTGCCAAGGACATTGGTGCATTATCTTATACAAGAATGTTGGAATTTCTTCTGCACACCTGTTCGCTCCGCTCAGTCACTTGTGTCATATACTCAAGACAAATCTTTTTCAAACTGCTTATCCAGATTACATCGGCTGTCGGTCAAAGGTTCTGGAAGGTCTCCCTTCCGTCATCCAATCTGCTGTCTCAGTAGTCTTACAATCCAACTTAGGACCCTTCTGTCTTCTATTCCACTTATGTCTGGCCGTTTGTCAGGCACCTGATAATCATATGGCCTTGTTACGGCACCATAGAAGTTGCCGTTGCACTATTAGGTTCTCTTTCTGTGAGATCTGCTCATAAAAGCGACGTAACGAAAGAGCGACAAAAAAGTGGCAAACGATCATACTAAATGAGCGACAGCTTAGGAAATGAAGTCAAAGTTCAAAAGATAGAAAACATGTATATATGTACTTGTTGACAAGCAATAAATCCAGACTACAAGTCCAATAAATGTACTGAAGTATAATTTAGAGTCTGATTCTTATATTGATCTATGAAATATGGTCAAGTGCATATTGTGGGCAATCCATCGATGGTACTACTTGAGAGGGATAGTGCCATGTGCCTGCAAAGCAGTTGCAATCCTCTCTTCTCTTTGAAGTTGCTCTTTCTTCTTCTTTACTGGATTGTTTCTTCCAATCAGACTCTTGACCTCTTGATCTCTGCTGTGATTCTCGTTTATCACATTGAAAACATTCCCTGGTGGTAACGTTCCATTACCTCTTGTGCAAAACCTCCAAACTGTTGTTTGATCTTTGGAGGTCATGGGCTTGAAGATGGTGAAAACTTCAGAAATTTGGGGAAATCCCAACATCTGTTTTCCTTTGAAGCTAACATTAGAGTACAGAACTACAATACACAGTAAGTGACATGGGTTGCCAATACATGACACGAGTTGCCAGTAATGACTGTTGATTTTGGCAAAGATTATTCTCTGAAACTATAATATCCTGGGCACAGTATCTGCATGCAAGTGTGGCAAAATGTCTTTTCTGTGGAAAATCCCATGTTGCTCCCAATTGATCTGCTCTCAATTATTGGACCATGAGCGTGTTCTGTACACTGAAGATTTTCCAACGTCACACAGTGAATCATTTTAAAATCTGTAGAAAGCAGTAATGTTTTTAAAAAATGAGTAATATTGTCGAAAAACCAAAGTTTTATATTACCATTACCATTGAATTTTACTAAGAAGAAGAACCATGTGTACCTTCTGTTTATCTCGCATCGACCCTTGACCTCGAATGAGTATCTTACATCCTGTGTCGAGCTCCAATTGCTTAGCAGTCATTCCCCGAGGGCCCAACAATCGGCCGATGAAATTAAACTGACAACAGAATAAATTAGTACTAAAGAAACAGAGATTCAGATATATCAAAATATTGCACAAGAATTGAGCCATAATCTACATAATATTATTAAATAAAGTCTTAAGGCGGCATTTTATAAAGTTGGACAAGATCTTTTTAAAGATAATTACTAAAATGAGTAAATTCCCACAAAAGCTAATTAAGAAACGAATTAAAGTCATAAAAAAGAAGTGAAGTAATGATGCCTTTAATTATGCATTAACTACTAACATCATCTTGGCCAGTGCAGAGATTGCCTCTGAGTTGATTTCTTGAAGAAGTTTCATTGATTGATTGATTGATTGATACTAAAAGCTAATAAGCACAAAATAACTAGCAGCTCACACCACACTAACCCACTAACAGCCACAGTGGCCGATCGGTTGGAGCGGTTAGCCCATAACGTTCAGTGCACGCTGAGCAAGCGGGTTCGATCCTCGTCCAGGGAGTCACTGTGTAGGGACCTTGAGCAAGTCCTTTGCGCATAATTGCTCTGCAGTATAACTGCAATTGCGCCGTCGAGGCGTGTGTGCGCACTTCTGAGCAAAAAATATTGGAAGAAGGGTGATATCAAATTTCGGTAAAATAATAATAGTAACAAAAGCAATATTCCACTAACTGCTAATGTGAATAACCCACTAATAGCTGAGAGAGATATATCCAACAGCTATCATCAGCAATCAGCACTAAACCTACCTCTGGGAATTCCCTAGTCGGAATGATGATTTTTTCACATAGCGTGACAGCCGGACCAAGTGGTTCAGGCAGATGCAGGGAGTCAGAGCCCGAAAGGCAGAACACATTTCCACGGACCCTTCTTATCTCTACAAAATATTGACTTAAATCTATTAACCAGTTCCTCAAGATTGAAAATTATGGATGACAGTAATATGCACCATGTTTGTGGAATATGCTATGCACCATGCATGTGGAGTATGGAATGCACCATACTGGAGGATTGTGGTATATACCACACATGGAGTATGCTATGCACCATGCATATGCATATGTATTGTATGTATACAATAGAGAATGCAGCATTCCCAATCTTTTTTTGGCCGTGGAACCCTTCTGATGATAAATTTTGTTGGCGGAACACCCGTTCAAAACTAAGCATATTCTGTTGTAGGTGCAAACAATGAAGAATGTAGACAATTGTAGGTTTAGGCCTAGATGAAATTAAGAGCAACACAAATATCGATGACAATGACATAAGAATTATTCTTTTTCTTAATTACAGAGTTGTATACACAGATGTTAAGCAAAACTCCTCCTGTGAGAAATGTGTAAATCTACTTAAAATTGCTTATTGTTCACAGTGAAAGTTTTCCGTGGAACCCGTCTTCACCTCACGGAACCCTAGGGTTCTGCGAAACACAGTTTGGGAAACGCTGGTGTAGGCAATCACCAAGGGAGTATATGCACTATTTCAGAAGTCATGATATTTTCCAGTCAAGTGAACTTCCTAGCTAAAAAGATTCAATTTAGTTAGAGCCTCTGCTAGAAAGACAGTGCAAGTAGTAGGTAAATAGTGGCCAACTGGCAGAGCCTTGTAAGTTGGTGAGTAAAGGCTTGTTTAGTGTGACCTTGAGACCCTGAGCAAGTCCTTCACTAACAATTGCGCATAACACTGAATAATTATGCATGTTCATTATATATATGTGCTTAACAAATGTGTATTAATAATCAAAAAAATAAATAATAATGCCATGATTAAACCATAATTTGGTTTCTCTTATATTGTGCCGTCAAAATAAATGTTTGCAAAAAAAAGTGTAATTTTAAAGCAAAACATTAAAAATGCATACATACAAACATGAATACTTAAATAAAAACATGCAAAATGAAACAAGTAATCACAGTATGCATGAAATACATACATGCATATACGGTACATACCATCATCCAGTATCCGCTCCAAATGGACAAAAACATTAGGAAATGACTGGAGTTGTTTCTTATCTTTGAGAAGCTGAGCTAAATAATCCGACGTTGTCATTCTTTCTTCGACATTTCCTTCCGTACCCATCAAGAAGCAAACACAAACAACACAAAAAGTGAATTGCAAGACACTTCTGACAAAACTCTTTGCAGTTTTGACTCAAACAGTGAGTTGCTCCTTGCTGTGCCTGTGAGCTTACTGTTGACAATGCAGCTTCGTCTTGACAAGCTCAGGTCTGCATGCGAAGAATGGGTTCCAGATACAACTAACTCATAAATATCTTCTGCTCCTTTGATTCCTTTCAGCTACTCTGACAAGCATGAATGTAGTCAATGCAGTGAATCTGGCAGTCGCCCCTCGCAGGCAGAAGTTGAGACTCCAACTATAAATCAATGAACAAAGAATCTGATAATATGCCAATGAAATATCTAGGCCACCAAATCCCACTGCATTTAGATGTTGCAAGCGTGAAGCCATAGATCAGCAGCAGTAAGCTTTATGACCCTTTAGGGGTCTAAATGAGTAGATGAGCCAGGCAGGGTGGGTGGCCCAAATAGTGGGGCACCCTTGCTTGGTATGCCCTCCATGTACCAAATGGAAATCTGCCTTGCTGGAATGCTAGGACAAAGTCCAGAAATTAATTTCATGATGAAAATTTTTATCACACACCAAATCACACCGAAATGTGCGTCCCAGGTGACTTTAAATTAGGCGAACAGTTACAAATCCAGACATTTTAGAAGTCAGTGAGAAATATTGAGTTTTGATAAGTTTCTTTAAGAAGGAATGGTCAACTTTGGAGTTTCATTCCTTGGGGCACACACATGGAAGGTATATAATCCCATGACATATATCTGCACCATGGCTCACCCAAAGCAGCCATGTCCAAAGATCACAGACTGCAGGGAAGGCAATGAAGCACTGGCCCCTGAAGGTAGATAGTCTGTAAGGATTCTACAGGCAATACATTTATTTTAAATCTTATACTGAATTCTACAGGAAGCCATTCAACTGTTTGACTAGGATCAATAACTTGTGATAGAGGATAAATGCAGCACCAATTGACTCGTTTAATTTGGAATCTTTGAAGCCTGTTGAGTGCAAGACCTTAAATTCCAGTGAAATCCAAGCTGGCAAAATCGAGGCAAAAGAAGCCATGGGAGCAGATGATGTGACATATCTTTGCCAAGTGCACACCTTATGTGATGTATTGCCCTGACACAAAAGGAACAATATTTGCAACAGCTCGTTATCTAGGGTCGAAACTTGGTTACTGACCAGAGTCACACCAAGTGCCTCTGACATATTTTTGAAAACCAAATAGCATTTCCAGCAATATTTATTTGTGGAATGAGAATGGATCGAATGCAAGCATTGGTGCAGTGGTTCCTATCTAAAGATATTCTTGCCTCTGATTTATCTGGGTTCATGACCTAAGCGTTTAAGTCAAACCATGCAAGCAGTGACTGATGAGAGACCTTCATTCACAAGCTATATAAACCCTGCCCCAGTGGGCAAAAGAGCCATGTACAGCTGAGTATTGCTGAAATACCTTTGTGGTATGTATTGTATATGCAAGTATCTAAAATACATACCATCATGGATTTTAAATTGATTGGGTAAGCAGCTAATTGGCAAAGTGAAGGTTGTAAAATTTAAATGGCAGGAACAGGTCCATTTGGGATAACAGCAGTTCAGCGCAAAGAACATGAGACTGAGCAGTACCAAATTGCTGATGAGGATTGTCACAGAAGTAAGACAGTCCTACAGACACAAACGCATTTACCAAGGTTCGAAAAATTTAGCTGTTTTTGAAGCATTTGTAATCTCAGCAGTCCTAAAGTAGCTACTTTAAACCTACAACAGTGCGCTAGGCACCAACTCATTTTGTTGCTTACTATTCTCAATTCATCTACTGCAGTTTCCTATCTGTGTCTTAGTGGGGATGGGTCTGATTAAACCTGTTTGTCTTGGATTGATCTGAGTAGCTTGAAGCACCAGACTCACTCCACTTAACTTTCGGAGAGGTTCACTAATAATTACTTATCACCTGTATATTACTGTAGAGTGGGTTTTAATTACACGTATTTTATTGAGATGATCCATAAGTTGCTGGAAGCACTGGAACCACAGTGATTGAAGGATGGATGCTTGGATTGTTGGGCCATCAAGGGTGGTTCGTTGTGAATCCACGAGGAATCAGAGTGGTTCATGAATGACCCAGGGTCAGTTATTCAGAGACTTTGCTGATCATGGGATTCTAGCCTTAAATGGATGAAAATGTACTGGTTAATATGTGACCTTATATGGTGAATATGCACTCATAAGTCAGTCATTATATGGTTGGCTTTTATTCATCTAACTATATGTCCTCCCTAGACTGGGATTTCCATTTGTCAGCTAAATTGTTGGTTAAAAATGACTTTGACTCGTGAAATGGTCAGTTTAAACTCCAGTATGACGATCACCCTAGGACGATCTTACATCTAACTGATGCAATGGAGTTGGATCAGTAACTTACCATATGGAGAAACTAACTGAAAATTATGTAACTCTTGCTGATATTAGTATATTTGTTTTAGTTTACAAACTGTCATAATTCATATCATAGTGACTGTTGTGATTTATTGTATTGTTCACTGTGCCTGCCTGAGTTTCTTCCTTCTTGTCAAATGGTCAGTTTAAACTCCAGTATGAGTAACAGATACTTCTGATGTGTGTTTTGATAAGGGAACCATCCTAATATCGATTTGTTTCTGGATCAGATGACAGAAAGGCATCTGCTTAACAAAGATGGCTATACTGAAGGGAATCAAACAGCAAATTCCAACAATTTAAGTAGAACCTATTACTATGTTGTGACACATTATCATTGTATCAAATGGGATCCCATAATTATAACGATGCAATAAAGGTTTAAGCTGTGCTATTTTATTATAGGTGCATTGTGTCAGTGGAGATCTAAGTTCAGAGGCCAGGGACAGAATGAGGCCTTCGAGGTGAGGACTGAAGATAGTAGATGAAGCAACATGTCTTAATCTGTGCAAGGATCAAGACATGTCAAGAATCCATATAATGAGATTTGGCTAGGCTGTCAATGTTAGTATGCCTACAACGAGCCCATGTTCTAATATGGGGCCTATATATAAAACCCGTATAAGTCTCATCTGTCCTACAACTCTGCCACTGTTTTTGACTTTGACAGTGTTAGTCCCAAGCCCGGAGAAAGGAGGAGGGCGACACTAAATCATCTTCAATACGGAACGGTGTCGATAAAAAATCAACACACAACATCGTCTGTCCTATCCTATCCTGATTCTACTTCTGCTCCACCACCGTGGCACCATGCTTTCCGGATTTTCCTCTGACGCCGGATCGACAGCTTGAGTATAATTGCGGACTTGATTTGATATAGCGTCGGTGTATATAAGCTGGCTTTGATCTTACACTACATCTAATGGAAACATCATAGGAATGCCATGAAAGCTTAAGTCACCATTGAATAGGTTTAATAGGCTCACGTTAATAACAAGACGTCTAATAATAATCTACGACACAATGTCATGTAGATACGGATTTTATATTATAGGATATTATACATTTGCCAAAAATTATGTCTATTATTTACCTGACGCTAAAACGACCTTACTTCGTAAACTACTACAGTAGGCCTAACTGTTGATGGGTTTCTGAAAATCCGGGGATTAAAGTTGGGTAGGCGCAAACAAACAAACGACCTCATCCATGGAGCAAACTCATCATTCTCACGGCGTCGTCATCGTCTGACCTCTTTTTACGCCCATTTAGACTAGATGTTACACTCTTTCCAAGCGATTTGCACGGACTGGTAACCATGACGAATTACCCATTTACCCGTGTTTGAATTTCGACCTCACTACTTCTGAGCCAGGCCAGGTAAGACAAGCGTGTTTTAGTGCCTTCCTTAAATTTTCGCGACCTTGGAATATGAATGGATACGATTTCACCTTTAAGCAAAGAATAGCCTAAGTCAGTGGTTCTCAACCTTTTTGACGTGGGGACCCACTTTGCGGCATCTAGACTCTAACGAGACCCGCCAATCCAAAATCTGGCAGCTGCATGTATGTATTAGGCTATTTATATAGTGCCTTTCTTATAAGAACCCCTCGAAGGCGCTAAACGTAGCTATGCAACAGATCTAAACAAATGCGATTTCAGTAATTTAGAAAAGTTGGCTGCAAGCAGTGCAAAGTTGTAACGGAAGAGCGTTCCAGTATGATGGTCCAATGCATGAGAAGGCGCTGTTTAAAAAAATTGTCCGCATCGATAAACGGGAGTGCGGGACCATCAAGTCTCCACAAGCCGCATCACGCAAGGATCGACGACCTGGCTGGCTGGAGACGGTAAGACAGAGTTCTCGTATGTATTCTGGACCACTGATGTCCGTCCCATGAGGATGATCTTGAATGTGATCCTATCCTCAACCGGGAGCCAGCGCAGTGTGTCACGCATATAGCTTGAAATATACGAGTATTTTGGCAGGTTGGCACCGATTCAGATGGCGCAGTTGAGAACGGATTGAAGCTGTCTTATCCAAAACTTTGGCAGACCCGGAAGAACACCCCTGCAGTAGTCCAGGCGAGTCAGCACGAAGGAGTGAACAAGAGTCATAGCGGCGTCAATTGACAGACTTCGCCGAATGACTCTAATATGGCGCAGTTGATAAAAGCAAGACATGCAAAGGGAACCGACATGTTCCTCCAAGGACAGGTCTTCATCCTAAAGATCTCCTAAGTCCCGGACGACGAGTTGACCCTTTCAATGAGGAAATGCGGCTATAACCGCCTCTCTGTCAACCCTCGAACGCGCTTGTCTCGTGCCCAACCACATAAATTCAGTTTTATCTGGCTTCAATCTTAGAAGCCAGATAACTTGGCGGATAACCAGACGATTGGCGGACATGCACTTGCTCCACAATTGCCAAGATTTTTGACATGCACTCCAGTGCCTCAGATGGGCATGCGGCATGTCAAGTATAGTTGGGAGTCGTCGGCATATGTCATATTGATGAACCCGGGCTCCAAGAGCACATAAATTATGATCTTTGTTAAATCAATGCATTCTATGACTAACCATGAAAGCGTATAACAAATCTATAAATAAATCATAACAAAATTACATAATGTCAGAAAAAAACAATATTTAAAAAAACGTTATTGTTTGACTCACAATGAGACATAAAAACTGTAAATGAGATGGCGGGGCTTGCATTCTGGTCAGAAGTAGGCCAATAAGTCAGTACCTACCAGTACCTGGGCTGATGTTGGTTAGACACAATCGTAGGCATTATTTACACAGAGCCTTTGCGACCCACTTGCGGGTGGCGACCCACAGGTTGAGAATCATTGGCCTAAATTACTTTATTAGCATATGCACAATGGGGCAGGGAAATTGAATGTAAAATACGAAAGAAGAGGCAATGACGTCGTATGGTAACAATGATGTATAGCAATTCTGAACTTACTTACGCCTATTCAGTTTATTAATTTCTGCTTAGTCGAATGGACAGCTTATCGACTTAGAAGAAGCGAGAACCGAAGTTGTCCAAATTAGAGATCATTTTATTTACTTACTTACTAGACAACGTGGTATCAATTAAGTCGATGGCATTACATCATCATTGAAGTAATCTATTTGAATGTGTAATCTGTGGCGCTAATGGCTCTGTATAATATTTTGTTTTTGTTTTGTTTTAATTAAATACTGAAAGGCGACGCGTTAAATAAATGTAAGCTCTGATAGTGGACACTCTTCTTCGAGTAATTGTAATGCGACCTTGTACTGAAATTGTTACAGCGTCTGTGGTGGGAGGCCATATTATTAATGGAGGGGGTTGACAGTATCCCAGGTTAAGAATTCGGATAGCATCATACTGAAGTTCTATTTACTTATTATTTGGTTAAGTATTTCAATGTCTTTTATTTCATTAATAATTATTGTTGAAATATTATTGGTGATTGCGGAGCGTTTTTGTCTAATTTTAATACCTGTAAATTGCAGTAGGCCATACTAAATTTCTGCAACGTGAACTTAAAATATCAGCACAACTACATCTAACGGATTTACAAATTGAAAATAGAATTTAAAAACAGGTTTGCAATTTTCA
The DNA here is from genome assembly GCA_959347315.1 of Bimastos eiseni. Lineage (NCBI taxonomy): Eukaryota > Metazoa > Annelida > Clitellata > Crassiclitellata > Lumbricidae > Bimastos > Bimastos eiseni. Next base: position 15,558,583 of record OY365815.1, read on the forward strand.
ATTGTAATTTAAAACCAAAATGAAAATAGAACATGTTTAAACAGGAAATGTTTGATTACCGTCTGCTATGGAAAGCCGTTAATATATATTAGCCATTCTGAGTCTGGAAACATCAATATACCGTAAGAAGGCCTACTAAGTAGGCCTAAGTATGTTTTAATAAAGTTGAAAATTTCATTCTATTTACGAATTATTTGGTTAAATATTTTAATTTCTTTTGCCTCGTTAAAAAAGTTTGTTAAAATATTTTTGGTCATTTTTTTATCTTTTTTGGGACGCAATTGCGTATTTTGCGCCCATGCAGCGCCGCCACTACTGATATATTGACAACACGGATAGCCTGTTATGCTTATTTGCACACGTGCACATCGTTTAATTGATTTCAAAATAAGTGCGTTATAATGACATTTTCATGTAATAAAAATATTTAAATATATCGTTTTGCCCATAATGACTAACTGATATGTTTCTCCTGGAACTAATATGGAAGAGATATGATTATTTGGCACAACTGTAGCTTAAATGAAGACAGGATTGATAAATGTATAATGTGCAAGTAGAAACTGGATTGATGAAAGAAATTATGCTTAAATGGAAGCTTGATCAATAAAAATATTATGCTTGATTGATGTGAGAATTTTGCTACGATGGACGTGGAATTGATGTAAACAAGGCCGCACCACGCACAAAAACCCGATTGATGAAAAGAAATATACCTAAATGGAAGCTGGATTTATGAAAGGAAATATACCTAAGTGAAAGGTGGATCAATGATGAGAAATATGCATGAATGGAAGCTAGATGGGTGAAAATATCATGCAAAATTAGAAGTTCGATTGATGACAAAATGGCGTCACGATTAAATCTAGTGGAATTTCTGATCAACAATTTGTTTAATTAAATACTCTAAAACACACTTTTAAAATTCCTTGCATTGATCCAGCTTCCATTTAAGCATTATTATTATCATCAATCCAGCTTCTATTTACAAAATACATGATATAATGAAGGAAATAATTAAATACGCTGAAATACACCGCAAGCACACTAGGCAATAAAACACGCTAAAATACACTTTTACCATTATTTGTTTTAGGGCTGAACATTTATGTACGTAAGTTTTTTGAATAATTTAAAAATGTATTCTCAACTATGTGTGGTCTAGTATTTGCCAAGCAAATAATGCAAAAAGGGGATATTTGTCAGAGGCAAATATCTGAGACGATGGCTGACTAATCAATATCTTGCTGTTGCTATCTTAGCAATTGTTGACAGATGACAGAGATCTAGGTTAGAAATGTCTTGAACTTTTACATGACTGTGTCTCCTCACTGTGCATGGTGTGTCAAGTGCAGAGATCATTCTCAAATTTCAACAAGCTCTTAAGACTCGGCTGTTGATTTTTTATGATATTTTTTTCTGTACTCACAGAATGCCGGTGCTGAAACGTATAATTGAGCCAAAAAATGTGAGCCGAAGAATTGTACCACCGAACACCTCAAATGAGCTGGAGTTCATCTCGAACAGCACCCTCGCTCATGTCATCTTCCAGCTGAGCTCATTGAGCAAGCATTCGGAAGACCTGTTCGGAGAGCTCCATAGAGAGACATGCTGCATTCTCTACCGGACTAGTCAGTTGAATGAGCGAATTGAGCAGCTCAAGATGAAGATCGTTAGACTCAATCCTACCGTGGAGGAGGGTATGTATGTACTTTAACATGTGTGTGTCGGTTGGCGTGTAGGTATGTGTGTGGGTGTTGGTGTGTAGGTGTATGTGTTGGTGTGAAGGCGTGTGTGTGTTTGTAGGTGTGTGCATGCATGTGTGTTGGTTGCTTCTGACTATTTATTTGTATGAGGTTTAATTAACTGATAAAGACATGTAAACATACATTATGGCTATCTAGTAGATGTATGAATGTGTGATTTTGTGCTGATTGCATTTGATTAATGTTCCTATCAGAAGCAACCCTACATGCGTAAATGAGATCCATGTTTAAAGCGTATATTGCGCCATTTGTATAATGCACTTGTAAGGAATCCTTCAGTGAATAGTCAATATTAGCAGCAACATTATGAAATCATGATTCTTTGTATTGAGCCAGTTGTGGTCCTTGTGACCAATTGAGTGGTTCTAGAGACTGGAAGACAGAATGAAACAGAGGAAAACAAAGGCTCCAGCCTTCCTCAACTCCTATATACCGTTGTAAGTTGCACAGCAGAGGTCTGGGAAGCCCCATGGCCAGCCACAATGGCAGCCAGCATATATATCATGCATACATTCATACATACCTACACATACATGCATACATGATGCTTGCATGCATTTATACATTGATACATATGTACACAGGCTTGCATACATATAGAAACATACTTCTGTTAATGATGAATGTTACACTTGTTGCATCACATTATACAACATGAAGTCCGACATAATAAAGATGGTGATGGTGACAGCGACAATTATGATGATGGTTGAATGATTTAAAGGTGATGATGACCGAATTGCGTTACGTGATTTTAGTTTCGTTGCATGACATAAACATGAGAAAGCCTTTCAAGAGTTCTGTTATGAAGGAGAACCAGATTATTGGTGTTAACACAAGACCCCACGCCATCTCCGAGGTCTACCGCTGGGTCGAACCAGCTCCTGCGCTTCATATCCTTAACGCATATCGGTGAGTTTGAGTCTGGTGTTTGTTGCTTTGATTTGAGCACTTTGCATTTCAGTCTCATAACTAGTGTTGTTAAAAGTTACTTAGACTTGAGTCTAAAATGTTATGCTATATTTGTTTGTGGGCCAACTCTGTGGAATTCCTTACCAACACTTTAGTTAGCTTTCCTGTCAACTGTGGACCATTTTTAAACACGGCTAAAACGGTATTTGATGGAAACACTTGTTGGTAGCATATAATGAATCGTTGATATATATATTATGTAAAATTTTTGAGTCTGTGTGCACTACTGCACAAGCATCACCTTGTACATTTCTTCGTCCTGATTTTGAATTGATGTATCAGTATGAGTACAGCTCTAGTTACATTGCATAGTGTTACACTGTATTCCATCACATTCCAATTTGATTACAGTGCATTGTAGAATATCATTATATTAAATAAGATTTTCTTTGACAGAGGGGATGGCAAAGAGAGCCTCAAGTTTTATACTGATCCGGGTTATTTCTTCGAGCTGTGGAGTCTGGAGATTACGAAAGATGCAGAAAACCAGGTCAAGAAGAACAAGCATCGCAAGGGACGTGCCATGGTAAGGATCTCCATTTACTTTCCATCAATGTAATTCAGAAGGCAAAAATATCTGGATGCTGTGTGCTTTTATGCGCTATGTAATATATTTACAGTTTGATTTATGGTTTTATCATGCTCCAAGTCTGAATTGAATTTTGGGATCCATTTCTCTGTTACTGCCTTGTATCAGAATTTATGCCAACAGTTTTATAAAAAGCTCCAATGAACCTACATTTGCACAAGTGTGTGATGAACTGATGCCATTGTTCTGGGCAATGCTGCTATGAAAATTTTTAACGATGTTGCTGATTGGTCAAGTGACCTGTAAGACACAAACTGAGTAGCAAAATAAATTGCTTGCACACATGTATGCACTGAGACATTAATTAAGTGTAGGCGATAGGTTTTGTAATGATCTTATGAGATTTTTAAGAGGTGATGACTGGCCAGTTGCATACATACATACATACACACATACATACAAGCAGAGCACTTTTATAGCACTTTGATGCTTCATAATGTTGAGTTACTGTGCTACTGAGTCACTATCGGTTCCTTCATGTCTTTCATTATGATCATGTGTCGTCTACCAGAGGCCGACGAAAGAAGCTGCAACAATGCGACAGCCAAAGATCCATCATGACAACAGCAAGGACCACCTCATGCTCCAGAGACCAGATTCAGCAGACGGATTACAACGAGCACACACGATGACCCCTGTAGACCAAAGGAAATCGTTACAACAGGTGTCATCTCCCAGCAAGAAAACTACAAGCAGTCTTCCGAAGGTGCAGAGAGGATCGTCGCAGGGTAGATACGACCGTGCCTCCGTCACTAGCAGTCACCAGAGTTCGCCGGCATCCGCTTCGCCTCGTCACACAAAGAGTGAGTTTGTCTATCCTAATGGTTCGTACGAATTAAAGGATGACAGGATCAAAGAGCATGCATCGCCAAGGCAACAGATCCGCCAGGTGCTGCCATCTGTCGACCGATCATCTGGTTCACCACATCCTCCATCCGGTGGCGTCCAGCAGTTGAATCGGACAAATCCTGATCGAAATGTTTACTGGGACGAATCGACACGTCCGCCAAATGCCACCCTGCCGCTCATTCGTTCTGCCGATGATCGAAGCTTTTCGATCGCTAGACATCAAATGCCAGCGACTCTGGATCGATCATTTGATCACGATCATTTTGTGATGAGACAGCGACTTCAGGAGCAAGATAGTCCAAGAAACCGTGCAAGAGACAGCATGGATCTGCCTCCACCACCTCAGACGCCTCCGGCGGAATTACCTCAGACCTACGAACCGATGCCAAGCCCACCTCCAATGCCACCCCCGGTATTGGACTTCCCTCCGAGCAGCTGCCCCGTTCTTGGCTCACCCCTTCTGCCTCCTCCACCCCCTCTCTACGATGCAGATTTCTCACTCAGAGACGAGGCGTCAGTGGGTTTCAGCAGTCGTGGCAGTGATAAATATTTCCAAAGTGGTGATGGAAGTGTTGCTGATGACAATGCAGAGGATGATGTTGGGCTGACAGGTGATGGAAACGATACGGAAGGTGACAGGGATCATCGATCGGACTTACTTGCCGCAATTAAGAAAGGTAATTAGTTCACTTGCAGGAAAATTATGTTTCTTACAATGACTTTGTGTGTACTTTTTATTGCGATGAGTGCTGTTGTATATATATATATATGTATGTGGATCATTTTAAATTGGCAATATCTGTTTTTTTAAATTTTTACTCGTGTTATTATCATTATTATTGTCATTATTACTATCATCATTACTATTGCTGTCACTCTTATTTACTATAATTATTTTAGGGCATTTTAGTTTAATGACCATTAGAGCTGTTTGAATGTATCTTGAAAGAACTTTTAGTTTTAAGTCCTAACTTTAGGTTTCAGATCGATTAAGTGCTGGTTTTTGTTAGGCTAATATTCCAGAATGATGGTCTAGTTTTTATTGCTATGTTGCCTTAAGTTACAGATCTGGTTCAGAAGAGAATATTGTGCATGTATTGATGTATCTATTAATGTATGTATAATTTGTATGTATGCATGTATGTTTCTATGTATGGTTTATGCATGACTGTGTTCATGCATGCATGCACTGGGATGAGCTTCATTTGACTTTTGTTTTGCAGGTATTCAGCTGCGGAAGGTGGAAGAGCGGAGGCTGAAGACGGCCCACATGCAGAAGATGCCTGCCTCTCAGGGACATCTCGACGTCCAGTCGATAATGGAAGCCGCATTCGAGATGAGACGTAAGGCGCTAGAAGAAAATGACGATGATGATGACGACGACGATGATGATGACGTGGTGAACAACTGGAGTGATGACAACTGACGTACCATGGAATGAAAAGTAGAGAAGTTAACATCCGCTGTGGCCAGCGTCTGCATCTTCGTGTCCAAAACTGTTCTTGCCAGTTTTTCAATAATCTTTAAAGGCCTGTCATAGAGTCAAAGTTATGTTTTGTAAACATTTGTTTGTTGGAATTGGTTACTACTCCTACTGACAGTTACAATTGTCATAGTGTGCTATGGGCACTAATTGCTTGAACCCTTGCTTACACGTGAGGCCAGGCGTAATGTGACCCATTTATTTGAACGTACATGTCTTTAAAGCGTAAAGTTTTGATTGCCTTTTTTCATGCTCAGACAAAACACAGCTTTAAAAGTCGCTGAAATCTCTTGTTAATGTTTGAATTCAACTTTCCATAGCTAAGAAGACACAGTTGTACCAATAACAACACCAAATAGTATCCCAGTAAGAATACTGATTGTGAATTTACGGGTGCTTATGAATGCATTCATGGTAATGATTACGATCATGATTACAGTTATGATTATTATGATTGAAATTCTCCTGCATTTTTGCCTTCAATGTCTGAAACTATTTTGTTTGACGAGGTATTTCCTTCAAAGAGGCATTATTTGCAGTTTTTGCATTTTGTAAGTATTACTGGAAACCTGTATTGCCCTTTATGTAAGACTACAATTTAGTCATAACTGAGTTTGTGTTTCTGGTGAGGCTCAGGGCAAGACCTACTCAGGTGCTCATGGCATCGATGAGCAAACTCTATAAACTTTGTTGAAGACTTACTCTGAGTCAAGAGGGGTAATGTTTCACCTCTACTGATGTCACCCAGCTCTGTTGATGAAGAATTACAAGGACAGTTCAATCGCTATAGAGCTAATGCATGGCCTCCCTTTTGACCTCGGGTAAAGTCGTTTTCTTCATGTGAGGACTAAGGTCTGAGTTTACTTTCTCTGTCTTTTTCCAGGTTTTGGATGGAGTCTGAGTTTATTTTATGCAAGGATGGAGTTCATGTTTTATTCTGAGCTAAGTTCTGAGTTATTAATGTCACCATGTAAGTTTGAACTTGTTTTCAAACTTGTGTGGATAGAGTCTGAATTATCTTTGCGATCCTGGGCTGAATATCTAAATATTGTACTTTTAAATTGAATTCATAGTTTTTGAGGTTAATTTCATGCTTTGAGAGTGTTGTAAGATGAATTCACAATTAGTGCAATATACATATCAGATTAATTACTATGAGTTTGATTATAAAACTAGACTAAAATCTGGGTCTTATATAAACTTACATGTCTACTTGGTAGATCTACGTGAATCTAGTCAGAACTGTAGGCAGGCGGTTTTACGCTTGGAAGGGATGATGTGGCCAGAGATTTTAAGAGTTTGTGTTCCTGTGGTTGGAGTTTCTGGAAATGCTTCTGGGCATTGTAATTACATTTTAAATTGTCTTTAAATGATTGCTGATTTTGTTTTCTGCTTGCATGTCATTTATGCTAACTGATTTTGATTGAAAAATATAGTTATTCTTGTGGTTAAGTGTTGAAAGTTATATACTCTTGTGGTTAAGTATTAATATATTAAAAGATTATTTTTGTTTTGATTATTTATTTATGAATTTTCAAATGTATTTACTTGTGCATGTATTTGGACTGATGCTTATTTATTTATTTCTCTATTGGGAATCTATTCTAGCGATTGAATAATTGAGGGATTGAATATCTGTAGCTAGAACACGTGCAACAAGCATTTTTGGGAAAGAAATTTTGGGTGCGCTCCATATTTTCTTATGTGCACTCGCTCTTATCACGACCTGTTAGCATGTGCACAGCTTAGAGTGTACATTGGCTGAGAATAAAATACCTCTAATGGCTACAAAACGTTAAACAGGAAATGAGTTGACCATCTACTTCGAGACTGCCTCCAAAGAATATTTGTCAATGGAAAACAAGACCTTGACCAGCGGTTCTCAGCCTTTTTAGTCCTGCGATCCCCTAATAATATTTCTATAGGTGTGTCGACCCCTGGAGCTATTAAAAGTATTGGGTTACTGCCTTCACCGCCTTTTTACTACCATGCATTTTACTTCTTATCAATTGATAATCCATACACCTCATTCATGCATAACAGCATGATCAATCTTTAATTAACGGAACAATTTCAAATTTGTTGTTGGTAATGATTTTATAAAATGAATCATAGGACAAGAAATAAGGAAAGATTAATTAAAGCCATTATAGTAGAAAGCTAGTTCGTGTAATAATCACGATGTATAAATATGAGATACAAGGATGAAAATGCTTTTTTTACAAATTCCCAAAGGCTCCAGGCGACCCTAGCAAATCGTAAGGCTACCCTCATGGGGGTCGCGACCCACAGGTTGAGAACCACTGACCTAGACAGATGTTGCTGGATTGGGTGAGGATGCATGGATTATGCAAGAAGTGGCATTTTTGGACATACGAACCTGCCTGCAATCCTGAATAAGTACTGAATCAGTGAAGGGTTGAATTTCACAGTTATAATTGTGTACAATTAGTTTGATACACGTTATATATTGAATTTCCATGAAGTTGTTGAATCCATTGCTTTTGCATTTTATTGTGTGATGAGGTTTCAGAAGCCATTAAGGCGTAATGTTAATGCATATCAGTCCTGATGCATAATCATTAATCACTAAATGCTAATCCTAATGTGTTAACAAATCTAATCTGTTAAATGCTTGTGTCATTTTGTTGAAGGCATTATCATCCGCATTATCATCATTATGATCGTCATTATCATCATTGTCATCATCATTATGGTTATGGTTCCTCAGGTTTAAAAAATATCTGATTTATTTGTAATGTCTATTTTCAATTTTTTGACAAGCAGTTATAAACAGTGTTTCCCAAAACTATGGGTCATGACCCAAAAGTGGGTTGCTGCATCTTGTCAAAGTGGGTCACCATGCTTCAGGTCTGTTTTAAAATAGTTCCATTAAATTCATGAATAAAAATTAAACTGTTCTCTTGACCTTTTTTTTGTATTGTCACTATAGTATACTCCAATGAGTAGAATTTAGTCTCTTTATTATATTGAGTATATTCAATACATGCAATGCAAATTGACATTGAAATGCTAATTGTATTTTAACACAATATTGTTCGCCTTTGTTAGGTGGGTTACGGGCATTCAAAGATTTTCCGAAGTGGGTTCCACAACAAAGAAGTTTGGGAAACACTGCAGTAATAGGTATATCTTAATTAGTATTTACATTAAATGATGAGTTGCTTACTGTGTAATGATTGTTTAACAAGTCCTTCACTTGTAATTGCTCAAGGCTATCAATTTATGCTTGGTCATTGAATAGTGGTGCTCAGTAACTGCATACTAAAAATAATATAATAATAATTATAATAGTAATATGTTTTGTTTGTATAATATTATGTGTTATATCTTTGTTTCATTTCAAACTGACAAGTATGGTATGAATGAATTATGATAAGTTATCACAGGAGTGGAATTTCATTGTTGGCAGCCATGCAAGGCGCCCATTATGTTATACATTTGATTTAACTTTTGATAGTCATTACATGAGTTGAATTTCACTGTTGGCAGCCATGCAAGGTACCCATTGTGTTATATATTTAATTTAACATTTGATAAGCCATTACATGAAAATAGAAAAGTCTTAAGAATGCAGGCAGAAGCAGAAGCACCTCTTCATGCCAATGTTTTAATCATTACTTTGCCCCTCCCCTATTGCTCCACGGCAAAAAAATTTTTTTGATGTTGAGAGTTAGGAATTTTGATGACTATAATGTTGAATGAGTGAAACGTGAATCAAAGCCATTTGTATGCGATAGAGTGGTCTAGCGGTTGATGTGATAGACTGTAAAGTTAGATTATCTCTACCAATAGTGGCACCTCTGGCTTTGAAAATTTTATGCACAATAGCGGCAGTACGCATGCTCTGCACATGATGTTGATTTAAAACATATTGAAAGATGTGCCATAATTTGAAAATTGATCTTTTATCTTTCTTTTGGTACGCAATTGCGTATTTTGCTTCCATGCAGCGCCGCCACTATCTACCAAGGCTGACAGATGTTTCAAGAGTGCACAGTGTGCCTATATAGCAAATTCTGTTGTAAAATCAGTGAATCTTTCTGCAAGACGATGTAAATTAGGAATGGAACTGTTTGAACTAATCTTAGAAATGAGACAGCTGACACTGCGATTCTATGGTCCAGGCAGTAGTCAACCCACTCAATATGGCAGATGTCACATGACCACTATTCGTATTCGGTCCGGCCGATACTACTCGGACGAATATCGAATAGTAATTTGGCCCACTATTTGGCTCCAAAGTGAATACTAAGCGAATATTCGGTAAGCCATAATAATTATAACTGAGATATCATTGGAATTTTTCAAGATGTGGAAATGGTGAAAGATGGAGAGTTAGTTAGATGGACAAAGCATAAAAGCAATTAATAAGTTTTGGGAACAAAATATCTCTAATGGCTACAAAAGAAACTCTTCAGTCCTTAGCAATTCATACCAAAGGCCGTTTTTCAGAGTTAGCTTAAAGGACGACTTTTCTTATTGGGTGCTAGTTTTTTATCTTGCTGTGGGTTGGTGTGCAATGTGCATGCAGTTTGAGTCTCTGTTATAAAGGAGTGTTGCTATGGGAACTCATTTGTTGCTAGCCTCTATTTAGGAATGAGGTCTGTATTTATATTATATAATGGACTGTTGCTATGGAGACTGTTGCATGGTTTTTGGTTGGTATGCAAAGACTCTTGGTATCTTGTCTTTGTTTGTCTCATATTTCGGCTGTTTCTTTTTTGTCTGGAAATTCGAGTTTTCTATTTCCCAGTGCAGGGCAAATATTTATATTTTTATGCAATGTATTCTGCTTTTTCTCATGAGTTGTTTGTGCTTCATTTGCAATGAACCCTGTTTTATTCATGTTAATGTGACCTGTAACTGATGTTGAATAAGTTTGTTCCTCACTTTTGACAGTTAGTGTCTGATGCGTGCGGCTATTGAAAATGTGGGCTTTACACGACAATTGATGTAGTTCATCAACCTGAGCAAGAGAACTCTATCTTATCAGAGGTTAGGAATAAATACAGGAGCACATATTAAATCATCTGTCAACATGAGCAGATATTGAATCTTTTTCGACATGAGAAAATATTCAATCATATATTGACATGAGCATATATTAAATAATACTTTGACATAAGCACATAATTGTTATTTAATCATATTTTGACAGAGGTAGCACTAAAAAACCCTTGCTCTATGGACCTCTGTTGGTGGCCATAAGGATCCGCTCTGTGACACATTCTATGTAGAGTGTTCCAATGTTTGTTAGATGATGACTGTCTTAAAGAGCTAAGATTCGTGGTAGGTCCTCGATTTGAAATGGTCTCCCTTTGACACTCCGCTCCCTTCCTAGAGTCCCTTCTCAGGCATTCCTCTCTCAACTTAAGACTTTTTTATTTGGCCGCGCTGGGGTTGGGAGCGACTTTTAGTAGTCACCTTGAAGAGGCGCTATACACAAATTCGCGTAATGAATGAATGAATGAATTCGTGTCCATACTGGGGAAAACCGCAGTAATGAATTAACCATTTTCAATGGGCTGTGACTATTCGGTCGATTCTTGTCTAAATTTGATTTTTTTAAATCACTGAAGAAGGTCAAAATCTATTGTAAAATGTTCAAATCAATAGCTGTAAGTATCAATCAATTACAAGGCAAACATAATAATATTATGTTTGTCTTATTATTGATTGATATCATTATTGCAACCAAGGATGTAACAAGCGGGGGCAAGGGCACCGGCCCCCAGTTTCAAAACTGAAGGGACATGGCCTCCCAGTTTTAGTGCTCAGTGCCCCCCCCCATGTGCCCCCGAAATTGGTTCTTTTTCAGTTTCCCCAATGGCTTTTTAAGGTGACTTTTGTTAAGATAATATGTGCCCCCCATTTTTCAAATTTCTGGGGGCAAAATTCAAAAAGTGGGGCAAAAGAAATGTTTTGCGCTTTGCGCAGTGTTTTTTAAATTATACCCCTGCTTTTCAAAACCTTGTTACTCCTCTGATTGCAACTGTCATTTATGTGGTAGTTTTGATCTTATTTTTCAGTAAGCCTTCATTCGTGCATTAAGGAAGAGCTCCTTAGAGGTGACATTTTCAAAAAACTTTGCCCTGATTGTATTCCCAATGTCTATTCAATATCAACAGTATCTAGGAAAAACACATGATGCAGTTGATTGTTGCATCATTGGAAAAGAATCAAAAGATTGTCTTAGGTGCACTCTCTGCCGCATGCTTTTCCCGTATTTTCTTTCGCTACATCTGTGTACGACCATGGAGTCATTCTTGACTAGGAGGACTCCTTCGCCCAACCTGCTACTGACGATACACAACTGCTTTGTATGCTTAGCGAGCTGGTCAGGGGCGTCACTGTGTAAGGACCTTGAACAAGTCCTTCCCACACAATTGCTCTGCATTGCAACTGCAGATGCGTCGGCGAGACGTGCGCGCGCTTTCGAGCACGACTTGTCGTGTTAAAGCGCGTTAAAAATGCCGAGTTGTATTGTATAATTTGTATTGTATGTGCATATGGCATGTGCGAGATAGCTGGGTGATGTGGTCGGAAACGTTATCGAGGATGATTCGAAGATTACGGACAAGAGAGGAGTAAGACACGGAAGAAGTAGGGTTTGTTTGAAGGAGGTCAAAGGGAGGGGTGAGTTTGTTTCATTGCTCGCAGAAACCAATGATAAAAAATTCTATTTTGAAGGATTTAAGCATAGCAGGATGGTCGTCATCCAAGTTGATAGCAGGTAAGGACCTTGATGTGTGATGTTGTTTTGTATGTGAATCATTGCATGTGTAAGTGAATGAGGGCAGGTATCTAAGAACAGTTGTGTATCGTCAGTGTACTGGTGATGATCTGCAGAAGACGAGGAAATGATTTTGCTGAATGCCACGGGAAGGTTACAGAATCAACAACAAGAGGACCAGGAACAGAACCTTTAGGAACATCGCAGGTGAGGCTGTGGGGACCGGATGAGTGACCAGAGGCATTGAGAGTGAAAGAGCCTGAAGAAGCGTATGACTTAATCCAGGATAGAGCGGTACCAGAGATTCCAAATGCAGAGGAAAGGCGTTTGATAAGAATGGCATGACCTATGCAATTGTAGACCGCAGAAATGTCTAAGAGGCATAAGCGATAGACTTTTTGACGACTTATTTTGCTATAAGAGCTTAAGGCGTCACGTTCGGATCAGACAAATGACTGGTTCCTGGTCCGTTCGACTGTAAATTTCCTTGTTTGTAATACGGACCACATGCGGAACTCGCATCATCCTCCATAGGCAACGTTGAATAAATACATCCAGTTTTCTTCTTTAGTCCTTGTTAGGGTAAACGTCTCTGCGCCATATAACAGGCCCGGTAGAATGAATACTGTATATTGTATATATATATATATATATATATATATATATATATATATATATATATATATATATATATATATATATATATAGGATATATGTAGGACATACAGTTCTGGGCATGTGCGATTCTTCTGCGAACCTCGGGTTCACTGCCTCCAGTGCAGTCCATGCATGAGCCGGGAGCCCAGGTATGTGAAACTGCAGGGCACCACTTTCACTTTATATTCCAGCCGCATTCGACTATCTATACGGAACCAGTTTGATAGTCCACCGTCTATCTGTACTGCGTGGGTTGTATCGGTGTACAACTCCTTCATGAGGTCCACAGTTCTCGCTGGGATGCCCAACCGTTATTAGTCAATAGTCACCATAATATAAGTCACTAATCGTTTTTTCACTTCTCAACAATACCGCATTCTAAAAAATCCATCGGACAGAGCATTACTTACCTCAGCCTACTTTGAAATACCTTAACTTACCTTATCTTGAATTACCTATCATTACCTCAATTTGAATATGTATATGATCCTATCTGATCTGATCAAACATTACCTTATCTAAGTCTTCCTTTGTCCAGCTTGAAAAGACGAGGCCTCCAGCTGAGGTCTGCAATCGTCTTTTTTGTTCGAAACCGGACGACGCGATGCAATGCAGAGCACCCGGCCAACTGACGCCCGTCCTTGGAAGTCCGTGTGGCGATGGAAAGGTCAGTGTACGTGTATTTAATAGCGTGTCGAACTGCCGATGACTAAAACAATGGTTATATGACCTTCCCTTAGCCTCCCTTAAGCCCTTAACCAGGGTCGTTAGTAATACTGTACAAAAGTAGGCCTATTGCAATAGCTGCAATATCAATACTTCATCATAAAAAGTATTGCGATACCAATACCTTTCCTTAAAAGTATTGCGATAACAATACTTTTACCAATGCTTTTCGATAGGCTTGCTGAATTCGCTCTTAGCACACTTCATGCTCCGATAATTAATTATGAGGAATTTTCCACGGAATCGCTTGAGACAATAGCAATGTAGGCCTACATGAAGTAGCCTTTAGGCAGGCTGTTCGAACACTCCGCTGATATCGCATTCGCAATCTTGGTTTCATTTTCAATATCGACTAACTTAGAAAGCACTCAAATTTTATAGACAAGCCACTTCCATCCGCCGATCACAAAAGGACATAGGCATAGGCCTGCTTTCAGCCATGTATAAATAATTACAAATTCCTTCCGTTCGCACCACAGATTATGATCTTACAAATACAGAAGACTTTCTGGTGTCACTCTGTCCGGCGATGCATTTCCACAGTTTTACAGCTGTTGACTCGACACCTTCGCCGTTGGCTTGGGGAACACCTGGGACACGCAATCGAGGGATTCCTGAACACAGCAGTCGCCCTCTTCCTGGTTTCCAGGGCCAAAAACATACGGCGCGCCTCTGGCACGCCCATAAAAGCAAAGTTTCCTACTTATTCGCTAGGATCGTGACACTTGCGATATATCGTACACGTACCAGGCATACAGTATCGTTTGCAAAAGCGGTCACGTGGGTATGTACTATAAACACTATTTATTTGCATGTGTATCTAGATTCTGTGTATATGTCTGTCTCTCCGTTAATGCATTTGCACACTTTTACAGCTATTCACTCGAAACCTTCGCCGTTCACTCGGGGAACACCTGGGACACCCAGTAGAGGGGATGGCCGCCGTCATCCTCCTCGCCAGGACCAAAAATCTGTCTTTACCCGGGCACCGGGTGCCCCAGCTAGTGGCTAATAAGGCGATTTTCAAAGTGTGACGATTGACTCCTCACAATTTTTTTAAATCGTGGCTTAATCTAGCGGACGAGCTATATATACAGTGGATAAAGGTAATGGCATTGAGTATCGCTGACAGGCTAACGAGAAGTATCGCGATACACATGCGATACCTGCAAAATAAAACTATCGCGATTCCCGCTGCGTTATTTGAAAAAGTATCGGCGATGCCAAATATTGCGATACTTTATGGCGATATCAGCAGCCCTGCTCTTATCGTATAATTTTCCTATTTTACTGTACAAAATCGCAACTACTGCATTTCACCTAGTTTGCCTGTCTTCGCCGTAGGGCCTATACCACACAATTTCACATGCCTTACTTTCCCATAACCTACAATGGTTTCCTTATCTTACCCTACCTCACCGTGTCTCAGTATCCCTTACCTTGCCTTTTATCATGACCCACCTAAACTTTCATTT
Organism: Bimastos eiseni; assembly: GCA_959347315.1. Lineage (NCBI taxonomy): Eukaryota > Metazoa > Annelida > Clitellata > Crassiclitellata > Lumbricidae > Bimastos > Bimastos eiseni. Next base: position 15,573,857 of record OY365815.1, read on the forward strand.
CTTGCCCTACTTTAGCCTATCTTTTATTACATTAACATACTCTACTTGCCATATTTTTCAATGCTTTAACTAACAGTTGTATTACCTCAGGTTACCTCACCATATATACAGGATAACTGCAGTGCGTCACATTGCATTGACTTCCTAGGTCTGTAAAAACGGACAGTGTCTGGATAAGACTGCAGCACTAGTCAATGAAGGAAGTGGAAGCCAGCGCAGCGCACACTTAACCGGATTCAACCACTCCAAACCCACACCATCGATCCCATTCAACTATTCATGAAACTCCAAGCTCACACCATCAATCCCATTCAGCTATTCAAGAAATCAGTCAATCAGAGCACGGTCAGTCAGTCGGTCAGTCAGTCAGTCAGTCAGCCTCCCAATCTCAGCCAGTCAATCAGTAGGTAACTCTTCAGACGTTTAATCAGCCGATCAGTCAGGCAGTACTCAGTCAAACAGTTAGCCAGCAATCCCGCCAGCCAACGAGCCATCCTACCAGTCATTCAGTCAGCCAGCCAGCCAGCCAGCCATATATTCAGCAAACCTACGTAAATCCAACAATGAAAGTACCGTTACTTTTTTTGGCAAGTAAACGGCGGATTGTTCGACGGCTATAAGCCTCCTATGATTAATTAGGAGATTGAGGTCGGAAGCGCGTAGTTGACCTACAAAATACTGATCAATAAACCAAACCAAATCATCCGAATCTTCGCTATCTACAAGGTCCAACGAGCACCCTATTGTTTCAGCCCGACTGAAATACAGTGTGACCAATCAAGGCATAGCTGAAAATTTGGTATAAAAACAATTTCAATTGATTACGGAGAAATTGCATATAGTCCGGCTGTGTAGTTCATATTGAACCACCGTGCATCGGACTAAGAATAGTTTTACGGTTTATAGACCGCTCAAAACATGATTTTATATATATTGCTCAAGATGCCGTAGGCGGTCCCACTTATTTTGGGCAAGGTCGTCCGAAATGCATGGATGACACATATCCAGACTACTGTAGAAGAAACGTCTTCGCCAGTCCAGACATATGCAAGATACAAGACATTGCTACCCACTGCTGCTTCAGCTGCTCTTTCGTCCGATTCGCCTAAAGTTGAACAACTAGATTTACGACACATCGGATGACGGATGACGACAACTACTGGCGCCACAAAAATTAACCAAACTAAATTAATTATTGCTATATTATAAAGAGAGCAGCACACAGCTACTTTAAATAAAGTTACTCATGAACATTTTATTGGAAAGCATTATATGCTGGCTTCATTTGATTCATGTAGTCATAAATTTGATTACATTTGATTCATGTAGTCATGCGTTTGACACATATAGGGACATCGAGGCCGAGACTCGTTTTTGAGGTCTTAGTTTGTGAACAAATGCCTTGGCCTTGGTCTTGAAAGTTCAGATCTTGTTCTTGGTCTCGCTCTTCCTCAAAAGGTCTAGAATATTTTCAAGACCTCAACTGATTCCAAACACACTTTTAAAGCTTTTCAAAGCTGAAGACACACACAATTTATTCTCATGGTTTTTAAAAATTAAAAACTTGGTTTATGAGTTCTTTATCAAGTCATTTACTTTTTCATTAATTTGTGTCTGTATTTTTGTTATTTAGAACTGGATTCTTATATTTAGTCATTCTGAAAACATCTACTGCATTTATTAAAATTAATTTTTCGTTTCTCGCTACAGTCTGATGAGTTTTGTGGATGGTTTGTCATAACAATCGTTATCAGCGTCATGCAGTCTGATAAGGACCGTAAATCGTATCATATGAATTGACCAAACAGTATTCACTGTAGTTAAATAAGTCTATTATAGTTTTAAAGTTCACTCTCCAACTAATATATTTAGCCAAAAACTCATGTGGTGATGTAACAAATCAGATTCAAATTGGTCAGCTATTAATTTAAAAATAATTATTTAAAACACATTCGATTACTCTTTTAAATCGAATCATTTGAGGATCACTAGATTCCAATTTTATTGTCTGCTAATTAAAGTTGAACGAGTCATTTATAGGATTGAGGTTTAAGTATTAAATCTCTATCGGAGGTCTCGGTCGCGGTCTTGCAACCAAATATTTCTTCTCTTATCGAGATATCCGTCTGTCTGTATGCCGTTCAGTGTCTCTATGTTTGTGTGAACTCTGTGTCCTCCCATCTGTCTGTTTCATCCCCTCTTTTGAGTGAAAATTGACCTTGGATTCAACGGTAGGAAACGCTATCTCTTACTATCGTAAAGCTGAAAACATTGCCCACAATCTCGGCCCTAGATCACAACACATCCAGCCATCATTATAATGAAACGTTTGTATATGGTCGGAGACAGCCAAGCATATCAGATAGATTAAGGATAATATTCAGACGCTCGAAAGCTCAATCATTAGAGCAAAATGTCGTAAACATCTCCGTCGCTCAAGAGTTGTGCGAATTGCGCAAACAGACCGATCGGAACACTTAGGGAAAGCGTTTTCGTTGGCATTACATGTTGTAGGCGTCCATAACTTCATATCTATATAATGTTGTCGCGTGCTTGACGTCTGCCGAGTGGTTGATAAATAGTTCATCTGACGGTCTCAGCAGTCGAAATAGCATCCTTGCTGTCCCTCGTGCAAGAATCACGAGATGGGCAGAAGGTCTATAATGTCAACCATTATTGTATCTGACAGGATTGAGAGCGACCCGTCAGTCACACCAATCACCGTGTGAACAATCCAGACAGATCGCGATTCCTATTTTAAGATAATAATCTTAGAGGGTCTTCAATATTCAACGACATCTTGTGTCTGCCAGGGCTGTAGACGCCGACTCTAACTTATAAGTACCTCCCTTCGTTGCATCGGGATGTGTACTTGTACTCTCGCCATTGCATCGTCCTTCAACGTACCTAGCATACGGGGACGATCTCTATACAACGAGAAAAACATGATTCCTGCGCATCACGAGCACTCAGAGTGGCTAGCAGGGCATATTTACCCAGCTGTTATCCAGTGGAAATACGAACGACGATTATAAGAAATGTATTGGCTGAAATCGTGCGATATTTGGCCCATAATGAAATCGATTATATAGGAAGGGAACTTGTTGTGCCTAAGCCGGATTTTCCTGGCCCTACAGACGATCGAAGCGGCCACAGAGCGCAACACTTCTGATTCATCCTCTACTCATCATGGCAATGCATGCGGGCGTCTTCGCCTGGCCATAGTATACGCATGTTTAACCTAAAGCAATGCATTGGCGAAATATGTTTTCACTTGGCACTCTGATCAACTGCGTTTTGTGCAGCGATAAATGCCTCATACTTTCCGTTGATTCCCTCAATGCATCGATCACGGACCAGCTAGCAAGGAAACGAGCGAGCGAGCGAGAGCCACGTAGACTGAAAGCCGACGCAGCAGCTGTAGTCATTGCATCTGGTCCAAGTTCCGCTTATAAAGCAGCCTCAAGCGTTACGTATACGTCTGAGATCGTCTGAAGTTGGACTTGAAGTTGGAGCTGCTTTCATTTCTCTTCGCAACGATGTTCCTGACGTACCGTCGGTCATGTCCAAACTATGATTTGCTGTTGACGATAGGGTTGATCGGTCTCTTTGCAATTCTTTCGGTCACGTCTGGTAAGGAAACTCAGGAATTTCAAAGTTCCTTCAACTATATTCATAGATAGTGCAGTTTGTAATGCAATCGTGCGCTGTTATTTTTATATCACACGTATCACAATATATTGCACTGAATGCTCTCTCTTCGTCTATTGTAGTTTTTATCAGCTGTGTATCATATTCCATGGTACATTTCAAGGTCACTTTTGATTTCATTTTGCATTGAATATTATATTATACTATGCCTGATTGTCTATAAACATTGCATATTGAATTGCGCTATATAATTGCATATATATACACATACATGTGAATGAATGTACAATGCATATATTATATATATAACGGGTGCTGTATAGAAGCCTGCACGAGGCAGTCTAGACAGCAGTTGTATAGCATCAGATATTGTATTACTTTATAAATAATTTTACTCAAGTGTATTTAAACTTTTACGTTAAGGTGCTTCTGTTGTTTTGTTTTATGTTGCTTTGTTCCTTGTATTTTATATCAGCTGTTCCTTATATTTTGACATTGATTATTTGAAATGTAATGTAGAATAGTCAAGTCCTAGTTTCTCCTCAATCCTGCCCACGCTGTTGCCTAATGAGTACTCGATCAAAGAGTTGCCGCTGTCATTATAGTCAGTCCTTCCAATTTTGTTGCGAGATGGCACAGGCTCTGAATGACTCTCGTGACGAGTGGGTCCTAGCCTATAATCCCTATTTCACATTCTCTGATTGGTACTAGTGTCCTGAATCCTGATACTAGTCGGCACTGACTTAACTGTCAATGACGTTTATTGAGGATCAGGGCTGGGCCTATCATAGAATTGCATCAATTTTATCACGTAAGATAAAGAATAATTAAAATAAAAACAACTGCGGCGACGGTGATGATAATCATGATCATGATGATTGTGACAATTATAATTATAGTAACAATACACCGTTCTGACACGAGCACTTTCCTCGAGGCACAGATGGTTTTGCTGATGGAAAAGGTGCTACAAAAGGCGACTGCATTGACGTATGCCTACTGAATATGAACAAATCTAGACACTTCTGCCAGCCATGGAAGCGACCATTAGCGTCATTTTCCTCAGACAATAATATTAATTTCGATGAGGGCTCATTCTAATTATAAGAATATTAATAATAATTGTCATAATGATAATAATCAACCTCCTCGGTTACCGGTTGGCCAGACATCAGGCGACCAACCTCTTTCAGCGCTTACCTACGATCACTCAGTACTCCATTGCAGTCGATTTTTGTAGAACCTCATTCATCGACAAAATCATCTATACCTCGGTTAAAATAATAATAATAATAATAATAATAATAATAATTAATAATATTGATGAATTATAATAACTGGAAGGATGTAGTGTTAGGCACGAGACCAAAAACTCAAGACCAAGACCGAGAGGTCTAAGACTAAGACCAAGACCGAGTGGTTCGAGACCAAAACCAAGACCGATACTCTTTTCTATAAATAATTTAATTTATTACGACGCTAAAACGGAACAACGCGCTTCAAACATTAATTTCATTGCTGAAGAATACTAATCTTAACAATGGTCCAGAAAACAGTTTTACTCTGAACTTTTGCCGGTCCAGCCTCTGGCTTCGGCCTGAAAATATCACACTATAAATTACTTAATTATACTATAAGATATGTAAATACTTTAAGACATCTGAACAAGTAGATTAACGTTGCGTTTGAATGGTGTACTTGTACCACGGACTTGGGAATTGGAGGCTAACAGTGTCTACACGTGGCCGACCACATAATTATTAGATTGTCCCAAAATGTTTAAATGTTTTAGCAAATTTGGAATTGGCTGGTTCCGTTGCAAATGCATTATTTTCTGCCCATAGTAACATGTAGGGCCTATATAAAGATCTATTAGTTTTGTCAGCACGCCATAAATCGATAACAATCGTATATGGCCTAACAATCCGGTGTCTCTAATAATCGATAATAACCGACAAATATCGAAAAAATGCTCTGATACGGCATGTGACCAAGAACGCTAATTTAAGAAGGAGACCAATCCCAAAACTGTTCCTTAAAGACCAAGACCGACGCATATAAGACCGAGACCAAGACCGATGGTCCGAGACCAAGACCTAGATCGATGCATTCGAGACAAAGACCAAGACCACCGTTTTCCGGTCTCGAGACCACATCCCTGGAAGGATGTCGGGAGAGGGGATGACGAGGAGCTATATTTTATGAGTATGCTGTACCGAATTAAGGTGATGTTAAATTTAGTTTAACGTGTTCCAATTTAAGGAGTAAGATAGCTAAATAACAAACAATCAAGTTTTTTGAATATAGTGAAATCGCTACAACAATAAAAGGACCAACAACAACAACACTAACAATAACAGAAACAACACCATCACCATAACAACAATAATAATGATGATAATAAATAGTAGTTACAACAGCAGTAGGCCCAGAATTTTGGGAAGGAGTGGAAGTTGTAGATTAGTAGTAGGCCTAGTAGGGAAGTAGTGGTAGTAGTAGGCCTGGTGGTAAGGGAAGTAGTTGCAGCAGCAGTGGACGCAGCGGAAGTGTTAGTATAAGAATGATTTTTACTGACTTCAGATGGCTACGGGTTAGGTTATTCCTGACGGTTTTGATCAGAATGTGGCTTTTGTAGTGTGAATTTCAATTGCACAGCTTCCGAATAATTTATTCTTTTCCAATGGAAGCAACTCCAGACAATAATGTACTCTGGTAATTTGATTTCACACGAATAAAATGGTCCTAGTCTCCTTTTTTAAAAACCGATTAATCACTAGTCACCTACTGTCTGCTGCATTCCAAAAACTACAGACTGTGTATACTATGCGCTTCACACGAATACATTTAGGCTTATGTTACGTATATTTTGCACATTGGCCTGTAGCACTTTCATCAACTTTGCGTCGACCGCTCTCTGTATACCGTCATATGAACCATCTCAGACTCTATTTACCTCTATATCTATTCTTGCCTCGACCTCTACCCTTACCTTCACCATTATCTATGCATGTATCTCTGCCTCAGCCTCAGCCTCTGTCACTGTCTCCCCTTAACCACTACCTTTACCTCCACCCTTACTTTACAGTTACTTTACCTCTATCTATACCGTTGCTTTTGCAACTATGTTTACCTCCACCTTTACCTTTACCTCTACTTTTACGTGATCATATGTGCAGGGCTTGAAGTGGAACGGTGTGAAACGGCGTGACCCGATAAAAGAGCGCCCGACAAAAGAGCGCCCGACATAAGGGCGCTGAAAATGTATATAAGGCGTTTAGTTGGCGTTCTTGTGGGTTCGACGACAATTCGTTTACAGAAATTTCGTCTACCACACTTCGTCTAAGCAGGAGCAGAACTGACGAAAATAATTCTGTTAAAAGAGAACCTGGATCAATGAAAGAGTACTTGTTAACTAGAAGCTGGATCGATTAAAATTAAAATATGTAAGCCTTGAATTGGTTTGATACAAATAATGCCTTTTAAGACAAACGGGAATGCATTGATCTAGCTTCAACTGAGACCGAATTCTATTCGCCAATCCAGCTTCTAGTTAAACATACGGCTTTTCATCCTCTAGTTAAAGTCTTGTCTTGATCCTAGCTTCCATTTAGGCAGAAGCATATAATCGCTCCCGCTCAAACTGCATTCTTTTCATCAATACAGCTCCTATTTATACAAAATTGCTTTCATCAATCCATCTTCTTATTTAAATAGAAATCTTTCCTTCATTCCCACTTCCATTTAGGTTTAAACCATTTTAACATTCCCGTTTCTGTTTAAACGACATTTTGTTCACCAATCCAGTTAGACAGAATTCTTTTAATCTATCCGGCTACTAAGGTAAATAAAACTCCACGTTAGATATTTGTTCGGCGCCCTTATGTCGGGCGCTCTTTTGTCGGCGCCTTTTTGTCGGGATGCCGTGAAACGGGTATGCCACACCGGGACCTCTCCAAGCATACCGGTACTTCTCCAGACCAAAAGCCATATATGGCAGGAAAGTGGAATGGTTCTTGTAACCATACCCGCACCTCTCTTTTCCCACTTTAAGCCCTGCATATAATTATGTGCCCTCATCTCTTACTTTGCCTTTACCTCTACCTTTATCTCTACCTTAACCTGTACCTTTACTGTTTCACATGTGCCCAAAACAAAAGCATCTTTATGGGGCGCGAGTTCGCAAATACTCAAGCAGATGTTGTGGGGTCTTATTCACGACGACGTCTTCCTGTTTATTCAGCTTTCTCCGTGGCCAAAACGGGCGAAAGATGGCGCCTGGCGAGGATTATCGACGACATCCAGAGCGAAGTCCAGAGTCCGTCGATCGGCGTCGAAGGGTTTCATGGAATTGATGGAGGAGGAGGAGCACCTGTTGTTATTCTCGCCAACGATGGACAGCGGATATCGTTCGGTGTCGAAAAATTCCCTGTGAGTCTTATCGGCCGATTTCACCAGACTACTATAGGCCTTATAGCAGGGACGGCGATTCCGGGGATCGAGCGGGACAAGTTCCCTTCCCCTTCTGCAGAGAGGGGACACATTATACACTTGCCTCCACACTTCTTACCCCTCTCAATGGGTGTCTCCACCACCTCTCAAACTAGATCGCCGCCTCTGCCTTGTAGCATGCTTCATTCTAACGCGTTTTCTTATATAACGAACAAGAAGTGGTGCGTGATGATAGTCCAGTGGTTATAGGCGTCGCATAATGGTTCTCCGATTTATTTGCTCTGCCTGCAATTACTGTTTACTATTGAAATATCGGTTGCCATGGCTGCGATTTTGCATTTTCAAAATTTAGATCTGATTCACACACATATCTACGCAGCACCACGGCTCAGGAGAGGCTTACCTATCAGACAATTATGTCGATTGCGTGGGAAACTGCTGCAATGATTGACTATAGCCAAGTTATTGACGACTAGGCCTATGCGTTTGAAAAGCAAGGTCCGCAATCAACTATTGAAAGCTATTACAATCAGGTATACAAACTTTATAATTAAATTAATGTCTTTGTAAGGATAATATAATTTACTGACACTTAACTACAATCGGTTTAAACTTCAATCATGACATTTGAAAAAGCTACGCCCCGCCACTGATCGTCAGTAAAAATCTAGACTGGAAAATATTGACGGCCAATAGTTTCCGCAACGGTTATAGTTTCTTTCGACTTTATGTAGCAGTGACGAAGCCCTAACCTTTATTGAACTGCATAGACTTTCGGAATTCTCTAGGCTAGCATGCACTTCAGCGTTAGGTCTACATTCAATTTATTCCAACGATCAAGTAGGCCTACACTACTTACACATAATGCTCTATTGGAAGAAAACAATTTCCTTAAGTCAACGGGTGCTTGCGACATTCGACTCTCGGGTTATTTCGATAACGCAAATAAATTGCCCCATAGTCCGATATGAATAGGTCCTATGCAGTCTCCGGTTGTTTATAGGGTTTTTAGATTCATCTGTCTTGGTGCATCGATGTCAGTCACTGTCAGCTTGGCAAGCAGAGTAAAAGATTTTTTGCTAGAGGTGGTTTGCCAGAGGACATTTCTCAAATGTCTTGCCAAAGGTATTTTACCAAATGTAGGCCTATCTTCCTAGAAATCATAGATCTTTTACAGCAGGTTTCTGCCATAGGCCTATGTCTTTTGCCAAAGGCCCTTAAAGTTTGTCTTGCGGTAGAACAGCACTGTAAACTTTTCTTCAATGCCTCTCTGTTTTCGGAAAGAATTTACATACTGTTGAACGGCACATTGAGAATGGCAATCGGAATTACGACTGACTAAATCAGCACATCAGTGAATATTTGAGACATTGAAATTTCTTAATTTTTTAATTATAATATTATTGATTTTGCTCCGTAGAAGTGCAAATAAGACACCAGTAGGGTTCATTTGACTGGCTCAATTTCTGAGTTTTCACGTGTTTTACCTTGATACGCAATGTAAGGTAATATAAATCATGGTAAACTAAACATTATGTAACTTTTAGGCCAAACGCGAAAAAAGCAATTAAGTATGCATGCAATCGTTTCAGAAATGCATTCAGGATAGTTGGGAGTAAGGTCAGGCAATGGAAGGCCGTAAAAGTGTACAATTGAAAACAAAAGGTGGTTTTAGGGGAGTTTTTCTGTTGAAGATGGAGTCAGAAGACGAGGTGGCGATAGGATTTCACCCAGAGGCGGAGTATCAGCTAAGTGACAAAGACTGGCAAGAGCTTTTCGGCAGACGACGACATTCCATTCTCCACGACTCTGCAGAAGATGCCAGCGATCTGCGAACCATTCTGGTCAGTTCCGTTACATAAGACTACTTAACGTCGGCTCAAGGGGTCGAAGAGCAGGAAATGAGATTATCTCCTACGTAGATGATGGAAATCTAGTTGTTTACATGACACAGGCACACTTGTGCACGCACGCACATACACAGGCACGCACACACGCAACTAAACACGCACGCACGCGCGCACATACACATTTCACGCTAAAATGATAAGATAGAGAAAAACGTCTATAGTTAAAAAATGACATCAGATTAGGACAGATACGGTAAAAAAATTAAACAAAGAAAACTAACTAATAAGCCATAATATTATGGTCAAATGAATAATTGAGCATGTAGGCCTATATGTGTACATGTGTTTACTGTCTAGGCCTATGTGTGTCAATTAAATAATGATCTTTAATATGTTATGAAAGACATATAACAACCATATGTCAAACATTGCCATCTCAGCAACCTATCAGAAATGAAATCAATAACAAGACAAAAGAAACGGACGAAAATTATAATTACGAAATCGAACTGAAACCCCGTGAATAACTTTTAAGACGTCAACAACCTGTGTTGTTATAAATGTCGTTACACTTTGAAATAACTAATAATAATCACGCTATGGCATTGTAATAGTCTGAAACCTGATCAGAGTATGATTACTTGGAATCAACGATGTACCTAAATCTAAATCGATTCTCACGCATGACTTGTTCGTCTGATTCCATCTGAACTTCGCTCTCTTTCCACTGATGCGTCCGTCCTTCAAATACATTTTCCGACGAATAAATTCCGACGGAGGAGGACGAACATAGACGGACGAATTAGATTTTCCTCACGATTTAACGACCGGATAAATTTCCTCTGTCACGCCTCAGGCGATCGAGTTTCGTCTGACCAACCGATTGACCAGACGAGTGACCACTGACCACAGACGATGTCTGATTCGTCGTGACTTTAATCGACTGTGCTTTCTACCGCTCCGTGCGTCGCCTTCAGTTGATCGATAGATACTTCCTATGTCTGTGGACTGGACCAGCAATTCATTGCCTGCATGCGCAGAGGTTGACTTCTATTGCGCCAGATGCATGTGATTTCTCGATTGTTGCTTCATCCACCTGGAATGGGCTCCCACTTGAACTGGGATTCCTGTCCCGCATCAATATGACTGCGCTGAACTCGATAAATGGGCACTATATATACATAAATTTTAGGAATGAATGAATATTAGCGATGCACTCGAGGACACAGACAAATAAGGCATGCACTGATGACCACGCATGCAGACTGGCAACTAGACACAAAGGTTCCAACCAGACAACGATGGCGCCCGTTTGTCTGAAGTAGGCGTATACGTGTGAGCCCACTGACACACTCATCATGGCTGCCAATTGGATAGAGCTACATAAACGAACAGAGTGAATACGACCACAACCGTTTGTATACGTGCGTAAGCGAGTAACGTAACCGACTTCCGTCCTTTGTTGTAAATAGAGGCAAACATCTGAGGAGAGAAGGACGTCGAACAGAAAGAGGTTTGGTATACTACGAATAGAGCGATCAATGTTGAAGAATCAACGTCGTTGCCATTGTCGTGTTTTATAACTAGAGCTCATTACCTTCTCAAATGTAACAATCATGACGATTACAGTCAGACTGCAGTAAGGTTTCTAGAGCGCCAATCGATAATCAAAAGCAGGAAACCAGTGTATTCACGAATTCTGCGTCGAAGCAGAGAGGTTTTCAAAGTGTGGTTCAGCGTAGGTCCGTTGCTAATGGGGGTGAAGGGCCAGGCTACCTGTTAAGGCAGGTGTCGGTTAAGGCAAGACTTGGGAGACGGAGGATCGACTGAGCCAGAGTATGAGTTCTTGAAGACATTGGCAGCGATGAAGGAGGAATGGAAACTTGCCAAATTCAGAGGAAATATCGTAACAGAGACATGGTGCAGTCTGGGATATGCATGGCTCGACATGAGCGACATGAACGGTCATCATGACGACATTATCTTGGTCTTATGCAGCGCATCTACGCATCGATTTTCTTACTATATTAGGGGCCTACACAGGAGTTTACTACACTATACACTGCTGTCTAGACTGCCTTATGCAGGCTTCTATAGCATCCGTTATATATACATTCATTCAGTTATGCACATTTATATATGAATATCTAGTATATATAATGTATATATATGTATATGTATATATTCGTAATCATGTATGACCTGCTTCGACAACTAATGTGTGTATCGAACGGTTCCAGGAAGTTAGACATATTAATCCAGTCCATTGAATACAGTTATTTCCAAGAATGGACGTTTAGTTCAGATCAGATCTACTCAAGTTACATCTACATCAAGCTCGAACGTTCGTGTCACTTTTTCATTATGTAGGCCATTGCATAAAGTTTATGTATCTCACCATCATCTTCATTCTCCCTCATCTTCTCACTTTCCCCTCCAGTTATCTCTCTATTCTTTCTTTTTTCTCTCTCTGTCTATCTCTCTCTCTCTGTCTCTCTCTGTCTCTCTCTGTATCTCTCTCGCTCTCTGTTCCTCACTCCCTCCTTCCATCCCTCTCTCAGTTCAAGTCGATTACAAACTTTGTCATGCAAAAATAAAACCACACGATGTAGGCCTATGACTTAGTGTCAAACTTTCTTATAAGTAAATTATTAGAAGTAGAAATAAAGAAACGACGGGAAGGGAAAATAAGACGTCGTCTGCTACAAAACAGATAAAATTCAACACCAATAAAAGTAAATAAGAAGAAGAAAACAAAATGAATAAGTAATTGATGCATACAGCCTTCTTGAGTAAGCTGGTGCTCTGCACTTGGCTTTACAGTGGCGCCTTAGTCGTTTGGAGATTATGATTACGATTACACGTGCCTGGAAATTAACTTTTTATCGGCCATCATTCCTCTTTATTGGGAGGACGGAATGGGAATAGGTGAAGTGGTGATAGTCGATGGACGTGGGATGCAATCCGAACATTAAATGCAATGATAAGCAATATTGGCACAGACAGCAAATAACCACGTGGTGACGTAGGCGTCAACAATGCAACATAGAGTGTGACACGGCGTCCAATTGAGTCCCAATCGAGACTGTATACTTTCCTGAACCGTATCTCGGACCACTTACCGCAACTGCTACAAGTGGACCAGCAAATAGCGGACGCCCTTTCAAATGACAGCGATTATGGAAAATCTCACCCGTTTAAATCTCCGGAGAACTAACAAGGTCGAGTAAAATCTCAATTTACATGTACCTCTTCCTATTCTCTGAGACAGATGTAGGCCTATATACATGTAATGTAATGTAAATCCTCGAAAATTTCTCAGCGCCCACAAAAACCACGTCAGGGAGACCAGCTTATTCACCGGCGCTATACCAAATCAAGCCCACAATATCAAATCCTCTCGTTTCTTTTCGGTGCCGGGTCGAAATCCAGGGAGTCAAACCGAGGTGACAGCATGGTGCTCCGGTGGTAGTCGGTGCTGAGGGTGGTCATGTGGTGGCACAGGAGCAGAATCTAGATAGGACACGTTGAAGAGTTCGGTTTTAGTCATGAATGAAAGTAGCAAGGGATAATGAAAGCGTAGGAGAGGTTATATTTGGAGGTGAAATGTGGGGATGCGCAAACTAAAGGAATTCTTTTGGGAGTCCTTTCCAAAGTGATGGTGCAGCATAGACTAGGGAGCGGTTGCAGAATTTCAGTGACGTATGTCATATGTTACATATGTTATACAATATATAGGCCTATGTACATATATATGGCTTATTAACATCAATGTCAATAGTAGGCCTATGAGTTATCAAGACAAAGACTCAGACTGGATAGAGATGTTCAAGCTGAATCGGTAACCATTAATATTATGGTTGAGTTGAGTTGACAAATGACCGTCGTATTACGTCATTAGTTGTTGGAGACAATTCCAGCGTCGAATGATTATTGATGCAGGACATTCCGCCAGACTCGGGAAATCGCTCCGGCGATTGCTATGTATATCGAACGGTTCTGGGAACAGTTGGGCTTCCTTTTCCAGTCCAGTCAAGACAGTTTTTCTTAGAATGGACGTATAAGTCCAGACAGAATCAATTGAAGTTACGTGTACATATAGCTCAGCGATCGATCGCGTCACTCTTCCAGGACAGACAGCAGGAGCAGAGCAGTCAATCAAGCTAATCATGAGTTTTAACAAGTTTTAACGAGCTCATCACATGAGATGGGGTGCACTAGTCCCTTTCATCACCGTCTCATCTTCCCACAGTCAGTAGGCCCATTAAAGCCAGGATTGCAGACTCTTTTTTAATGTTTATCTTGAAGAAGACCTATAAATCAAATGTTCGTATTATAGCTTTTTTAATACTTATTCATCTAGATTTATTGTGTTTATAACCATTTATAGTAAATTTGGAGACTACTATTACGATTACGATAAGTTCTAAGTCTTTGGCTTTGACCTTATAGCATGAACCTCAGTTAAAGTTTAAACAAATACTATCGATTGATAATTGTCGGTGGGTATAGTGGCGCAGTAAAAACACGAAGGGAAATAAATTCGCCAGACGATAAGTACAGTTACTTCCATGATCGACTGAGAGATATCAGAACTAGAACATCATGTTCTACATGCCTGGGTCTTAGAATCCAATAAAGGTGCTCTGTTAATAACTGTTCGCATGACATCGCACTTCATTGGTATAATATCGCAATAACACATCAAATCACTGTGATGCTTTCCGTTATATGGTTTAACAATTATTGCATCCACAGTTGTATGTTGCAAAGCATTATTGTCATGTTATAACATTATCATGTTATGCTATATAGATCGGTTATGTTGTCCTATGGTGTTGCGTTTCCCTATATGTTACTTCATGATAAGTGACATGCTAAGTGGTTAGAAGATGCCTGGTTACGTTTGTAGAGAGCTGATAAGCGCAGGATCTCATCTGGCCTACGACACAGGGTCAACAACGACATTTCGGAAGAGAGCGATCCAAAGGCGGAAGTTGATGACAACGAGGAGGAAGTGGATGACGACGAAGAAGATGACGATGATCTTCAGTCAAGAGAACAACTGAGCAGAGATTACGGTAGTTAATAATGAAATACAAACCCTCTGCACTATTGTAAAGTAAGGGTCTTACGAAGCGCATACGGTAGACCTATAGTCGCTCTTTTGGGACACGGTTGTTGATTGATTAGAGCGCCTTGCAACTTTGTATGTGTGAGGGTTCGAGTCTTCGGTTGCTGTGTTGTAATTCAGTTGCTCATAATTTACTCAGCGAAATCTATTAATACACTTGATCGATTGATAATGGGAATACAATTGATCGATTGATAACGGCGCTCATTAAATACGCAATAGTAATAATTTTCATCGGCCTTGGACAATGGACGAATATGAAGGTCCAAGACAGAGAGCAGACCTTGGAATAACGATAACTTTTCACAAGTTTCCAGATCTACCTATAATAGGCCCACATAAGATTCCTTGCTCAAAATCTAATATATTGCCATATATACCAAGGGCCAAGGACTCTTATATTTTATATTGGCCCATTGATTTTGGGCCAACGTGCGACATCTGTCGCTTATCGTCGCATTCACCGAGTTTTGATGGTCAAAACATTTAACGCCGCAGAAGTTATAAAAAGCAAATTCATGAAGTCACATTTCAAATAGCTGCAATAAAAGACACTTCATAATTATAATTATTATTGAGAAAAGAAACTGGAAATTATCGCAAATGGAAGTCACTTTGAAGTCATCTAGCAAGCTGTCGATTAAATTGGTGAATAAAAATGTTTAGCGATTAGTCATTTTATGATATCATTTGTAACAAAATAAACATGGGCAAGGTGTCCATGACAGACATCCCATACCATCTCATCTCGCCCAAAGGCAGAATCATCGCTACCAACCACAAACCTGTTCCTATAGAACTACAGTATAACACAGAGAGGATATAATTACGCGTTACGACGGGTATATATCCTTATAAAAAACAACAGCATACTAGATTCTCCTGCTGCAGGAGGTGGGTTCTAGTGGTTGGCACCTCACGGACATACATTGTGACCCAGTCTAAAGTCAACCAGCATTGTGTCTTCTCATATCTCGCATCTTCAGCTATAGGAACAGACTTCTTCAGCTGTAGGCATATACACGACCTGCTGCATTTAGCACAGTTCAGCAAACATCTTCGAAATGTCTGGAAATACACTTAAATATAGAGGTGAGCTAGATATGCATGCAAAAAAGGAAAAGGAGGAAGAGGGAAGAAGCAGAAGAGGAACTGAAAGAGATGACAACTTAAGACAACTTAAGAGGCAGTTAAGGCCCTATGGGTATGAGGTGTTAGCATCTTCCATTATGGGGTCGGCAGGTGTAACCATTAAAGCCGAGGTTGAAATTGAACTGAAAGAATGTTTAAAACTGAAGTGTGGGTAGACTTCAGCCTAAAATAAGGCAAGGAATACCAACCGTATCATCATCAAGTAGGATTATGCGATGATGAATTTCACTACGTGCCCTACACTACCAAGGTAGGTCTTACCCGTACGAACAAGCCGTTGGTAAGAAAACAGAGAGAGTATACAAAAGGGCTTCCTTTCTTCAGCACTTATTGCAGTATTAGCTGGACTCATAGATCTCGAGACATCAACCAATGGAGGCCCGAAGGCCATCACAACACAGCATGCCACCTTCAAGGAAACTATACAGAAAAAGAACGGAACTTACACATATCAGAATATTACTACCGGATAAGTATAGTGGAACATTAACTTAATAACAATGCAGATATCTTATCAGATATACTATAGATACATTAAAATTATTTAAATAAATATAACAAGTAACTTAATTACACGTTGCCATTGTATAATGACGTCAAATTATGCTTCTAAAGAAATGACGTCATAATGCTTACTGCGCTCTTTAGACATTAGAGACAGATAAACAGGCCTCTGTGTTAAATAGAACGGCCCTAACTGGGACATTAAAACTTCGCTATATAAATATCGAACAGACCAAAATCACGAACGAATGCAATAAAGGAATGCACGCCATAAAACTGTCTTACTTTTTATGTAATAGGCCTACCTCTTTACAAAATAATTTTCATAATCACGTCACAATTTCTGTCTTACTCTACGAGTAATTTTTTCCATTTCGAATCTGCTCGGTAACTTCTTTGACATTTATCGTCGTCTCTTACATCTTTTTGTTGTAATTTTCGGTATCTTTCGTCGTCTTTTTTGTCGTCTTCTTCGTCTGCAGTTCTCGGCATAAATCGAATGAGTCCAGACTGTTAAGAGAACAAAGGAAATTGCGCTGATGTCATATTTCTGAAATGTGACATCAAACGATTGATGAAGTCAAATAGCAACGGGTGCAGTAATCTTTCGTGAAACTTCAATTAGTGTGGCTATTATTCTTAGAAGAAGAAAAGCGAACCCGTAAGCTAGTCTGAGAGAAAGCCATAGGCATGAAGTGTTAGCTACTTCAGTTCCTAGCCTCGGCATATTGAGGTGGGTGGCCAATCCTTTCCCTTACTGTCTCATCTTCCCACCGACAGTGTACGGTCAGTGTACTCATCATAGTTGAGTGGGCTATAGGGTCGTAAATGGCACAGTAAATTCTACACAGTTTTCTACCCTGGGGAGGGGGCTTGAATTCCGATCTCTCGTTTGATAGAGCATATAATGTAAAGCGACTCGTCACTCGGAAATCCTCTGACAGATTTTCTCTATGCATATTTGCTTAGAACGTAATTATTATGACGCTGCGGAAACGACGACGATGATAATAATTACGATGTCGTTGTTCACGAAGAGGGAGAGAAGAAGAGGAATCTCGATGATGGTGATGATGATAACAATGATGATACTGTTTGACTACGGCGCTGATGTTGTCGACAATGATGATGATGAGTGATTAACAGACTGACATAAGTGACGACGATTACAACAACAACGATGAGAATGATCAGAAAACCATGGTGACGACTAAAACGACGACGCAGATGATGATGACTTTTGTTGTTATGTTGCGCCAGTAGACAGACGCTGCCAATATAGAAACAGCGTTATTGCATTAATTGTTCTGTCGACCTAATTGCTGTTTGATTGTTTGTCCCATTCATACTCCGACCACCGATACATAAAACACACATAAAACACACGTGCACACATACTAACACACACGCATACAAACACACTCATACACACACATAGTTCACGTTGCTCGTTCGACAAATGCCTTCGTGCGTCGCTTACGTCGCCCTGTGACGTCATCCACTGGTCCTCTGAGGGTCGTTGTCGATACGCTGGTGGTCGTTGACAACGAGCTGTACAGAAGAGCGCTGCAACGTCAGAAGAACGATGCCAACGATGCCGTTCAGGATATCAAGAAGTACTACAGCTACGTCATTGCCCTGGTCAGTCAATAGAGAGCCATCATGTTGCCCCGAGAAAACCCAACCATGGACGGCTTTATAATGGCTACGCTCTTAAAAACAGAGGCCCGTGTCTCGACCCAAGCAATTTGTTTAGTAAAGCTTCCTTTGTGCGCGCTTATTGAGGTTAAATAAACGAGTATTGTTTTGTATCCCCGTTCGTATAATCCATAGGGGCCTACGCTCGAATACATTTCCGCATCCAAACCACAGTTCGTCAGTCTATTGATTAAGTAAATAAGCAATTTCATGTACAATCAAACATTTAACACATACTGTACACATTACAAAAGCTTAGCAGTAGAAAGTTAGTTAAAGAGAAGAGATGAATCCCAGAAGCGATTCATACTCGTCTATAGCATCCGTATGATAAATCCACAGCGGGTAAAGTCATACTAACTCGGGAGACGACCTTATGGCGAGTAGGGCTGCCGCTAACGAGTAGTTTTGAAGTCGAGTACTCGGTCGAGTAGCTTAACCAGTATTCGAATACTCGTTTATGCCGGAAGTGCTTCATACAAGCTGCATGGCTTCTACTATAGACTATAGATAGACTGAGTAGACCATTGCATAGGCTCTAACTAAAGCTCTGCCACACTAATAAATTTAAATCTCCAATGTAACAACTAATAAGTTACCGAATAACCAAAGAAACAGATTTTTAGCTTTTTGTACACAGCAAGAAATGAAATTATGGGCTACAGAAAGCCGTCTGGCAGCCAACAGTCTGCCTCACGGTTAAGAGTGAGGCCTGCAACAGATAACATGCGATTTTCCGACCTGAAGTGGAAGCATGCGAGTACTCGAGAACAAATAATTACTCGAGTGACTTTTGGAGTTGAGTACTAACGTTGAGCTAGTTGGTGCAGCTGGTAAGCCGAGGCATTACTCGGCGGAAGCAAAGGTCCTAGAATGCGATCGGGGTTTGTTAGAATTGATGCGAAGTGGGCATCAGCACAATCACATATATCATTAAAATTAATGAATTCCGATCACAAGAGATTGCAATTCTAATCTCAATGAGGTTCAGTTCGTTGAATCCCTTCAGAGGTTTAGATCTGATCAAAAGTAATGATTTATCTAGCGCTGTCATAATAGTCAAAAGACATCAACTGATGGATGATTGGTTCAAGTTACATGTAAGCCAGAGTTAAACAAATCTTAATCCGTTGAATAAATTCCAATTGATTTCATCTGTGTAGGAGAAATCACAAGTCAGGCTACGCTAAGTGAGCAAGTTAAACAGATGAGACAGGAACTAAAACTTGCAAAAGCGTTAAAAATCAAATCGTATTGTAAGCTAATAACATGGATGTATCGAGATTTCTCCAGCGCTCAAAAAGCTAAGTCCTGAGAATCAGCTTATTTTAGGTTCAGCCAATGTGCCGCATTGAGATGCAAATTCAAAAGAGTGGATCAACCACTGGGAAAACTCAAAAACACGGCACCAACCTTCTGACGATTGACGTCCTTTTCATAGGCTTCTCGTTTTGTTGTGCAATCAATATTTGCCTGGTAATTAGGCATAAATGTTGCTTTTAAAATACTTTATCGACTAGCTGCTTTGTTTTCCTGTCGCTTTTATGGTACTCTTGCCGCTAATGCTGTAAATTATAGAATATACCAATACAATTTATTGTTTTACGTAGACTACTTTCACAAGCTTTGAGAAGTCAAATGTAAAGTTGATGTCCTAGTTTAATTAACTAAACGGTTATAGCGGTTTTCATTTTGAACACATACTATGTGGGTTAAAACCATCTGGAACCATCCTTCTGATAATTAATCTGATGAAACATTTAATACCATTTAGCCAATAAGAGTTCGGTAAACAATGGTAGAAGAATGCGATCGATAAAACCATAGCTGTTAACAAAGGCCATACCTTGTCTAATTAAATGTCCTTCATTTATTTGATAGATCTTCGCATTTTAGTTATAATATTGTGCTTTTTCTTACATTCAGGTAGACTCAAGATATTCACAGATCCAGGACAGCGAACTCAGCATCCGAATACGCTTAGCTGGCATTTTTATAGCTCAGGTACTAGCACCTCACAGACTTTTATTAAATAGCTTCCGTACGCAAGCCATAAAATATATAGAATCGCACGAATTTGCTTCAACAACATAATAGCCGCGACTAAATTCATTTCCAAAGAATATCATATATGGCCTATCGGGTGAGATACTTTGAACGCTTAGAAACGACGAGGCGCCATTTGAGATGGTCATGCACGGATTGCACTAACCCGAGGTACAGATCTTTTCAATATTTGGTTTCATTTATTTATTTAATCATTTATTTGTTCATTTTAAAACATCTTGTGCGCTCAAGATGAGCGAGTGCAACTAGGCTGTTCGTTCGAATGGCGTCATGAAGTTCTGACCGACAATAATTGACTATATTTGGTTTTGCAGCATTGCATATTATGATTGTATGAGGCAGTTATCCTAAGGTGCTTCCGACACCACGAGACATTATCCTTGCAATACGAACAACTTTATTAGAAAAGCCTGCCACCTAATAATATCTGCTAGAAGTCATAATATTACCAATAAGCATTCGGTCAATATTGAGAGATGCGGCCCATAAAAGCACCTTACGATATTAACCTCCCATCGTCAACGTGTTTATGCTGGTCATTAATATTCGTGTTAGGTATTTGCTTCCATTATTGCTCTTGTAATGCCTTTCCGATTGTAAGACACACGCACACGCATGCACGCACGTGTCACACATACAGACATTTTTGTTTAATTTCTGTTTACTCCACTCGGAGCAATCTGCACGCTCTCCCATTTGGTCTTAATCATACATTTGGATACTATTCCGTTGTAAGTTGTAACTACTGATGTCGTGTTAAAAATATGTAGACTTCTTTGTTTACAAATCTTTTGAGCCGATTTTCCTTGAATAATATGGTTTGGCCAAAGAGGTGTGAACACACAGCAAAGGCATCTATGAAAATTTAACAGCGATGTCTACGTATTGTCGATGTATTAGCCGGACGTCAAAGTGAAATGTTGAGACTGTCTACGCTTCTAGATTTGTTAAGAGAGTAGCTTAGGTTGCTGGTTGGCTACTTAAATAATCAGTCAATTTACATCTATAATATGAATGAAACGTTCAACAGCAAACAAATAGTGCTGATAATTGTTGATTTGGTCTTTAGTATAATTAAGGATCCTCCTGAACTTCCTTAATCCGCAATTCCTAGTTGGCTAGAGCGTGCTTTGTTGAACAATCGTCTTATAATAATTAATGAGGGCGATGAGATACTGATTCTTGAAATTATCCATTTATCCATTTGTCTATTATTTTTTTATTTATTGCATGTGATAGCCTACACGAGTCAGGGAGTAAATACGATGGAAGGTTAGCCGCGAAAAGGCCTTGGGTTGTTAAATGGAGTGCTTGAGACATCACTTGGAGAGGAAGGGGCACACGCCCCAGTGGTTCAAATTATGAACTGACCTTTCACCGCTGGTCCTATTTTCAGGGCCGGTCTGATTCTCCATGGTCCGAGAAACACATTCGTCAGTTCAAGCACAGCATGGCCCTTGACCCCAATGTAGGTTTGGAAAAGTTCCAGGAGTGGCTGAAGGAGGAGCATGGAAAGCTTCCAAAGTTCGATCACGCCATGGCTTTCACTGGGTTAGTATGCGAATATCTTTAGACCACCAACCAAAAGGTATGCCTACTGTGCTCTAATGCTTTGTAACGTATAGGACTATAAGACCTGCGATGTTATTTTTCTAGGAAGCGCTAAACTTATAACGTGGATCCAACGACTGGCCAATCAGAGGACTGCTTTATCTCCATGGATTCAGTTCTATTAATGCTCCTGTAACTATGATTGGCTAAAGCGTCCCTTTTTTAATTACCCGAAGTTAAGTGAAATTTGATGTAGACAAATGCATATAACTATGCGTTCATATGCTATTTGTTTCTTCTTGTCCTCAAGTTATACCTTATTTAGCCTACTAGATAAAGCCATTGACCTTATTCCTCTCCGTCAAACTGCCAGGTATAAAGAGGGTGGCCCCGCCTACACGATTTAGGTCGTTCTTGGGAATTATCCTCTTTGTTGATCTTAGTTGTTTTTTTTAAATTCTACTTGACTGTTAAAATTAATGAGGTCACTAAAAAGAACTTGTCATTCTTGTCATTGTTATCACAGTCATTGCTGTTGACAGGTATACTTTGACAACGACCGCTGGAAAGCACACTTCCGGTCAGTGATTTCGATTCCTTGACCTCTTTATCCTCTTCTGCCCTTCCCTTGTGCATGTATGGATTATTTGCATTTATATTCCTCTTGTCCAAATCGATATTAGTCGTGCTTCCATTTAATGTCGATGCCCTAGAATTTGGAACTCTATCTCCGCTCCTGCGCCTTGTCCTGACATCTACTCGCCTAAAGTAAGCTTATAATATATCTGTGAATTTTGGTGTCAGACGGTTTCCCTGAACCGTGGCTTCTACTTTTGTATATGTTTCTTATTCCTGATCGTTTACACCCGATTCCACTCATTCCAGTCAAAGTTGGTATCCATCGTAATTCACAGTTAGGCCTATACGCTGTGTGACTAATGTAGTAATTGTGTTTTTCGGATTATCAAATGAACATTAAGAAATTAAATGAAAATGGAATGTCTGTACATGATATTGTATGCACATGTGTGTACATATGTATTATTGTATATACATGTATGCATCACTGCGTTGCATGTATGTGTATGCATCAATGTATACGTATCTATACCTGCCCAGTCTCCATGCATCTATGTAGGCGTGTATCCTATGGCGTATACTCTCAACGTCGATTCCGTCATTGATAGATAGCATCACGCAAACAGTGCTTTCTTGATAAGACGGCATCGGTGACTGTTGTCTCGTCATCTTCAGCAACCATCGCAGCCACGTTAAGGATCTTTCACTGTGTCGCAGATGATGGGACGATGTCAGGCAAATCAACTCAATGCCTAGTCTGCGATATATCAGAAGCGAAGCTGTTGCTAAACTGGTCCTGTTTCACGCCATTTACATCCATTCATATATCATTCGCATGGACATTCACAAGCATATGGGCTGCCCACACGTAAGATGGGAGATATTTCGCGGACACTTACAAACTGGCGAGATATAAATGTTTCTACTTCAGTTCACCGCCCGTTGCCCAGTGCGATAGCATAAATTATGTTTTAATCACAGAAAACGGTTTATGAATTTTGTCAAAAGCGTTAAGGGACACTATAGGCAAAGAAATTCAGGGACCCTATAGGCAAAGAAATTCAGGGACCCTATAGGTAAAGAAATTCAGGGACCCTATAGGTAAAGAAATTCAGGGACCCTATAGGCAAAGAAATTCAGGCGCCCTAAGGCAGAGCTTCTTCAACGGAAGTGCGCGCGTTAAAGCAATTATTTGTAAAGTGATATTTAGATACTTGAAGTTTAATCTGTTGTTGTTGTTGTTGTTGTTAAGTGTCAGTATTATTATATCTAACAAGGCATAAATCACAAACTTTGTGTAACTGATAAGTTAATTGCGGATCATCCCAGGCCGCTAAAAGCGCTGGGCCCCTGGGAAGAAGTCTTTTTGCGCCCCTCTCGGCGTACCTGACAACTGCTACTAATGCTACTGCTAGTGATGCTAATGATGATGATGATGATGATGATGATGACGACGACGATGACGATGATGATAACGACGACAACGATGATGATGATGACGACGCTAATGCTGATGGTGATGATGACGACGCTAATGCTGATGGTGATGATGACGACGACGATTATGATGATGATGACGAGTCGAATGTTTCTATTTGTGTGTGTGATAGGAATGGCGTACATCGCAACAATTTGCAAGACTGCGGATGGATACGCCTGTTCTATAATACAGGAAGATGGCGGACTATCATCAGTCAGCACAGCCATCCATGAACTAGGACACAGGTTAGTTGCAAATCAGATTTTTACTTCTATGGCGTTATTCTATTCTATTTACCGATTTATTAAGTGCCTCTCACAGTACAACCTAATCAGAGGCGCTCCCAGTGCGAAATATCCCTAGAGACTGTTCCGCAGCAAAGGGCCAACAGAGGCAACATGGCGCAATTACTAGGACGCATATCTGTAACCGTGATTGAACTCAATTCGAGACCCGTATCCCCGTAAGGTTGACTAGTCCTTCTTTCGCTAGGCGGCGACGTCTGTTAAAATGAGATGTTTAACGTAACGAGTGCCTTGCATGGCTCAAACAATATTTCCTTCTGGCTACAATATTACATTCAAATACGTTCGACCTATCCTACAATTAAAATAATTCTAATAACGAGTAAATTAAATGGCGTTTACAGTCACATGTTTAATTACATATTGCATAATTACGCATTTAATAATGACAATATAATCGTCGTATGGATTGCCCAGTTCCGATTTTTCAAGTCGCATCGTTTGCTGTGCAGGTGTGTGAAGATCTTTGTGCATATATTTTTATGCAAATAGGACCATGTTTTCTTAGCTGGGTTTAAATTCAATTGTAGCCTTGGGGCAAAACATGACGGTGAGGGTTCGAACGGAGCGTGTCCGGCGACGCATAATTACATCATGGCGCCAGGAAACTCAGCTGAAACGGAATTCCTCAAGAACTTCTTTCTATTTTCTCCGTGTTCCATTCGCGAGTTCAAGTCTGTTCTTGGGTAAGCTCTTTAAATTTTTTAAATTCAATTCTTTTTTAACTTTCCTGTCTATTTTTCTTATTCTTTCCTGTCCTGCAATTTTCTTCCTGTCTAATTATAATCATACCCTTTCTACTCTAGTTAAACATAACCATCCACCCCAAATACTTATACTATCTTACTCTCCCAATTCTACCATGCCATGATATAGAATTTTATTGCTTTTCATTATTAGCATACCCCGGACTATTTTAACATACATATCCACCTTACCCTATACATTGCCCTACCTTTTCCCACCCAATCCTATACTAAAGTTAGGTTCTGTTGGTGGATTGTAGCTCTGAGGACGGAGAGTGTCTGTTCGATAGCGTTGCTGATAAGATAACAGTTCTTCCTGGTCAGATCATCTCACCTGAAGATCAATGCAAAGACGTTTTCGGTCAGGACTCCGGTCTCTGTGACGTAAGCCTCTTCAAGCACGTCTTCACCTAGTACCTTCTATGAACACTTCAGTGTGCTCATTTAAAGTATGTTTATCCCAGCGCGCAAAGAATCAGGGCGGATATATGATCGTCGTTGACATACTTGGCCTACCTTTCTTTACACTATACAAGAGTAGGTTACTTTAATATCTATAATCTATGACTTTTAAGGACAGTTGAAGGTCATTGCCAATGTCAGTAAACGGTAATCGCAATATTCCTCGGACAGAACATTACATTACCTTACCCTACTTTACTTTGTTTTACATTAGCCTACTGTACTTCATCTTGTCAGACTCTACTGTACCTTACTTTGCCCTACCATACTTTATTTCGTGTTACCATACTTTTCTTTACTTTACATAACCATATTTTACTTGATCTTACTTTGCTTTACTTTGCCCTACCACGCTTTACCACGCTTTTCGTCTTACCATATTTTTTTACTTTACCTTACCCTACTTTACTTAATCTTACTATACCTTACTTTACCCTACTTTGCCCTACCATACTTTAGTTCGTCTTACCATACTTTTCTCATTTTTACCTCACCCTATACTTTACTTAATCTTACTCTACTTTACCCTACATTGCCCTACCATGCATTACTTCGTCTTACCATACTTTACTTTACCATACTTTACTTCATCCTAACATACCTTACCTTGTTTTATGACACACTGTGCTTTCCTTTCGTTGCCCTTACGTTGCCTTACCAAACCTTACCATCTCCCATCTATATTATCTGATCTCATCAATAGGCTGCTCTTGCATGACCTCATCTTGCCCTACCTGTGTCCAGGTGCCTGAGATGCAGTCTTCGGATGAGGTCTGCACTCGTCTTTGGTGTGTAAAGCCAGGCAAATCTGAGAGCTGCGTCACACGCGGCCACCTGACACCCGTACTTGGAACTCCGTGTGCTGAAGGAAAGGTTAGCTCACTAACGATGGCTAACAATGAACCGATGACTACCAGAGTCTACCTTGTAGAGGTCTGGGGTAGAGCGTTTTGGCTACCCGACCCGTATCCGTAACACAGGACCGTTACCCGGATATACCCGTACCCGTGATTACTCTATCCGTACTTGACCCGATCCTTAAAATACGTGTCCGTACCCAACCCAACCCGTATTGCGGGTACGGGTAACCCGCGGTATGGGTATACCCGCAGACCTCTAGTACCTTGTCCTATCTTTTCTAACTTAAGCTACTTTACATTAACGTAACTACGCAATTTTACCCGACCTTCCTTACTTCACCTTACCCAGGTCCGCCGACAGAAACTCTGGGCCTCTAAGAAGAGAACTTTCGGCTTCCTATACATAAACTATATATATATATATATATATAGGATAGTGAAGATAGTGAAAATAAGGTGGGTTATATTAAAGTGATCCAGATAAGACAAGGTGATTTTCGAATGTGTGGTAAGTTCAAGCCTGCCGAGAGTGGGGCAGAGGACAATGCCCAAGGGCACTTGCAATTATTGAGTACCGGGCCTTCAATCAGGCACCTATGCAAAATATTATTATTATCAGTTAAGCAAAGGTAATGATTTATGCCTCGTTAAATATTACGTTATTGATATTTAATTACTATATATATACATATATATATATATATATATCTGCAGAGTAATCAATGGCCTCTCAGACAAAAGTGAACGTGTTCTATGGCTAAAAAATTATAAGTAAGGTCAGATTGCTTGTGTTGTAATGAAATATCAATAACGTAATATTTAATATTTTTTAACACTTTAATATAACCCACCTTATCTTCACTATCAGAACTTTAAGGAAATACAACTATTTCTATCTAGTCAATTCATATATTCCTGTAAGCCATGATACGGTTTGTCGTCTGGCAGGTATTTATTACAATAACCGAAAACCATGTTCCTTACATTACCAATATACGTACCCGTGCTACCTTACCTTATTATACTACATCACGCTCGTTATTTCAGTACATTACATTACATTACATCGGTTGCATAGGTGTGTAAAAACGGACAATGTCTGCATAAGACATCGGTTCTGGAGTCAATGAAGGAAGTTGGATCAAGCGGAACTCACAGTAACAGGGTTGCATCATCCCCTAAGCAAAACCATCGATCTCCCCAAACAGCCACGGAGAAACCAGTCAAAACGGAACTCGGTGAGTTATTCAGTCTCAGTCTGTCCGTTGTTCAGACAATGTCTCGCATCATAAATGACTGCGTAATTTAACTTGTTTTCCTGGTGGCCAGCCCGCGTTGCATCTTGCTGATGAGCTTGCTGTTAAATGGCTTGATGCGTTGTGCATAAGCTAAATGTATAAATGTTGTGGCGTCGTCGGTCTCTCGTTAATTTATTCAGTCAGTCATTCATTCAACCAATCTCAGTTGATTAACCAGTAAATAAGTAAGCATTCAAACAGCGAACCGACCGATCAGTCAGACAGTTCTAATTCATTCATTCAGTCAGTCAGTCATCCATCCATCCATCCATCCACCCATCCATTCATCCATCAATCCATCATCGTGCCATCGAACTATCCATCCATTCATCCACCCATCCAGCCATCCATTCATCTACCCATCCATCCATTCATCCACCCATCCATCCATCCATCCATCCATCCATCCATTCATCCACCCATACATCCATCCATTCATCCATCCATCCATCCATTCATCCACCCATCCATCCATCCATCCATCCATCCATCCATTCATCCACCCATCCATCCATCCATCCATCCATCCATCCATCCATCCATCCATCCATCCATCCATCCATCCATCCATCCATTCATCCACCCACCTACCCATCAATCCATCATCGCAGTCTTG
Organism: Bimastos eiseni; assembly: GCA_959347315.1. NCBI lineage: Eukaryota > Metazoa > Annelida > Clitellata > Crassiclitellata > Lumbricidae > Bimastos > Bimastos eiseni. The sequence goes on from OY365815.1 coordinate 15,602,259, forward strand.
TAAATTGTTCATATGTACGCTATTCCTGTCACACGCGAAAAATAGAAACATTCTACTCGTCATCATCATCGTCGTCGTCGTCATCATCGTCGTCATCATCATCGCAGCCAAACATTTTACGGAAATCCAAACCGGATGCACCGTTACTTTTTGGCAAGTAAACGCCGGACTATTCAATGGATAAATGATTAATTAGGACGGTGTCTAGACTCATATGATCAGACACATGCAGTTTATCTTATAATCAGCTTCTATTATTGATCCTTATCCGACGGAGACTAAAACGAACCCAGAAGCTATCAGTCAACAAGCTAAGCCAAATAATCTGGATTGGGGTTTTCATGGTCCATCGAACACTTTACACTTCCCAAGGTATCATCAGAGCCCAGCAGAAATACAATGTGCACATGGCCACACTGGCCAGTCAAAGCAAAACGACTGTATCGGTAACAACAGCAGTAGTTGTAGTGGCGGTGGTGGCAGTGGGAAGTTGTGGAAGTAGAAGTGGGAACAGTGCTAGTTGTAGTATATATATATATTTATTTATTGAAAATATATATATGTATATATATATATATATATATCAACCAACGCTCGAGTAAGATGACACACTATAGCAATTGGTAGTAGTAGTAATTGCAGTTTAACGACACTGCGTGATTACAAAAATCTTTAGCGTCGCCCTCCTCTTTTATCCATCTTGGGACTGGCACTCTCACGGTGCGAGCAGTGATGGAGTTCTAGCAATTGGTGTCGTCCTTTGGGACATTTCATTGGGGTATATGTTTCTGTTGGATAGGTCGACCGAAATGCAAAGAAGACACAAGTCCGAGCTACTGTCGGGCAAACGTTTACGTCAGACCAGACTTATGCCAGAGACAAGACATGGCGACCTACTGCTGCTACAGTTGCTCTTTCGTCTGATGATTAAACACCAGCAACTGGTTTATAACGGCACAACGGATGGAGGATAATTACTTTCGCTACAATAAAATAATGCATATTCAATTAATAGGACCATTTTCTAAAGAAAACAGCACACAGATTCTTTAAATAAAATTGCTCATTATAATTTATTGAAAGGTCTTATACATACATACATACATACATACATACATACATACATACATACATACATACATACATACATACATACATACATACATACATACATACATACATACATACATACATACATACATACATACATACATACATACATACATACATACATGCATGCATACATATACACACATCCATTCAGACATAGGGGCCTACATAAATATATGAATAGGCCTGCATGCATAGGCATACGCCATACAGTTTACATAAGGTTTCGTTATAAAACTTGACAATTGAAACAAAAAGTTATTTTTAAAATGTACAATGCTGTACAGTAAATTGATATCCATTGTACGTAACTGCGATCGATGTATGTGATAAATATGTTCATGATTAAAGCTTGAAGAAATTAGCATAGTGACAGATAATTTGATATATAATTGAGATGCTGTCAGTTAGATCTATTTAATGATAGCCTAATTAAGATATTGTTGTATTAGTTAAGTATATTATGGCATAATCGTTTTGATAATTTCATGCATTTAATGTATATATAGAATTTTTTTTATTGATGCTTTAGTTATAATGTTCCGCTCTTACCCATATATACTATTTATTTATAATTATAGACATATATTGATATATCTACGTATATATTTATATATAATTATATATATATTGCCATTGTATGTACGTTGTTATTAAAAATAGATCTGCAGAATAATTTATTGAGAATTAGTTGCCTTGTCGAGATTCGTTTGGATATATATATATATATCCAATATATATATATATATATATATATATTATATATATAATAATTAGCTTGAAACGAAGTAAGCTAAAATTAAGCAACACTCATCAGTTTATAATTTCTGATTCCTACAAGTTCTTGCAAAACTGGTGCTATATAAATTGACCGTATAATCTGGTCAGTGTGGTTGATTTTCGGCTGCAAACATTAGCATAATTGACGCGCATTGAAAGCAGACATCATGCTGTTGATGACTTCGCACGTGTAGGCCAATAGTCATGAAGTGTCTTGTATTAAGCAAAATCACTGTAGTCTATACGGCAAATTGTTGAGGCTATCAAAGCAGACACAATCGCATTGCAATGCGTCGCCACAATTCATGTGCCCATATACTAGACAATTGCCCCGTTAAGGTTAGGCTGCTGCTTCAGGATGTCTTCATTCTTCACCTTTCTAGGTGAACTTGCTGCTCATTTTCGCAAGCACCCGGCAACGCCACGCCATGCTTTTCAGTGTATCTACCAGCAATAGCCCCTCCTCTGGACCTGGGTGTTATTTTGCCGAGGAGTGTCAACCTACACACATTGTATAATCGTCTGATAACTTCTCTTTCGCCGGAGCTCGATTGGAAGCGTCACTGAGCAGAGTAAGTGGGACGCTATATCAGAGTTGTCCGTGGGTCCAATTTTTATGATCCTGCCCAACCCAACCCATTAAAAATGGACCCGACCAGACCCAACCAGACTTCTGAAGCCAAATATCTGACGCCACCCGACCCGACCCATGGCGTATATGACCCGACCCAATTTTACTAATATTAGGCCTATTTACCGTCATATTCTAATGTCGTGAAAATGCAGCATAGTCAGACCGTCATAACTATATGATCACAATATTAATTTGTGAGAATGTATCAGGAAAGATACCCTTCGTTTATTCCATTTATTTTGGCCAAAATTTACTTTCTTCACAAATATATGCAAAAGAATTCAGGATATCATTAGGTAGGCCTACGTAAGAGTCCGGTCCGCATTTTCCAGTTTTACATCCTCAGCTAACTCACACGTTAGTAATAAATTCGTTGACCTTTCGTTTTTTCACAAATTCATGAGAGATTATTCCATTAAAGGTCACCGAGGCCTCTCTCGATATAAACGTTCGGTTCCTCGGGGCTTTACCCGATCTCTATTTCTCACGGCCACCGACGGGTCACCATCTTCCCCGTATTCCCGAACAGAACTGTAATTCATTTATTTCACACGATCGGACTTTGCCGCACTCTCGAACGGCACCCAGACCTGTGAGCATTTCTCACGATCGGTCTCTCCTCTGTCAGCCTCTTAACCCCTACGATCAGGGCAGGGTCCGTCTTGCGATCAACGGCAGATCAGCGAAAAGCAGCACCGACGTGACCGCGAGAGCGGCTGCCACTAGGGATCATATATATGGGAAACTTTACGATCACTCAACGATCTCTGGAGCGGTACGAGAACCACTCTACGTATGATGCACTACGAACCACTGCTTCACATATATAGCAATGCACCGTATGTCAGGCTATACTCAAGCCTATTCATGTATCTGCAAGCTATGCGATGCCTTACAAACGCCGATAGGTCTTCCCTCCTATATCGAAGTTGCAAGGCGCAACACTGTACACAAATGTACGTTAATATAACGCTATGGCGAGCCGATTATATAAAATAAATCCTTCATTCTAGCCTTGTGGTCTGTCCGCCACAAGGGCTATAGACTCCCTTGGAGGGTGGATGTCGTCAAATCGGCTTCGGCTGAACACGTCCAAAACTCAATTTATCTGGCTTGGCACCAGACAGCAGCTGGCGAAAATTGATCTCTGTGCCTTCGCCGCACAGTTTTCCCTCTTCACTTTCTACGCCTCTGTTCGGGATTTAGGGGTCACTCTTGTCCAAGAACTCATCTTTGCTCAACATGTCAATAATGTCTCTCGGAGTTGCTTTTACCAGCTTCGCCAATTGCGAGTAATATCTCGCTCTCTTACCCTCAGCGCCGCAACTAATGTGGTACATGCCTTTGTTACCATTCGCCTAGACTATTGCTCCTCAACATATGCTGGCCTGCCCCAAGTTCGGATTGGGCATTTGGAGCGGGATTTGCGTGCGGCCGCCCGACTGATCGATGGGATCCCCAGAACAGGTCAAGTATCAGAGTAGGGCCTACATGCGGAATATCCTGCACTGGTTGCCTTAGTTTGGCGCTGCTTTGGCGGTAATGCACTTGCCTATTTGCAGGAGCTTTGTCGCCCTATCACTGCCAGTAGTGGTCGACGACCACTTCGCTCTGCCATTCATGGCAACAAATCGTCCCTTTTGTACGCACTGCCATAATGCAGAATCGGGCTTTCTCGGTCGTGGGACCTACCATCTAGAATGGATTTCCCATAGAGTTCCGCCACCTACCAAGAACTCATCATCTTCATTTTAGGCCTCTCTTAAAACTGTCCTTTTCAGCCGAGGGTTAGGCCGGGGACGCCTCTGAGTTGATATCTGGAAGGGGCGGTCAATCAAGTAATTTTTGATTGATTGATTGATATATGCAGGTCTCAAGTAAAAATCGCGTTGATTATTCTGGTGCTGATAATTTTCATATAGGGATTATAGGCCTACCTAGTCCTAGCTACAGATCAAGGTGTATATTGGTCCTTGGTTACAGGTTGTACATCGGAGTACGAGTCTTCAACATCCAGCAGAGGGAGCGAAGAGGGGTGGGGCGCAGAGCTAACGAACCGCGTGAGCAGGGCCGTACCGAGGGCGGGGCCGTGACACAGGGCGCAAATATGGAGGGGGCGCAAATTTCAGTATGACATTACTTTTATTATTCTATAAATTCATTCTTTCTTCAAATATGGCCCTATTTTCATTCAAGAATAAAAACTAAAATTACAGTTACAGTTAAAAAGTGCAACTAAGAAAGTTTTTGGTGGGAGTTATACTATCTTTGGTTATACCAGTTAAATTATTTCTTGTGTATTAATACATTTTATATAAAGAATAGGCCTAATTTACTTATTTATTATATTCAAAATGCAAAATATGTGGGCGCCAGATTGATGCTAGGCACAGGGCGCAACTAGAACTCGGTACGGCCCTGCGACTGAGATCATTGTATATCTGTAACGTTGACATGTCCTTCTTTCACTAAGCAACATTGTTGGTTAAATAAGTGTATAATAGGCGCCTATTTATGTTGTCATAGAGCGGTTTGAATTTAAGCGAAAATTATGAGTATCGTTATTAAAGAGTATGCTTAATTTACTTACTTATGTTTATAGAAGAACATGACATGTCGTCTATGCTGGACAAACGAAATGTCGTCATGGTTGCGTCAGCGTATTGACCTTTAGTTGCGGCGTAGATCTCGAAGAAGACGGTCGAATTCCAGATTTTTCCGAAATTTTCGCAAATCTGCATCGCTAACTTCTGTTTCGATTGAATTTTCGTCGAGAAGTAGCAAGTTGACTTAACAAATTTCAAAACAACGATTTTTTATCGACTGTTTTCAGTTTGGAGATAGAATTATTGATCTTAAGCTACAAATTTTGATGCTTTTATGTTATTTGCCATTTAGACCTGTCGATGATACTTTATAACTAGGCCTATTGGGGTAGGCCTAACAAATTATTTTTAGTATTTTACTAAATGTTTTTAGCAAATTTAGCAAATTTAACTCTCTATCCTTAGTTAATCTGTTTTCTGTTGTGAAGGCCTATTGTTTTCTCTCTTTCTCTTATCTTATTTCTACATGGACGTGTTCTTGACTTCTCTTGTTTTCGAGTATTTGCTAGGCCTAAGTAGATGTTCGACACATGAACATTAATTGTTGATTGAGGAGAAGATTGAATTGAACATATTTTTAGTGCCTAATGGGCTATTGATAATAAGTTAACTGCGCTGTCCAGTGTGATAATATTATTAATATGTTAATATTCAACAGGTCAATTTTCATTTCACCCGCATTACAGAGGTTAGGTTAGAAATCCTGACCACTTTTGAGATCCTGGGTCACTGGATCCTTTATTTTGTATTTGTCTATTTTGTAATTCTCTGTCGCTGGTCACGACTTTTGAAGACCTGGTGCTAGGAACGTACGGCATTGGATTCTATGAAGCCATCCATGACTGTTCCTCTGAGGTCGTTTTATTCTAGCCATAACCATAACCCAAGTATTTTCATACAAACAGCCTTATTGTTATGACAGGCAATTTGAGCTTCAGAGTGCCAGACGATGGTAGCTCCAAGTTAGCAAAAATAAGTTGCTATACTTGACCTAATTTAAATACATTGCATTCCTTACAATGTCGAGGCCTGTACGTGATACCGTCAACCGCTGGTCGTATGAAGCTCTTCATTCGAAGGATCTCAATTCCAGTCAGGATCAACTGCAATGATTCGGTTGACCGACTGTCCTACAAGCAGCTAGGTTAGTTTCAGTTTTTACCTTTTATGAAGGTTTGCGACTTATCCGGAGTTGGTGGAGATGGGCTTGGTCACTTAACTGGCGATGGACAGACGGTTGGTTGCTGACGTTTGGAAGATGCCAAGTAGCGGGATGTCAATTAAGATAATGAGGCACACAGCAATTTCTGTCTTGTCTGCCTGTCTCTTTGTTATTTCTCTTCCTCTTGTCTTAAGTTTGCTTATAGCTATAGCTCAATTTTGTCTCTTCTTTGATCTACGGACCCTATTTTCTCTCTTTCTTGTGCCCAAAATTTTGTCTTAGGTCTGGCTGAACCAGATTTTTTACAAAAGGTTTTGACAACATATCCCTATGCTTTGCCATAGAAAAATTTCGTTGGCATATTGCAGCTCGGTTAAGTAATAAAGTTACTGTTTGCTCTCTTTCAATCAATCCTAGGCTACTCCACGTCTTTCTCCCGCTGTCGTCTAGCACCCTCCATTTCTTGCTTTGCAACGTTATGCATTACTAGTTTGTCTTTTAGAACTTGCCGGCAACCATCAAAGACGACTTATCACCTCAGATGTCGTGGAGCGAGGCCGAGAAGGAACTGGCAATGGAAAGAGGAGAAGAGTGGACGAGGGTATCCGTTGCCCAATATGCAGAGGTCTATAGTATACTGAGTAAGTTTTAATCTTAAGAGTTTTAACTCTTTCAACTTGATTATCCAGAATTGTCCATGAGGAAGGAAAGCAATGGGAAACCACCTCATTCTTCTCAACTCCGGGTAGCATATGCAAGCAGAGAAATCATCATCATCATCATCATCATCATCATCATCATCATCATCATCATCATCACCACCACCACCACCACCACCACCACCACCACCACCACCACCACCACCACCACCACCACCATCATCATCATCATTGTCATCAGATCGTTTCGTTGCCTTCTATCTCCATTCTCAATGCATTCTCTGTGTTTTTCACTTCAGTCTCACTGCCCTACTCTCAGTTTTATTCTAAATCTCCTTTCGAATTTTCTTGTCTGTCACTTACTTTGGTCAGTTTCGGTATACGTGAGTTTAAGATCTGTGTATCCTCCTTTGGTTAAATTCGGATGATTAATCGCCTACACATGTAAACAATTCAATACGAACAAGTATAATCTGAATGCACAGACGAAAAGAGAATGACATACCGTATAAAAATCTGTTGTAAACTCTAATCGTAATCGTCAACTTCTCAAAACTTCTAAAGCACCACTCGAAATCCAAACGCAGGAAACCAGATTATCCAAAACGCTGCATTGTTTCAGAGGCGTTGAATGAATATTTTGCATTTAGTCTGAAATGAGGTGTTTGAAGATAGTTAGACGTCGACCTCAGACTTGATCAGGTCAACACAGAACTACCTTCCAATTGCTTGGTAGAGGAAATGTGATTGTCCAAATGCATCACATTTTCTGTGTAGGGCTCTGGCTTTGAGAATAATATTTGGTAGGATACATTTTGATTTGTGTAGTCCACTCATTATAGTATCTCAGGCAGTTTGTTATTTTCGTTGGATTGTATGGATCCATGACTGCCCCTCTGAGGTCTTTTATTCTAGCCATAGCCCAAGCATTTCTATGCAAGGCCGTACTGAGCAACAATTGCGCCCTGTGCCTAGCATCAATCTGGCGCCCCCACATTTGTAAGATAGTGCATTTTATCGAATAATTAGTTATTCCATCCTGAATTTTGCGCCCTTTCCACAATTGCGCCCTAGGCCAAGGCCCCGCTGGCCCCTCTCGGTACGGCGCTGTTTCCATGTAAGCAGCCAATGCCATAGCAAGACAGGCAATTTGAGCTTCAGAATGCAAGACGATTGGTGGCACCAAGTCAGCAAAAATAAGTTTGCTATTTTTGAGCTATAGACCCTACATTACATTCTGTACAATGCTTTATCAACTTAATAAAATTTACTCAATTAAGGCACTGTTTAGATTTATACAATATCAGCAGGTGTATAAATTTACAGGTAAGCGAATTCCGGCTGTTTTGGCACCGTCCATCCTGGAGGGTTCAAGCCAGAGAAGTCCGGCTGTTTTGGCACCGTCCATCCTGGCACCTTCAGGTCAGAGAATTCCGGCAGTTTTGGCATCGTCCATCCTGGTAGAGGTGCTGTGGCATCTGACATGAAGCGCTACCTGTCTTCGGTTATCGAGACCTGTTCGTGACCGCCGTCAACTGGCCGACTGTCCTGCAAGCGGCTATAGGTTAGTTTCAGTTTTTATGAAGGTTTGTGAAACATTCCATAGATTGGTTGCTAATAAAATTGTCGAGTCGTTTGGAAGATTCTAATTAAGTAGAAAAATGTCGACCAGGATAATGAAACACAGAGTATTTTATAGCTTCTCTGCCTTCCTCTTGTCTTCAGTTTGTCTACAGCTCTATTATCTCTGTTTCCCTCTTCTTGGGTCTGCTCAGGGGCGTCAATACCCTCTGAGCGATGGAGGCAAACCCCCTGGTCCAAGATGTCAGGAAGGCAAGATATTCCCCCTAAGACTAATCAATTATCCTCCACCTGAAATTGCCTTGGACCCTCTCTCCTATCTGGACGCCCCTGGGTTTGCTGACCCTATTTTCTCTTTTATTGCGCCCAAAATGTTGTCATAGGTGTGGCTGCCTCCCTGTTGTGGATGAATGGAACGAGATTTTTGAAGAAAGCTTTTGGCAACATTGTCCCTATGCTTTGCTGTTGAAAAAAAATTATTTTGGCATATTGAAACTCAGTTAAATGATACATGTATACAGTTACTGTTTGGTCTCTTTCAATCTATCCTACTCTACGTCTTTTTCTCCCTGTTATCTAGTTCACTCCATTTCTTAACTTTATGACATTTTGCATTATTGTTTTGTCTTTTAGAACTGACTGGAAACAATCACAGACGACCTGAGATGTCTGGAGAGTGGAGATGTCATGGGACGAAAACGAGAAGGACCTGGACATGGACAGAGGAGACGAGTGGTGGAGGAGGAGATGCGTTGCTCGATATGAAGACCTACACGGGAAGGACTACGGTACTGAGTTAAGTTTTAGAATTCTAAGCTACATAATTAATTGCTTTATACTACGTTAGATGAATGTGGGACGCGGTGGTGTAGCGATATACGTTCTATACCGTGTTAGTGGAAGGTCGCAGGTTCGAATCTACCTCAGCCACTCCGCAGTGACCCTGGTCACTGGACAAGTTGATTGCCCAGAATTGTCTGTGAGGAAGGAAGGCAATGGGAAATCACCTTACCCTTGTAAAACGTGGGTGGCATATAAGCCAATTAATGATGGACCTGTCATTTAAAGGACTCATCATCATCATCATCAACATCAGACTGTTTCATTACTTTCTATCTCCGTTCTCAGTGCATTCTGTGTTTCTCACTTCCGTTTCACTGTCCTACTCTGAGTTTTTACTCTAGATCTCCTTTCTCATTTTCTTTTTTGTCTTATTCTTCACTTACTTTGGTCAGTTTCGGTATACGTTAGTTTCAGATCCGTCCCTGTATTCTGCCTTAATTAAGATTCTGATAATTGATTGTCTCCACAACGACCACAAGTGAACAAATAAGTTCCATCTAAATGCATAGACGAAAAGAAAATGGCGTACAGTATAAAAATTAGGCTGGTACATATAACTCCAATCGTAATCGTTAACTTCTCAAAACTTTTAAAGCGCCACTCGAAAGCCAAATTCAGGACACCAGCTTATTGAATGATTATGTTGCGTTCGGTCTGACGTGAGAAGATTAAGGTGTTCGAAGATAGTGTTGTATTCACCTCAGACCTGAGATCAACACAGAACTACCTTCCAATTGCTTGCTTAAGAAATGTGATGGGCCAAATGCGTCACATTTTCTCTGTAGGGCCCTGGCTTTGCATAATATTAAGTAGTTTACATTTGGGTAGTCCACTCATTACAAGTCTCTCAGGGAGTTCATTATTTCCCATTTTGACGTAGTACTCGTTAAACTGACGTAGTTGTCTGTGATTGAACGTTATTAGACGTTACAATCAGAGGGGTATAAGCAGATACTCTAAACAATATAGCCTACATTATGCTCTCAATCTCTCACTCACTTTAGCCGTACTTCTCGCTCATAAGTATGTACTGCCTCTGTTGCGTCCATATTATTTCAGGTTCGATCTTACTTTCAGTCTCATGTTTGTCGTACTTTTTCTCAACCAAACGGCATATTTTCTTCATCGCACTGTATGTTAACCAATTTCTCTCTGCGTAGGCCTATCTAATAATAATTTTCTCGATACACTTGTCTATCTGTCATCCTATGTGCCTCCTTATCTATCATTTGATGTATAGATCTGTTTATTCATGTATTTATCAATTTATCTAATATTTCTTTCTCTAGTCTATCTAGATCTCTATCTGTGTATGTAAGCCTACCTATTGATCAATTCAGTTATCTATATGTGCATCAATTTATCTAGTTATAAATTCATATTTCTCCATCTGTAATTTCTCTCTTTCTCTGCATTATCTATCTATCTCTATAGATGAAGACCATTTTGTTCAATCGTGATTTTATTGTGTTAGGTCGGGAAGCACCTAGCTATGTTGAGTGTCTCTTGACGTTGTGCCATATAAATTTTACAATCACCGTTACTGCCATGCATTCTTGATGCACCTAGATCGATTATAACGGCTATCACTCAACGCATTGGTCTACGGAAGCCTAAATATTAATTCGTCAGGCTCCATTGGCTATTGACCCGTTTGGATGCCAGAATAAGTAATGACCAGCCTATAGTCGTTGCTTTTCTTGCCTGGAATGATTGCCATGAAGAGATCAACGCTTTAGTGATATGTTAGATAATTTGCCTATATCTAGATTAGATTAAAATATAATTAAAAATGTGATCAGATTCTGACTACACTGATTAATTTCTTCAATCCAGATTGTGAAGGATTTCCTGTAGGCCTAGCATTCGAAGACTGATGTCTTATTACTGCGACGGTGTTCCAACTTTGGATGATGTTACTGAAGAAGAAGAGGACGAAGAGATAGCTACAGAGGAGGAGGAGGAGGAAGATGAAGAGGGAAGCGGTGAAGATGAAGACTGGCCAGAACTATCAGCGTTACAAAAGAATATGTCACACGACGAGGAACCGGGGTGTGATGTACATCAGCAGGATCCGAAACAGGATCAACATCGGCAGTCGCAGAATGCAGTCAACTCCAGCAGAGAAGAGCAAACATCTGCTCTAGGCGATATCAATACAAAGCTAGCTCCTTCTGAAACTACTTGGAACCAACTTAAAGAGCATGGCACAGCCTGGAACCAGCATAAACCGTCTGAAACAACTTTGGACCAACTGGAATCACACGGAACCATTTGCAACCATCCGGAAGAGCCTGACACTTCAATCAGCAAACAAGAGAGACACAACCTTTCTAAATCACCAATAGCGACGCATCATGGAATCCACGGAAACCGAACGGATGACCCTGGAAAAACAAAAGCGATGACCAGTCGCAGAGTCAAGCTGCTTCCTTCTCCACGCGTCGGCGTTGCTCTTGATGATGGTCAGGGAGATCATCTCACCCCAAGAGCTCCGAGCCCGAGTCAGTTCATATGGCGACCCGTGATGCCTGGATACACCGTGACTCCCCCCTCAGGTCCTCTGGGATCGTCCACTGCTGGTCCGGTCGTCATTCAGAGAACCATTGAGGTGCATAGGTCCGTTGATCAGCCGGACGCCGTCGGTCTCAAGCAAGCGATACCTGCGATGCCTATGTACCTGGCAATCATCTGCCTCGTTTTCAACGTTGTCTCACCTGGACTAGGTAACTATATTAGTACACAACCACCACAGCATCAGTCAAAAGATCATCCTAACCAACAACACGGGGAACCCAAGACCATGACCAATTCAACGGCATAGCTAGCTATTCATGGGCCCAGGTACAGATGTCCCGCACGGGTCCTTGTAAAGTCCGTATACATATCCAATATTGTCATGGTTCTCATTAATTCATGCGTATCAGCAGCGTACGTACGCCATCCGCCACCCAGGTATAATGCCTAAATTCAGGTCTTAGGTTGCAGTCAGAAAATTGCGCGATCTTTCGGTATCACATATAATAAATCAACCATCAATAACTAGAATTAGTTATTCCGTACACTGCACTCATTGTAGGCCTATACTAGCACTAATGCTGTGCACTCTCAGTAGACCTACATATACTGTTTGTACACGGCCTGCCAAAGCGAGAAAATTACATTAATCTTGATATTTTAGCACGCAATACAAGTCCGTCCCTCCCCCCATAGAATAACCATGAATGCTGTAAGAATGAGATGGGTAAATTTCAATGTTATACGTTCAACCATTTATCAGTCGAATTGTACTCATGGCACATCGCATACTTACGCCACTAGTGCTTAGAACAATGCCGTGACATAGACCTATGCTAAAAATCTAATGGTCTCTCTAGCCTTTTGTTCAAGATTGCCAATCATTTTCACGACTTTAATCATCATTGCACGCGCCTTCACAATTGATAGCAATGCAAGATCAGAAAGCATTGTGATATATCATAGTCTGGCTGATACTGTGTAGACTTGTTGCCCATTGTGCCGTATATACGTGTATGAGTGCATTTTTTACATCGTCTATGATCGAAGGTACGTTCGTTGCTGGTCTGAGCGTCCTGTTCTGTTCTCGTCCGAGACCACGTGGTACAACGATGTCGACCGTCATCTCAGTGAATACGTGGGTTGCCATCGTTCAACTCTTGTCGACGGTCCTTCTGCTCATCGGTTGGGCATGGAGCATCATCTGGGGAGTGGCCTTCTTGGTCATCTCAAGTAAGTATGACACGCTCTTAGGCGCTCGTTAATAAACTGGTCCCATATGAGCTTGGCTTTCAAGTTGCGCTTTATAAGTTTGGAGATTACGATTGCGATTAGGAATTTAGGAGACGCTTTTAATGGCGCTGTATTCAATTTAATCTTACTGAGTAAGCCACGAGCTTTTAGAGTCCATAGCTTTCCATTCTACTGTCCAGGCTATGTTTCAAAGGACTCAGATGTCAAAAGCAGCGCAGACATATCACCAAGTGCTAGCAACTAGCAAGGTCTCAAGTGATCGGCAGACTTCTTACGCCCTCCGCAGGCGGAATTTCAGATTGTGTCCTTAAATATGTCTAGCTACAGTCCCAGAGAAGACAAACAGACAGACAGACAGACAGACAGATACAGCTTAATATAATGTTTGCTCATTTTGTCCATTGTGTTTCAGAGGAGTATTATTATACTAGTGGAGGTAATTCTGAAGATCAAGAGAGGGAAAGTGATTCCTCTCGTACAGATGGTAGAGCTCCCTGCACCAGTACCACCACAACAACTACAACCACCACTCGAGAAGAAACAACTACCACCTCCACCACGCACTCCCTACCATATACACCACCAGACATCTTCCTTCACCCAAGGGAAAACCACCCTCCAATAATCGTTCTCCACGAGGCTCCTCTGATGGTTCACCCACCGGACCTGGGTCACCGGTCCCCGTCCATCCAACGGCCAGCAACCCGTCGACAGCGGATAGCACAGCGTAGGCACTGGACTGGCCTCATCCCCGAGGTCCTTCTCAGTCCAGAGACACTCGAGCACATCGTCATTCATAGCCGCATTGTACCTGAAGCAGATCAAGTGGCAAACATCGAGAAAGCCGAGAGAGACGCTAGACCAAGTTAGACAAAGGCCTCAATGCCTGCTGCTCATTTCAGAATCGAAGGCCAGATTGTACCAGATGACATCACATTACAATACCAGATGATATTACGTTACAATACCAGATGAAATTACATTACAATACCAGATGAAATTACATTACAATTCCAGATGACATTACATTACAAAACCAGATAACATTACATTACCAGATAGCATTACATTACAATAAAAGATGCATTACATTACAATACCAGATGACATTATATTACAATAAAAGATGACATTACATTACAATACTAGACGACTTTAAATTACAATACATGACGTTAAATTACCAGATGACACTACATTACAATACCAGATGACATTACATTACATTACCAGATGACATTACATTGAAGTGGACCATATGTCATCCAGTTCAGCTCATTTGGACGAAATAGAATTCAATTCAGTGGCCAAATAGAAGCCAAATTTGCTGCACGCCTATCTCTCAATCTGCCAGTCTTTATCCAAAGCTTCAACGTATTTTCCCAGTTGTCAAGGTGTCTCAGAAGAGGAAAAGCTCCAAAGAGAGACACACCAATCAATGATGGCAAGAATAAACTGAAGACAAATCGTTGACAGATGTATATTGTTGTGCATTATTTTAAGCATTTGTAAAGCATCTCTTTTGTAGAGTGAATTGTTCAGATGCACTGCCAGTTCACAAGGTCTCGCAAGGACAAGTAGATTTTAAGAAAAGGGAAGGAGTTCGAGAGATTGCCAGGTAGAAGGCTCCAGTATCCCATTGCGGAAAGTAGGAGTAGATGAGTACACTTCCCTCTTTTCGACCTAATAGCCAGCAATGGACGAATTTCAAGGCCGTGGACCAATGCATCAATCACTTAAAGGCCAAGTTTTTAGGGCGGGCAGTTTTGCGAGAAACTGCTCTGTACCTCACCCACCTGCGACCAATGATAGCTGAGACTCTGAGCATCCATGCCATCTGTCAGCTGTCGACGGGAATCCGCTTGTAAAACTCCTTGTCAATCAAACCTGAACTCATTGAGTGGGGCTAACTTTCCAGCTTACGATTTTCCAATTCAGTATATAGGGTCACGTATATGCAGCAAACTCATGCTTGTCACAACCAGCCGGCTCTCTACGCTCAAATTCACAATCATAATATCACCGACCAGGCGACTGTGTTTGTTGCTGAAAGAACACTATTTCATAGGACATAAGTTAAAAGAAAAACTCTGATTAAAAACTTCAACATTAATAAACATCAAAAGATGATTTTTAAAAATCAAGGTTACTAGTCCGGCAAAATCTTAATGTCTACGAGTACTAAACCTACCAGCAGAGCATACATGCAACCTACGAATCAATGCGTCACAAACACTTTAACACACATTAAACAAATATAATGCAGTATTAGTATATGCTTATGCAGTATAAAAAAGGTGTCATCACAAATAATTATACCAACCATTAATCAATTAAATTCAACTTCAGTAATAAATTGTCATCAATCGTTAATACTATACATCTTGTAATCATAAATGATAATGATAATTATTATGCCTTATTGCTTCCCGTTACGGTTTCTTTACAGTCACTTGATCATTGAATGCAAGTATAATGTTGCCACCATACCATAAGGATGCAAGTAAATGCCACTTTGAGGTGAGGAATGCAAGGGCAACATGTAAGTGATCATGCGCAAGGTATGGTCATTGGTCATGCCAGCATATCAGAAAAGGTATGGTAACACCGCCCTGCGATTGGGCGGATAGGACTTGAACTGTTGCTTATTCCAACAGTGAGTCATGTGACCAGCTACAAGCTGATTGGAGAGGACAAACACAAAGATGCCCAGTAGGGTCTTATGGAAGAATCCGGCCACGACAATGAACGCAACGTAGATGAGGATCTCCATGAAGAAATGCGGACACGAGACGTACTCGAACCATCCACCGCGCGGAATGGAATGCTCATAGTTGACCACATCACCTTCAAACACAAAACAGACCAACCTTCAAAATATACATGACACACATAGTCCTGTGTATGTATGCATGGAGATATGTATGTAATGTATGTATGTATGTGTGTATGTATACAGGTATGTATGTATGTATGTATGTATGTATGTATGTATGCAGGTATGTATGCAGGTATGCATGCAAGGCCTTCACGAAGATATCAGAGCATAGAAAACAACTATGGTTGTCTGTAATCAATCTATCCCTCCTCAATCACATATTCTTACCAGTCTTGTTCTTCCTGAGATTGGCAAAGACTACGTGAGCCTCATGATGATGATAACTTGACCACACAAACAGCAAGAGACCACAGACATGGTACCAGCGCACAGTCAAATGAACATTATCTGTGAAAACCAGAACAACATAACAGAAATATTTAACTGGGATGAACAACAGCAAAGTTTAATAAAAATTCCAATACTACCTACTCTTCTCATAATAACTATCTGATCTTTATTCAATTGACTGGTATCTGCCTGGTATAAAGCATCTAAATAAAACCTAGTGCTTTATTTTATCACAAGCCAGTGTTACATCTGCATCACACTGCAAAACCAACTTAAGCACATTATACACTATCAGCTGAATTTAGGACAGGACAAGAACACTATATATTAATGATCTTGTATTTGTATTTAAGTCACAAGATTTGATCTTGTATTTGTATTTAAGTCACAACACTTTAGATGTGTTACACAGCTGCATTTCAATGCCTTAGAAAAGATATACAATAAATATACCACTATTAAATATATAAGAAATATACCACTATTGCTTATATATATATATAATATATTATGGGCAATATCATGTACTGCCCAAATAACAAGGAAATACCACAATAACAGCAACATGTCCCCATTTGTTCCGATTGCGTTATATCAAAGCTCACAAACAAGTGAACATCATTTTTGCTAAATTATTCAATAAACTTACATATATAAATGTTGAATCTTTAAAACAAATAAACACCAATTGACTTAAATGTTATTTAAGTTCTTCGGCATATTTGGTATATCGTGAGATGCTGTCCATCATCAGAACCCATCATTACCGAATCAGATGCCAAACTCCTTTCAATGATGGCAATAATGTAGCCACATCACTTCTTGAATCACACATTATGTACCCAATCTCATTTGAATCAGCCAATAACAATGCCAATGAGCTTACCACGAAATATCACATTATCAGAAGAATACGAAGCCAAATATTTGCCCAATTTCCTTGAAATTATGATATTGTACTGAAATCAATGCATGATTTTACATACAAAACAAACAATACACGGTTCGAATATGGATCCTGCAAATATTGCATCCAAATACTTGGATTCAGTACTAGGTGGGATAGGTCAACCTGGTTGAACCCTAGCATATGCATATATTTATATAGGGTCTTAATCCATTGGAAAACAACACCTGTTAGAGGTCAACCCGGAATATTGACCTGAGGTGGGTGCAGGCGCTTCCACTAGGATTGCAATAGAGAACGTTGAGTAGAGGATGACTCCAAGCATGAAGTGAAATATGTTCATTGTGCTTTTGGAGTAGACGCTGATGAAGACGCACTCGAGCAGACGGCGAACGTTCTGCGTGAACATCATACCAACGAGAAGAATGGCTGACAGCGCATCTAAAACACACCCCATTGTCCATGTAATGTACACCAAAAATAAATATCAAGAACAATGAAATGACATTCAGGGAGGTGAAAATGGCAGGTTAAGCAGTTGTACGTAATCGCAACCATCGTAATTAGATTTCTTCAGCATGAGCAAGCCTAAGTGTGGATAACAGCTCATTAAATAGAAGAACTTTGCCAACACAACTCGAAGACTATTCCACATGACAAGCAGGTACACTGATAGTTGGAAAGATACGGTGGACGGTGTTTGGAACGTGAGTGGTAAGGAAGTTAAGAGGGAAAGGATCTTTAAAAACTATTGCTTTCCATTCCAGTGCAGAAATTGCAAGAGCAGCAGAATTGGTGAGCCTGCAGTTTGGGTAAAACAGTTGTCAATTCTAAGGGGCGTCAAATCCAAAGAGATTCGGTTATCATATATACTATACTGGTGTAAAAAAGTCAAAATACGAGGTTCCCTTACTCTCTAAACACCACACTTGCTGTTTGGCAGCCCAACAGCTGCTTTAGCCATTATAACTTTCAAAAGTGCAACTTCAGTTGGACTACTGCATTATAAAAATAGAACAAATGATATATAGAAACTTTTTCCATGGCACACCTGTAGAAGTCTCGTTGTTCGACGTCACAAAAGCCAGAATCTGCTGAACGAATTGAGGAAGGGGTCGATGATTTAGGTATGCATCAGAGATGAGGAACACAACTCCACCATTGACAAATGCCCCGAGTAAGTAAAAATACGTAAACCAACTGCAGATACAAACAATAATAAAAATGATCACTTAACAAATGAAAAATTGTACACACCAAACTGTACTGCCTAGACTCATTGGCAACATCAGGGTGCATGTATTGTATATATCTTTGGATATACTGTGGCGGCTGGAACAATGTTTTCTAATGACGATACGAACCCTAATTCTCACCCTAACCTACCCTCAAGACGTCAATGAACCAGCCCCGTTCGACTTTCACGACACTCGGTATAAATACAAACAATAATACTTCACTTTCGCCAACTTATTGAAAACCTACATATACATGATTTATTTTAAGAAAACACTACATTGTGACCAACCACTACAGCCTTCTTGCAGCCATTTACCTATCCGACCCGTAGATCTTGACCTGGAACCGAATCTGACTTCAACTCTCTAAGTGCAAATGAGGATACTGACTACTGACTACTGATTTTAACTCATTGGGCACTGTAGAAATCTCTAAACTACGACACCATAATTTGACTTTACAGCATCACATGTGCTGTTAGTTATACCTGGACTGAATTAAAAACCAGTTACAAGTTTTGGTGCCACAAGGCTCTTCTGGAAATAAATGGGGCAATCCATGAGCTTCTAACGGGTGCAAACAGTGTAGCAACCACTACCATGCAACATGACACGTTTGGTAACAGAGGTTTTTTTCTATATTGTTTCTGGTGTTAGTTCTGTATTTTCAGCAGTCTAGTACATTTGCATATCTACGAACACGATCCTGCTAGAACCTCTAGATCGCACTTCTGAAAGGGCATTAGCAATAACGCTATTTCGTCAAAGGGCAAAAACTGTCACGTGTAAAACCTGTATATGTATCCATGTCGTTCTACCGGTGTCGTACCTTTTCGGAATTTCGATCAGTTGTATAACAGACCATTTTGTCCGTTTTCCTCTGACTTTTCCGTAGAAGAGAAGGTCAATAAAGGCTTGTGGCAAATGGGATTGAAGCTTAGTCAAAACGGCAGCAAAAACAATCGCTAAACCCGTAAACGTCCAAAACCCAATCAACAACCACGACGCCATCTTTGACAATGCGATAGCGCGAATCAGATGCGAATCAGCGGAATCACATCAGATGCGAATCTGAGAGGAGTTGTAGGCCTATTTAGCTATTTATAACACAGAGTCGCCTATCAATGGTTGTGCCCCTCCGAATACAAATAACATCGGGTGCTGTCAGTGTAATGACACATAAAAAGCTACTTCACCCTTATTTTTCCCACGGAGCATGATGGGAAAGGTCACAGGTCACCGTTTATAAACATCATTAATAATGTCCGAAAGGTTAGTTTATAGATATAATAACGGGTTAGTTAGACGTATCGCTGTGAATGGATGATTTTGGTCGATGGAAAGTAGACTAGTTGATTTTATAGAAACTTATAAAAGAAAATAATGGACTAAATAAGGTACGACATAATTATAAAGTGTAACGTGAACTCGTGGCTCTTGCGTTTGCTATTCATCGGTAGCAATTGCGCTGCAATTGAAGTTATTGAACGTCTTTAAAACGGTGGCCAGTCACACGCTATCTGGAGAGCGACAGATCGAGTTGTGTGACGATCGACGTTGAGGTTCAAATATACAGTGCATTGTTCAGCTTTTGGATAAGTCAAAAAATGTTTATGGCTTCAAGATAAACATATTTCAAGAATTTTCACTCAGCGTATTGATTTAATTAAATTAAAGTAATGGATAACACGCTGGGGCGCAGAGCTGAGTACCCGGGTTCGATGCCCGTAGGTCTAAACCTATATAGGCCTACTGGCTGTGTTGGTTAAATTAAATTAAACTAGATGTGGTTGCATGTCGACATCATTCGTTCATACTGTGTCTGTAGGCCTAGGCCTAACCCTGTTATTGCGTTGTTGTCAGTTTGAAAAATAAACGGAAATATTATGCCTAAATTATAAGTGGGAGCATGTGAATGTAGGCTAATGTAGCCTAAATCTTCGAAAATTTCTTAACGCCCACAAAAGCCAAGTCAGGGAGACCAGCTTATTCACCAGCGCTGTATTCCAAATCAGCCCTCTAATTTCTTTCTGGTACCAGGTCTAAATCCGGCGGGAAATTAGGACTATAATTTATTAGCTATACTGGTGTTCGGAGCCTGTTCCGCCTCTTTGGAACAAACTTCCTCCAGCATTAAGAAAAATATCAGATCCATCGTATACGGACTCACCAAAGCCTCATCTTTTGCCATTTCACCGCGTAGGCCTACAGGTTTTCCACTCAAAACTGAAAACATTGCTTTTTCCCAAATCGTATCCTGAACCCTCCTCTTCGCCCTCTCTGCCTCCCTGTTTCAACTCCAGACACCATGCATCCACCTTAACCGTCTGACTCTCTGTATTTTACTCTGTATGTCTATCTATTTTTCTGAGTAAGCGCCCGTGAATAAGCTGGTTACCGCGACTTTTGTGGGCGCTGTGAAAATGTTGAGATTACGATTAACTTTTTGACTAACATTTCCGGCATAAAACTGATATATTATTGAAACCGATCAATCAAATAGCCTACGTAGATGATGTGGCAAATTATTTGGTGATGCCAGCATCCAGACCCAGTAGGCCTAGAGAAACCATCGAACTAGAAGTTACCATGCAGGCATAGGGCATATATGTCTTATAACTCTTGTATAATAATTTCCTGGCGATCCCACATCGGAACAGTCTAGAAACCATCCCGTCTACCGCGCCTAGGCCATTGCAGGGCTAGAAAAATAGATGAAATCAAGAGTGTTGGCTTAATTAGGCCAACATGTAACTTTTCTCTAAAGGAATCGGATTCTTCTCGCACAGGTCTATCTTAAAGACCGGATGGATGTTGACAGAACAGCTAGGATTTCATTGAATTATTTCTAATGTAAAGTCCCTCGCTATCTAGAGAGCACAGAAATACTAGGATAGGTATTGTCTTCAAGTGCCTCATGCCACTTTACTCAATACTCATCGCCCCAGCCAATTTTCCTTTCGGCCTACTAATGGAAGACCTCTTCAAGAATTCCTGCTCTATATCCGGTCCTCCACCTTACAGACCTGCTGGTGTACATGTACAAAGCGAAACCCATCTTAGCAGCTACTCTGCCTCCTTTCTCTGGTCTCCATGGCAACCGGACTCGGACCTCGATTGCTGAACAACTGCCTATATATAAGACGCCGCGCTCGTGAATAAGCTGGTGCCCTTCGACAAGCTTTATAGTAGTGCTTTAGAAATTTTTTAGTTTACGATCACGATTTGGTGTACGATAGTGTATGGGATTGTTACCTAACCTACCAATAATATTCTTTCAACCCTCTGCTTCTTGCCATTGCCTGACCACCGGAGAGTTCGGTTTGACCTCACTTCAGTCACAATTTTAAATTAAGACTGAAAACACTATTTGATAATTAATTTTAACTTTTATTACTTGTTCGATGTCATGCTTGCACTCTAATTTTGTTGTTAGTCATTAAAGAAACTTTACGTATTATGGAAGTGCATTAGCTGTATACATCTTTTAAAAAATTATGAAACTTGGAAGCAGAGGCGTCGCTAGGATTGGAGGCCAGTGGAGTCAGATTGGCTTAAATGGATATCATAGGGGGAATTAGAGAGAGGTCACTATATCTCCACCCTAACCCCAAGTGTTTTTATAAATACCGATGTGGCAATAATCATTTTGTTGGTGATGATGCCGTCATAATCATGCAAAAGTGGTACTATATTCAAAGCGGGAGTCACCGGACTAGATCATGCATTGCTGCATAGGCCTACAGTAAGAAGCCAATGCGAGACTATGCGACGAATAGACCTATCACGCGGGAAACTCCTGCCACTTACTTCAGAATGATTATAACAAACCGCCAGTACTCTCTGCCGTAACGCTGTCGCTTCAGGTTATTTTCAAATGGAAAAATGTCAATAAAAACACTAAAGAACCTCAGGGAGACACGTGCCACTGTGACTCAATGGTAGCGACGCCACCTCTCCAAAGTATTAGTTATTGTGATTGTTCTGTGCGTTAGTCCGACAATTCGTTTCGCAAACCCCGATCAATTGTATCCACTGCGAGTATTTTTTCTATGCGACCAATAAATCGCAAATAAAAAATATTGATAACGGCTTAGTCTATTATTCTCATAGATATTCCGAAGCTCTGCTTCTCTTTGACAAATCGGACCCTGTCATGATGGCGATATCTTCTATGCTAATTAAATGCCCTGCCGTGAGGTGTCCCCTCAACCCGAATTTCTTAAGCCTAGAATATAAACCTTTTCAGATTGATGCAAATAATAATTAAGCTTCTTATATCCTCCTGCGACTTAAAAGTGTTAGCCTCTCTTTCCTAATTTCCCTGTAAGCACTTGACATTTATTATCCATCCTCATCGATTATGGCTTTGCGTTGTCAGGCCTGGAACGGCTCGGATCGTCAGAGTTTTCTCGAATGGAGCAACATAAATTTGTGTGTCCACTACAATTATGTAGGATAGAATAATTTCGAGAGCCCGAAACGATTGTATTGTTTGTTTATTGTGATGATTAATTGCGCTGACTTGACAATTTCTGCTCTTCCCATTACAGTCTGCGCACCTCACAAATTATGAAACCGTTTTTGACTAAAGTCTTGATCATCCACCGAGCATAGAGAGAGTCGATCGTCGACTGTCACGTGTTCTGGCCACTCCTTCACCACCCTGTGGTAAGTTCACTGATGGCCTTCGAGGTCCATGGCTTTCTTTCCGCGCGGAGCTGAAAATCCTGGTGGTGGAATGGCCCTCCGGATCGGTTCGAGCTCCGTCGAAAGCCAGTTGCCGTATCTCCTCCTCCCTTCTCCACCAACGATGAGGATGATGGCGTCTTCCGTCGGCGGGGTCATCATCGGGACATCGCGAATGGATCGCTTGCCTCGCGGGAACCATCCGCCTGAGATTGGTTGGCGTCGACCCTCTTCGGCCGCAGCCGCCGCTTCGTCCATGAGGTCAGCGTAGCCAAGGAGTCCACCATCGAAACCTGAGACATCTCGAAGCACGAACTGACGACGATCGTCCTTCGAAGAAGACACAAAAAACAGGAGCACCCAGTGCGGTGTATACTGTAATTGCTACTATGATTATAATTGTCATTGCAGACGTAGGCTAAATGTAATTGTAATTATGTTGCAGTTGTAAATGTAAGTGTAAGTGTAACTGTATTCATAATTGCAGTCGTAAATGTAAGTGTAACGGTAATCGTTAATGCAATTGTAGGCCTAAATGCAAATGCAAGAGTAATAGGAATTGTGAATGTAATTATAATTGTAAAAGTAAATGGAAACGTAACTGTGATTACAATGACTGTGCCATCCAGTGCACTTGTGCCTGTTGTCTTGGCTGTATTTGTTGTTATGTTTATTTGCATCTGTAATCAGACAGTTGAGGGTTTGAGTGTGCTGAGCGGACTCTGTGAAACGTCTCTACTATGAACAGATGGTGACGTCACTCGCGCCACAGATTTGGATTTAGACATTCTTGATTGAGTTACAGATGCGCTAAATAAACAACATCAGTAGAGGGTTTGAGTCTGCAAATAAGGAAAGAAAAAAATGAATAGATGAATAACACGTCAAGAAGTGCAGAGCGTTTTGTAGGAGAAGGGGAACTTATAATTGTCACTCAGTGGCTGATCAGGTCATCACCACGTGATCTTCAATTTATTCATGGTAATAGTAATCCCAGATTTGCAAGGCTCCATTTCCAGACCGACTAATAAGATGTAGGGCCTACTTCCGAGCTCACCGTAGAGTAAGTAAGGGTGAACACACTGGAGCGCAGAGCTGAGGAACTGAGTTCGATACCCATATCCGCCTTAAGGTTGACTAGTCCTTTTATCGCTAGTCGACGGCATTTGTTGAAATGAGATGTATAACGGAATGTGCGCCTTGCGTGGCTGCTGACAGTCAAACGCGACTGCTGTAATAACTTGTTGTCATTCGTTCATACTGTGCTTGTCATCCTAGGCCTACTTCGATTTATTAGTTTGAACTTAAACGAAAATTGTTATTATTATAATATTATTACCATAACAATCATGACCGACCTGAGACTGGTTATGAAGTGTTCATGAAGGCCGAATAGAGGCAAAGAAACACCAACATAAGGAAAGACCAACGCAGAAATAGACCAACGCAGAAATATACCAACGCAGAAATAGACCAAAAAGTAATTGAATAACTGAGTCTTCGACATAATATAATTTGACTAGGGAACACTTGCGTCGTACTCACAGCTGGAATAACTTCTCTGTGATAAGACCTTGCAAGAGGCCATCTGTCGGTCGATTCGAGAAGCACTGCCGCTCCGCTGGTTCCCTGCCACAGTCCACATACCCCGACGAACGCAATCACAAGACCAAGAACAACAACAGTCGTCATCGTATTCTTCTCTTCCAGTTTTGTTGGCTGTAAATATCCTTGGACCGTGTCTAACCGTCCTTTTATACCGTCTGCCCGCTCAGAGAGGTCACTGCGAGGGCGAGGCATGCACCCGGCGGTCGCTTTCATCACGTGAAGGACAAAGGAAGGGGAACAGACGCCACCAGAGTTGCACCCCTCGTCGCGTTTTATAAACGAGTCCAGAGAGTCGACAACGACAACAGAGACGCTTCGCTGGCAACACTTAACTTACTCAGAAATTGTCCAATTTCACAGCAGCCGGTGCATTTACGCCGTCCGTCTTAATCGACCGTCCAATTGTCGATGTCCGGCAGAGAGGGACGACCGACCAGCAAATCGCCCCCTCTACCCTGCTCCTTGGTCAGACTACGCTCGGACAGCAATCGGAAATCTGCGAAATTTACTGTGCGCCAGCTTTTAACGAACTTTAGCCGCCCACTTTCGATCATAGCCGAATTGATCTCAGGCTCATATGTACGTAGTTGTAGAAGCACTTGGCTTTTCTACAATCGAAAAGTTTAACGTGGCCAACGAGATACTTGTCTGCTTGCAGTGAACCATCTCTGTATCGTTTGTGCCAGCTTATATAGCGCTTCAATCGATAGCGCAACTCATAGAAGTTGATGTGTCTATAAGTCAGCCATGTATTTGAAATCTTCCAAAATGGCTGCGCTATCTACGACTACAGGTCCATTTGATTGCAAGCCTCAATGACTGTTCTTCCTTTCCGTGGAAATAGCTCATAGCTAAGAGCCAAATAGTCTGCTCTCTCCAGAAACTGATGCTTGAAGAGTTGTGTATGTGCCATGGATGGGACTGCTCAAAATAGGCGCTTGGAAGGTAAACGCATTTGGGAAGGTAATTGTCCACTTTGTCGGACATTGTAGCGACTGGACACGAGGGGAAAAGGCTGCAACTGCCGTCCGTAACAAATTTACACTCAATTATGATTAATTCACATGCATTCATGAATGCAACAATTGTGAATGCGTGCGTTCAGTGCGACGTAATGCATGGAAACGGTTATTTATGTGGCCATATATAGCTCAAGGAAAGTCTTGATCAGCCGTCCTCCCGAGTCTTAAACAAGATGTAGGCCTAATCTGTTCTCTCCCCAGAGCAATTACGTCGAAGCGCATAGATCCATGAGGTTATAACGATCGTAACCTAGCAGACAATTAAGCATAAGCATCAAGATCTTATAGACTGAATATGCATGGATAGCCAGTGCGGGTTCCTCCGACAGAAATATTGATAGATGCCAGAACCTATAGGTGAGCCACCAATCAGATAAGCGACAGCATTAAAAATATAATTGTAGTAGATCACTGATGCGAGAAGAAGTTGGTGTATCTGCTGAGTATATATATATATATCTTTCAGAATTGGTATGCCCTTTCCGCAGCTCAGTCGTCTCTAAAAACTGTGTTTAACCATAAATCAGACTCTACAGTTCGTGTCCGTGGTTAGGGCATCCAACTGGTTGTCTCTATTCGACTTCTTGGGACCGGATATCGTGATTCAAACTACGCAAAATTTTACTACAACATATACACATATATATACATATATATTATATATATACTCTGTCCAGATCAAGAGTGTCTGGCTTACGATTGGCGCTTTAGAAGCTTGGAGATTACGATTACGTTTACCGATCCCAAAAATTATGAACCTTTGTCGCCTTGGTGTAGTTGCACTCTTGATCTGGACAGAGCAAATCAATCAACTCAAGTTAACGAAATGTTTGCAACGTCTGAGTATGTGTAACAATTTGATCTCACATAAATACTATGCTTCTTTATAAAGTTCCGCATAGTATTTCGATGGTCTGCACCCTATTACAGCGATACAAAGTGTCAAAGTTTGCAATTGACCTATGCCCTATCGGACATGAGCTTAACAACTAACGATTTTATCCACGCTGTTCATTCATTTTTTTATATAGCGAAATTCTTCTGATCATGCTCACAAGAAACCAATCTGCATCTAAGCCTGTAATTTATATATTGAGTTCAACACTTTCAATTATTTCCAAAATGTTCTTACAATTCTAATAAAATTCTGTACTCTGCGTAGTTCCTCTAATATTCCTGCAGTAACTAATTTAGGCATGTGGTATTTTGATGATTTACAACAAGTAAGTTGTATTACAAGCATGTAAGTGGTTAACAGATCAGTTTTTGCCAAGCAGAACACACGGAAAATGGCGGAAAATACTTTTGCTTTCATCACTTTATACTATTTTCATGCAGAAATTATTATTCATGTAACTCAGCGGCGAGTTATACACAGAAGAGACGGAACATTTGTTGAAGGCGATCCATGACCTCCAGAATGAAGTGAAGCGATGAATCTTTGAGACGAAGTTCATAATTGAACTTCGAAGATGAGTCGCGATAATTCGAGGAATAGCCCACAGTCAGTATTATAGCGCCCTATGAATATGCGGACGCAGATTCACACGCAATTGTAGTCCAACGATTGTTGCTTTCATTAATTACTGAAGGCCAATCAACGTTACCTTCAAGCTCAAGTCATTCAAGTGTTTTACAGCCGTCAAACCTATTAATGGAATAGGGTCTGTGGTTCTTTACAGTCGGATGGTTATTCTAACTATATATATGCTACACAGATATGTGAAACTCTGGAAAATAAAGATAAATTTTGTATGACGATGAACATGATGCTCGATTCATTTCATGTGTGCGATTCAAATATCAAGATCCTCGATTCTATCTCTTAATCAACTGACGAATTTAGTTCATTTTCAATCTCTCCAAAAACTTCTAAAAATATGTCTTAAATTCTCGATCATTTGCTTACATTCAAAGCCTAAAGATACGTATCACACACACACATTTGGACATTCATATATCGCACTTTGAATTTTGCCTAAAAGATTCCAAACCGACTTCAACAAACATATATAAGTATGCTCAGATATTCAATACACTATTCCAAAATCCGTGTTCTAGCGTTGGGTCATTAACGCAGTAGCGCACTTTACCTTTGCATGAAATTGACGAGCACTTACATATTCGCAGTATGGCATTTCACTTTCCATAGGCCTAGGCCCTATAGGCTTATGCAGTTAGCCGGAGATTTCTTAGTTGGTCATAGGCAATCGTTTTTTTTACATCTAACTAAGCATCTCCTTTGTAGCTTACACGCCAGCACCTACGTGTAGGCATACACATACGTTATATGAGCGCAGTAAGATTTCAATTTCGAGTTAGCTAGACTTTATTGTTTTATGGCTGCCTTCGTTTATATTAATATTGCATCCAACTTTGATTTATCAATTTTACATATTTCATAGATGCATTTCTGACATATAATTAGGAATTCTCGACTTTACGTTAAATATTATTATAGCGATTCTAGGCGTTGCCCTTAAGAGCTTCAGATGTTTACGTCTTTCATAAAATTTAATTATCGATGAAGCGACTTCAATCGTTCTTTTACTTAAGTCCAGTGATGAGCACATTACTCTTGAAAAGAATTTTAAAATAGAAGATTTGATGACACTGTTTAGTAGTATTATCAAAATTTAAAAAAATAGTATTTTGAAGATATTTTTCAAAAGTACTGTTAAAAGAAGGAACGATATTATATGTTGAAAATATTTTTCAAAAGTAGCTTTACAATAGGATATAAAAAGTATTTTGAAAATATTTTCAGGATAATTTTGCAGAAATACCGTTGAAAAATCAACATTCGAAGACCCAATGGGAGGCAATTCCAAGCAGTTACTTGAGAGTGGTCGACGTATAGTTCCTCATGTATTCACTTTGGTATGAACAGACACAGGTAATCACATTACCTCGTTGGATAATTATGAAAATGTGAAATATGAATTGATTATAAGTATAGTCGGACGTTCAGATAAAACGTTTTATAAGCAAAGTCCCAGTTTGAAACGAACTATTTTCTGATTAGGAAGTCACTGCAAAATGTTACAGCACATGTCAGAAGTTACATGTTCATCTTTGGAGTGCTCTAGTGGCACTCTCATGCTTCCGAAAAGCGATCTACAGTAATCTTGGCGGCTGGAAACTAAGTTATAAGCAGCGTTTGCAACCTTAACGATTGAATCGAGTCACCCAGTTTCAATGACTTAAATCAACCAAATGTTTTCAGTTGACAGTTGCTGTGGACTGCCCAGTAGCCGAAAGCCAGTCAGTCTTCGACAGATTTAGAAGGAGTTAATTGATCGCCACCCACGAATTCACCTCATCATAGCCAGCAGAAAACATCTGTAAAGATGAGATGAGTCACATGACAGACTGTGAAATGAAAATGTAGATCTTTCGAGTATCACCAGCATAGATTTAATTTCTCAGCAATGTTCCCATTGTTGTCGTGTAAAAATAGGAACTAGCACAAAACCCTGAAATAGGCCTATATCTTGATACAACAAACTCACAAGCAGTTGGTAGGTCTATATTCAGAAAATTGGCACTCTCTATCAAATTATCGATGCTTCATAGTTTTGTCGAGATCTTAACATCTATAGCATTAAAACAATAATTTTGGCAGAAGTTTTATAATTTTTATAATTTATTTTGATGAAAAACTAGGAAAAGCATGTTGGAAAAGTAGGCCTATATTGAAAAGTCTCCGAAATACTTATTAAAACTATTTTGAAAATACTTTGACAAAAGTATCTGAAAAATACTAAATAAATGCTATTTCACAATAGAAATCTTTCTCGATATTTTATTGTGCCCATCACTGCTTAGGCCTTTAGGGCTATATGCTTTCTGAACTCAGTGCCTTCCACTTTCTTTCTCACCTTTGATATTTCTGTTTCATATCGATCTAGTTTTTTGCACGCTTCCTGGGTCCGATATTTAGCCTCTGAACACTGTGGTTTTGACCGCAGTCTTGACCTCCTAATTGATCTACACCAATCATTCTGACTACTTTCAGTAGCTTCGATAAAACCATTCACAGCTCTGAGCGAACACGTCTTTCAATATTTCTCCTACTGATTTTTATATTTGCTTAAAAATACCAGTTCCCGCTTTTCTAGATCTGTGATGATATGATACGTATTGTTATCCAGTCGCGGAATAAGCATATAAGGCCATGGACAACAATGAATTTCGACGCCATCTTGTTTCCGGCACAGCTTCGAGCTCTGCTGTCTCGCGAAGTCTCGCGGCTGATCACGTGATTTACGGATGGAACGTCTGCCAGAGATCCGGCTTCTGCCGACTTTATTTCTAAAACAAATTAATCATGTTATTAAATTCACCATAATTACATTTACTTCTATTTCACGTATTATATTGTTGACGATAGCCTAGATATAGACAGAATGCTCTTTTTATTGGAGGCCAATTGCGAACTTCATTTTGACGTACAGGTAAGAGAAACGCTACTTTTATGGTTCAGAAAACTTACAACGAACATTTTCACGTTCTCATATTTTCCATTTTAGAGTCAAGTCCACTTTGTCAGAATATTGTTATTTCATTCCGTATGTAATCCAATAATGATGATAATATGAAGATAAATGAAGATAATAATAATAATAATAAAAATAATAATAATAATAATAATAATAATAATAACAACAACAACATAATAATAAACCATACATAATAACAAACCACACAAAAAACATTTATATTATCATCATTATCATTAGGAATATTATTATTAATATTATTATGGAGTAATTTGAACGTGTAGCCATTCTATGTCAGCCTAGCACTACAACCTAGCGAAGAGAGATAAACAGACAAATAGATAGACAGGATGGATATTAGGCGAACCCATGAACAAGCAGAGCGCGCACTCAGAGCAAAACTAATGTCTCCAAGTAGGACACATTAGTTTTAGTGTGGGTCCGTCGACTATTCAACTGAGATCGCCATTAAAAGGCGAATAATATGACGAAGTCACTCGTCGGTAATAAATCGCTCGATTTATCGGACGATAGAATTCGCCATGTCTCATTCGCTTTCATGCGATGGTCATCTCCGAAACTAACCCCATTGTCGAACACAGCCTATGCGGTAGATGGTCGATAGATGGGTGTACGTGGCAGCCAATGATCATGCTCCGTTCTCTCGATCAATCGCGCCATTGGTGAAAGTAAGGGGGCAATCGTTTCCGGCGCGGTGCCATTTACTGAATATTTTATAGCGCCGTCTTTGCTGGGAAGGTCCACTGCATTACTCTGTGGAATAGATAGAATTCCCGGACGGGCTACAAAGTTCAGACAGGGGTTTAGCTGCGTTCATTCTCCATTTAGTGAAGTTCTAGTCAACGATAACTATACAACTAAAACCTATCGTTAACGAAAATCTAACGCTTTCTTTAGCAACAGTTCGATGCATTCAAAGCCATGAATGAAACTACAACTTGGAAAATAACAACTAAAGGACTAAATATTTAGTCGCTTTTAACTATACATGGCTAAAACTCACGAGGTAATGATAGCCTAACTAATAATAAATAAGATTCTTAATTTAAGAATGATAATTAAGGCTTAACTAATGCCCATCGGAGTCCTTAGTCAAGGCTTTACTACTAAAGCGTGCCATAAGAAGAAAAGCTTTAGTCTCCTATACGAGTAGCTACTAGCTACTGACGCAGACTCCGACATCCGGCTAAACAAGGTACTGCACCCACATGTGTAGGACCTACGCATACCCGGTCTGTTAGTAAAAGATTGAAGAAGCTCAAAGCAACATAGGCCTATGATAATTATTTTATGTTTTTTGCCTCTTCCGCAACCAATTGGGATTCTAATGAGCATTTCGTTTGTGAACGACCCATATATATATATATATATAATATATATATATATATATTATATATATAGTGCTTAGTACATCGCTTTTAGAGAAGAGCTTAAGATGTAGATTTTGGGATTACACTGACGGTTGCATTGAATTTATCAGAGGAACCCGTTTCTCTGCAGCTTTCTTACGGCTCCTCAAAAATCGTATTCACTGCTTCCTATTGTTTCAAAATTCGACATAGGCCAAATAGGTCGGGTTAGACCGCGTCGACCTTTGGAAGAGTGGTTTCACTGTTGAAAAGCCTTCGCGCCTGTGCTTCAGATGATAAGACCATTGATTGGATAGGAACATTGATTGATAGGAACATTGATTGATAGGAACATTGATTGATTGTTCCGTTGATTGACTGATCCAATAATCACCCTTCTGAGTGTCGCCGAGAACTCTATGACTCCTATCGATCTCACATAAACGGATTGATTGATGTTTTCGGTTTGATTTATCTATCGATCGATCGATCGGTGAATCGTATGTTATTGAAACGGCGCCATAGAAGTCGTTGAATCGAACTGTCCTGCTGATGAATATTTATCTGCCTCTCCTGCCACTCCACTTCTAAGCCCAGCCTATACCTGCTGCCGTCAAGACGATCCTACGAACATACATACATACATTACATACATACATACATATATACATACATACATACATACATACATACATACATACATACATGTAGGCCTACATAGATCCTACACCTCGAGCTCTTTGAACCGAAAATGACCTCATCTGATTCACCAATTTTGCTTTGCTGTCGTCGTCATTTTAATACACGGATTAATATTATACAAGACGACTACAATTACTCTGAAACCTTGAACCGAAAATAACACTTACCTGATTTACCTGATTTTGTTTTGAACGAGTGGCTGTCATCGTTATTACTAACATACACGGATTAATATTATACGCTACGAATACAGTAATTACTTTGAAACAGTTCAACGTCTTTGGCTGTGATGGCGACGTTGTTTTCGGCGACCAGCGTGTACCGTCGGAAACTGTCTGGATGCATTCGCCGTACGTTCAAAAGAATTTCAACTCCCCCGTCAAGACGATCCTACGAACATACATAAATAGATCCTTTAGTTACACGAACGGTTACAGTAAGGTTATACCAGAGGCGGAGACTTAGGGAGGAGCAGGATATGGACGGTCCCCTCCGAAATTTCACGTGGGGAACGGGGCTGCTTATATGACCCAATATTTCACAAATATTATAAATTTCTGCACTGTTTTCCACTGTTTATCCGGTTTTTGTTGCGTCCATGTTTTGGAATTGAAATTTCCATATCTATTTTTTTCGACCTGTCTCCCCTAAGCCCAGGACTAAGTCTCCGCGATGATACAGTTGTTCATACGCCTCCGCTCAAAACAATGTGGCTATCCTGACAGAAAACACTCGATACGACAATAAGGGGTTGTTTCAACAAAGAACGGTGGTTGTTTCGACAAAGAGGGGTTGCTACTACAAAGAGGGTGGTTGTTTCTAAAAAATGAGGCGTTGCTACTACAAAGAGGGATGTTTATTTCTACAAAGTGGGGTTGTTTCTGCAAAGAGTGGTGGGTCTTTCTACAAAGAGGAGTTACTGTTTCGACAAAGGGTTGGTTGTTTCGACTGACTTGTGTACCTTGGCGACAACGAAGAAGTCGTCGACTGCCTCTCCCTCTCGGATCGTCGTTCCGTTGTCGATGACCCAGAAAAGTGAAGAGACGCGGGGTTTCGATCGGACTTCACACCTCAGAGCGACGTCCTTCTCCCAGACGAAGGCCGAACGAGAAGCACAGACGATCTTCGGAGAATCTGCACGAACAATGGAGTTCATCAGACAATGGAGATCACAGTTTAGTAAATTGAGCAAACAATTAATAACATTTCTAATCGACTGGACTATCAAAGCACTAATTATCAGGCCTTAGTTACCCCTCAGTGTAGGGCCCAATCGCTTTTGGGTCGCAGTGTTTATAAAATAAGATTGACAGTAAATAAAATATTTTTAAATCTGGACAACTGCAGTACTTAAAGTCAATCATTAACCATCATTATCGTAAATTAGTATTGGACCTCACAGTTTATAAATTTGGGGTACCAGTTTTGAAAGAACCAAACTCCGGAAACCATAATACTTAAAATTCAACCCTACTTCTTCAGTCTTATCAAGGCCACCTGAATTCAACGTTCAGTCCTATCATGATACCTAGAACGAGCTATAGGGGTCTAGGATACCGGTTAACCCGAATGAAATTATTTCTGGGCTACATTTTGCAAATGACGTCATCGTGTTACTCGGAACAATCGTGTGTACTCACAGTCGACGTCAAGCGTCGTAATCTGGATGACTGGACTGAGACCGGGAACTAGGGCCACACATCGCAGCAACTGTTCGTTATCGTCTGCTCTCGGCAGGTAGTTACTCGTCCATCGTTCCGTACGATACGTCATCGTACGAACGCCACGCACACCCGTCAACGTGACGTCATTGCGGAATAGAAACTCGGAAGTGACGTCACGGTGACCTATGTAGAGCTCGATGTTGGGAGGTGGATATCCGCCGAGGGAGATGCAGCGTATGCGACACGGATGGTTCTCAACCAGACGAAAGGTTGGAGCAATGGGACTGCTGTCCTCTTCTTCTGAGCCGCTATCGTCCATCAGGTGGACCTTCTCGACTGACACTGAAAGCGGTAGATAAAGGTCAACCAGGTCAAGTGCACCTATTTCAATTAGAGTGACAATAATATTTATAATAATGACGATGATGATGATGATGATGATGATGATGATGATGATGATGATGATGATGATGATGATGATGATGATGATGATGATGATGATGATGATGATGACGATGATAATAATAATAATAATAATAATGATAATGATAATAATAATAACAATAAGGAGTGGAGCTAATGCGCATGATGGAAAAACTAACGTCCATCGCCACACACGACGCCCTCATCTTGCTCCGATACTCGCTGAGTGCCACCCGACTATTATATACCCTCAGAAGCTGCCCATGCGAAGGCCACAAAGGACTGGAGGAGTATGACAAGGCCTTGAGGGTGGGCCTCGCTGAGGTGCTCAATTTTGTTCTCACCGACGAGGGATGGCTCCAAGCCACCCTGCCCATCAAAAGAGGAGGACTGGGCATCCGATCAGTGGTTTCGCTGGCACTTCCAGCCTTCTTGGCATCGGCCGCAGCCACTGATATACTCCAGACAAGGATTCTGCGAGGAAAGCCTAAAAAGGACCCTGCCCTGGAGATCCTTCAGGCCAAATGGAGGGAAACCAGCGGAGTACCAGAGCCGGAAGAAGCTTGGGCTCACAAACAATCGAGATGGGACGACCCTTTGATCGAGCTTGGAGTGGTAGACCTCGCCTCCAGAATGCCTGATTCCCAGAATCAGGCACGTCTTAGAGCAGTGGTAGCCCCACACGCAGGCGACTGGCTCTTAGCCCTGCCGATTACAAACTGCGGGCTGAGACTTGACGATGAGTCCCTGAGGGTGGCGGTGGGTTACAGACTGGGGTCACCTGTCTGTTTACCTCATTACTGCCCATGCGGTGCCCTGGTCGAGAGAAACGGATATCACGGTCTCTCATGTGGCCTGGGCCTGGGACGCTGGCCCAGACACGCGGCCCTGAACGACCTTATTTGTAGAAGTTTAATCCGTGCAGGGCGGCGAACCTCAAAACTCAGAAATACGCCGAGCTAGCCTCCACGTACGTCTTCACACCGGTGGCATTCGAAACCTTTGGCCCCATCAATTCCGAAGGCCAAAGCTTCCTTTCAGAACTGGGACCCAGACTGAGCGCCGTCACTGGGGAGCAGAGGGAGACGACTTTTCTCTACCAGCGCATCTCGATGATTATTCAACGCTACAACGCAGTTGCTTTCAAGGGAACTTTCGCTGCTCAGGAGTCCAACGAGCAGGGCTACTCCGGACGACATCACCATTAAATAGATGAAATCAACTCATTATTTATTATTATTATTATTATTATTATTATATAAGCAATAATAATAATAGCAATAATAATACCTCTGACGAAAAATTACTAAAACATTTTAATACTGCCACTCATGTCAGTATTTCTGCACTTATGTCAGATTGTTTTCTTTCTCAATAACAATAATAATAACAATAATAATAACAATAATAGTAATAATAATAATAATAATATTAATAATAATAATAATAATAATAATAATAATAGTAATAATAATAATAATGAAAATAATGATAATAAGAGTAATAATAATAATGTATGTATGTATGTATGCATGAGTCAGGGCTGAACGAATATTCGCTTCGTATTCGCTTCGAAGCCGAATAGTGGGCCAAATAGCTATTCGGCATTCGGCCGAATAATAATGGTTGGACTAAATACAAATAGTGGTTACGTGACATCTGTTTGTGCACAGCCGGCGGCTTCTATGTCAATTTGAATGAAATAACTCTCTACTGCCTAGACAACGGTATCGCAGGGTCATCCATCTCATTTCTAAGTTTAGTTGAACTAGTTCTATTCCTACACAGACTGGCAGACGAATGCAAAAATTACACGCAATTAACTGTTTACTTTCAGTTTATGTAATACATTTGCTGAACTTAATTTTCTGTTCACATTTGAAATTTTGACATTTTTCGATGACCTTTTGTTCATAGTTGGTCCAATTATTCGTATTCGGTGGAATAGTGAAAATCACTTATTCGGAACAGCCCTAGAATGTATTCACGTTTGCATGTATGAATGGATGGGCCTTTTAAGCGTCTCTGAAAACGCGGCAATAACCAAACTAGCATCACTTAAAGTGATATCTTACATTTATTTCCATTATGATATTAGAAGATGAGCAATTCTGTGATCCAACCAACGAGGCAGCCAAAGGCACGAAGCATCAGCGATGTTTTACAATAATATTCTCGGAAAATTAAAGTGAGTGGCCTGACCTTGTCTGCTTTTCCCACTCAGCGAACGTCAGATGAGGCAGATGTACTCGTTTTTATTACCATGCTCGCTAGGGGCGTTAGTGTAAACAAACCTAGCAAAATATCAGTCTCTCGCGTGCTGCGGAGATTTCACCCAGATTTCTTTTCCCTTTTTACGTCATGCAAATCAAAACTAAAGCCTCCTGCTTTTAGATTAAAAGAAGAGACGGCGAATAATAGGATTGGATGCATGGTTAACATACCTCATATGTCGAGGCTAAGAAAATTAGGTCACTAACACTTCATGTCCATGACTGCTTCAGAGCTATCGTAAGGAACTGCTCTTCTTTGTCTTGTTCTTCGTTTTCTTCTTTGTTTTTTTTTCCATTTCTTCGTTAATTCGGCTTACCCCCCCCCCCGGTTTTAAACCTGGCACCGAAAAGAAACGACAGGATTGTCGAGGATTTACATTACATTACATCACATTGTTGGTGACTAAGCAGGTCTCATTGATTTGTTCATTTCGAGAATTTATATAGCACCTCTTCAGCGAAACTACTCAGAGGTGCTCTCAGCCTAGCCACGGCTAAAAACAAATGACCCCAACAGCTTACAAAAGGCAGAAAGATCATTATATGGGTGAAGACGCAGGGCAACCGGAAGACCAGTCCAGGTGGAAGGACCGACCACTGAGAAAGCTCAACGCATCATTAGTGACGAGCGCCCTTTGGAGACCACAGGCTCACCGTTGCAGAGTTAATTAAGTGTGTACTGTGTATTCTCCGTTGCCATTTACCTCTGACGAAGATCTGATGCGTGACTTGACCAAGTAGAACGGACTGTGGTCCACGGATTTCGCAGGTGTAGTTACCGCTGTCCTCTCTGGCCACGTCTGCGCAAAAAAAACGCACGTGGTAATATGAGAAAACGTCAACGACGAAGACAAAGGTAAAACGCAATCATCCCAACAGGTAAGACAATTGAGACTAGGTTTTCTGAAGTATACAATACATGCAAACATACATGCATACATACATACATACATACATACATACATACATACATACATACACACACATACATACATAATACATACATACAGGCTGAAGTAAAACGACAGAACAGAAAGTATATATATATATATATATATATATATATATATATACATACAGTGTAAGAATGAAAATGAGGTTAATAAACCGGTGGGAAGAGGAACCAAGTGTAAAGCTATAGGATGAGGTGAGGTAGTATAGAGATGAGGTTGTGTAGAGGTGCAAACTGGTCATCAAGAGTGCACTTCACAAGACTGATACCATAGTTGAGGTAGGCCTATTATGTGATAGGTAGGCCTACTTCAATCGACACTTACCTAAGACGGTGAGTTCGACGAGGTACCTCGGGGCCATGGAGTTGAGCGTCACTTCAAACCGGTTACTGGATACGAACGGTTCATTGAGACTGCCCATGACGTTCATCTGAACGAGTTCATCGTGTTGCTGTTTGCGCCAGATGACCGGAGAATCGAACATGTTGTAGTGGTCAGCGCGAAAGCTGCACTCAAGGAAGACGGAGTCACCGACGTTTAAGACGTGCAGTTGTCCATCGGAGAGCATCGTCAGAAGGTGACCTACATGTAAACGTATACCCCACAAGAAAACATGAACAGAGACAAGCAAAATTAATAAAGATGGATGGATATATAGAAAAGAGCCGATCTATTTTTATTAACTAACGTCTTAATCACTCATTCATTCATTCGTTCATTGTGTCTGGCAATTAATATAGCGCCTCTTCAAGAAACCTATACCCAAAAACGCTTCCAGACGAAGCCACGACTGCGGGGTTATGACAGCGACTCTTCTATAACAGTCGGGCTGTCTGTCAGTGAAGCCGCTCTCCCAGGATGTCATGGTATTAGATGGAACCCACATAAACATACTGTATATTATATTAGATGCTCCCATCAGAAGTAAATATTGATCCTATATTGGCCATATTCTCGTATGATGAAAGGGCGTATATTTTGGTTTAGAGGAAAAACCAGTGATTGAATTGTCGGAGGGTGGGTTGGGAGGGTTCAAACCACAGTTCATTTTTCAACCTCACCAGTTAATTCTAAAAAATACCTTGGGATAGGACAAACCCAAGATCAGCTGTCAGGGACACCCGCACCCACAGTTACCCTCTACAATTTAGCCCGTATACCGGTTCAGGTTCGTAAAAATTCTAATCGAGACATGTGAAAAATTGTCACCCCTCCCAGTTCAAATTTGACAATTAAAACTTTTAGGAAAACGATCGAAAGTACATCTCAATCTTATCAAACAAATGTGCAAACTTGGATCTTATTTATACCTCCTTATGCTGTTCCAATTTTTGGGTCTCCTTCCTGACATTATCTAACCCAACAAGGGTTAAAGTGCTTCAGAAGATGTTCAATTTGTGTCAAAACCGCATTGCAATTTCCTCTGCAACCCATTTCCTCTGCAACCCTAACATCATCCAAGTTTCCTCTTAAGACCTGTGATGGAATCAAATGAGAGAGTTCTATTATAATCCAAACCAAGCCACAAGCCGACATACATACGAATAATTAATTTCCGTCCTTTTGATTTATGAGATAATTTGCAGTTATGTCCTCAAATCGCCCAGTTTGATGCTTATCAAAAAAAATTCTTCCACTTCACGACCTTTTCTTTGTGCACTGACTTACTCCATGGCTTTCTTTTCATATTTAATAGGAGGCCTATGCATAATTGGGCTCTCTGTCCAACTCCCTTAATCACTTCTCAATATATATCTGTCCCCTGGTTGGTCATTCTTCCTTCACTTAAGGTTTAGTCGGTTGTATTTCCCTTGCTCCTCGTTCAGACTCCTTCCCCTTATTCTGGGCTTTCTTTTCCACATTGCCTTCCTTCCTTTTGCACTCTATTCCCTCGCCCCTATTCGCCTCCCATCTTCATTCGACGTGTGCATCTTTATGTATACCTATCTCTCTCTCCTCTGTATTAAATTTCTACGTCTTCCTTCGTTCTTGTGACTTTTCTTCTCTCTTTTTGTCTCTCTCTGTCCCATTCTTCTTCTTCTTCTTCTTCTTCCTCTTCTTCTTCTTCTTCTTCTTCTCCTCCTCCTCCTCCTCCTCCTCTTCCTCATTCTACTTCTTCTTCTTCTTCTTCTTCTCCTCCTCCTCTTCCTCGTTCTACTTCTTCTTCTTCTTCTTCCTCTTCTTCTTCTTTCTTCTCGATCCGTTCATCTTCAGCTCTCTACCCCTACGCATTCCTAATTCTACCTCTCCCTCTTGTTGTCTGTGTCCCTTCTCTCACTTGCTCTCTCTCTCTCTCTCTCTCTCAATCTCTTCACATTTCGTTCCACTTCCTTCCCTATATCCTCTACACTACCTCCTTTTTTCATAACTTCCACCATTCCTCCCATCCTACTCCCTCCCTCCCTTCCTCTGTTCCTATCTCTCTATCTCTATCTTCCTCTCTCATCTCCTTTTGTCGTTCTTGTATCTTTCTCAAGTTTCCTCTCCCCCTTCTACTCATTGTTCCTCCTTCTCTCTTCCTCTCTCTCGCCCAGTATCTCGTCCTCTTCCTATCTCTTTTCATTCCAATTCCTCCCTCTCTCTCTCCCTCTCTCTCTCTCCTCTTTTCTCTCTCTTTTCTTCTCTTTCTCCTCAGTCACTTGGCCAGTGACAACCTTGTAATCCACGACTTGGTTTATCGGTGACTTGCGAAGCCGTTGAATGCGAGATGAGGCGCACGCTCAAATAGCACCAGGCACAGTAAGAATAGGTGTCATGTCCGTTAACACCCTAACGAAGAGAATTTATTACGGGTGACTGGCAAATCAATGCAGTTCGTCGTTAAAGTGTTAATATAAATCAAGCGATCCTATAATCTTCCATTTTTTACCACCAACCCTTCCTTCGATTTCTTAGAATCTGTTGGTGGTCGAGTGATACCCAATTCTTTTTTGCAGTTCACGGTGTAGCCCTGTTACTTCTATACTCCATCGGTGAAGATGAAAATTCTAATTACACGTACGACGTCTATCTATTCACTTTCCCGGCAACTTATTTGCAGTTTTTTTTGGCTAAGAGTAAATCTACTTTGCAAGTAACCAGATGTGCTTGAACTCTGAACACGGGTATGTATACAGTCAAGCGAACAGCATTTGCTTAATCAAAGAACGATGACTCAAGTCAAATGAGGTGTTCAAGTGTCATGCGCTGGAAGGGAAAATTTAAGGAAGCAATTGTTAGATATAAAGTCGCTATTCTGAATGAACTCAAGCGTCATTAAGGTTGCCTCTCTGGACGTTATTAAAGGCTACCATATATAATATGAACTACTCAATTACATTTCATTAAATCACGTCACATGTCACACATAACTCTATGCTGTAGCCAATTCATCGCATACATTTTCGTCTTGCATTTGGTACACAATATAAGGAGAAAAGCATACTGTTTAGCCATGAATCCGAAAGGTAACTGTTATATAGGAAATTGCAGCAATTTCATTTTTCCTAACATCGGTATGTGAGAAACAGACGATAGATAGCCAACCCTCTACCCTGCAGTCTGACTTTGCAATAGGGACGTAGACATCTTTGTTCTGCTCTGAGTGGAACCATGATTCTCCTCTCTTTATATTGACAATCAAACGCAAATCGCAAGTTAAGACAACGTTCATTCTCTGCCCGGTGTAAATTGTTGGCGTGGATACAGAACGTAGCAATGGCGTGACCTTGATCGTCGATCCTAATGCTCTTGAAGCCGAGAAAATAGAAGCCGGAGATTAGAACGATTCGAAAACACGCCTTCACGCCACAGCGACGAATGGCATCGCAAGCCTTCGCAATCTCTGCCTTTTCTGCTGTTGTTGTTGCTGCTGCTGCTGCTGCTGATGTTTCTCTTGGCGAAAGGATGTGATGCTGAGGCCCATAACATTTGCAGAAGTGTAACGTCTTTGGCCCACAATCAGTGACCTTCTCTGTTCTCTGTCTCTGTCTCTGTTCTCTGTTCTCTGTCTCTGTCTCTGTCTCTGTTCTCTGTCTCTGAATCATGTAGTCTCCGCTTTTGAATAGCTATGTCTCTCTGTCTTTTGTCCTTCTTCTCTTTCTTGCAGTCTCACAGTATCTCTGTCTCTTTCTGCCTCTGTCTGTCTGTCTGTCTTTGCGAACATAAAAGAACTGCACAATTTTAACGTGTAACATTCAGTCTCCACGATGCACTTCAACGACCGACGCAAGAAAACACGATGCGGTCAGAGGAATGCCAAAGCACGACTGATTGACGTAACGTATACGATAGCCATTCGATAGGATAGTCATTCACGGAAGCATCACTTTGTTTGTTAGGCAACTAGTGGCGTATGTAACACCTCCGACCTCGGAGGTTGCTCAAAATGAGCCTCTGGTAATAGTTTGTATACTGCATAGACCTGCTTCAGAAGGTTTCATAGCTGAACTTATCTATGATATCTGTGTGCAAGCACACATGACTACAGTTTTGCAGTTTTTAGCTGACAGTAAAGCCATTCTTTGCAAGTTACCAGAGGTGCTTGACCTCTGGACACTTAATGGGAAACGAAAAATCACATTTATAGAGCAGTAGCAGGCTCTGAGAGCCTACAATTATTGCACTTCTGAAGGTAAGTAAGATGAGAGCAGGGAAGTGGCTCAGTAACGGAGTGGTAGAAAGGGCGAGGTTGAGTTTTCCAAATGTTTAACCCGTTGCTATGAAAGTGAACAATCTAAGAGAGTTGACGTATTTCTACCCGATGTCTTCAGTATCCGGGCACTTCAATATGAGATCACGT
Organism: Bimastos eiseni; assembly: GCA_959347315.1. Lineage (NCBI taxonomy): Eukaryota > Metazoa > Annelida > Clitellata > Crassiclitellata > Lumbricidae > Bimastos > Bimastos eiseni. The sequence continues at coordinate 15,644,705 of OY365815.1, forward strand.
GACCATGATAGCAATCAGGTTCCTTTTTCGTGCATCCAGAGATATCGCAGGAAATATTTAAATCTCTATTAGTAGGCCTACCAACGCTCAACACAATTACACTTACACAAAAGTTACATGCCTACGCAGAGATCGTCTGAAGTGGTGCTTAATATGTCATAACAATTACCATTAACTTCAAAATTTAGTTTGTTGTATAGACATCAAAATTAATATAGCGCCTTTATAGATAGTCTTAAATAAAGCAACGTGGACGCCAACTATTCGACAAGCTATCACTGGCGCGTACAGGAGCAGAGACCTGACCCGTTAGAGTAATTGCAGATGAGCAGGGCCGACGATGTATAGTCTCTTTAGAAAAACTTCAATTCACGATTGCAATTTGTTTACTATTAGTTAACATCCCAAGTTGTCGGCATCTTCCATCCAAACCTTCAGCTGCTATTCCGATCTCCTCCCTCTGCAGCCATCCGCCACACGGGGCAATTCCGATCCCCTCCCAGCGTGAGCTGCTAGTGGTGATTGATCGCATTGCCCGCCGCGGCTGCCGTCGAGCACATGCAGCCTCCGTTTTATCTCGGCCGGCCAGAGTTGACTGGTTTTTCGCCAGCGCGATCCTTGCACGCCCTAATATGAAGGATTAATTGTCCCCAGAGGCGGTTCTTATCCGGCTGCCTCTCTTGTTGTGTCGTATGCCAAACGGCTGAAGAGATGGGGACACAGCGACGCATCGGCACATGAACGGAACAGGCGATGGCTCCATTCAGCGTAACTTATCTTCTTAATGGATGTCCTCCTGCGCGAGTAAATTTGCGACACGTTTCCATAGTCCCACAGTTCTATTATATACAATCTTAGACCGAAAGATCTTGTAGCTGTTGTCCCATGCCTGTAAGGTAAATGATCTGTTGTTGGAAATGACGATGCAACTCGTAACTGTTGCGTAACCATGTTTATAATGTAGCTTACTCACTCGAATGGTATGATATCGAATGGTATGATATCGAATGGTATGATATCGACTGGTATGATATCGACTGGTATGATATCGAATGGTATGATATCGAATGGTATGATATCGACTGGTATGATATCGAATGGTATGATATCGAATGGTATGATATCGAATGGTATGATAACGACTGGTATGATATCGAATGGTATGATATCGACTGGTATGATATCGAATGGTATGATATCGAATGGTATGGTATCGAATGATATGATATCGAATGGTATGATATCGACTGGTATGATATCGAATGGTATGATATCGACTGGTATGATATCGAATGGTATGATATCGAATGGTATGATATCGAATGGTATGATATCGAATGGTATGATATCGACTGGTATGATATCGAATGGTATGATGTCGAATGGTATGATATCGAATGGTATGATATCGAATGGTATGATATCGAATGGTATGATATCGAATGGTATGATATCGAATGGTATGATATCGAATGGTATGATATCGAATGGTATGATATCGAATGGTATGATATCGAATGGTATGATATCGAATGGTATGATATCGACTGGTATGATATCGAATGGTATGATGTCGAATGGTATGATATCGAATGGTATGATATCGAATGGTATGATATCGAATGGTATGATATCGAATGGTATGATATGCGGCATGAGAATAAAAACTTCAGACAAGAACCCCATATGAATTTCTAATCAGTAACAAATGATCAACTGAATGTGGTAGCAATAATAATTTTATTGTGTCATGAAGTGTTTGATAAAAAAAATTACTTTAAGTGTTGTGTAATAATTATACCGTTCAGGATCAGTAAGTGTTTTGTGCATTATACTAGTGTTTGTATGTTTATTATAGGATTAAAATACGTCGTAATGTGTTGCATTGCATTGCATAACGTCACTCAACGACCTAGAAGTCCCTTATACAGGTCGTATTTATTTAGCGCATATACTGAATAAACTGCTGTGATGTTCCAAGGCCAGTCGATCGCACAGTGATCCACACGAAATCAAAGAGCAGACAGACGGACGGACAACCCCGATGACAATAGCGACCAAATGGAGACGAACGTTGCGGCAAATCATCGATAAGACCCATCGACGACAAACAGAAAGAAGAACGGAATTAGAATCGACTGATTCTGTCTGGATTCAGTCGTCGAAGGAGACAGTCACTGACATAAAGAGAATCATCATCATCATCAGAAGAAGAAGAAGAAGAAGAAGAAGAAGAAGAAGTATTAGAAACCGAGTGGACTTAAGAATAGACCAGGCATTCAACCGATAACGCTCTCCTTCTCCTCCCTCTCCTCTTCTTCGTCTTCCTCCTCCTTCCCTCCTCTTCATCCTACCCTCCTCCTCCTTCTCCTCCTCCTTCTCGTCTTCCTCCTTCTCGTCTTCCTCTTCCTCCTCCTTCGATCTCGTCTTCTTCCTCCTCCTCCTACTCCACCTTTTTCTCCTCCTTCTCGTCTACTCTCTCGTCTTCTTCTTCCTCCTCCTCCTCCTCTTCCTTCTCGTCTTCCTCCTTGTCCTTCATCTTCTTCTCCTACTCCTCCTTTTCCCCTCCCCTACTCTTCCTCTCCTCCTCTTCTTCTTCCTCCTCCTCCTCCTCCTACTCTCCTCCTCCAAATTCTCTAGTGGATGAGCGCTGTAAAAACGGGCCCCTTGCGCTCATCTCCAAGCAGCCTCCAGTCTATAAGAGAGTTGACCTCAAGCAGCTACGGCGCAGAACTCCTCGACTGCGATAACTCAGGCAGTGCCAGTCCCAAGCCTGGATAAAGAAGGAGGGCGACGCTAATGATCTTGGTTATCACACAATGTCATTAAACAGCCACTACAATTACCGCTACGGTGTAAATTAATTATGCAGTAGGCCCCCTATGCATGTATGCACGTAGGCCTATGTGTGTATGTATGTATGTGTATGTACGTACGTACGTACGTACGTATGTATGTATGTATGTATGTACGTATGTTTGATTGTCGTTCAGTCATAGCTGCGAGAACTATTCTGTTGTACATTAAGTGTCCAACACCGAAGCTACCTCCTTTCTTCCTCACAGTCCGAGCTTCTCTTTCCTCGCTCTCGGACTTCCATGAGGCAGCACTGATCCTTCTCGGTTGCTGGTCCTGAAACCTGGAATGGTCCCCTACCATCATTCGCCTTGTGCCCAGGGGACACGCGACTGTGTTTTACACCAACCGTAAACTGTCCTTTTTAGCCGTAGTTAGGTCGGGAGAGTTCCTGAGTAGATCTCTCGAAGGAGCGCTTTCTGTATAAATGGATGCTGTATAAATGCTACAAATATATAAATAAATTAATAAAGAATAGCTACTAATTTATTCTGGCGCAAATCATTTAAAATTCAAAAATTCTCCGAAGTGGTGTGAGAAAGAACTGCCTGTCAACTGTCAAGCGGGGAAAAAGAGAAAAAAGGTCGCAACATCTATAAACTAAACGAGAAGCTAAAAAGGTCGACAAATGTCGGGGAAACTACTCGGTGTCTAAATATAGACAAAGGTGACTAGAAAATTAAATTAGATAATTATATTAGAAACTGTCATCAAAAGAAAAGAACTGGTGAACTGAAAGTCCTCACGTCAAATCCAGCTGTCTGTATCCAGCTTTCAGCTCACTTATGTGTAGCCTAGGTCTCTAAACTTAGATATTTAAGCTGCTGAAATATGACCACAGCGTTGCCATGGGTCCAATTCTCACGATGTGACCCATCAAAAATGGACCCGACCCGATCTGACCGTACTTCTGCAGCCAAATATCTGACCCGACCTACGAAGTACAGGACCTGACACTGGTCGCCTTTCATGCTAAGTTTACTAATATTAGTTACTAGCTCAGGAACCCGGCGTTGCACGGGTGGAGACAGGTTTTTGGCCGTGGAGAGCAGGAAGACGGCGGTCGTGGGGTTCACCAACCCCTCTACTGGGTGTCTCAGGTGTTCCCCGAGCGAACGGCGAAGGTTTCAAGTGAATAGCTGTAAAAGTGTGGAGATGTATGAGCGGAATTGTGTATAGACACTGATGCGTACAAAGTACCTACCCACCTGACCGAATGTGCTAACGATGGCCAACGGTATACCCTCTACTTGTGCGATAAAAGAGGTGTGGGAGACAGATGCAGTGTTTCGTCGACATGCACCTGATGGCTGATAAGGAAACTTTCCTTGGGGCCCTGAGACAAGTCTTTGACCCTGGAGACCAGGAAGAGGGCGACCGTGGGTTCACCAACCCCTCGACTGCGTGTCCCAGGTGTTCCCCGAGCCAACGGTTAAGGTTTCGAGTCAATAGCTTTAAAACTGTGCTAATGCATCGCCGGACCGAGAGACACACAGACAGAATCTTCTATTCATTTATATAGATCGTCAACTTATATATATATATTTATTTAAAATTCAAATTCAGCTATATATATATAGTATAAAAATCTTGATGTTTTATGCTCATAATTATTAAACTTCTCAGCGAAGATACCCCTTCTTTGTTCCATTTATATTAACCTGAACTTACTTCCTCACTAAATTCACGCAGAAAGAATTCTGGATATGACTAGAAACATGTACGCATAGGGCTGCCGCTACCGAATAGTTTTGGAGTCGAGTACTCGATCGAGTAGCTTAGAGAGTAACCGAGTACTCGTTAATAACGGAAGTGCTTAGTACAGGCTGCATGGTTTCCACTATACACAATGCAACAGACTATAGATAGACTAAATAGACCATTGCATAGGTTCTAACTAAAACTCTGGCGCATCAAAAAAGTTAAATCACCAATGTAACAACTAAAAAGCCACTGAACAGCCAAAGAAACAGAAAATTTCTAGTTTTTGTTACACAAAATAATAAAATATAGGCTTCAGAAAGCTTTCTGTAACCGGTAATTGCAATTTTCAGACCGGAAGTGGAAGCATGCAAATACTCGAGTACAACAAAATTACTCGAGTAATTATTGGAGTCGAGTACACGCGAGTGCTCGCGGCTGGTACGTATGGGTCCAGCCCGCATGTCCCAGCGTATCATATTCTATTTATAGATTTCTATAGCGCATTTCCGAGTACATTGAAAAAGTCTCAAGAATTCCGATAGCATTATAGATCCGCTTAAATCTTGTAGATACAGCGTTAAAATCTACTACAGTTCTTAGTATTCGCTAAAATACCTACATCCCTTGTTAAACTACAATCATCTACATAGGGGCGCAACCAGAATTTTTTTATGAGGGATGTTCATACTGCAAACGCCGATGGCTAGAAGCAGTGTACTGAAAGCACCCCTACTCCTCTTCAAACAGAATAACTCATCGGATAATATGTGTGTGTGTCAACTTTTTGGCCTAGGGCTGCTCAAGCACCCCCTCAGCACTCCACCCCTTCCCCGTAGTTGCGCCACTGCATCTACCCAACAAAGATTTACATATTATTGTGCCTTTACACAATTACTTAACCGTTCTAATATAACTTCATATTCTACACACTGACACCGAAATTGTTTGACGGATTGTAGGCTTGCGTGTATATATTTATTTGTGTTGTGGAATCGGTAGAACTGTTACGGAGATCTTCAAGGTTGCGCTTTATAAATACTCTATATTATGAATGCATAAAAGCTTCGGGAAGAGAAAGATCTTTACATATTCAGGGTGGCGTCATATGACTGCGTTATATTGGACATTGGAATGGCCAACTTAGTACCTTACATCAGCTTTTTGCCTTGGCTAATATCCGGGCGCGCGTCATCTTCCACCAGCAAGGGACTACTCGTCGACATTGTCACCGTGTCGGCGAATGCTGTCGGCCGTGTCACTCTACCCTATCGACGCAACATGGCTCATAGACTCTGAACATCCATGCCATATGTCGGCTGTCGACGGGAATCAGTTGATTTGCTAATTATCATGATATTATTAGTTAAAACTGACATTTATCAGCATAATAGACCAGTGCAGAGAGCGCCTCTGAATAGCTATTCTGTGATAGGCGCCATTTAAGCCTAAAAATACAATACAATGAACAGAAATAGTCTATTAAATCGATGCTCAAAGAAGTAAGGGCGAGAGAGGCGCAGCGGGCCAGTCCATGATTGAAAATTAAGCTCTGCGAAAAAGAGTGGGCCGAAATAGGTCCGGGTTGTTGACCCCCACCCAATCCAATCCACCTGGATCTGGACCCAACCCGACCCGCAGAATGTACAGATATTCATGTACTACCCCACCCGACACGACCCGCAGGTCGCCCCTACTCGTGGACAACTCTGTGAGATCATAGATACACGGCGCCTTTTCCAAAGACGATCGAGGTCTGTATCATATTGTCTACTACATGAAATGATCCATCTGGAAGAGACTACTTTTTGTCGTCCAGCATGGGCTATATATAGTGGCGCCTTCCACCATGAATTGAGACACCATATGGGCACTAAACAACATTGCAGTTCATCAGATGCAGGTCTTAGAACAGAAGCATAAAACTAAATAGATTGTTGACGCTTTACTTTACTGAATCATAACGTATACTTCTGTGTCTCATAATAATTTTGAAGAGAAACAAATATTTCAATACTCGATTAGTCAGACCCGTTTATAGACTATATAACTTCGCAGACAGAAGTTACTGGATAACACGAAGACTCGTATATCACGCGAAGAGGAAGACATTTACGGATCGTTCACGTCAGAAGATGACATTAATACACTGTAAATAAAAACATGTAAGCAGGTCACAGACTTAAAGATATTACAAGGAAATAAAAATATAAGTAGATCGTCTTAGACGCAAAGACATAAAGTGCAGTAGATCATCCGAGCGATGGCATGAAAAGAGCGCAGACATAAAGCCAGTGACTGGATGAAGTCAGCTGAGTGGAATTGTCTGATATAAACACTGAGCTTAGCCGGTGATTTAATAAAGCGAATAATGGCACCAGCGCATAAAGGAAATCAACGAACGAACGAACGAATGAGCGAACGAATAATCGAACAAAATGGCGGATGAATGCACGACCATTCAAATATCGCCGATCAGATAGAAAGGGCGCTTCATAAATCATCTGATTTACGTCCTTACTGCGCCTGCGGTCTTTCTTCTGAGAAATGCACATCGCATTGTTTTGTGTAAGATTCGTGTTGCGGTTTGATGATAACCTAGGCTTATGCAACATAAGTTACATAACCGCGGCTTTACGAAAATCACGGTGAAAGTGAAAAATCACAACATACGTTTACAAAATGCATAATTCATGACGAATTCACGGCAACAGTTCACAGTCACCGTCAGTGTGTTCATAAACATTTCATGTTCAATCAGTTTTGAACATTATCGTTCTCGTGAACTCGACATCGCTACAGCGCTCACAAGAGCGAAGTCGCGGGAACCAGCTTATTCGCAGGCGCTTAGTCAAAGCGAAATCGATAGGCAGGGAGTCATTATTGAGAGAGTTAGGCAGGCAGATGGCTGAGGTGGGTGATGTTTAGAGTTGAACAACGACGTAGATAGAAATAGGAGGAAGAACACGACTAGGATTTGTGAAAAAGCCTTGCTTTAAGTTTGAGTGAAATATCTGTGATAGCGAGAGATGATATTCACTTCGTTCGGGTATCTTTAGCCAGTGGAAAGATTTGAGGAGAGGAATGACGCGGTGTCATTGGCGGGGTGGGCGTTGCGGTTGATGACAATGAAAATGCTAGCAGTGTTGTTTTAGTTCAAGAAATGATTTTTCTTTTAGTTTCAATTTAATTCTAGTTCTAGTTTCATATAATTATGTCTATCATTTTAGTTTTAGTTTAGTTTTAGTTTAGTTTTTATTCATGAAATCATTTTAGTTATGGTTTCAGTATACGATTGTCTAATCTGTCGAGCTCGTTTTGGAAAATTACAATAATTCACGTTAAAGCTACTTTCACACGTGTATTCTAGTCCTGCCTGTTGCTTGTAAGTTCTGTGAGAAAGGGTGGGCCCCGTCAGCGGGACCTCGTTGGTCCCTTAGGGGTTTATTTATTTCTCCCTATTGTTTTTCCTCTTATAACTTGCTTATTTTGTTTTTTCATATCCCTTCGGTTGGAGGCATTCAACAAAAATGGTTGATTATATAATAATATTATGCATGGAGAAATAAACAAAAAGCTGTACGCTGCATTCAGACAGTGCTGCTGTAAGTCGGCCATTCAGGTCACACTATATATTTAAAGTCTTGTTTAAGCAATGAAATTAAAATCCTTCTGTTTACCAGAACACGCTCAATTCTTATACAACTCGATGTAAGTCCACCATAAACCTTTTTCTTCGTAGCCAACAGCCATCTAGATAAGGGCAAGGAGTAATGGCGTTGAGGATATACACGTGTATCAAGTCATTAAATCCGGGCGTCACTTCACTCTTGACCTGACTTAATTTAATATGCATGCACTTAGGCTATACACTTAGAAGTAATGTTTTCGCCGAAGTTACATCAACGCTCACAATTCTGGTCGTAAAGAAGGCATAACCGTCGTTCTTAGTTCGCTCGTCCACCGGTATATATATGCGAGTATGTATGTATTTATGTATGTATGTATTTATGTATGTATGTATGTATGTGTGTATGTATGTATGTATGTATATATGTATGCATATATATATGTATGTATGTATGTATGTATGTAAGTATGCATGTATGTATGTATGTATGTATGTACGTATGTATGTATGTACGTATGTATGTACGTATGTATGTATGTACGTATGTATGTATGTATGTATATATGTATGTATATATATATGTATGCATGTATGTATGTATGTATATATATATGTATGTATGTATGTATGTAAGTATGCATGTATGTATGTATGTATGTACGTATGTATGTATGTATGTACGTATGTATGTATGTATGTATATATGTATGTATATATATATATGTATGCATGTATGTATGTATGTATATATATATATGTATGTATGTATGTGTAGGTATGCATGTATGTACGTATGTATGTATGTATGTATGTATGTATTTATGTATGTATGTATTAATTACCCAAGTTTCTTCCGCTAAATTTTTGGGAATTATTGTAGATCAGCATATCGTGGATTGATCACATATCTGCAATATCACTTAAAGTTGCTAAAAGTATGGGAATAGTCTCTAGAATATCCAAGGTGCTTCCGGCTAAGACCCGCTCAACCCTATATCACACTCTCATTTGCCCATATTTAACATATGGCAATATAGTTTGGCCTCTGCTTACAAATCAAATTTACAGAAATTGAGTATTTTACAGAAAAAAGCAATCAGATTTGTAGCAAACATACCATATGGTACACACACAGGACTTGAATTCAAAAACAGAAATAAACTAAAAATTGAAAAAATTCGGACACTACAAATTGAAATCTTCATGTACCAATACTCCCGCAATTTATTACCCAGCCAATTCCTAGATTATTTTCCTCTTCACCAAGGTAGCCATTATCATTTATCAAGAGGGAACCCCACTTTCTACATCTCTAATGCGAGGACGAACATTAGGCTCGCATCTATAAAATGCACAGGCCCTAAGATTTGGAATGACATCCCACTTCCATTGGGCCTAATTCCAAATCTGTACCACTTCAGGTCTAAGTGGAGGATGCTATACTGAATGAACATGGATTTGAGATACAGTGACCTTAGTTAAAGTTACTCTGCTTTGTAGTCCTAAGGCTGGCGTTGTTGCAATGTGCTAATAATGGGCCAACTATTGTGCTTTGAATCAACAACTGTGACTAGGATGGCTATGTTATTAATTAAGTCTAGGTAAGCTCTCAGTTAATATTTCACAAAGATCTGTTTTTGTGCAATCTCACAATAGTTCTAAAACTTGGTGTAATCGTTTATTTTTTACTTCGAACATCCCCAGGTGACCCTAACTAGGGGGATCTTCCGATATGTACAATGTGTGTATGTATGTATGTATTTATGTATTTATGTATGTTTGTATGAATTTATGTATGTATGTATGTATTTATGTATGCATGTATGTACGTACGTACGTAGGTATGTTTGTATGTATGTGTGTATATATGTATGTATGTAAGTTTGTATGTATGTATGTATTTACGTACGTATGTATGTCTGTATGTATGCATGTTTGTTTGTATGTATGCATGTTTGTACGTACGTACGTATGTATGTATGTATGTATGTATGTATGTATGTATGAATGTATGTATGTATGTGTGAATGTATATATGTATGTATTTATGTATGTATATATGTATGTATGTATGTATGTATGTATGTATGTATGTATGTGTATATGTATGTATGTATGTATGTATGTATGTATGTATGTATGTATGTATGAATGAATGTATGAATGTATGTATGTATGTATGTATGTATGTATGTGTGAATGTATGCATGGGGTATGTATGTATGTATGCATGTATGTATGTATGTATGTATGTATGTATGTATGTATGTATGTATGTGTGAATGTATGCATGTGTATGTATGTATGTATGTATGTATGTATGTATGTATGTATGTATGTATGTATATAAGCATCATGTTTGCTGGCTTGTAGTTCTGTGTCTATATATGCATGTGTATAATTAGTTCTACATGTAAGCATGCATGTATGTGTATATGCTCATATATTTAAATATGTATGCATGTATTTATGTATGTATGTATATATGTAGGGCCTATGTATGTGTTCAACATGTGGAAGGATGAATGTATAGTTATGTATACTATGCATCCATATGATATATTATATATTGCAATATTTTGTTTATTTATTTATTTGGAAATTTATTACCGCCTTTCTTCCAACATCTTTTGCTCAGAAGTGCACATGCCTCGATTGCTCAATTACAGTTGTACTACAGAGCAATTGTGTGCGAAAGAATTGCTCAAGGTCTCTACACAGTGACTCCCTGGACGAGAGTCGAACCCGCTCACTCAGCGCACACTGAGTGTTACGGGCCGACCGCTCTAACCGATCGGCCACCGTGCCACATATATTGTTTGAATGTAGGCCGATTACCTATGCGGTTGAATGAACGCTTCTCAGTGGCGGATGATTTAAAGGTCTCTGAAGCAAGGATTTGGCAGAAACACGGTCCGTGGGATTTATAAACACAACGTATCCCAACTGCAGCCGTTCCATCCACCCAATGATTGCGGTCTTGCTTGGAGGCAACAATGATTCGATGCCAGATCTAAAATAGGTTAGATTTGATCAGGTTTGATTAGAAAAGACCAGTCCAAACCAGATTAGATTGTTTTGTATAATGATAATAATAATAATAATAATAACAATAATAATCGTTTTGTTTAAAACTGGCAAACCGCAGCATGATGTAGACATAATAATAATAATAATAATAATAATAATAATAATAACAATAATAATAATAATAATAATAGTAGTAGTAATAATAATAATAATAATAGTAATAATAATAATAATAATAATAATAATAATTAATAATAATAATTGCAATTATGATGAGCGAACGGAAATGTCATGAAGTCGTGAAGTCAACTTTTAGCGATATGAACAAGATTCATTTCAATTAACTTAATAATATTATAAGACGGCAACGATGATGATGTTATGCTACAAAGCGCAGAATAAAATAGAATCGTTTCGCTTCAGTAGGTGGTGATGCAATCATTTGGAATTAGGTTTCCAATGTGAGTGGAATTTATCATCAAAAGAATATCGAAGCAGATAGAACAGCAGTTTCCCGTCTAGGAGTTTTCGTTGGAACACAATAGAATAAAGTAAAACAGATTATTTTGGACTTGGAGATGTTAGCACAGGACATGAAATAGCAGATTGGATCAGAATATAGAAAGCAATAATTATATTGAAATATATTAGTTAGAAATAAAGTAGACCAGATTAGGCCCTAGGCCTACGTAATGTACCTAGAATAATTAAAAAACATAGTCCGTCACTTTTTCGCCTCTTGCCCTAACATTGAGCCCAGAATCCTGTTTTCATTAAATCTTAGTCTTCGGTTGTTTTGCTGATCTCAATTCCCTTGCAGCAGTGGAAAGAGCTAATTCTTTCGGCAGATCTGCCCTGTCTCTGTATCTGTCTCATTGAAGCCTCTTCTTGGACGACCTGTGGCACTCTTCAACTTGGAAGCTCGATGCGGATAAGCCTCTGGGACTCTTTTGTCTGCGACGATAGGAATTTCGGCGGAGGCGCCGAATAAATACAGGCAACGTCATCGAGAGGCTGGCAGAAATTCTCGACTGACCGTGTCGAGGAAAATCGCATGGGTTCTGGAATGATTTGTGGTCAACAAGAGGGGCAAAATCCAACCCCCCCCCCACACACACATATATACACACACGCACGCACGCACACACACACACAATCACACACACATACGCACGCACACAATGCCACACACACACACACCAGCATAGGCGCGCATCGACGGCTGCTTTTAACCTTGCTGACCTTTCTGAGCTGCTTTTGGGTGGACAGCGAGATTAGGTTCACACTACATCAGCGCTGCGGTTAGGGTTATGACCAATTTGGTCAATGAGTCAGTGCTGGGTTGACGCTGTAAATGTAATGAATGCGTAAATATCCGAATTATCTCTCAGCGCTATAAAAAAAGTCGACAAGCAAGTATAGCGTAACCGCCGGCGCTATTCCAGTTCAAATGCGAAGGATCTAGGTTGTCGATGTCAGTTTCATTGCTAGGTCAGAGTCTGGGGAGGAACTGGTCCGAGCACAGTGAGTTGCTCAGAGGGAAGAGGCAACGATGTGAGTGGTCGACAAGAAGTTAATTGGGTGCATGCAGCGTAGGATTGATTGGATAGCTTGGTTTTGGTTTCGGGCTGATTTTTATATTATTTGAACGTGGTATTGTAATCTGCATTCTTTAAACCAGGGTCAGTAAACAGCTCGTCCCTTCCAACTACTTGAATGCCTCTGTTGTTCTGACTAAAACAACGGTTGCTCCATCCGATGCAGTTTATCTTCTCCACAGAGAGACTCGACTAAAGAATCTCCACGGAGACTCGCTCATAAAGCCTGCGTGGACAGTTCTCAAAAGCAGTGGTCCATTGAAAGGGTTTTTGGACAGCCACCCTAGATCTATTGCGGTTCGAAACCCTTTCTGGTTAATAGATAGGCCTCTACGTAAGAACTAAATAGCTGGCGCCCTCTGATATTCACCGGAATCATCTGGGGCCCTGAGCTATCAATATATAAGAAGCAATTGACAACATACTAGCAGAGTTGCTGAGACGCATAGGCCTAGACGAAGGAATCGTGACAGAACTGATATAAAGGATATGTCAAGACATAGAAAAACACGAGTAGTGACTAATCTATGTCCAAAAAGGAGCAACATGCAACAGGACGCCAGGATTACCTAACTATTAACCTACTCAGCAATGCGTAAAATTTATGTTACCGGTAATGGTATTAGCAAGGAGGGTAGAGCCAAAGACAGATAGAGGGTCTAGGTGACAATCAATTTGAGCATAAACAGGGCATGGGAGCTAGGAATGCTATAGCACCACTAAGAGTTTCAACAGAGAGAGAGGACTGCCAGAATGGTTAAAATGTATAAGCTTCGTCGATCATTGTAAGCATTGAATAGAGTTGACTGGAAATTGCTATTACATGCACTGCGATGGCTGGGAATATACTGGATATATTAGTTCTCATTGATTGGAAACGTGTACATAATTATGGCAGAAGATGCGAATAAGAATCGATTTAGAGTACTCTGAACCAGGGGAGGTAGACAGAGGTGAGTGACAAGGATTTCCTTGTCAGAATCGAGTGCGAGACCCGTATCCTTTGGCGCGCTGCGTGTTTGTCGACGTTAAAATTCGACTCCTGTAATAACTTGTCAGCATTCGGTTATAAACTGTTTGTAGTCATAATCATACTACGGTTTGTCAGTTTGCAATTAAACGAAAATAGCCTGTTATTGTTATCATCATTTTTATTACAAAACAAAGCACGATGATGCAGAATCATAAAAAATATTTTGGTAGAAGATTAACTGAATTGCAACGATGACGTCCTTTGGAATTATTTGTGCTCATTGAAGGAAAGGAACATATGTCTATTGGCAACGACTGCATCGAAAGACATGGTGAAGCGGTGATCTACGGGAATTACTCACAGTTCCCTGCTCATACAATCCATACTTCATAGATAAACATTATGGATTGGACTCCGCCACTTCTACTGTCAGACATCCTGAACAGTAAATTACACAATCATTAATGATGAAGCACATGGATTTAGACGGCAGTGCAAGGCTCCAAACTACACTAAAATGTACTTTCGAACGATTGACATTTCGAAATTGATTCGTTTGATATGCCTAACACCCAAAGTAGGGCCTGCCCCTACCAAAACCTCCCTCTATAGGTGCCGGATCTCAGATCGGGCGGGATACGGCCAAATTTAAACATTGAGTATTGCTACAATCAACAACGATGCCCACGATTTGACGCCGGTAGATGGCGGTACATGGTAAGCCTATCAATTGATTACATTTACATTGGCTCAGACGGGAAACAAAGTTATTATAGGCCTACAATATATCATGTTATGATGATATGTGACTTAATTATAAATTGCATTATATTGAATACTTTCTTATTTTGAAGAGACTTTTCTGTTAATGATCGAAATTAGAAAGTTATTGCCGTAAGTAAGATTTGCCATTGAAAGCTTCTTTTTAGATGCCAAGCGACGCTATACAGACTTTTGGATATCATCCTTGTCATGGATGCGTCGTTAAATAAACTTATCACATACAAACGTCCTTGTCGCTTCTCGGCCTGTTAGCTAAGATCAAAGTGTCTTTTTCTATCAGCTTCAAACCTGATACATGTCCTATCCAAGAATATGAGGCGTTGGTATGTATTTTCCTCGTCTCATAACCAGATGGGGTTCGTAACTTCGTAGGAAGTATTACGCTTGTAGCGGTCGTTAGCCACTCACCTCACCGGGATAAATTCAAAGCAAAATAAAGTAAATGGCCCAATGAATTCTGTGCTCCAGAATCCCTCCCTTTTGCGAATATGTGGAATACCTAGCGCTTGGCCCCTGAGGTTTTTGTTAGATGTCCAACGGTTAGAAATTGAAAAAAGACATCATTAAAAGAGCCCGCTGTCGTTGAGTTACTCGCGTGTATTTTGGACAGCTTAGAGCTAAGATAGATCAGTATTCAAAATTACAGAAGCAGGCCTATTATTTGTGCTTATTTTTTTATTCTCGTTTCACCGTATTTGTTGACAACTCCATTTTTTCTATATTTCCGTAATCATTTTCCTCTGCTGTATAAATTTACGTGTTCAGCGCTTGATCTGCATATATAGATTCATCAGCATCTTGTTTTGTTGCGTGAGTCTTCTAATCCTAGATTCTCAAGTTTTTGAAGGCTATATTAAAAGCTGCTTTCGTAAATCGAAATAATTTTGATATCTTTCGATTACCGACACTTATGATATAAAGCAAAACGGGGATTTTAAAACGTGTGAACTGGTTCAATAGTTGTTAATTGAAATGCTGAGATTACGAATAGTGACCTAGAATGCTATCGTACATGCAAAGATCTGCAGAGATAACGCATTAATATTATTTATGTAAATTCAATCGAAGATCTAGAAATGCGCTACATAACATTTCCCGAAAAAAACACAGGCAAAATCAACAAGAAAACTATATAATTATGGCCGGTTCATTCTAGCTGGGCAAAAATCTTAAGAAATTCGATGTCTTTCACTTATAATAGATGTCTTTTGAGAAGACGTTAACTGCCAGCCGCCATCCTTCGTAGAGCTCTGCAGTTAACGGACGCCATTCGATAGCATCGCTGAGCGAAAATCGTTGTGACATGTATGAATTAAATTTATGTATGACAGGCATGTGTATATGCAGACATGTATTTGTTTATAAATGCACGCATATCATTTTGTTTATATGTAGGTCTATGTATGTTGAGTTGACCAAACTCTTCAACTCTTGAGTGCACTGATGTAGCGCCACATTTTCCATATCGAAATTCTCTTGTTCATCGTTTGGCAGATTTACGCTAACGAATGAATTATATGTCGACCATTATCTTCCTCTTCGGCTGAGCTGTGCATTCAACCGGCGATGCCAATGACCCGTGACGGATGATGTCAATTTCCAAGTGACACGGTTCAGCGAAGCCTGCTTACAGAGAGACGCTAAGAGATGCGCTCTTGTTTATAAATCTGATCATCCATTGACATGTATATGAGGAAATGTTTGTTACATGCGAACAAATGTAAAACGGAATGACTGCTTTGGTGACCATCAGAATGTATTAGACATTTCTTCAATGTCTGAATCCCAACAGACCATCATTATGTTTCAATCAAAGCTTATTATATATTACCAGTATACGATCTCTTGAGGTCCGAAAATGGTTGTGCGAATAAAATATTACATCAAGAACGGCTGATCTTATCAATATTATTATTATCACCATCATAATTATCATTTTAATTATTATCATTAACATTACGACTATACTCGTCATCATTATCATCGTCGTCGTCATCGTCGCCGCCACCACCAAAACCACCACCACCGCCATAATCATCATACTCATCGTTATCATAACCACCACGAGCACCATCATCATCGTCATCATCGTCATCATTATTATTGTTATTAGTATTACTATTACAATTTCCATATAGATTCATAAAAAACAAACCTCGTGATTACAGGCATTGTCCTTTTTCTGCTGTGCCTAGTCTTCGTCTTAGTGGCTAAGGCAAAGTGTGTTTCAGTTGGCAAAACAGAGCTGAAGATGATCAAAAATTACACAGAATACCAAAACACACACGAAATGCCTGACGACCCCCGAGATACTTTAGTTTTCAGCCCCACCCACCCCCTCCCGCCCGTAGGATCTTGTTGTTTAGCTGTGGGATTACACCAAGAGCTAGGAGTTTAATCTCTCAAGTTCCACAGTGATCAAAACTAAGACACTGGATTAAGGTGGTTTATGAGTAAAATGGACTGACAAAGATGTCCTTTAATAGTAGCTCGCCAGAAATCTGGGCACGATGATGCATAGAAGAACAAAGTCACGCAGACAGTATTAGGCCTATTAGTAACTACTGAAATTGGTTGAAAGGCTTTATACTGTAGGCCTATATTGGTGTCCGTGCGTCAAGCAGTGTTCAACAACGACATCGTGTGCCAGCGTCGAGGCTATTTTGCTATTAGGTGTATAACGACACACTGTGACAACATAGACCACTTGACCTCGACCTCACCTAAGGGCGTTGGATATCATACCCTAACTGTCTAGGTAAGTAAGTGGCTTGTGTTTTTTGACGACGCTATGTGTCATACCGTCACCCCCTCCCTTTTCTACCCTTTGGATTGGCACCACACGGATAAAGCGACGGTGGTTTTATTTGCGTGTAACTGTATATTCCCAGAATAAATTGCGTTGGTTGACGTGGTTGACCTCGTTTAAGAAATGTCTTCAATAGACGTTTCCGTCAATGAGTGATGGGTAACATCCTACGACTGCCACGGTTATTAATAGACGTCGCTTTCACCACACAATATAAACTTGGACAGCATTCCTTCAATTATATTTTCATCGTTATTGTTATTAAAAAGACTTTTAAACTAGACCAAAGCAACATCCAGTTTTAACAACTCACGTAAGTAAGTACCTTCCTCTGCATTACATAGCATGCAACGATTTCATATCTAATTGAAATTGACTCTGACAGAAGCCTTTATCGACATATATGCAAATTATACGTGCATAGCAAAATATTAAGTATAGTTACATCGGTAAAAAACACTTTTGAAACAGTATAGATTTAGCAATTGATAGTATGCGAAGATATGCCATGGGTATACCCGAGTCAATGGCGTCTACTTTATCTTACCTGTGTCGACCTATAAGATGACTGTTTAATTAACTTGTAGGCCTAATATAAATCGACACGCCGCCCGAAGTGGATCCCAGCGCTAAATGGCATCTAGTGAATGTTAGAGCCGTTGATGTCGACTCTACATTTGGTATGATCGTAATCGTAATCGTAATCTCCAAATTTCTAAAGCGCCACTTTAAAGCTAAGCGCGGGGCACCAGCTTATTCACAAGCGCTGGTCTACCTCTTTAGTGCAAGTCTAACGTTCGATAGACCATACCACGCATATGTCAATGCACGCATAGTCATTACCAACATTACCACATTGGCTACATGCACATCTTACATGTATGTATATATAAATCATCGAAGTATTAAAAGTATTTCGTCATCTGTAAAACAACCTCTGATATAAAACTTGTCGTTATCTGACAAATATTATCATTGCTTCACTTTTTAGTTTTCATTTTGCTTCTGTTGCCACAACTGTTGCCGCTATTAGTATCGTCTTTGGTGTTGCCTTTGTTGTCGATCGTAACTGATATCATCGTTGCTCTGAAGAGAAATAATGCGTGAGACGCATAGAGATTTCATTAGTCGTAGAAATGGGTCAGGCAGAAACAATCGACCAATCAGAGAAACAGGTCAGATGTGGAAATTGACCTTTAAAAAACGGATCGGTAGGTAAGGAAGATCGATCGATTGATCTCAGTCGTAAAATTCAAACTTCTAAAACGCCACTCTAGAGTTAAGAGCACAGCACTTCGTCAGCCAAGAGTGGCTTTAAACCTCAGTTAGTTAAGAAAATCTGTCAGTTATGAAATTTTGTAGGTTCGGCTCTAGGCCACCACGAGTGGTCAGAAGCCTATACGAGGAAATTGGGAGTTCTGGATATTGGTCGGTTGCGATATCTAACAGTGAATGACCTCTTATGAGGAAGAAGCGAGAAAAAAATCCGTATCTAAATCTAAATCGGTTTTCTTGGAAATTTCATCTTCCTCAGGGCGAGATAAGACGTCTGTAGAGAAAAGAGTGAAATGAATGTCCCTGAATGGTTCGTCCCATTTGGTCGATAGATGTCACACAGCAGAAAAAGCATGCGAGGGATAGGGTGGATATGGGGAACGGAGAGGGAGGAGGAGTGGCAAAAGGAGGATGAGGTGAAGGAGGAGAGATGAGAGTAGTAATAGTAGAAGAAGGAAGAAGAACAAGAGGAGAAATAAGCATGCAACCATTGCAATCGTAGGGTGGATAGAGGTGGCGAATAGGGAGTAGGAGTCAACTAGAACTCTGGGACGACGAGTAAGGGAAACAGGAATAGAAGGAGTGGAAGAATTAGAATAAAGATTGTAGGATTATTATATAATATTAATAGGCAGCAGAGAGAGGCTAGAAAGAGAAGGACATAGGGACAAGGAGGCAAGTATACGATAGGAGCAAAAGTGTCTTCATTGAGGAGGGGCACAGAGAGAAGTCGGATGAGAATTAGGGGCAGTAGGATAAGTAGGAGAACTAATAGGCATACACGGGGAATGCTTTCCGGAGCCACACGATCTCCGTTGAAGTCATAGAAGATCCAGTGGAGAATCACATTAAGGTGAAGGAATCCCTTCGCTAATTCCATCTCATTATCTCCTCTCGCGTCTTTTAAGATGGACGTTTAAGAAGCACAGAATCTGTCGACCGTAAATAATATAAGACCATGATGAATTAGACCACACAATTGCCTCTTACAGAACACAGTCATCACCCAAATAAACCATCCCCAGGCTAATCAGAATGCTCTCGCCCGTGCTGTCACCAAACTCGCCCTCCCCCCGCCCAAACACCCCCAAACATCACCACATCACTTCAGTCCTCAAACCGTTGACGCAGCATTGAAGTTGAGCATTGATGGTCGCTCTCTCTGTACATCTGCCTCAATCTCTCTCACTCATTCTCTCGCTATCTATTTCTATCTGTACATCTCTGTCTGTTGATATCGCTTTGTCTTCTTAACTGTATGCTTGCGTTGGTCTGCCACATAGTTTGCCTATGGCGAACGTTTTCATCCAATATTGGCGCTACAGAAGCCAAAACTATACATATTAATTTTAAGCACAATATGTGCATATGTATAAGTAAGCGTCTGTCAAAAAAACCAGACGTCGGAAATACATAATTTTCATTCTAGTTTTTTCCTAGCGCAAACCACTCGAAGTGGACAAAATTTTCCAAAGCTTGGAAAATGAATGTTTCGAAAACGAATGCTTGGAAATGAATGCTTATAATAATGAATGTTTCGAAAATGAATGCTTAGAAAAATGAATGTTTCGAAAATGAAAGCTCTGATTCACACACAGAGTACAATCACATTAATTAATATTTTGGAAAAATGAAGTTACTACACTTCCATATTTTGCTATGACAAGAGTCAACTACGATGCAAACATATCATCAAAAACTAAACTACGACAGTGAACTCGACACAGTGGCTAAAGTAAATCACGAAAATGCCCGAAAGCACTCGATACAACGATAAATTAGAATCGGAAAGCACGAAGTTGTTAGGCCTATATGGTTATAACAAGATTACCATACTTCTTAAAATCAGATCGCAATATCAACGTATGCGTTAGGTCTACTGATTATAATGGAGACCATGTGGTGGTCATTATGATGGAATAGGACTGTTAGAAATGAATTTAGGGGTTGGGGGAGGTAAAGTCGATTCACCCCGTGACGTCAGTAATAGTTCAGCGGCAGATGAGCCAATGAAGAACCTAGTTTTCCAACGCCTGTTAATTCGGCCACTAGTATACTGCATGCACAGTATGTACTTGAATTACACTGACGCAATAATTATAGTCTGATTATAATTGTAATCTAAAGATTCGCAGCACATTATTATCTTGATTTGCACAGCACCAGTGTAGGCCTACTGGGTTTGTTTCGATTGAGATATGAGAGTCATGGAGTCTATTACATGAATCAACCTCAATATCTGACAGATCTGGGAAATCAGAAAGCACGCTGATACAAGTTTACACCTATACACATAATTTTGCTTATATATAAATATAAAAATATATTTAGACCTAAATATATATACACAGAAAGTAATTTATGCAGTTATGTCATACATAATTATATACATTTATAGGCATATGTTTTCTATTACGGTGAACGTACTCTCGATGAAGCCACTGTCAATCAGCTGAATGTTTCGTCAAATACATGGATCAGCGAGTTCCGAGAATGACACTCGTAGCAGGTTTTCGCCTTGCAGCGTTGACTCTGCCTCCAAATGATTCCAAAATCCACGTTTACGTATAGCTATCACGTTTTTGATGCCTGCCCAGTGAGATAAAACTCTATTCCCTGCGACAGCTCACACACCCTCCCTCCGCTTTTATATATGCTCCTACGTCACTCCCTTCCACACTCTAACTTATTTTATGTCCACCTTTCCATCACTCTCTACCTCCCTATTTTCTCTGCCAGCAAGCCTCCTTGCCTCTATCTGACTCTTTCCTTCTCCTCTTCCTGGAATTATACCTGCCACTGCCGCTTCCACCCTGCTTGTTTTTCTGTGTCTCTGGCCGGGCTATCGTCTTCCTTCTTCCTCCGTTCTTCTCTCTCCAGCCATTCCTCCGTTCTTCCATTCCTTCCTTGTTCGCCTCCTCTCTTCCTCTCTGCTTCTGATTTCATTTCTTTCTACATCTGTCATAGAAATCAGAAATCAATCAGAATTAATTTCTCTTTCTTTGTCTCTCGTCATTGTCTGCGTGTCTACTTTCCTCGCTCCCTCTCTGCTTCTGTCTTCCTTCAATCGCTGACTCCCTATCATTGACTGACTCTCTGCCTTCTCCCTGCATTCCATATTTTTCGTCTCACTCATTCTGTCTGCCTCTGCCTCTGCCTCTGTATCTGTCCATACCTGTCTCTGTATCTCTGTCTCACTCTGCTGTTTCTACCATCCTTCCCTTTCTGCTTCCTCCTCCCCCGTTTCTCCATCTCTTTTCCCTCCTGTCTCTCCATCCCGCTGTCTGCGTTCCATCACCTCCCCTGCCATCTACGGTGTTACTCCATACTCCATTCCCTTTCCACCTCCGTCACTCTGTGTCTGTCCCTACCTGTCTCTATATCTATATCTTTATCTTTATTGCTATCTTTATCTTTATCTCTCTCTCTTCCCCTCTCTCTTCCTCTCTCTGATTCCATGTCTGCTTCCATTTCTTCTCCCTCCTTCCTTCGCTTCTCCGTCTCCCTCGCTTCTCCCTCCTGTCTCTCTATTCCGATGTCTGCATTCCATCGCATTCCCTCCCATCTGTATTTCTACCTACGTTCTCTTCCTCCTCCTTCCCTCTTTGCCTCACCGTCGTTGTCCGTGTGGCCATCTCCCTGCAGTCTGAGCGTGGCTTCGGATGTCTCGTCCATAATTCGACATGCGCCTCAATGGATCTCGCGAGATCTCTCTTCCTCGCCTAAGACGTCGTCGGCTTAATTTGCTTCCGTTTCGGCTTCGTCTCGTTCGCATGAATCTTACTTTGCGATCTGGCCATTGTCATAATATCGCCCACTTCGTCTCCTCCTACTTTTTCGTCTGCTCTTTCTCCTCCAACTTCTCTTCCTCCCTGATCTCCTCGGCAACATAGATGCATTCCAGTCGATCTTCCTCCTCTCCTTTCAGCCGGTCATTCCACATTTTGCTCCCTACCTCCTCCTTCTAATTTTACCCCACTCTCTTCCCTACCATATTTCGCTTCCTTTATAGTCTATGCCACATTCTTCCGATCCTTCACACCTTTTTGCAACACATTCTCATTCTCATCTTCTCACCTGTTTTATCTTTCCGATCCTCCTTCACACCCTTTCCAGCTTTCTTCTCCGTATTCTTTCCGTACTCTTTCGCTGTCAATCATTTTCTTTTTTTCATTCTCTTTTTAACCTTTTACTCCTGCTTCAATCGTATGCTCTATTCTTCACCCTTTTACCATTCCTTTTACCCATCATTTCTCAACAAATTATTACCATCTTTCCCACTATCTCGGCGTTTTTCCGTGCCACCCTCTCTTCTTATAGTCTATTACTTTACTTTCCACTCCCTTTCCCACCATAGCTTACCTCCTCTCGATTACTATCTCTGCTTACTAGTCCAGCACTTTTCTTGTCCACGTCTTTACTCCTCAGTCATCTCTGTTTGCTCCAGCTTCCTTTAGTCCGCCAGTTGGTCGTGTTTCCCTTGGAGGTTCTGGGTAGATGGTGCCTATTAGCAGGCCAATCCATCTCGGAAAACGTCTCCATCGATTCCAAGCTGTCGCCTTTCCACTTCCCATCCTTTCCATCGACTGTTTTTACCCAGAGCCAACAGTTTCTTCTCAGCTTTCATCATTTATATATATATATATATATATATATATATATATATATATATATATATATATACAGCTAAGCATATACAATGTATACATGCATACACATACACACATACATGTATATGCATATACGCAAACACATATGCATGACACCCGTACGCATATTCAGCTTCCACGCTAATGTGCTTTGAGTTAATTAGGTTGAGCTGTAGAGAAACAAATTAATTATTACATGCGCTAAAAATAAATGAAGACTCATTCTCATCTCCTCCTTCTACGTATTTTTCTCTTTGTTTTCCTCCTGTTACCTCTTCTTTTCGTTCCTGCTTTTCTGCTTCCCTCCTTCTAGTCCTCATCCTCTTTCTCTGGTCCCCGTCCCATCGTACTCCTTCCTCCTCCATGGACTATTCACCCTCTCTCTTCCATCCTTTTCCTACATTTCATATCCGCTCTCTTGCTTCCTTCGTATACACTATTCCTCACCCTGTTGCTATTTCTTCCTACTCTTCTTCCTTCCCATTTAGTCCTTCGCTACATCTCGTCTTTCCCTTCTCTCCTGTTGTGCATTCACTCATCCGTCCTCTCTCTTTCATATTTGCTTCCTCCCATTTCTACCGCCCTCCTCGTTCTACTGCTCCCCAATTCTTCCTCAATTGTCGTCGGTTTTAGGGTGGAAATATGCGTACGGGTGTCATGCATCTGTGTTTGCGTATATGTATATACATGTATGTGTGTATGTGTATATGTATATGCATGTATGCATTGTATATGCTTAGCTGCATATATCTATATATATATATATATGTGTGTGTGTGTGTGTAACCGTGATTATTCTGAACATTACATTACAATAGATAAGCTTGAATAATATTTATGCAGATCATTATTATACATTCAGATTAGCTGAACATTCGTTAATACAGACAGTATAGGTTCTATCAATCACTCACGTAGGCTCTAATGTAACTAGCATTTACAGCCCACATTCTAGGTACACCTTGAGTGATCAGTAGCTGACCAATCAAAGTAGTCTGCTCTAGGATAGGCCAGTTTCCTCTTTGGCTGAGGAAAGTGACTTATAAGCTGAAACACTATTAGGAACTTTGCAGTCTGACTTCCGAAGAACTCTAGTTAACTCGCATCATCTTAGGGCTTGGACATTATCATCTCACCCATACTCGCATTAGTAAGCATTAGTAAGTATATGTAACAGTTATGTATTAGTCATAATCATTATATATATTATTATTATTATATCTACTCTGTATTTAATAAAGATAGTTTGTATCCGAACTGCCTCTTCATGTGTAGCTAGGATCCCTTAACATAATCGAACTCTAATCTTCTAATATAATAATAGAGATAGTTTAAGTAGAGCCAACAGCGTTCTTACATATATAAGGTTTATTCGTAATTTCAATTTGAAACTTATAATGTATACATGTATAGTACCAATTCCTGAGAACAGTTTTTATATTGTCGCAAGATTTTAAGACAGTTAGCGTGAAACTTATCGAGATCTCTTGTTCGAGACAGAACAAGACTTTCACTTCAAGACAGTTTCTAAAAATTCGAGACACTTCCTCGAGACCGAGACCGAGACCGAGACAGCAGGCTTCCGAGACCGAGACCGAGACCGACACCGACACACTAAAAAACTGCCTCGAGACGTCTCGAGACCGAGACATTGTCTCGAGACCATACAACTCTGATTCAGAGTAGGCGATGGGTAGTGGTTGGACTATTTACCGAGAGGTCGACAGGGTTCAAACCCCTGACATGGCATACATTTGGTCGAGATTTATGCCATACTGGCGCCCCTACCGGCCCAACTAAATGAGTACATTGTCTTGCACTGTTGCTGAGAAATTATACGTTGAGGGACAGAACTGCCCCCCACCCTCATCATTACGTCGAGGCTGATACAATAAGGCAACGATCATTTCGTATACCCATGGCCGTCTCGGGTTCGGCCCAAGAGACTGCTTTTCTTCTTGGATGTAGGATTCAATGTCCTCACCAGTCTGTCTGTGTCCATTGTTCAATGGTGGAAAGCATGCAGGCGACAACAGTCTTGAAAGATTTATAGTAAAATAAAGAACGATCTCGCGTGTTTTCCCTTCTTAAGATATCCTGCCATCTGATTCCACAACTTTTGATTTCGTCGCTGTGCTCTCTGTCAAACCTCTGCCGCCATCCCTTGTTTCATGTGGTAAATAGGAGGATAAATCTTGTGTGAAAGTAATTGCATCTGCCCACAATCCTTACCGTTCACGAATACTGCTTCCGATGTGCTAAATGGATTTCAGTGAAACCAACAGTTGCTGTAACGTATCTGTCTGTCTTGAATAAATTCTGAAGTTCTGAACATGAACAGCTCGTAGACTGACAGTCCAACACGTTGACCAACAGACTCCGATAACCATCAAATGCAGACGCCCAGACCTAGATTGACCCCCAATGTGCCTATCAATGCCAAGATCCAACACAGATCGATGGCTTCCGTTAAATATCTCGATTTCGGACTCTAATCAATCCATCTATCAAGCGAAAAGAGCAGAGAGAAAACATTCGAGCTAAACGGATCCAAGCCGACAATCTTGGAGGAAGAAGAAGATATCATCGATTGTTTGTTACAGAGGAGCTACACGAAGTAAACTAGTGTTTTAATTGTGATGTCATGCTGCAGTGTTTTATCTGAACGAAAACGAAGAGAATTTATGGGTGCCTCCATCCTTCATTCTCTCTCTTTCAGTCTCTTCTCACTCACTCACTCACTCACTCACTCACTCACTCTCCCACCCTCCCTCCCACCCACTCGCCCGCTCGCCTACTCACTCACTGACTTACCCAAACACACACATACACCTACCCACCCGCCCGCACGCCCGCCCCCACCCCGCTCGCCCGCTTACTCCCTCATTCACTCATTTTCTCCTTCTAAGCTCATGTTCACTGTTTCTCCACCTTTTTTACCCTTCGCACAGCGTCTGCCACCGATTCTTAGTCTTTCTGTGAAAATTTAAACCCTATCTCTGAAGATTGTAGAAGATCTTTGACCTAACCTTCTCCATCCGGTCCACCGCCAACCTATTTCATTCAACCTAAACACTACCCACCGTAGAAATTCAGTTCATAATCCAACTCTGGTCACCTACTAACTGGATCCTGTTCTCATTATCAACCATCTGCTCGCATTATACCTCTTGAGCTAGGCAGATGGAAACGTATCTAAAACACCTTTGCTCGCGTAATGCTTCGTGTCCCGCTACGAACAAACTCCTCAGTGATACTCCGTCATCTTCATTGGACCCTCTTGAATTTAGGTCTGTTTGTCAAATAGAGCCCTTACACCCCGCACACATCCCTACCTTCGTCCACTAGTACTAACTCCTGATATCTCTCGCAATTGCCTACGATCGTCCAGGACAGGTATTTCCCGTATTTTAGTTGAGCCACGATGCCCGCAGTTAAGGGCTCACGTGCATTCAATGCCTCTACCGCAACGAACGGCACCGACTGTCACTCTCTTTTTGTAGCTCAAATTCACTTCCTTCCTTCAAAAAGCGGATTTAAAAAATCATTATTTTCCTTGGCTTTCAAGCACCAAGATATCAAACTGCATCTACCTATCTATCCATCTATCGATCCATCCATTTATGATTTCCTTGGCTCTAAATTTCCGAACCTCGGATTCATATTTCGGTGTGACCATGGGCAAATTACAAATTTAATTAAGGATGATAAAGAATCCATCTAACTTGACGAAGAGTTCATCGTTGCGTCAAGATGGCACTCCACGCATAACTTAAAACGACGCTTTAAAAATGTTCGAATTTGGGCCTATAAATGAGGACAGACCAACCGCCGCTTTGGTGACTGGGATAATATGTTGAGTGGATGATTTGATTTGTGAAGGTCTAATGTACGGAAGGATTCAACTACTTTCATCTGAGTTGAGAAAAGTATCAGATTTGTTTTTCATTTATGATGAGGGACTTGAATGGAAATGAATTGCATTGAATTGGTTTGAATGGATCGCCTATATGGATATCCAATTTTCCCAGATCGGACTAAAGGTCTGCTAAGAGTTTCAAGGAGAGAGAAAGAGAGAGACAGAGACAGACAGAGAGAGACAGAGAGACAGAGACAGACAGAGAGACAGAGAGAGACAGAGAAACAGAGAAACAGAGAAACAGAGAAACAGAGAGAGAGAGAGAGAGAGAGAGAGAGAGAGAGAGAAACCTCAAATGAAGAGATTGCCCTCTATTGACTCGGTCCCATTCTAATGCAATATTTCAACATTTTCTTCTCAATGATAATATTCATTTTTAGCAACATAGATTTTACATTACTGCTCAGATCATGTCATATGACTAGTTGCATGAGAAACATTTGTCAGTGTCGGTCTGTTCAGAGCTGTCAACTCCATTCGGCTATGAATTGGTTTGCTTTCATGCATGTATTTTTATATACCTGCATAAATATAATTACATATAACATGAGTTTGATTAGTGTGCACGCAATGTCATGATTCGAAGTTGAATATCATCTAAATTAGATATGAAATATCACAATTAATATAGCTAACATGAAATATCGAGTGATAGCTGCCAACTAGAAATCATATAATATGCCATAGCAACTAACAGCTAACTGTTTTAAATTACTAAATAGCAAGGTAAGCTCATATGTCGCACCCCAGAGTGATCCATGCAGTCTGTATAAGTTGCATTAGTGTCGGCTTATTGAAGCTTAATAAAAGAGTATTCATTCATTCAAGAACAAAGAGCAAATGGTAGACCTAAATATCAAATACGAAATATCAAACAGAAGATTCCTGTAGAACAGAAGTTTCCTGTCGAACTAATAAAAATGTCATGTGATGTACAAAACGGGACCTCTTGTCCGGCAAACGTTCGCTCTATAATCTTTGTTTCTGACAACATTTTCGTTGAAAACAATTTCTCCGACAGCTACTGTCCCTTAAGTGTACTCGAATTTCCTCTCAGTTTTCGACTTAACTCACCCTAAGATTTGACTTTCCAATTAGTCTTGTGTACCAGCAATCATCGGTTGAAACCCTTCTACACTGGAGCTATATAAGTTATTGATTATATATAGCTTCATTTTAATATCGTATGGCATATCGTGTCGCGTCGGATGACACAACGTATCATTCTCCAGCACAACAAATGTCGCCATCGCGTGCGTGGCATCGGATCAGACAACATAGTCTAGACTCCACACGCATCATAACTAGGCCTGCTTATCATACACAAAAACGTCGCATCATCGTTATCGTCATTACGTAACGTCGTTGTCATCATATTCATCATTTTCATCCTGACATAAACCATTTGACTGTGTACGTGCGAGTGAATGATCTTCGCTCTATTAATTCAGTCTTTGTAAGATCCATTTCATTGCTCTGCTTGTGCTTAATCCATGTCTTATCTTCGTTATACTTTACATCTCTATCGAGTGCATGCCCATCTTTGTTTCTGTATCTCTCCTTCGAAAATCCTCCACATTATAGATAGGCCTACATCGTGAAAGATACGATCACCTGGCATTCTCCCTTCATTCAATCATGACAAAACCCATGGCAGTCCTAACATTCAGAGTCTTCGCTTGGCAACATATTTCCCATCAGAGGCACAGAGCGTATGATATGCATCGTGGCCTACCTTTCAAAATCTTCTGTAGGTTCACATTATCTCGTTAGAAAGTGGCGCAGTTCAAAAATCACGTGTGTCATTTTAAACTCAGAAATCCTCGTTAACCTCGTTTCCACTTGATTAGATGATTAGACTTATCTCTCTGCATATAGATATATATCTGTAAAGTTACTTTACCGTCATTATGCCTCACTCCTACCCATGAATATCATTTCACATCTAAGACAGCATTTCGCCCATAAATTTAATTTCGCAACTAGTGTATACCCATAGGTCTTCCTCCGCCAGAACAGACTGACTTCCATTCAAGATTTATCCTTCTCATTGATCAACAGACCCTACAGGGGCCGTTCACATATTATATAACGCTCAAGGGGTAGGTGGGTGGGTTCCGGTTTTGTTAGCGTTATATTGTGTAGGGTGGGGGGTAGGTTGAAGGTTTTGTTATATAACAAACTTTTTTCAGCTTATGCTATTTTGCCTGTTTGCAGCCAATTGAAAATTCCATATACAACGGACCTTCATTGTTTAATCGAAGTTCACTATATACGCTGTGAACCAAAACTAGCACCATTAGCTGCCACCTGGCATTCTTACTTATTATTTATAAATCCACTTTTAACAATTTCCTATTTACAATTTTAACAATTTCCTGTGCAAAGCTTTAAACGCTCTAAAATTCAATTCTGTGTGCTTTGTTTTGATTTTGGTTTAAATTAAAATTAATTCACTTGAAACAATTATTTTGGTAGGTATTAACATAATGCTTGATTTCGTTTTCTATAGTATGTGTACATAGTTTATGTTTGCTTAGATACCCAATTGTAGTTGTAGTATACACTCTGTATACATCATACGCTATTAAATAGGTAGAGTAATGTTGTACCACAAATCTATCGATAAATACCTGACAGTGCAATATTAAACCAATCCATTCTGTGTGATACTGTAATACTCATTTCTAGTGCAAAAAAGGAGGGAAAATAAAATAGTGCTTTTAAATAGGATGTACGTCACTACCGTGTATTATCATGCTGCTTTAGTAGGCCTGCATGTAGATAAATGGTGACAATCGTCAACTACCCAATTAGTTACCGTAATTAATACAAGTTAATTTAGCGCCATTAAAAGTCCGAATATTAAGATGCAGAGGAGCATGGATCCATACATCCGGTCTAATCATCATTGGTACGAGAGATTACGCAATTTTAAGATAGCTTTTGTCACATAGCTAATTGGGTGTATGATGATTTTTTGCCACAGTTCTTGAAATGGATGAAGGCAATTGTCGCTACTATAAAAGTGCTAACTAACATTGTATTGTTATAAAAGTTTCAAATTGTGCAATACAATTATGTCGATTGTATGTCTTTTAACGTGCTCATAGACTGGGGTGGGGTAGAACTATGTTGATTGTCTTTTAACGTGCTTATAGACTGGGGTGGGGGGAGGTAGGGGGTAGGTAGCATATGTTATATGATATAGGGGTGGGGGGTCAGGACTGCTGTTATATAACGTTATTAGGGGTAGGGGGTGGGTCAAAAATTGGGATTTTATGCGTTATATAATATGTGAACAGCCCCTTATGTAGACAGAGTGAGTGGAATAATAGAGATTCCCTACAACTGTCGTTTACGTAGCCACGAAATTATTATTATTATTATTTAA